>CAWTZC010000121.1:31401500-32053500 GCA_963919715.1 Microtus obscurus | reverse complement strand
TGTTGCTATATATCTTCTTAAGTGTCTAGTGTAGGACCGGAGAGATGGCTCAGAGGTTCAGAGAGAGCACTTCCTGCTCTTCGAGAGGACCTGGGTTCAATTCCCAGTACCCACATGGCGGATGTCTGTAAATCCAAGATCTGACACTCTCAGACAGACAAACAGACATACAGCAAATCACCAATCCACATAAAATAAAAATAAATACATTATATAAAAAAACCTGTGTGTTTAACCCTAAGGTGGAATGAGCCAATTTCTAAATAACTTTGGAGAAGAAAAGTTTCACCAAGCACTTGGAAGGCAGAGGCCGCAAGGTTAGGAGTTCAAACCTCTGCTATAAAGCAAAGTATGAGCTGTTTTTAAGATGAGAAAAGTAAAGATGAAAACAAAGGAAAGGAGTGCTGTCGAGAGAAAACAATCAGAAAACTCTAGTGAGACCTGGAGAGCTTCCAAAGCCGACAGCTGACAGCTCCACAGGGAAGCTGTAAAGGAGATGACAGGAGCTGCCAAACCCCAAGCAGGTGAGAAGGGGGCTGGGTATACAATCACCACTGAAAGGGGGGAAAGACTCCAGCCCTTTGGAGAGGACATGTCCCCTTTGGAGTGGGCAACCACTTCTTAGGTCCAGGCTTTCCCAGAAGCAAGAAAGACCCAGGGTATCCAACTCTTTCAGATTTTCCCCTGAAGATTTTAAATGGAAGTACTATATAAACACAACATTTTAAATGGTGGCTGAAAAAAATAAACCCTGGTAGACTTGACTGGAGTCAGCGGTTGCCAGTTCATAACTACTGATTCAGCATATTTCATAATTCTCTGCATGCTCAGAAATCTGATGCCCTCTTCTGGCCCCCAGGGGCACTGCATTCAAGTCAGGCACTTATTTATATGTGGGTAAAACAGATAAAATAAATAAATCTATTTTTAAACATATCTGGCTGAGTATATACAGTCAAATACACCTGATATGACCTTCACTGACTTGTAAATGTCTCCAGAGACAGCCTAGTTCACTACTCAGGTCATGGAGGAGGGAATGGGGTTCAGGAAAGCTGCTGGGATTCTCAGGACTTTGGACATCCTCTTCTGGTATATCTAGAGCTCTAAGTTGTCGAAATGCTTGTGGTCTGTCCTGTTCTGTTCCTCTGTCTTTTCGGGATCACCTGTCTTTCTCTGCCTTGCATGTTCTCTTGGAGGAACTATATCTGAGTTTTCCCAGTCCTGAAACTGGTCTCATTGTTTCTGAATTTCTCCTCATTGTCACCAAAGAAGCCACTCTAATCCCAACTCTGCTCTCCTGCCCCATAGGGGTGACTCCTGTTGTTCTTTTTTTTATAAAAAATACTGCAAGATCCCCGAGGCAGTAGGCAGCAGAAATGCTGTAGGTCCCAAATGGTGGTAGCGGGCCATGTGGCGGCAGACAGCAGGCTCTGGGAGCAGCCAGTCCCAGGCAGAAATGGCTGCCGATCCCAGAGCGGTGGCCTGAGTGGTGGTGGCGGTCCATGTGGTGGCAGACAGCGGGCCCTGGGAGCAGCCAGTCCCAGGCAGAGGCGGCTGGTCTCAGAGCAATGGCTGGTCCCAGGCAGGGAGACACATGGCAGACGGGCAGAAGACAGAAACATGGATAGACACGACAGGCAGGGTGAGGTTGAATGTTTATTCAGGGGGTTATGGAGGAGGAAGGGTGGAGGGGGGAGACAGAGAGAGAGGGAGAGAGAGAGAGAGAGAGAGAGAGAGAGAGAGAGAGAGAGAGAGAGAGAAGAGGAGAAAGAGACAGAGAAGGGGGGAAGCAGAGAAGTGGGGAGAGAGGCAGAAGCGAAGCTGCCTCTCCAGAGGAAGATGGAAAAGAGAGCGAACTCAGGCCGGAAGCTGAAGATCAGCCTGCCTCAGCGGATGGGGAGGGAGTGGGCGTGGCTTGTCTCTTAAAGGGACCAATACCATAACATTCCCAGGTCTTCCTTATAATAAAAAGCAAATTAGATCTCTTAAAAGGACCAAAACCATAACAACTCCTACTCTAACCTTGTCACCTCACATAGATTTTATCTTCTACCCACAACACTCTCTTTTATTCTGAGTTTAATGGTCAGTTTCTTCTCCCTGAAGCAGGGTGGAAATTGTATGATCATTGGTATAAATCTTGTCTTGAATGTAAAGGATTTCATTTCTGTGGAATTTAAGGAAAATAAAACACAAGAGATCAGCCTGCTGCCCTGCTCCAACAAGGACTAATAAACTCCCAGCATTTCCCAGCATCTCTCTGTCTCTCTGTCTGTCTCTGTCTCTCTCTCTCTCTCCCTCTCTCTCTTTTCCTTTCCACACAAACACCAACTGGACAAGAGAGTGATCTGGTTGTAGGAGGCCCTGGGAGTACTTTACTGCTGAGAGGCAGTGTTCACAGCACACTGTAGTGGTGTGTCATTTGTATTTTAATAAACAAAGCTTGCCTGAAGATCAGAGAGTAAGACAGCCACACTGGTCAGCCACACAGACCTGGCAATGGTGGCACACACCTCTCATCCCAGTAGCCACACTAGTTCACCACAGACGCCCAGCGGTAGTGGAGCACGCCTTTAAATCCAGCACCAGAGAGGAATATAAACCGAGATGAGACAGGAACTAGGTCTCTTTTCAGTCTGAGGATTTCTTAGAGGTACGAGCTCTCTAGTGGCTTGACTGCTTTGCTTTTCTGATCCTCAGGTTGAACCCCAATATCTGTCTCTGGGTTTTTATTAACCATGCTACAACACACAATTTTCCATGTGTTATCTAGAGGTCCCACATTCAAACACCCCACAACTCTGCAGAAGTACAGTGAGTGCCTGCAGGGGAAAGGGAAAGGCACAGGCTACCCTCATGGTTTCTGAGGTTCTGGGGATTATGAAGAGTCCTTGAACCCTGCATTGAGTTCTGCTGCTAAATGAACTGCGTAGTTCCTGGGAAAGTCTCATGGTTTTAAGGAATATGGGAGCCAGTGAGGTGTTAAAATGACTCCATAGCAGTGAAAACCAGTCTGTGGTTTGTATATCTTCAGTAATTGGCGGTAAGATTGTCATATTTAGTGACTGAAAACTAAAAATGTCCCACATATAAAACAGAAACAAAATGATACTTATTGCACAGAAGAGAAATTATGCCACGTTTGTGCTCTTTTGTTTCTTGTCTGAATTTTAGAGGTTGAGGTGGATTCTCTTGATAACTTTTTAAAAGAACAAAGACAACCAAGGGAGAGTGCCAGAGGCTGCCCCTGTCTCTGTTTTCAAAGGAAGAGTAGAAACTGAGCTGCTGCTGCTGTGCATCTTCTGAGCTGCAGAGGGTCTGTGCGATGTGACCACCAGGGCCTGCCTGAGGGCTGGAGGGAAAGGGTCTGTGCGATGTGACCACCAGGGCTGGAGGGAAAGGTCGCAGAGGGTCTGTGCGATGTGACCACCAGGCCCTTGCCTGAGGGCTGGGGGGAAAGGGACACAGGGAGAAGTCAGCGTGTATTCGATTCAAGATAAGAAAGAAAAGGTTTTCACGGGAGCATCTTGTACTGGAGTGCAGATAGAGATGCCACTGAGGAGACCACACATTATCCAGAACCAGACTTCCATGCTCTTTACTGGGCTCAGGCAAAGCTCTGACAGGTTATTGGAAGGGAGACCTTGGCGTGAGCTAATTTTGGTTTCAGAGCTCAGCCTCTGGGGCCTTGAGTCAGTTACACACCCCTGCAGTCTGCTGGTTCAGTGTCCTGGATGCTCTTATCAAAAGTAAGGGAAGCACACTCCATTAACTGTAGCTAAGATTGCAGCCCATCCACCTTTTATGCAAAGTACCTAATCTTAGACCTTGCTGTGGTCTGCCTGAATAAGAATCATGGAAGAATTGACCATGGTGTAAAGAGCTGTTTAGAACTACTTCAAATTGAGTCTGTTCTTGGTTCAGATATGCACATCTGCCACACACCCTCACCAGAACCACGAAGCTTTCGCTTCCCTGCTTCCCTGCCAGGGTGTGCTATCCTCCCTCACACCAGGAGCAACAATAAGCCCCCTTTAAAACTACTTAACAGGGTGTGGTCCCAGTAATAGAAAAATGAGATCTATGTTTGCATTCATTGCCATAATTAGTAAATTTATACTTGAAACACTAAAGGTCCATTACTCATTTTCGCTTTTCTCTGATTCTGTTGGTCTGATTGCCTACTCTGATGAATACTCCACCTTTGTGTTCTTTCCTATTACACAGTTCTAGGAATCTCACCCTGTGACTGGTCGCTATGTGGTCTAGATTGGCCTTGAACTCAGGGTCCTATTGCCTCTTCTTTCTAAGTGCAGGGATTACATACTTGCACTACCATGCCTGGCTGACTCATCTTAGTCTTTACCATTTACTTTACTTTAAAATTATAGTATAATTACTTTCAGTTGGCAAGATGTAATACTTGGTCAATAAAAAACTTATTACAAAGTTCCTATGTAGATATATACATATAGATTCTCTAAGTATTAAAGATGACATATTATAATAACAATTGATATTTGTATTTCTATGAAAAAAAGCAGTTTAAACTTGTATCATTTAAATTTTGCTGCTGACTGACTTAAGTAAAAACTAAGGTCTCATTTATCACAGTCAAATGGCACCTGAGGATGCTCTTCACCACCCTAACTCTCCTACCAGAAAAAAACAATTAAAAATGAATGAGTACTGTAAAATAATCATTGGAACACTTTTTGTGTAACAGGTCAGACTGCTCACGCAACACAGGTGATTGTAGGTGAAAGTGTCCTCAATCACACAGCAGAACCGAAAGGATGTGTAGGACACAGCGTTTGTGATTTTATGTCAAAGCAACTGCCTTTTATTAATTATATCTCGAACCTCAAAGGCCATACCATTTTCTTTTCAAAGCAGAAATTAGCAATCTACCTGAAAGGTCTTGAAATTCAGGCTTCTGGCTGAATATGAGGTAGTTGGTGGCAATGAAATGAAGCAGCCATGTTGAAAGGCAATCAGAGTGGTGAAACTACAAGAAAATGAAAAGGAAACAATATTATAATCTGCTCTGCTCATGGGAGAAATCGGAGCCCACACGCACGGGTGTGTGCCTGTAAGCACTGCAGGGTTTGGTAACTGTGGCCCCAGAGAGGAGACTGGAGCACTATTAACAAATACTGATAAGGTTAGCTCGTCCAGCAAAATAGCCAAGTCACCAGAATCCAGCCAGTCTGCCAGAGCGACAGGGCTGCACCTGCCCCCAGTGAACACTGAGGTTCTCAATGCTTCAATGTAAACTTTTAACACAAGGTCATCACTAAGCACAATCCTATCTCAGACAGAGCTGAGCATTTGCTCCTAGGGTCATTGCTGTGTGGAACTGGATCTCTGTGTAATTCTTCTACTTCTGAGTTCTAAGAGCTGCTAATTGAGAAAGACTAAGAGTCTGGGGTCAACCATCAATCTGGATTATAGCAACTCGATGACAGGCGATTTGGGTAGAGCTCTCTGTGACTGTCATTGGGGTATGTACCTAGACGTGGCAGTTTAGTGGCACTAAGCACAAACAGTACCGTTATCCATTTCCAGATGATTCCATCTTCCAAAAACACAAATAACTTTCTTTAGATGATGCTGTTTTACTTTTTGACACAAGAAGTCTGACTACAGTAGGTACATGCTATAGAGAAACCATACAATACTTGTCCTTCTTTATTATGTTTCTTCTGAAGGTCATCCATATTGCCATCTATATAAAAGTGCCATTCCTTTTAGAGGCAGAATAACATTCCACATACACATATGCCACATTAGGTTTATCCATTCTTCCTCAGATGGTCTTTTAGGACGCTTTCCTTTTAGCTAAAGGCAGTCTTTTAAGAACACTAAAAAAATTACATAAGCAAAAAGCAATGCTAAATTGGAAAGAGTTCTAATTCCATATCTTACAGAACAAACCCAAGGATGATCTTACAGAAAGTTGTGTTTTAAATTAGAATAATACTTGACATGTAGATTCACAGTTACCTATTCTTCTCAGAACACAGAAGTTGTGAACTGAAAGGGATTTCACAGCCAATTGCATATCACATTTTAGTAATTTCTTCTCTGTCTTTTATCAGATAAAACAAGTAATGCCCAGGGATAGAGTAAAAACCCATAGCTGTGTTAATGGAAGCTACCAGACAACTGACAAAGCAGGTGACCTGGAACAGGAAGGCCAGGGAACAGCCTAAGGAGGGAAAGCTGGCCAAGGAAACTTCCTTCAAACGCACAACCTGAGGTGTTTTATATATTATACAATATATATTAAGGTCTCTAGGCAAAAAAGTGGAAGGCACCTCATTGTAAAATTAGAGTTTTGGCCTGGCATGCTGGCCTATGCCATTAACCCCAGTATTCAGGAAGCAGAGGCAGGAGGATGTCTCTGAGTTCAAGGACAGCCTAGTCTACATAGAAATTTCCATGCCAAGCAAGGATATCTCTCAAAAAACAAATCAACAACAACAAAAAAGATAAAATTGGTGTCTGGGAAATGTATGTGCTATCCTATGATAAAGGGTTTAAACTAAAAGAAATTTCAGAAAATGAGACAAAGAAGCCAATCAGGGAAGCACACGTCTCTGGTACAGTAGATGACAGAATGGATGATGGATGAAAATATAGGCCCCTCGGTAGAGAGCAGGGCTGAGCGTAGGGAGGGGCAGTGGAAGCGAGGGACCACTGCAACCGTTCTTCTATACCAGAGGACGAGCCACGTGATGGGAAATTTAGATCCGAAGAACTACTGGCGAGTTTAACTCTGCGAAGACAAGAACCAGGAGGACATACCCAATTCTTACCAAACTGTGAATCTCAAACCTTCCCAGAGGAAGCTGGTGAGTTTCTGTTGCTATGCTAAACAGTTACGACAATCATATTATAAACAGGGAAGGTACAGCTCTAGAAGTTTCCATCCATAGCTGGTTAGCCTCTTTCCTTTGGACCTGCAGTAGCAGAACGAGGCAAGCATCCTAGGCAGAGAAAAACTGTCTCCTCAGGAGGGGTTTCCTACAATCCCCTTCAAGGGCACAACACACACACACACACACACTTAATAGAAAAAAAAAACTTTTATAAAGGATCTTAAGAAACAAAAATTGGGTTAGAGAGATGACTTAGTGGTTAAGAGCAGTAGCTGCTCTTGCAGAGGACTCAGGTTTGGTTCCCAGCGTCCAAAGGGCCATGTAGAAGTCTCTGTAACTCTAGTACCAGGGCACCTGAAGCCTTCTTTGGCCTCTGTGGGCACCAGACATACATGTGATACACAGATACACATGCAGATAAAACACCCATTCACATATAATAAAATAAACATTTTTTTAGGTTTGAACAGAAACAATAAAACTTAGGGTAGATATGATAAACTTTCAAACCTCAGACGGAAAACTAAGGAGCGTCAGCAGCTTGATGTGGGATTCCTCTTCGTATGCTGTGAATATATTCTATTACCATTGGTTAATAAAGAATCAATTTTGGCCAATGGCAAGGCAGAATAGACCTAGGCAGGAAAACTAAACTGAACGCAAGGAGAAAGAAGGCAGATTTGGAGATGCCACATAGCTGCCGAAGGAGAAAGACACTGGAAACTTACTGGTAGGCCACAGCCTTGTGGTGATACGTAGGTTAATAGAAATGGGTTAGTTTAAGATATATGAACTACTAGGAATACACCTAAGCTATTGGCCAAACAGTGTTGTAGTTAATAGAGTTTTGTGTGATTATTCGGGTCTTGGCAGCTGGGGAAGACAAACTGGAAGGCCTTATCGACAGAGAAGCAAACACATGGGCAACTGTGGAAGGTGCCTTAAGCCAGTAAGAAGTGACCACATGGGATGCTCTCCTGCCTACTCACAAATAGGGCTCTCAGCAGAGTCTGAAGAGGATCCACTAAAAACAAACAGAGCTCGGCTAGTAGAGGGAAGCCCTGGGCTCCATCTCCAACAGGGGCACAGTCAGAACCCCAGTACTCCAGAGGTAGAGGCAGAAGAACTGTGCATTCAAGATCATCCTTGGGGTTGGCCTGGGATAAGTGAGACCCTGTTTCCAAATAAATTAAATAAAATAAAAATAAAGGAATTCAGGATGCAGACATGCTAACAAGAGGGAAATTTGTTCAAGGTCGATATAAGTACATCAGTGAAAGATAAGGGTTACTTGATTTTTAAAATTTGTTTTTAATATATAATATTAAATTAACATTAATATTAATCAAGTATAAAATAGTTAAAATGCTCAGATGCTTTGGCTAAATGCCTTGTATACCCAGAAATATATAGAATGATTAACGACTTTGCTTCAGCCTGAAGGCAAGCTTTCAGCTGACAAGAGTCTGTCCTTTGTTCCGTCATGTGGCTCCAGTTCAGCATGAACAGGGAAGCCAGACAGGATTTTTGGATATCCCATTCTAGAGTGGTAGATCAAAGATCACCTGTGGGGAAGACCTAGAAGGTGAGGCTTAGTTAGGGCACATTTATGATAAGCTAAGGCCACCTGCAGTTTCAGCACTGGGGGAAACGGGCAATAACTCAGATGGAGGATCCATCAGAGCCAGCTTCTCTCATGAGTGAATGAGTGTATGCTGGGCTTTAGACTAGACTCTTATCTGAAGGTCTGAGGGGCAGATTTCAACACACAATTCTTCTTTATGTACAGACCTGGTCCTGTCTTCTTCCATATTCTAGAGTCTTTAAAAAAATCAATTTCTATATATGTGCTCTCTCATACATACACACATGCACACGAGTGTTTTTCCTGCATGTATGTATGTGCACCTTATTTGTGCCTATGGACGATTGTGAGCCCCTGTGGGTGCAGGGGACTGAGCCCAGATCCTCTGCAAGAACAGCAAAAGCTCCTAACTGCTGAGCTACCTCTCCGGTCCCCAAATTCTCTAGTCTTTCTTGTTAGGAGCCGTTTCCCCCCTAAAGATTATTCCAGGAACCATCACCTTGGGGGGCCTGCAGGGAACCCCACACCCATAATTATGTTAAGAATAGTTCTATTGGCAAAACCTGCTCCACACTCAATTAGCTATTCGCTAATTGCTAACGAACTTAATCTGTTAGCAGACCCATCCCAAATTCCAGACAATCTAGAGAGAACTAGGTGTGTCAACTCGCGACTTCCTGACCAGGGGAATCAACACCTGACTTCCTGGCCTACGTGACGAACCTGAGGAACCCAAACCACGTGATCGGGACCACGCGGCAAGATCCCGCTCCCCTGCCCCCCGAATCCCTTATCCAGGGACTATATAAGCTGTAACCCTGTCCCTAATAAACGGAGGCTTTGACAAATCTTTGCTTGGCCTTATTTCTTTATCTCAGCCCATCTCTTCCAGGTAGCGCCCCTCCGAGACCCTGGAGTAACAGGCTGCCAGGGCGGGTCACACTACTAGACTAGTGACCTACCCACGGCGGCTACACTTTCTAACCACAGCTTCTCACAACAGATTTGTGCAAATTGCATGTGTTTTCTAGAATTTGTAGTAGCTACTTCTTAACAGAGAGGTCCTGGGCACGGAAGGGGCCCGGAGCCAGTGCAGTGACTCCCAATCTTACACTTTAAATTTCGCTTGATTCCTAACACATCAAGACATGCCAGCCAGCTCAACCAATGCTGCCACCATACAACTGAGCGGTGAAAACATGCTCATGAGATGAATGAATAGATGAAGTAGTAGCTCCAGTCACCACGTCATCCGGTATATACAGCCCCCTCCTATTATCCTCCTACAGTAACCGCGTCATTCGGTATATACTACCTTGTCCTGTATTCTCCCTACAGTCACCACGTCGTCCGGTATATACAAGCCCGTCCTGTATTCTCCCTACAGTCACCACGTCGTCCGGTATATACAAGCCCGTCCTGTTATCCTCCCCCAGTAATGCTAAGAAGTGATTTGGCGGGGGGGGGGGGGGGGGGGGAAGAAAATTCTATTTCCTGTAATGTTAATGTAAAAAAGCACAGCCACTCTCAAGTAACTTTTTTAAAAAAAATTATATAAACATAATTTCTAACCCAATGAATGCTTCAAAATTACTTCACCATGAAAACTGGTGCAAAGAAACTGTAGCTTCCTTTCGTCACACTTTAAAATGCATACTAGTCTTCACATAGCTGTTAAAACACAGAAAACAAAGAAGTATATGTATACTTTAAACGAAGAGGCCCTCCTTCCACTGACGCCCCGCCCCACCCTCCACACAGGGCCAATCACCTTGGCCTTTTTGAGCAGATCCACAATGTCAAGGTTCATGGACGCCAGCTCCCTGCTGGGCATGCTCTGCAGCTGTGTGATGATGAACAGCTCACAGATGTGCTGCAGTCTGGAGACCTGGTACATCTCAGCACAGATGAGGAGACACATGGCCTGGAAAATGCCAGCTGGTGGAAAAGAGGAGACAGAGGGGATGGTTAGACTATGACCGCTTTCAGGGACAGCATGGCCGTGCACACTTTACTTCCATGCACACACCTGGACTTGGGAGGCTTGGGCAGCTGCTCTGTGAGGCTGGAGTCAGTCTGGTCTACACAGTGAGTTCCAGCCTAGCAAGAGCTACAGCAGCAGCAGCAGCAACAACAACAAACCCGAATCACACACACACACACACACACACACACACACACACACACCCTGCTCTAAAACGTGCAGACAGTTATCCTTCAGTGTGGACTAGGATTTCGAGGAAGAGTCCGTTAGCACAGTCCTTGTACTACACTTTGTAAATAATTAAGTTTTCATACTCCAAAGAGAATCTCATCCCCAGATCTCTAGAGAAGGATTCCAATAACTGCCCTTAACCAGCATATAGAGCTGGCTAATGAAATTTTTCTTTTTTGAGACAAGATCTTACTGTGTAACTCTGGCTGGGCTGGAACTCACTGTGTGGACCAGGCTTGCCTTTGAGTGCCAAGAAATCTACCTGCCTCTGCATCCCAAGAGTGCGCATTAAGAGCTAAACTTTTCTATTAGTTACACTAAATCTCATTTCTCCTCTTTATCCACCTCCATCACAACTCCAGGCTCTCACATATCACAGGCTAGTCTTCAACTCCTTACACAGTCAAGAGTGACCTTCAACTTCTGATCTAGTCGCCTCTACCCCTGCATGCTGGAATCACAGGTGTGTACAATTACACCCAACATAATTGTGTGGATCAAATTCAGGGCTTCCTGATGCTGGGTAAGCACACTACCATTTGAGCTACATCTTCACGTCTAACTTTTGTTTCTTTGCTTTAATCCCCAGACTTGCAACTTTGTTTCACTATTGCAAAATTAAAAAAAAAAAAACCTAGAATTTTAAATGTGTGTGTGTGTACAAGCATAGGGTGTCTGTGTGTGTACATGCCTATGGTATCTGTATATGTGCATGCATACAATATCTGTTTGTATATGTATGCATGCATATGCTATCTGTGTGTGCAAACATATGTCATCTGTGTATGGGCATGCATATGCTGTGTGTGCATGCATGTGTTATCTGTGTGTGGGTATACACATGCTATTTGTGTGTGCATACATATGTCATCTGTGTGGGCATGCATATGTTATCTGTGTGTGGGCATGCATATGCTATCTGTGTGTGCAAGCATATGCTATCTGTGTGTGTGCATGCATTTAGTATCTGTCTGTGTGTGCAGGCACATGATATCTGTGTGTGTGTGCATTTGATATCTATTTGTATGTGTCTGTGAAGGACCAGGGTTGATGCTAGGTGTCTTCCTGCACTGCTGGCCACTCTATATTGAGGCAGGCTCACTAACAGTTTAGCCTGCTACCCAGTTTTCTCGGGGATTGCTATGGGGATTCCCTCTCTCCACCTTCCACGGTGCTGGGATTACAGTAGGGCTCCCATGCCTACCCACTTCTGTTCTGGAGATGAGAGTTACACACAGTTCTTACACTTGCCATCAAGCACTTCACTTGATGAGCAATCTCTTAAGTCCCATTTTAAACACTAACAATTTAATGCCATTTACTTATTTCACATGCATGGGGGAGGGGTGTCATGCCACAGTGCCCACCTATGTGGAGGTCAGAGGTCAGCTTTCAGGGGTCAGGTCTTTGCTTCCCCATGTGGGTCCCAGGGATCACACTCAAGCTGTCAGAGTTTGATAACCTGGCTCCCATTTTAAATACTGAGGTACTCAGTTCGGTGGTATGAAGCACCCCACACTACAGTGTATTCATTCATTCATTCATTCATTCTCCAGAACATCCATGAAGCAGCAACTCCCCACCTTCGCTCTCGTCTACCTCTGAAGTCACAGTTAAGGTTGTTGGTAGGATTAGGGCTGTGCATAAGGGTAAGTTGTAGAATGCTTGCCCAGTTTTAGTTCCCAATTTGGCACAATCTAGACTAGGGGTGTCTGGATCAGGCTGGTGTGTTGTTAGCATCCCTGTGGGAGAGAGCCTGGAGTGTTTTCATGGAGGCAGGAAGACTCTCCCACTGTGGGCAGCACTGTCCCCTAGGCTTCAGTCCCAGACTGCATTAGAGTAGGAAAATGAGCTGGGTAGAAAGAATGAATACATCTATTTCTCTCTGCTCCTGATCATGGATCTCCTGCCGCCTTAACTTTCCTGAATGGACTTCAGTCAGAATTGTTAACTAAAGTAAATGCTTTCTCCTATATGTTACTTTCCGTCAGAGTAGTTTCATCACAGCTGCAGAAATGAGAGAACAGTACATTTATAACTTTTACTGTGAATAAATCTTTTACTAAAACATTGAAAAATAAAACTGGATTTTAAAAAAATTTGAGCATGCTACTAAATAATGCAATCATTAAAACAATTTGGAGATACCACCTTGATTTGTCCTAATGCAATAGTACAGTTGCATATTTATTTATTTAGGTTTTTAAAACAGGGTCTCTCTGTGTAGTCCTGACTATCTTGAATTCACTGTGTAGACCAACCTGGCCTCAAACTCAGAAATTCAGCCACCTCTGCCTCCCGAGTGCTGGGATTAAAGATGGGTGCATTTAAAAAAAAAAAATAGTGGTCAAAATTTTTATTAATTATCCAGTTCCCAGTACTGAGAAAAATAATATTTATTTCCCGTAAGAATCAATGCTTTCATTTTCACCAAGCAAAAATAACAAGCCAGTCCTTATTAATACTGGCAGTAACAACTCCAAAACAGCTAACTTGAAGACTGAGTCAATTTGATGATAGAAGTAATTTTCTCTTTTGGAAACTCTATATCCTTTCATAGAGGACTCAAAATCTATTTAAATAAATATAGGAAATTTCTTAATTCTAAAAATTAAAGCAACGAGTCTAAAGGGAGGTATAGTCTAAAAGGTGTGTTTTGTTTTTCTTTCCATGGGGCTGGCTGCTGGCTAGCTTTTAAAACCAAGGGCATGTGTGGCGCTCATTCCTGCTGTGTTTGAGGAGGCCGCCATCTGGTGGCAGAACGGTAGAAAGCCCTCCAAGGACTTCGACATGTTCCACACTTCATTAACTATTAACATTATAATGTGTGCTGGTCAAAGACAGTCTTTGGTTAGTGAATTTAGAAATAGATCCTATAGTCTATTTCTAAATTCTAAACATTTCAGGAAAGTTTTTAGAGAAACCAATTTTCGGGGAATCTGGTTTTGAAAGTCAGTAGCAGTCTTTAAAAGCCCTCTTCCCCAGATCTGGAGGACCACAGGAGTTCACACTAACAAAAGTCCTGAAAACCATTTCAGCCAGATGTGAGGATCACACTACTGTCTATCCCTTTTCTTGTTGAAGAGGTAGGGCTCCCAAACTCTAAGATTAGAGCAGCCATTAGGTACCCCAAACACCTCGATTCTCAGTGTCTAGATTAACCAATAGCCTTCTGTTAGCACGAGCTACTGACCCCTGCTCTTTCATTTGAATGAACTGGAATGCAACACTCTCCCTACATCACCCCAAAGCTGCTCAGCAAATGTCGTGATACTGACTGATAGACCTTAAACAAAACAGGTTTCCTAGGCAGCAAACTACCAAGATGAGTGAAAAGGAAGAATCACGAGATATTACCTTATAACACACATACGCGTACCTGGGCAACAAGAGTCTGTGTATAAGTATTCTAGAAACGACAAGAAAGTCTCTTTGGAAACGCCGTACACTGGAATCAGGACACTCTTGGCTTCCATGTAATTACCATTAAACATGGCTGCCATCACCTCACACCGTGCCACCAAGATGGCTCTGTGGGCTGGCACAGCTGTTCCTGGAAGGTAAGAGAGGAAAACAAAATCAAGGAAATACTGCAGAGCTGCCAGTGTTTCCCAGCTGGAGTGCCACCGTCCGTGACAAGGCAAGCTGAAGTGCAGAATCACACCAGGCAGACAGGGGGCGCTGCCTCAGAGGTTCACAGCGGCTGAGAAACGCAGAGTTCAAAACTTGCCTTTGAACCCAATAATTTACAGATTAGACAAACATTTGTTACTTTAGATTTCCTAAAGACCAAAGAACTGAAATATGAATTTTGCTTTGTGTATGCATGTATGTGTATACATGTGTGTATGTATGTTTTAAATATTTATTATGTAAAGTGTTCTGTCTGCATGTATTCCTGCAGGCCAGAAGAAGGCACCAAATCTCACTATAGACAGCTGTGAGCCACCATGGGGTAGCAGGGAATTGAACTCAGGATGTCTGGAAGAGCAGCCAGTGCTCTTAACCTCGGAGCCTCTCCAGTCCACTTTGTGCTTTTAGAACAAAGCATTTATCCACCCCAATTGGCTTGAAATACACCACCTGTGCCATGCTCCTCCCAGGAAACAGCCCATTGCCCTGTGTGACAAAACTCACAGACTGCCTTGGTCAGGCTTCCCCACACGAGAAACTGAAATAGCAGACGTAAACAAAAAGTGGTCCAAGCCTCACGGGGGAGGGCACTTCTAGACCTTATGACCATCTGTCACAAGGCCACATTCTTCTCTAGAATTGTCACAGTTTGTGAGGTTCTCCAACCTCTCTAAATCCAAGCAAAGTTCTTCTTGATCTAGGAAGAGAAGAGATCCATCTAAACTCACAGATGTTTCCTAAAGCCAATATTTCCTGAGGCTCACAAATCAACCACGGATACTGCCAGTCAAGTCCATGGGTGGGCACTGTGATTTGCCTCGTCACCCCCAACGAGGAGCAAGGAAACAGCTGGAAAGCATCCTACTCCTACCATCCGTCCACTGTCCTCCCTTCTTTGCCACAACCCTCCCAGCCAGTGTAACAGGATCATCTACCAAAAGGATCAGCTTCCAAATTTAAGGCATGCCGGATAGATGTGTAGAGACCAATTAAGAAGGAATTCAAATTGGCATTGCAAACTGACTTATGATTTTTGATGTGGGATTCCCCTCTGTAAGCTGTGAATGTGTTTTGTTACCATTGGTTAATAAAGAAACTTCTTGGGCCTATGACAGTGCAGAATAGAGCAAGGTGGGAATTTTAAGCAGAGATAGAAGAGAAAAGAAGGGCGGAGTCAGGGAGATGTGATCCAGCTGCTGAAGGAGAAAGATGCCTACCGATAGGCCACAGCCTTGTGGTGATACATAGATTTATAAAAATGGGTTAATTTAAGGTGTAAGAGTTAGTTAATAAAAAGCCTAAGTTAATAGGCCAAGCAGTATATGAATTAATACAGTTTCTGTGTGATTATTTCGGGTTTGGGCAGCTGGAAACAAACAGCAGTCTCTGACTACAGATTTTAGGGCTTAAACTATTTCAAGATAAACAGAGCATCATTTGGAAAACAGGAGCATAGCTTAAACACACTGGATGGCCTATCATTTGAGTTAAGCAGATGAATTAGGGCAAAAACTATCAAGTGGGCAGGGACTGATTTTATAAGCAGGGCTTGACATTGTAACAGAGCTTTCTGTTGATAATGGTACAAGATAATGTTGAAACTGTAACCAGCTTCAGCCTGAGCAGCCCCTGGAACCTACTCCCTTTGCTCCCCAGTACAGAACGACAGGTGCGGTGTAGATGTGGCGTAGGAAGAAATGTATGGCGGCCTCATTTGACGAGAAGAATGTAGTATGGAAAGCCACCAGACTTTCAGCTAAGGGACTATGATCTCACAACTCTTTAGAGAACTGTTTTGGTGTTGTGAAACTGTAACACCATGCCCAACTACCGATGTGGGTTTTCTGCCATTGTTGTTTGTTTCATTCAGTTTGTGGTGTGTGTGGGCGCCTGTGGAGGACAGAAGACAGCTTCAGATCCTCTGAACGTCACCATTGGTGCTAGGGACCAAACAGGGTCCTCTTGAAGAACAGCGGGTGCTGCTGCTGATGCCACCTCTCAGGCTCCTAGTTACCTGTTTTAAGCAGTATATTTATACAAACACTAAAAGAATGTAATACATTTATATAATAAACGGCAATTGATTGCAGGTAAAGAATTGTGTAATTGTATAGAAGACATATCCATTTCGTGTTATAATTTCAGAAAACTTTTCTAAGAAAAAGATCAAGGCTGAATCAATTACAAACCAGCTTTTCCCACTTTACATAGGTCATCAACAATCTCTTTGATTGAGTGTTGAATTAAAATGTATTTGTTTCCCCTGAGTATCATTTCAGACTTCAACAGTGACATTTAGGAATGATGCTTGGTTTCACTCTGGGAAAGAAAACAGACAAGTTCATCTCAAGAGAGATTTAACACGTACTGTGTTAGGTGAGTAGGAAAGGAATGTGGTTTTGTTAAAGAGTGTTGCATGGAGTCAAACATAAAGGAACCCTAACTCTCTACATCACACCTGCATATTTTCCAAAACTAACTTAGAACTGTTTTATCTTTATATATGACTTCATATCACACAAATAATGCTCCATGTCAGGGGTTTACATTCCACGCTCACTCCAGGCAATCGTGGCTGTTGGCCTATAGCTTGGGTCCAACAGGAAATCATCCTAGAACCCACCAGTTTCAGCTGACCCTGCACCGAAAGAGGAATGGAGTTTACATTTCCGTCTCTGTTAGTTTCTGTGGGCATAATTGGAACCCCTGTAACCACTCGTCACGTATTCACACTGCACATAGCCACTTCCATGAAAACAAAATAACACGCTAAACAAAGAAATGAACGAATGAAACCAAGAACCATCCAACAGGACCGAAAGATGTTTCTGCTCATAAAGTGCTTCTTGTGAAAGCTCAAGACCTGAGCACAAACCCTACAGACAAAATAAAACAAGTGGACATTGTAGCACAAGCCTGCCATCCTACCAGGGCTGGGGAGGTGGCAACAGAAAGAACTCTGGGGGACAATTTCCCAGTGAGCCCATCCTAAGCAAGTCCCGGGTCCCAGTGAAAGAACTTGTCTCAAAAAAGCAAGTTGCCAGAAAATAGAAACAACCTAAAGACCCCACAACTGACAAACGGATAATGAAAATGAGGTGCATATACACTATGGGATACTACTCAGCTGTGGAGAAAGGTGAAGCCATGGACTCTGCAGGTAAATGGAAGAAACTAGAAAAGACCATACTGAGCAAGGTAATTCAGACCGAGAAGGACAAACACTGCATGCTGTCTTTCAGTGGAGGCTCCAACTCTGAATCTTCAGATGTGAACACATAGCCTGTAGTTACTACAGAAACCAAGAAAATAAAGCTGGATTGTTGTCAAGACAGGGGGGCTGCTTGTTAGAGGGCAATGGAAAAGTGGAGGACCTTTAGGAAATGGGAGGGAGGTGAATACAGAAGCAGGAAGGAGATGGGTAAAATTACAATAAGGATCTGAAGAAGCCACAAGAAATCATACTGTTATTTAACCAAAAAAGAAAGAAAGGAAAAAAGAAAGAAAGAAACCTCTAATACATGCAATTCTGTGTATAAATGTACATATATAGTCTTCATGAACTTTTCTCATCTGTCTGAGGGTGCCCCCCCCAAGAACCAAAGATCATCTAACAAACCCCAATGCCAGACATGAGAAGCCCTCTTCTGAGCTGTTGGCCAGGACATACAGCCTACACAGCCTCCGAAAACACACAGCCTACTATTGCATCATGCAAGCTTCCGAGGGAGGGAGGCAGCCAAGAGTCTCACCCAGCTACGAGGCCTATGAGCCACGGCAATGACCAGCACGACACAGTGGCCCTAATAGTGCAGTAGTGGATGTATACCTCGAGAAAACAATTCTCTAATTGGATTTAAAACCTGATCAACAAGAAAGAAACCATGCCTGGTACTGGAAACCTAGCTAACCACTCAGGACTAGTGCAATCATGGTTACTGGAGGAAAATCTACAACCACTAATTTACTAAAGCAGCACAATCCCTAACAATAATCTATAAACATTTATCATTATACCTACAGATAAGTGTAGTCCTCATCAAGGGAACGTCTCCAGCAGATGAAGAGTAGTACACAAACACAACCAATCAAAATATACAAATTAAATTCTATACTGAAAATAAAAAACAAAATAAAACAAACAAGCAAAAACCAAAGTGAGGATTATGAGATGGGCCAGTGGGGAGAGGGTTTGCCATCAACCCTAACAACCTGCGCTCATTCCCTGGAGCCCACAGAGCAGGAGGAAAGAGGCAATTCCCACACGTTGTCTTCTGACCTCCACATGACTGCCAGGGCATGCACACCACACACCCCAAAGTAGTTAATTAATTAATTAATAAGAAATAAATGTAACTTTCAAAAAGGGGAGTGGCCTGAAGTTGTGTACAAATGTGCACATCATTAGATGTGACACAGCTGGAGCCTTCACACACGTGGGTGAGCGGGCAGGGGCTGGCGGAGAGGGTCGGGAAGGGACACAGCAGAAGAAAAGCAAGGGATTAAACGGGGAATCTCTATTTTCCTTCAAAGCCCTGCACAGCAGGTTACACTGACATTTATTGGCGTGGGGCCAATTCCTCCTATGCTAACGGTAAGCAGCAATAATGTCTGCTATGCAAACATGGGAGCTGTTCCGGTGCAGCGAAAGCGCAAGGCGGGAATGGAGCTGGAGAGATAGATGGCTCACTAGCCAGAGCTCTGGTTCCCAGCACCCACATGTCACAAATGGCTGTCATTCTAGTCCCATGGGGTCTGATGCTCTTCTAGCTTCTACAGGCCTAGAGTTCAGCGAAACTTCAACTAAAGAGATTTAGGCTATTTAAGGGGAAAAAGGGGGAACAGCCAAAAATGACTAGAATCTGACCATACCTTAAGAAATGAATTTCATGGCCAGGTGTGGTGGTGCGTGCCTTTAGTTCCAGCATGTGGGAGGTAGAAGCAGGCAGATCTCTGTATGTTCAAGGCCAGTTTGATCTATAGTGTGAGAGTTCCAGGACAGCCTGAGCTACATAGTGAGACCCTGTCATAAATACATATACACTACATACGTACATACAACAAAAGGATGCCAGGCTAACTGTATTGTGTGTGACATCAAATACTGTGCAAGTGGCAAGAAGTGAACTCACCCTGGCCCCTGGACTGCAGGCGAGCAGTGTCCCGGAGACCCACAATGTGCAACCTTCTTACCACACGGGTCTTGAAAGGCATTTCAGAACATCCCTCAGCCCAGATGCAGGAACAATGCTTGTATGTTTACCACACACACGTCAGATAATCCCACAACACGTTTAACCCCTAACAAAAAGCCTACCCTAGATTGTCGTGTGACCCCAGGACTTTTGGAAGTTCATCTTTCAGAGTCTGCTCAGCATAAAATTCATCAACTGTACATCACAGATGTGGCTAAAGGTTAGACCTCGGCCACCAATTAGAGGTCACGTGGGCAAGAGCATCAGTTACCCTCCTTCAGAACACAGACACTGTTATTCTGGCTTTCACAAAAGGACTTGAGATTATTAACTTGGTAAAGGTAGAAATACTTTTTAATTTATAGGCTAAATTTTTTCTTAGCAGTGGACATAGTGCTGTCATTTGGAATGTGAAGCCTCTTAGCCAGCTATCCTGGTGTTTCTCTGGTGTCTAGAACACCCAGGCACTCCCCACAAATGCCTTCATCAACAGCATTCCCCTAGGAGTAAATTCTGTGATTCCCACTGGCTGCTCCTCTAAGAAGCCTTTTCCCACCTACAGTGAGACACCTTGGACTCTTCATGTTGGCAATCAATGTGAGCGTACCACTACCAGGGTCTGGTTAGTCAGCTGCAGGTCTTCTAACCTGATGAGAGCATTGCAGATGAGCCTATGGCTGTTAGTGGCTCCCTCCCTCACCAGGAAGTTTTAAATGTATCTCAAGGTCACTCTAACTCTCCCACTTTCCCGAGTCCCAGACTCACACTGCATTTGGTGCTGCCAATAGAACTTTGGGAAAAAATTCAGCTCACTAGTTTTATTGACATACAACCAAAATTAAAAGTAAGGAGACTCTTTCTGGGGAAAGATTAAAAAATAAAGGCTATGCTAGCTGCCACGTATTTCTAACCCCAAACTAGAATTCCATCTCCCTCTTTACAGTGGCCCATCTAAAAATTCTACTTAATTTATTTGCAAACAACTCCTCTTATCCTTGCATAATTGAAGGTATCTGACAACTCATCTTTAAGATTTTGCATTTAATCTATTAAAGTGACAGAATTATACATGCAAGTAATCTGCCCTGGGCTTTCAGGACAGCTCATCTTTATTAAAGATGGGCAGCATTACTTCCCCATAGAGAGAAGTGTAATTCAGGTGCTCTGGTGATAAGAATTCTCACAGTATTTCGAGACACACTCAGCAATAACTGTGGGTACCTGATGTAGGTCAGACATTTTTTTTTAAAAAAACTGAATAAACAAAGCAAGAGATAATGTGCTTTTATGATAGATGGCTTCAGATGAACCAGAAAACAGGATCATAAAGAAATAATACAAATTAAAATGAAAAATGACACATAAACATCATTCCATGCCCTGCAGATCCTGAAAAGTAGATGAAGTATATGGAGGGAAAAACTAAATATAAAATGACTTTCTTAAAACTAAGATGGTATCACTTCATGTTCACATTACTTCATGTCCTGCAACAGAAAGCACTAATTCCTCCATCCCAAGTATAGAAAGCTGAACGAAACGCGAGGGGAACAAGTAAACATCACTCTGTATGAGCTGAGCCACACCTTGTATTTCGAAGACAACATCAGCAAGCATTGGTTTATTGAGGAAAAACTTGAGTGACGTATTATAGAACCACAGAGGCTTTCTGGCTTGGTAGGTCTTGCAATTCCTCAGGCAATTGATCTATGAGGAGAAAACAGACATGTAGGAAGCTGTTTAGTATGATTTGATAGCACACATGGAGAACTGCAGGTAAGAAATCTCAGCTGCCTGTCTCACGATGCCACCTCCAACCACATCTGTGAAGGGTGTTTCCCTCAAGCAAAATGTCTGCTGCCTGCCTCATGATGGCACCTCCAACCACATCTGTGAAGGGTGCTCCCCTCAAGCACTATGTCTGCTGGCTGGCAGGTGAGCAGCAGCAGGCCACTGAGCACACAGCACAGCAACTGGCTAGGTGGTGGCCAGGGATCCTGATTCCCTGAGAGCCACTAATACAACACGAATAAATCTCTATTTCTTTATCACACAAGTTCTCTTATGGCCTAGCTGGTCATTGTTTTCTTCTAAAGAATGAACATTTAAAAAAATCTCAGAGTGGTGAATTTAGATTTGAATACAATTTTCTAATGATAACTATCTTTTGTTTGTTTTTATTGTTGTTGCTGGTGTGTTTGCGTGTGTGTTTGTATGTGCGTGCGTGTGTGTGTGTGTGTGTGTGTGTGTGTGTGTGTGTGTGTGTAGCAGAGACAACTGGAACCTATAGGCAGCCCGTGGGACTCCGCCCACATCACATGACCTGTCCCAGCACACCGGCCAGCCCAGTTCCCACAGTGCCGCATCCCATCTCAGCTTCAGCACTGGGTTCATTTGCTGAGGTCTCTCCAGACAACCGCTGGTGGTCACTATCCGACAGGCCCACGGCCCCTCTCTCCTCACCTCCGTCCTTTTCTTTTGTATTTTCTCTAACTTTCCTTTACAATGAATTGAAACAAATCTTAACAGCATTTTCAAGTAGAGTTGCCCAAATTAGGCTACAATCTTAAATTGTATGGCCACAATCCCTCAGCTGGAATGATTTAGTTATGGCTCTATTTGAAATTATTTTTACTTTTTTTTAAGACAGTTTCTTTGGTAATTCTGACTGTCTTGGAACTAGAACTAGCTTTGCAGACCAGGCTGGCCTCAATCTTAGAGATCTGCCTGCCTCTGCCTCCCAGAGTACTGGGATTAAAGGCGTGCACCACCGCCGCCTGGCTGTTTACTTACTCCTGGTGACTCCATCAGTTCCCTGGCTGTATTTCCGACCAGCTAGGGAAATGAGGAGCCTTTATCCTTCAGAAGTCACAAAGCCAACTCCAGCAAGAAGAATAAGTGATACCTAATTGTCTACCTTGGGCTAGTCTACTTTGGAGGGAAGTTTCCAAAAATTTTGTGAAGGAGAAAAATGATACAATCCTTTTGACAAGGAAAAAGAAAACCCAGTTCAGCATGAAATCCAGAGGCAAGACAGAAGGGCAGAAAGCAACAAAGGACCTGCTCCTCCAGTTGAAGATCTCAGCACTGCGCCGCAACATCCACTGGAGGAGCTGGTGTTTAGGATGCAAGTGACTGACACGTGTAGAGAGTGGCCGCCAAAACCCAGCCTGGAATTAGAGAGCTAGCAGGGCCTTGGGGTATATCTTGAAAGAAAAGGCTAAACTGCTCAAAACTGCAGTAATAATTTGTGGCACACTCACAATTTAAATCGACACTCCCATCTGCTGACAGTGTTACATTCCGATGACACACTGGAGAGGCAGAAAGTATTTAGCGTGGGAGCGGACTCCCACCTGTGCAGGGAAATCAGTTCAGTGTCACGGAATCCCATAGTCCAGGCTTCTCATCATTGGTCCAAGTTGATATTACTCTCGCTACCACAAAGGGCCAAGTGCCAAATCAGACCCAAGGAAAAGATGGGTTCGAACACCAGCAAGACTCTGAATATTCCACGTAGATAAGGGTTCTAAACCTGCGCATCACGGATCTTATAGAGATATTCACTATGTATGAAGTATGTGTGTGAGAGAGATGGAGAGAGAGACATTCCCCCGGTTCATGACTCATCAGATGTTCTGCGTAAAGAGAATCCAGGCATTTGTGCATCCTTTTTTACAGGACTGTTCAGCTGAGTTAGGTTGAAAGAGAGCTATTCTGATTCCTGTAAGGCTGCGCAGCCTGGAATTACCTGCTGCACTGAGTTACTACACCCCTTAATTCTGTGTTTCTCTGTTAATTTCTTTTCTCAACTAAAAAAAATTAAGAACCTTTCTGAAAAGCTAGTACAAGCCAGGTGTGGTTGTACAGATGAATCCCAGCACAGGGAAGCTAAGATAGAAAGCTACCAGTCTGAAGCTAGTCTGGGCTACACAGAAAGCTTGAAGCCAGTCAGGGCTACAAAGAGTTTGAAGCTGGCCTGACCATATAATGAGTCACTGCAAAAGAAAAAAAAAAAAACAGAAAAGCGGGGGGCAGAGAAGAGAAATGGCTCAGTGAGCAAAGTCACCTTCTGTCTGTGTAACCCTGGAGCCCACACAGTAGAAGGAGGAACCCACTCCTACAGACTGTCCTCTCAGCTCCACCTGTGCTCCTGGGCACACACAACTGTGCACACAACTTCTAAACATGAGAAAAATGAAAAACTAATACAGTTCATACTTTTCCACTATTGACTTTAAATGTTATTAATGTTCAGTTATCTGTTAAATAAAGGAATATTTGCCTTATATTTTGCTAAGCATTGTGCTTAGCTGAACCTCATTTTATCTACTGCAGCCAGTTGGCTTATCACAGACTCTGAAAGAATACACTGGCTAGATTGTGCAACACAGTTGTCTTAAAGTTTTACAAATCTACTTTTAAAACTTTTACAGACTCTGTATAATCTAAATCACTGTAGTTTTATTGTCTTACAACTTCAGTATTTTTATAACCTTGAACCCAGTTTGTAATTTTGAACATGTACTCAAGAGACTCCTCAACTGCCCATTTGGTTAAATATATTGCTTAGAACTCTTTAAAAGTTTACGGGAACAGCCCTACTTCCCAAGCCTCCTGGAAAATCACATGGTGTGAGGATGGGTCCCTCCTGACGGCAGCTGCAGCTGCAGGAGGCTAGCAGTTCTCATTCCCAACACGGGCTGTGTGTTCCCAGGGCCCAGTGGGCAGCTGTGAGAGCAGAATTCACAAGTGAACATCTCAAAGGCATGAGTCACACCTAATTTAATCCTTACATAAAGTAAAATCTTAGTAAGAAATACATATGTTTTTGTTTAAAACATTTAAATAGAAACATATACACAGAAAAAAAGCATTTCTATTTATGAATTATTTAACTTTGCTAATGACTCAATGTTAGAATATCAAAATGAATCTGTTACAATTCAAAGTCAAAGTAATTTACCTTTCCTGGTGTTTTTAAAAGGCATTTCACTTTCTCGATTACATCAGAAACATCCCCTGAGTCGTTCAGCTTCCTCCTGATGTCTTCTTCCAGCTCTTCCCACTGAAAAGCACCTGGAAGGAACCACATGTCAGGAAGTCCTATGTGAGTAGGAGGTGTGAAAAGCTTCTAGATTACAAACGCTTCCTTCTTTCGTATTTAATTTCTCTGGAGCAGACATATCTCTTTATGATTGAAGTGTGTGTTTAACAAGTTAGTTTGAATTCCTCTAATCCAATGGTTCTCACCATGTGGGTCATGACCCCTTTGGGGTCCAACAACCCTTTCACAGGGGTCGTCCAAGACAATAAGAAAACACAGATGTTTACATAATGATTTATAACAGGAGTAAAATTACAATTATGAAATAACAATGAAAATAATTTTATGGTTGGGGGGGTCAACACAACATGAGGAACTGTACTGAAGACCACGCATTAGGAAGGTTGAGAGCCACTACTCGGAACAGGCTTCCTCCTTGACAGCCACCATCTCTGCAGCAGGGGTACAGCTGGCAGCACTGGCCAGAATGAGTTTCTGTGAAAAGTGATCTGCTTTCAGGAAGACGGTCAGTATGGCTGTTCCCACACTGAATGCCTTCACCACTAATGGAGAGTAAAGGCCGCCCCTGGTCTGGAAAGTTGCCCTGCAGACACACATTCTCTCTGAGGCTCAGTGAGACGTCTACCCTGGAGCTCTCCAAAACTAACCTGAGAAAGGCAGTGAGGGGGTTTTCTGACACACTCATCCCCAGAGCCCACAGCGGCAGCAGACCTTTTCTGAGCATGGCCTCCATCCTAGCCACCTGCAAAGCTGCTCTTCTGCCCCTCCCTCCTGCCCACCGCCTTTTCTCCAAAAGATGACCTGAAGTCAGGCAGGCAAAGAAAGAGAAGCTTGGGCCTGGTGTGACTTTGGAAACTCCAAATCCCATGCCCACTGACACACTTCCTCCAACAAGGCCACACCTCCTAATCCTTCTAATCCTTTCGAACATTTCCACTCCCTGGTGACTATGCATTCAAATATATGAGCCTATGGAGGCCATTCTAATTCACCCCATCACATAAGGGATCACTTTCACCCTTCCATGACTTACAGGAGGTCAAACTCCTAAAAATAAAATTAAAACAATATACCATGGACAGGCAAGTTAGGAGGTCCACATTCCAGTTTGATCTGCCATTAACACTTGGGTAACTTCAAGAAAGTCATCCCGCCTATCTGGGGGTAATCAGGACCCTTTGACATCTGCTCCTAATCTTGCCCTGGTGCACCATGGCCTATCTCCATCACTCTGCAGATGCCCTCATGATTGAGACTGAGGACTGAGCAAGGCATATAACTCACATTTTAATCCAATGAGATCAGTCAACTTCTACCAGTGAAAACCAAACCTGACTAGAAGATCCTGACCCATAGGTTCTCAAGCGCTGAAGCTCAGGGTCCCTGGAACTTGTTTCTTAATTTTTTTTTAAAAAAGATGAGTTTATTTTTATGTGTATGAATATTTGACTACATGTTTGTAAGTGAATTACATGTGTGCAGTGCTTGAAGAAACAAAATAAGGGTGTTAGATCCCCTAGAACTGTAGTTAGTCAGTTGCTAGCCATGACGTGGGTCCTGGGAATGGAACCTAGGTCTTCTGCAAGTGCCCTCACCACCAAGCCGTCTCTCCTGTCCAGGTGCGTCAGCATTCCTGAGCGCTCTCGCCTCTTCTCTCTCTCATTCCAGTTCCGGGGCATTTTACATTTCCATCCTTTCATCTCTATGTCGGTGATTTTTACTGGCCGCACACAGTCTTCCCACAGTCTTACAAATTCTTTGGATCATCTTTCCAAAAAACCTCCCATGCACACATAAGACAAAAGATCTGTATAAAAATGCCAGGACCTCTGTATTCAAAGGTGATTGTGTGGTGCGTATCCCTAGTCACTGATACTACAGGGAGAGGATGCCAAAAAGTTTGTCCCTGTATTTGGAAGGTTCATTCTTTCCTGTCCTTGCTAAATCTTGGTGCTTCTGAACACAGTTTTCTTCTCACAGCCTCTTAGTCTCTTGGCTGCTGACACCAGGCTCTGAGTGTCCTCTGCCAGTGCTGGGCAGTGTCTTCTGGGACTTGCAGACAGAGGTGTTTGTTTTGCTAGAGACCACACAGCAAGACACTACATAGAGCAAAGCTGGGGCTGCAGCAGGCTCAGAGCATCACGAGACAGCTGATCACTCTGCTTAGTAACTAGCTCAGGCATGGGTGATCCTGACGACACCAATGCCTCAGAAGGCTATACGCTAGGCCCATGCCCACCCGCTAATCGCCTGGACTGACTACAGAGAGAAGAGGTTTTTCCACTGAATCTGTAGCTAACTTTTCTGCCACCTCCCTAACCCCTGAGCAATAATTCTCATATATAAAAGAAGAAACAAAAATGCCAGGACTATCAAATGCCTTAGAAACCAATGGAGCCCAGACTGCATCTCCATCCTAGCTGGGCATCATACTGTCCTGAATAAGAAGAGTTTGTTAGACTTTCTGGAGCTAGGGTTCCAGACACTGGCGTCTTTTAAACCCCCCAGAGCTCTACTGTACTCTGAGTGCTACTGTTGAGCACATTCTTACTTTAAAAATTCCAGCCAGCCTACAAACCACAATTCCAGAGAACTTAGACAACAATATGGACACTAAGAGAGACTTACGTAGATCTAATCTACATGGGAAGTAGAAAGTAGAAAAAGACAAGATCTCCTGAGTAAATTGGGAGCATGGGGACCTTGAGGGAGGATTGAAGTGGAGGAATGGGAGAGGCAGGGAGGGGAGCAGAGAAAAATGTAGAGCTCAATAAATATCAATAAAAAATACTAAAAAATAAAAAATTAAAATCCCAGACATTATCAACACCCAGATAGTGGCACACAGCCTACAGCAGGCATAGCTTTTTTGTCTACCCTCTTCTATACTGAAGGAGAGCACAGTTACAATATCGGTACTAACTTTTAATATTGTGGAGTAAACCTTACATCTAGCTAATAAGAGTAAAATGATGTTAACCAAAGAACATCTACACACTACCTCCATTCACAGGACTACCTGAAGCAAGCAAGCATCGAGTAATCTGAATAACGGGCAAACCTGAGGGGCCGCTCGGCTGGTCAAAAACAGACTCGGCGAGAGACAGAAACCAAGACAAATTTCTAAGGGCACACAAGCGAGCAGGCTGCTTTCGTAGCTAGAAATACTAATCACCTTATCTTTGACACCCTAACTGCCAATAAAACAGCCATCCTGAGACTAGGCGTTCCTTTCTGCGGTGACGATGTTTAAGATGAGATCCACCCCTGAACAATGTTTTCGGGATCCGGGGATTCAGCATTGCCAACACAGGCACGGTGCCATGAGGCTGGACCTGTAGCAGCTCCTCATCTTGCATTGTTCACTGCGGTTTCCCAAGGATAATTTCTCAAGTCCCTCAGCAGTTTACATAGTCTGTTGAAGTGCACAGCGTGTTCAGGTACCCTATGCTGTTTTCTGTTGCACAGGAAAGAGCATGCACAGAACTGCGAGTATTGGAGAGAACCCCAGGCAAAGTGAACCCAAAGGCTTGCCCACCTGCACCTGCATGCGGAATTCTAGGTCACCTTAGGTCCACTTCAAAGCTGCATTCTCGAGTCTCTTACAAATATTTCAATTTCTAAACATTCGAGATCACGTGACTTAGGAATTTTCAAGTCAAACTATCAAGTATTGTAAGAATGCTACAAGCGTATGCTGCTTCAGGGTAACTCCCCGAACACAGAAACTGCGGCTCTCACTCTGCCGTAGCCGTGGTCTGCAGGCATTACTTACCAAACGTTAACACTTCTTATGCAACGGAAGGTTAACATACACCTGGGCTGTATCTAAAAAGTTATTCAAAACTTTTTAAGAGGAAAACAGACTGAAGGCTCATATGTGAGTATAAAATGCTAACCGGACTTTGAAATAGTGACTTCTAACACCAAGCCAAAACATCTACATAGCCCAATTCCCAGAGGCAAAAGGCAAGTCTGGCATCATTTAGAAAGAACCTTTGCGGTCTGGTTGACTATTTTTTAAAGGTCAGAAGACAGGTTTATTGTAGCTTTTGAGCCCCTGTTTATGCAAGCTGTGCCAGGGAGTTCTGCCCTTGCTTAGCAGCCCCATTGCCATAGACAAACCACGGCTGTTCTCCAATGTCCCTGACAAATGCTGTGACCTCTGGACTGTGAAGAAACCACTATGCAGTGGTCTGGAAACCTGCGCTCCGTGCAGAGGCTTGAAAATGTCCCAGATCTTCCAGGCCTTATTGAAGATCCTATGATACATGTAGCTTTAAAATTTTTAGTTTCACTTTGTGTACGTGTGTGTGTGTGTGTGTGTGTGTGTGTGTGTTTCTCTGTAGCTTTGGTGTCTATCCTGGAACTAGCTCTTGTAGACCAGGCTGGCCTCAAACTCACAGAGATCCGCCTGCCTCTGCCGTCCAAGTGCTGGGATTAAAGGCATGTGCCACCACCGCCCCACCAAAAAATAATATTTTTTAAAGCTCTAATCTACTAACAAATGCGAACCTAACAGAGAAAACAAACAAGAGTGATACTCAGATATTTTGTCTGGGCAATGGCATCTGTGTTTGTTTTTCTTGTAGCGAAAATACATTTTAAGGAACTGTGCAATGATGTAACTTAGGCTTCCTTTTGCTCAGTTCAGATTTATCATTTTTACATAGTTAAAGAATGATTGATAAGAACTTGCAGATGCAGCTATTCTTCTGTCTCCACCTGCTTCGGGCTCCTTCTACCTCAGGCCAAGGTCAAACCACCCTATCTCCTGCCTGCCTGAGACACAGGAGACCAGAGCAGCACTGCAGCAGTGGAGAAGCTCTGAGCTGGCCGAGGAGCTCATTTTCCTGACATTGCATAGCCTCTGCTATACCCAAGCACCCCATTTCCTTGCTCCCAGCCTAGTCTCTCAACTGGAATCTAAGCCCCGTTTCACGAGCTGTGGCCCAAGCCCAGTATCAAACACCTGCTGGGAACAAAGCTCATGCGGCACTCCACCTCAGTCACACCACCAGAATCTGGACACTCCGGTGACCTCTGACCTGTCGAGATGAGGAAAGGTCTCAATGCCGGCCTCCCTGATGGAGTTTCCCCATTGAATTCCTGTCTTTCCCACTCTACTTCAACCTCCCTCCATCCCAACCACACGTGAGGCTTCGAAAGGCCAGCCTGAGCACACAAAGAATAGCATCATAGCTTTCAGAAACTGCAGCAACAATTCCCCCAAGCCCTGCTGGCCCCATCTTTTCCTCTATGACCCAAGTTTTAGGAAAGGACCCTGGTCCTCAGAAGACAGCACATAAGGACTGCATGTTTACCAGAGCAAACATAAGGCGAATAAAACCTCTTTGCAGTAGGCTCTGAGGGAATTCCCCCATTCAGAAAGCTGTCCTAGGTAGCTGGCAGGGGAAGGGGTGGGAGTACACAGAGAACCTTTTCTTCTCTTTGCCTTTTGTCCACTGGCCTGCATTCCTCCCCCCAATCTCTACTGAGCTGACTTCACAATGTACAAAGCATCCTAGGAGAATGGCCGGCAGGTTCAGTCTCTGGGTACTGGACCTGTTTTACAGCTACTGTATTAAAGAATGCATAAATAACTCAGAGTGCTCGCGTGCCTTCCAGGATCAAATGGATGTTATGGGAAGGCTGCTGAATAATTCATAGAATTTCAACAGTAAACTCACTGGAAAGTCAAACAACACCGTCAGTGTTGCTTAGACATGTCATTACAACCATTTTCCTTAACATGCAAACATCTTAACTGTTTTAGACTTAGTATTAAATTCTGAGCTGTGAGATCCAAGTTTAAACACTAAAATTTGTAGACCTAGAAGAAATCATGAACTTGATGGCTCCAGCTACTTGAACCTACTCTCCAAGGCCGCTGAAACACACTGTCAATCTCCCACACTGAAAACAGTAGGCCCTATGGGGCCACACTTGTGAATTTCCCAAATCACTATTCCCTAAGCACGACCATATTATTCTCACTTTTCCAGCAAAACTCAGCTACAGCGATTCTTTTAAAAACATAGTTAAATTTTAACCACCTTGTTTCTTTGGGTGGAATAATTTCCCACTGCATACATATCCCATTTTCAGTTTGCTCATTAATCCCTTGCTGACATTTGGGTCACAGTCACCATTTTATCCGCAGTGTACAATGCTTCTATGAGCACGGCTGTACAGCTCTTCTTTGACACCTGCTTTCAGTCACTTAGGTATATACCCAGAAGCGAAGTGCTATATTATGTGGGAATTCTGTTTTTAAGTTTCTAACAACTGCTGTGTTCTTTCCAATGCATTAAAAATGACTAAGTGACAACCTGCATGGCCCCGAAGATATGGTAAATGAAATAAACCAGTCCCTAGATCTCTGCTACTCTGGCTGCACTCATCCCAGGCACACAGAGTAGTCAAAACCACAGAGAGTGCAACGGCTGCCCTGGGCTTGCCGCGATTTAATGGGGACATACTTTCAATTTTCAAAATAAAGAAATGCAGAGATAATGGAAATAACTGTATTCTATAAATGCATCTGCTATCATTGGATTGTACACTTAAAAAGGGCTAAAATAGCAAATGTATGCTATGTGATTTTGCCATTACGGCAAATAAATTTGTCAAAAAGACAAAAAACTTGAACTAATTTCTACATATAAAGTAAATACTACATTTCATGTATAAGTATCACCTCAGATGTCAGGGGCTAAGATAAATGTAAAATTAACCCAGACTCTCACAGACTTCCAGGGAGCTTGAGAGAGCAGAAGGGCCCGGAAGAGTCGGCCAAGGTACCTGAATAAATGAAGCGCAGAATATCGGACAAACACGAGCAGAAGAGCGCGTCCTTCACAACGACTCGCAGCGGCGGGTTGCTGGGAGATTCCTGGCTAGCACCTGGAAGCGCAGCATCTCTGTTGATGGCGAAGAGGTCCCGGGTCATCCGGACGATGCTGGGATCCTGAATGTCCGTAGGGCTCTTCACATTGAACAGCAGCATGAAAACGTGGCTCACAGCGCAGAGAACTATCTTGTGGGCCTGCGCGATGCCCGTCACTTCCGGGTGATAAAACACCACGTCCACACACTGGCAGCAGGACAGCAAGTTGTTCAAGTCGGAGTGGTAGTGCGATGCTTCGGCTTTCAAGACAGGCATCTTTTCTGTTTCCGAGGGACAATGAAGATAATAACCTATTTTTATGTCTACAGGCCCAGAGATGGGATCCTGCAAAGAACCAATACTTGCCCATTTGCTTAAATCTACAAATCACTGATTTTGTTCAGTTTAACCTAAGAGCACATGAACTAGTCCATCAGGGATTACTGAAGCACATTTTACAGAATGCACATGAATACGACATTTCATTTTGTACTGAAGATGAAAACCTAATGACTTGAGCAATAAAGTAACATTTCTAATTATTTTTGTGGCTCAAAACAAACACTCTCCCAGGTACAGGCCTTTAGTATGGGGGCTGGGAGTCAGCATTCTTCTGATTAAAAAAAAAAAATTCAACTAAGTTCTGAAGAGCTTACTCTCAAATCTTCAGCATCTGATGAGGAATGGAGGCCAAGGGGGACCACTTAACACCAGCAAACTACCATGCCTTCAGAAATTGCAATGACTCTAACTACTCTATTGTCTGACATCATCCTAACAATTTTACTTTGATCCCTGTCTTTTTTTTTTTCTCCCTGACCAATCAGCCAGTGGCTCTTCACTTAACATACCTCAGCCATGGTGGTGACTGCAATCCACGGGCTCCTACACAGAACATGCCCTTAGATTTCCCATGACTAGTTTGGTCCTGCTGAAGAGAGAGCTTCCCGTGAGCCCAGAATATATATCCTCAGAATACATATCCTCAGAATATATATCCTCAGAATACATATCCTCAGAATACATATCCTCAGCTCATGTCCTCCCCAGAAGACCTGAGCAGAGGGATGGAAGGGAAAGACTGCCCATGCATGGCCCCAAGCAAGTGAGTCAACTCCTTCAGCAATAGGAATCCTTTATATGGACGAGGCTCAGGAGCTGGGTCTGGGACCCTGATAAGCAGCTTTGAGAACCAGGTTCCCTGCGGTGCACCCCAGGCCACCCTACCTCACAGGACCCCAAATGCTAAGTCCCAGAGCCCAGTGCTAATCCTTAGAAGCATTCCACCCCCAAAGACACCTGCGGGCAGTCACACTGCGTCCTGTTTTATTTAGAGCTAGGCTCACGGTTATCTAAACTAAAAGACACATGAAACAGTCTTGTAAACACATAGACTATCTCTGCTGCCCACACACTGCTGGGGACCTGATATACTATATTACCCAGACCCCCAAAGAAGCCACTTGGGGAGTTTCTATCAGTGTCAAACAGTGTTGGGTGTTTGGTTCTCTCCTTTGGATCAGTGAGAACAATTAGCTGTCTCTACTATTTGTTCTTTTCACCTTGAAGGTATTTAGGCCCCAGAATTTACCACATAACAGACCTTATCTGAAACTGGAAGCGATTCCTCAGTTCTAACTTGTGTTCCCTTGGTTGACATCTACATTGATTCAACAACTAGTTCTCCGGTGCCTACTTTAAGGTGCTTTTTCTTTTTGACAAATAGGAATTTCTCACATTTCTGGAATACACACTGGTTATTTATACACTGTGCATCTCATCATCATTTCTTTGTATTTGAGGCTTTCAAACCCATCTTTTCCATGTCTTCATAAAACACAATAAATTATCATAATAAACTGTATTTAGCTGGGCAGTGGTGGCACACCTTTAACCTCAGCACTTAAGTGGCAGAGGCAGGCGAATCTAAGTAAGTTGGGCGCCAGCATGGTCTACAAAGTGAGTTCCAGGACAGCCAGGACTGCTGTACAGGGAAACCTTGTCTCAAAAACCAAACCAAACCAAAAGTGATAGAAAACTATAGTCATGATTCTATGATATCAAGTATCTATTATTTTTAGAAATAATATCGAAGACAAACTGGCCCAAAAGACAACAGATTCCATGATTATATCATAAACCATGTAAAATGTTTTGATGAGCGTGATTTTGTTTTTATATTTACACTCTGTAGCAAAAATGACAGTGCGCACACACATTCTTTCATTCACCCTGCAGTAACTAACTCTGTCATCCTGCTTTATCACCAGACACGCGCACACCAGCTGAATCCTTTAAAAGGTGAGTTGCAGGCATCAGACGACTGTGGGAACACTGACTTAGTAATCACAATAGGTGAGAAGATTAATAATAAACCTACAACCTCATCTTGCTTTCAGTTCATATTAAGATTTCACCAAGTGTCCCAAGATTGCCTTTTAGATGACTTTTTGCGCAGCACCCAGTTAAGACTGGCATGGCCTTTTGTAGCTATCTGTCAGTCTTTTATCTCGACGGTGCCTCTCTGCCACATGCTAAGAATCTATAGGATCAAACTTGACGTCAGCACTTTCTCAGCAGTGTGGTTTGACTACCACCTGCTCTAGTGTAAGTTAAGAAAGTCCTGGCCCTTGTCCCAGGTTCACTGGGAATGTCGAACGGCCCTGAGCATGCTCAGATTGATCTATGAGGAATGTCCTAAGGTCTGCACACCTGGCTGTTCAAGTTGAGGCGGTCTAATTCCGTGAAAGGAGTTGGTCATTTTCCTTTTCCTCATTTTTTCACTTGTCTTCTGATTTAAGGCTTGAATCATAAAATACTCCAACTGAAACATGAATCAAAGCAGAATTAAGTTCAACACAATTATATCTGACATGACGATTTGTATTCTAGATCACATCTGCAAATGGTTTTGATGTCAGTGTCAATACTAACAAACATGTGCAAACAATTTTTAATATTAAAAATATATATTTAGAAGGATTGACTTGTTTTGTCTGGGGCTCATGGGCTAGCTAACTTTGCCACTGGTGAGCTGCAGCCCACAGAGACCTTGGCTCACAAAGAGAAGTGGATGGCACCTTAAGCAACACTCAAAAGTGACCTCTGAATGACCGCTGGCTTCTACACACAGTACGTGTGTCCCCCACAATGCTGCACATGGTGAAGCGAGCTTCACTGGCCAGCACGGGGACCTCTGGGTGACACTAACCAGTCAGCCTAGCTTACTTAGCATGTGCTAGGTCAGTGAGCATCCCTCTACCTAAAAAAGGGGAGCAGTGTCCTCTGGCCTTCGCATGTAAGTATGTACCCATGCCCACATGCAGACAGGGGTGCATGTATGTGCATGGACACACACACACAGACACAGACACACTAACAAGATTACTATAAACTTGTGTAGGTTTGTATTAGAACATGTGATTTTGACATACATAAGGACCCATTTTGAAAGATTCTAAAAATCTTAACAGATGATTAAAAATGTTTCATTTGGATAGAGAATTTTATAATTTTACACTGATTAAGCCTATGCCACTTAACTCTTATTGTGTTTCTCAAGGTTAAAGCAAATGATGCTTCTGAAATGAAAGCACTCATTGATGCGCTGGAATGTAGCTCAGCAGCAGCCTGCACAGGAGCTCACAGGCTCTCCACTTACCACTCCTCCGAAATACTTTCCGATGTAGAAGTCATCAAGGCTGTGCAGCTCCAGGTAGGTAGCTCCCAGTTCTTTGGCAAGTTGGATCCCTTCTGTGGTACTAACACAGCTCCCTCGGTCTGAGGTACACAGGGGGCAGGTACAAGGTAATTCTTCTGAGGACAGGAATGCAAAAACAGAGAGCTTTTAAATTAAACGGAAAAAAGGGCAGTACGACCATTAATGGATAGATTCACTATATACTAGACTCTCAATAAATAGTGTAAGTGTGGAGAAAAGTCCTTAGAAGAACCAGCACTGGCCGTGAGGAGAACAAGTGCTTCAGAAGTCGGTGAGTGGCTGTCAACCAGCCAGCGACAACTGACCCAATGTAGTTACACAACCACAGTATCACATCACTAGCCCGTTAGATCAAACATAACCATCATGACAACAGAGGGCTGGGTCTTCTTCCATCATAAATTTCCTGTTAAGTAGGTTACCAAGTTTGATTAAATCTTTTTTTTTGATTAAATCTTGTACTTTTATTTTAATAGAATTCCCAATTAACATGAATTTTAAAGTTGTAGGCCGCCACACTTCTACCACCTCATAAATTTCATATGTGTGTGTGTGTGTGTGTGTGTGTGTGTGTGTGTGTAAAACAGTCCTGGTTGTCCTGGAACTCGCTCTGTAAACCAGGCCAGCCTCAACCCACAGAGGTCCACCTGCCTCTGCCTCCCAAGTGCTGGGATGAAAGTTGTGAGCCACCACCGCCAGTATCAAATGCATTCTTAATGCTATCATTTAATTCTGAAACATTCTATCTGAAGATTTATTTTTATTCTATGTCTGGGTGTTTTGCCTGCATGAGGTCTGAGTTCCATGTAAGTGTCAGGTACCAGCAGAGGTCAGAAGACACACTGGATCACCTGGAACTAGAATTACGTATGGTGAGGAGCCACGACGTAGGTGCTGGGAAAGGAGTCTAGGTCCTCTGGAAGGGTAGGTCTCCCCAGCCCCTAAAACATTCTTCCTTAGTAATCAAATCAAATCAAAATTTAAAGACTAAAAAGTATTTAATAAGAAAGCAAACTTTTTAGGATTCATGTGTGTGACTTATGGCATCTTTACACTCTTCCTACGGCCCAAAATATATATTCAGCTCCATAGTCATCAGTCAGCTTTGCTCTGTCTCAGGGATAAACATCAGATATGCCATATTCAATGTGATCGAGAAAGGCATGTTGTTTACCAGTTGGTGTCCCTGGGAAGTACAATCTAAGATGGAGAATGGTGCAGGAGGCATTGCTTGGTGATGGTCCTAGTTAGGGATAGTGATGAAACACCATGACCATAAACAACTTGCAGAGGAAAGTGTTTAATTCATTCACCCTTCTGTAAAACAGTTCATGAAAAGAAATCAAGACAGGAACTCAAACAGGGCAGGAACCTGGAGGCAGGAGCTGATGCAGAGGCCATGAAGAGGACCTGCTAACTGGCTTGCTCCCCCTAGCTTTCTCAGTCTGCTTTCTTTTTTAAGATTTATTTATTTATTATGTATACAGTGTTCTGCCTACATGTTGCTATGGCTGCATGCTGGAAAAGGGCACAAGATCTCATTACAGATGGTTGCGAGCCACCATGTAGTTGCTGAGAGTTGAACTCAGAACTTCTGGAAGAGCAGCCAGTGCTCTTAACCTCCGAGTTATTTTTAGAGCCCTCAGTTGGTGTGGGAAGTTCTTCTTATATGTGGTGCTTTTATTGATTAATAGATGAAGCTGCTTTGGCCTATAGCGGGGCAGAATAGAGTAAGACGGGAATTCCAAGCAGATAAAGGAAGAAAGAAGATGGAGTCCGGGAGATGCCATGCAGTCAGTGAAGCAGACAGACCCCCAGAACCTTACCAGTAAACCATGAGCCTCATGGTAGAATAATAGAAATGGGTTCATTCAAGATGTAAGAGTTAGTTAATAAGAAGGCTAAGGTAATATGCCAAGCAGTGCTTTAATTAATAGAGTTTCTGTGTAGTTATTTTGGGTTCAGGCAGCCAGGAAATGAACAAGCAGCTTTTTTGTAGAAGCCAGGGCCATCTTCCCAGGGTTGGCACCATCCACAAAGGGCTGGGCCCTCACCCGTCAATCATTAGTTAAGTAAACGCCCTACAGGCTTGCCTACAGCCCCATCATTTTCTTAGTCCTTCCTCTTGGATGACTGTATCTTCTATCAAGCTGACCAAAGTAGCCAGCGCAGAGGCTCTAGGAACAGCCCTTCTCAGGAGTGAGGAAAACAGGTCTGAGTACTGCAAAGACTTCCATAATAGTGCAGTTGTACCTTAGATCTCATTAGATCCTTCAAGTTCTCTGGAGGTTAGCCTTTCAGAGTTTTTCCCACTTGAAGAAGGTAGCTGAGCCTTTGTGTCCTACTCCTACTGTGTAATTAGATGAGGACTGCATTCTTAGAGAGGAGATTGCCTTGGGCAAGGCAGCTCCTCCCTGTGGAGACACCTGAAGGACACTGTGTGTGGCATCAGCCAACAAGACCACAACTGAGGCAGTGAGTGGAAGAGACAGGAAAGAGCATCTGAGCCATTCCCCTGGGCAGCACTCAAGTGTTTCCCAGTTACTGTGCACAGAGGAAGCATGTGTGTACATGTATGGGTTGTTGGCCACCACATATGAGTGAGGCCAGATCATTTTCTGTAGTCATTTCTCCCCTTCCAGCATGTGGGTTCCAGGGATTGAACTCAGTCTTGGCAGCAAACACCTTTAACAACTAAGTTATATCATTTTAAAATTCAGAAACCAAGGAGCCTTTAGTCCCAGCACTCAGGAGGCTGAGTCACGGGGATCTCTGTGAGTCTGAGACCAACCTAGTCTACATAGTGAGTTCCAGGACAGTTACACATGGACACCCTGTCTCAAGAAAATAAATAAGGAAGGAAGGAAGAAAGGAAATAAATACAATAAAGTTCAGAAACCATGTACTTTTATCCGAATTTTACAGAGAAGGAAACTGCAGCTCAAATCTGCTAAGTATCTTAGCCTTGGAGAGCAGAGAAGGAAAACACAGAAAACTGCCATTGGCTTCACCTGATACATAAACATAAACGTGGTATATCCAAAAGCAGAATAAAAAAGTTTGAACAGAGATTACCAGTTTCCAAAGTACAGCAATTAGAAACATTGTTAAGCCAGGCTTCCTAAACTGCCATACATTCTAGTCTGAGTGTATTTTTTCTAAGACTGTTCCAGTTTGTAGCAAGCTGTCTGTGTAGCATTTAGGCTGCCTTGAGAAAGAACAATGGACGCTTCTCATTCTTTACTAGACCTTTGTGATCAGTGCCTTGATTTTTCTGAAGACAGAGGCCTTCTTACATCTACAAAGGTCTCCTCTGTGGCTTAAAGGGATGTGTAGGCAGATCACGTTATGAAGTTGTCAGAGTCTCAAGAGGACAGTGAACCTGATGTTCACGAATGGCTAACAATCCAACTCTGAGGGAAAGTAATTTTTATTTGAAGCCAGTAGCATGCAGTCTACCTGTTTTCCACATCACATAGACATATTCTTCCACTCACTCAGAAAAAAGGGAAACTGTCATGTAGGCAGCTATCAGTTGGTTAGTTACATGTTTTCTGGATCCCAAAGGATTTCTTTCCTAATTGAGATACTCTAGATTCTCTTCTGAGCCAGTCCTGTATTTCCCCGCACCAAACAATTTAATTAAGTTAACTTAAGAGGATCCAAAATAACATTCATGTTTTTGTTTATTTTGAGAAAGGATCTCATATAGCTCTGGTTGTCGTGGACCACACTATGTAGACCAGGTTGGCCCTGAATTCACAATGATCCTCCTGCCTCATGGCTACAGTAGCTCTGGGAATCAGAGTTAGTACTGTCTTTATCACTGTCCCCAACACACACACACACACTAGTCTTAAGATATTATCATAAAGTGTCTATTCGTTCTTGTAAAAAAACCAACATAATTTGCATCCAAATAAATGGTATTTCTTTCAAAGTAGTGGCATTGAGGGTAGGGTGCTCTTTACAATGTTGTCATTGTTTGAAAGTTTTAGAAATTCTTTTGAAAAATTCTAGCAGAGCAACATATGAAGCTTTCGGAGCAATAAAAATAACTTGTGCGGCGGGGCGGGGGAAGATAACTTGAAAAGTAGGATGCCATCTCCTGAAATGTATAATTATGAATGCGTCCTAGGGCCATTGTGAAGTATTTTCACTGTGTACTAAAACCCAAAGATTTGTGTTGAGGATATGGCTTGGTGGTTAAGAGTGCATGTTAATCCTTAAAATGTGGCATATACCTGTAACCCCAGGAATGGTGAGGTGAAGGCAGGAGGATTATAAATTCAATGTCATTATTGTTTATATAATGAGTTCAAGATCAGAATGGTCTACATGAGACACTGTCTCAAAACAAAGAAACAAACAAAGAGTCCAAAATGTTTTCAGAACCAAGTACAATGATAGCCACATTACCAAGTTTGTCACAAAAAAAAGGATGGAAGAAGAAAGAAGTGAAGGAAGGAAAGGAGAAACAAGGAAGAAAGAAAGAAAGAAAGGAAGGAAGGAAGGAAGGAAGGAAGGAAGGAAGGAAGAAAGAAAGAAAGAAAGGAAAGGAAAGAAAGAAAGGAAAGGAAAGGAAAGGAAAGGAAAGGAAAGGAAAGGAAAGGAAAGGAAAGGAAAGGTAATAGGGTCAAACACAATTGTGCCAATCCCTGCCTTTTAGAAGCTGAAATATGAGGTTAGAAAATTCAAGATAAGGCTAAGCTATATATCTCAAACAAACTAATGCATGTATACTTAAATACACACACAGCAAGACCCAGTCTCAAACAAACACATGCATATATGTACACACAGACACACACTGAAAGAGATAGGATTGCTTTGCTGAATAAGCTCCAACAAGACCCCCAAGAGAATTAGCGAAGTTACCCAGCTGAGTGAAATGTGTTGTGGGGGATGAAGTGGAGGGGCGCAATACAGCCCTTGAGTGAGCAGCCAGATTTAGCTCTATAATTAACATGCAATCACATCTTTAGTCAATTCATTCCATGATTTTATTTTTTTCCATGATTTTAAAGAAAATTATTTTCTTCATTTAGATTATTTATAAACCTATTTCATTCATTGAAAACTACTACCTACTACCAAAAGGGAGAGAAAGCTGAAAGATTCCATGGCCAACTGACCAAGGTGGATGTGACTGCAAACATTTGAAACACAGAGAACACTAAAATAAAGGAATACAGAGTTGCCGTAGGAACAGAGGCGGGACCACACACTGGGGTGGAGGGTGTACAGCAAAGGCAATGGCTCAATGGAAAGAATGAATTCGCTGTGCAGTTATAGAAGGGGCACTGCAATCAGAGTGGACCACAACTGCAGAAGTGTGGGCCAGGACAAGAAGAAAACACATTTCCACTTTTGAAAAAGATCTTTGTATAACTTTTATTTATGTGTGTGTGTGTGTGTGTGTGTGTGTGTGTACGCTCGCGCGCACTCGAGTGATGTGCACGAGTGAATGCGTGTGTGGGAGGTGCACAAATGTGTGTGCATGAGTGATTGTGTGTAATGTGCACAAATGTGTGTGCGTACAATGTGCATGAGTGAATGTGTGTGATGTGCACAAGTGTGTGTGTGTATGCATGCATGATGTGCACCTGTGAATGTGTGTGTGATGTACATGAATGTGTGTGTGCACGATGTGCACGAGTGTGTGTGTGTGTGTGTGTGTGTGTGTGTGTGTGTGGCCTATGGAACCTGGAAGAAGCTGCTGGATTCTTTGGAGTCCAAGCAGTTGTTTTGGACATCAAACCCAGGTCCTCTGAAAGAGCAGAGGGTGTTCTTCACCACTGAGCCGTCTCTCCATTTTTACAACCTGAAGATGGCAATTTGAGCCCAAACCACACAAGTGACTAAATAAAAGGGAGGCTGTCAGAGGAGAGAAGGAAGGAAAGGAGGAGGAGGGGGAGAGGTGACAGAGAGGACCTAGCATACCGCGACATTAAAATGAAGTGAGATGATGTCAGGTCTGGCATTAGGAGGGCCTGGCAGGACATCACTGAACTGAAGCTGGGTTCAGTACAGGTGACCTTCACATACTGGAGTGACATCCAGAGTGTTCACAACTCCAACATCAGAAGCAGGAAGCAGAGGACCAAAGGCAACGTCTGGCAGCTGGCCGAAGCGCACTGGTGGGAGGAAGCAGATAGCCCCCATGGAGCCCACGGGTACCCGCTTCCACCCCAGCCACTGACAGCTGCTGGGCAGAGCAAGAGAAGGAATCAATCCAACTTGGAAAATGAAGTGCAAAAGTAAACAAAGAATTTCCTACCATTTCAGCTATATTCTGAAACAAAACCTCACCAAACAGACTTACAAAGACTAAAGAAAACCCAATAACATTCAACCAATGAGAACAACTATAATGAATTAAGTATTTTCAATAAGTCAATAACAAGAAATTGCAAATGAACCACTGAGAGATTTTAGATACAAAAATATTGAAATTAAAATTTAATCAAATAAAGTAGCAGAAAAACTTTTACATACACCAGAGAAAAGAGACCAAGATGAAAGCAATATGAGCAAATGCTGTACTCGAAATGTTTGGGAGGCCGATGCAAGAAGACCACAAGTTCAAGCCAGTCTGGGCTACAGTGTGAGATGCTACCAAAAAGAGGAAGCAAGGATTCTACAACAGAAAATAAGAAAGCTAAGAGCATCAGGAGAGATCCAGAATTACCAACATCAACTATAAAGAGCCACAAAGAGAAAAATGGTAGGTGGCTGGTAGCTGAAGCCAAAAGGCAAGTGACCCTTGAAGACCAAGGAAAAGCATGAGGTTCTTCAAGCAATCCAAAGTGACTGTTACAGAAAACGGGAATTGTGTCTGACATGTTCAAGAAGTAGTCAGAAGCACATCATGAAAACCTTTGCATTTCAGATAAGAAGTTTACAACTCAAAGTTACTCCTGTAAATACAGACTCTGGATAAGAAGGAAAGCACTAACAGGAAGCGCTGGTTCAAACCAGATGTCGTCTCTGGCTTCCCTGGAAGGACCTGCAGTGGTGTGCACCCCAGAACTCACCTGCGCATGTCTGAGCATCATCCCCACCAAAAGGTATCTGAGCTGCGAGAGCAAGGTCTAAGCATTTGTTGTCTTCTAGGAGGTAGGGTGCTGAAAACTGACAGGAGCTAGCCGAATAAGATGCCTTTTTAGATATGGATCATATGTTGCACAGAGAAAAGACCATAAAATGCTGAACTTTAAAAACAAGTCCTTATTAATCATAAGAATTGGGAGGGGCAGAGAAAAGCAGAAGCTACTTATAGAGGAAAACCAACCAACCACAGAGGAGGGATGAAAGCTCACACTAGGGCAAGCACTGTGCAGCATCAGAAGGGAGTATATAAAATAATGGGCTGAATTCTTTTAGAATGTCCTTGTCGTGAAGTCTCCCTCCACCAAGCAAAAAAAGAAATTGGGGACCAAGTGTGGATTAAGCACTAGAGAGACAGGATAACTAAACAGTATTTATGTCCTGAATTGAAAAAACCAATCACATAATTGGAACAGGGAAGACAATGTGAATGTAGATATTTTAAATAGTGCAGTAGATATCAATATGCTACGCTCTGGAGTGGTGGCCACAGTATTCTTATGATGGGATATTGAGCAGTCAGGAGTGAAAAAAACACCCCACGTTACAATGTAGTCTCCAATGGTTTAGAAGAGAAAATGGGTGTATGTATGCGTGCATGCTGTGTGTGATTTATAAATTCTATAATTCAATGTTTTCTTCTTGCCAATTTTCTTAGTTCCTAAAGACTGTAAAGCACACACTGTTCTGCTCTGACTTGTGTTCTGACATGACTACTCTGAGTTTATTCCAGAAAAAGCATGAGGCCAGAGGTCAGTCCACCAAGAACCTTAAGCTTCAAGGTCTTCTGTAGTTTCTTCAAAAATCCATGAAAGAAAGCTCAACAATGTATTCTCCCACACGGTTACACACTACTGTAAAATTAGCGAAGTAAAACATGGTTTGATTAAAATCACTGTCTCTGCCGGGCAGTGCATGCTTTTAATCCCAGCACTTGGAAGGCAGAGGTAGGTGGATTTCTGAGTTCGAGGCCAGCCTGGTCTATGGAAAGAGTTCCAGGACAGCCAGGGCTGGACAGAGAAACCCTGTCTTGAAACACCAAATCCAAACAATCAAAACTGTCTCTCTCCACTCTCAAGTTTGTACTGAAGGAGCCATCTGTGTCCTGGATGCTACAAGTGAATTAAACTCAGGTTCAGAGAGCTGTCGCTCACGGGCTGAGGCACCAACTGTCCTGGTGCTGCAGTGACCACAGTGCAGACATGAAATCACAATGCTGAGCTGAAATAGGACACAGCATAGGTTCAGGGTCTGGGGCCAGAGAGTGAAGAAATAAGAAAAGACAAAAACTAATTATCACTCTCTTCTCTCTACAGGAAATATTACAAAGTAATTCATATGAAGATATCATCAAAGACTTTACAACCCAAAAGACAAAAGAATTTAAAAAATAAAGATAAATAAAGAAGTGGTAGGCTCCTCGAGACCTAGCTATACCAATTTTAGGCATATACCCAAAAATTCTGCTGTCATGTCACATGGACCACTTGCTCAGCTGTGTTCATAGCAGCTTTAAGCCAGAAGGTTGAAACAACCTTGATGGCCCTCAACTGAAGAATGGATAAGGAAAATGTGGTACTTTTACACAATGGAGTACTAGTCAGCTGTAAAAAAATAATGACCTCATGAAATTTGCAGACAAATGGATGGAACTGGAAAAAATCATTCTGAGTGAGGTAAGCCAGACCCAGAAAGACAAACACAGCATGTACTCACTCATAGGTAGTTATACAGGATAGGATAACCAACCTACAGTCCACAGCCCTGGAGAGGCTAGATGAGAAGGGGCCCATAGAGGGATGCATGGATTTCCCTGGGAAGAGGAAGGAGAAAAAGATCTGGGTAAACTGGGAGCGGAGATTGGGGGATGGTGGGATGGGAACTACAGGGAGCAGGCTGGAGTCAGGATGGAGGGGGGAGTAATAAAAGAGACATCCTGATAGGAAGAGCATTTTGGATTTAGAGAGAAACCTGGTGCCAGGGAAACCCCAAGAAACCCACAAAGATGACCCCAACTAAGACTCCTAGCAATGGTGGAGAGGGTGCCTGAACTGGCCATCTACTGTAAGCAGATTGGTGACTTCCCTAGTTGCCATCAGAGAGACTCTCTCCAGTAACTGATAGGAACAGAGGCAGAGATCCACAGACAAGCACTGCACTGCTCTCCGAGAGTTCGGAGGATGAAAGCAGTGAGGGATTTTACCAGCCAGGGCGTTCATGATGGACAAACCCACAAAGACACCTGACCTGAGATCACAGTAGCTCATGGACTCTGGACCAACATGCATGGGACCGACCAAGCCTTCTGCATGTGTTCAGCAATCGTGTAACTTGGTCTCTTAGTAAGGCAGTGAGAGCAGTACCTCCCCCTGGAGCTTAGCTGGCTTTGGTAACTAACCTGTTCCCCATGCTGGATTACCTGGTCCCACCCAGGCCTAAGGGGAGGAGCTCGGTGCTGCCTCAACTTGATGTGCCCTGCTTTGCACCAGCCCACAGGAGGCCTGTCTCTTCCTGAATGGAAGCGGAGGGGAGTCGATGGGAAAGAGAGGGTACAGCTAGGAGGAGAGAAGGGAGGGAAACTGGTTGGTATGGAAAATAAATGAAAAAAAATGTTATTTAAATAAATTTTTTAAAAAGGAGTGGTAAGCTATTAAGTAGAAACATCTTTTAGACATTTGTAGCATTTGGCAGCTTTGTCACGTTTGAAATTTGTTGAATTCTTTGTGCATTTATAAATAAATATTTGTTTGTTTCTAATTGTTTGCCTGAATGTGTGGATGTAAAATTGTATAAATCTGCGCACTTCCAAATACCTGCGACTTACCCTTTCAGAAAACCAAAAATGCCACCATGAAAGATTAAATGAGGGCCTAGAGAAATGGCTTGGCAGCTAAGAGCACTTGCTGTTCCTCCAGATGGCCAGGTGCAGCTCCCAGCACCCACACTAAGCAATGTGAGGGGATCGAATACCCTCTTCTGGCCTTGGATAGAACTGCATGGGAAATGCAGACATACACCCATGCAGGCACACATACACACATAAATAAAGAAGAAAAAAAATCACCAAAACTTTTTTTTAAAAAAGGATTAAAAGACGAAGAATTGAAACCAAATTGGGATGGCAACAATGCAATGAGTTTGAGATTTACTTAGCATAAAATCAAACAAGGTTTAGCTTACTGGATGTGGTTGCTGTGAGAGAAAGAGGTGGGGAGGGGACCAGAGGAGAGGGCAGAGGGCAGAAAAGCCAGGAAACAGTGGCTGTAGTGCAGGGAAATGTTTGGATGATTGCAGAGAGAACTGTTACTAAATGAAACAAATTTGACACTGTAGGGCTCCCTCTGGAGAACTTCAAACAAAGGCAACCGGAAAGAAAGCTCGGGAGGCTGGCTGGAGGACTGAAGCTCCAGGCAACCCAAGAACTAAGGAAACTCTTTCAAGAATCATGAACAGGAAAACAGTTAGAGGAGACCTCCTAAGAAAGTGAGGTCAAGGGTGGGCTAAGCTTGTTTTCTCTGTAAGTACTAGTGTGAAAGAAACATAAACCTGCCCTTTGCTTCAGCAATCCACTCCAAGGAACAATCCAAGTATCAAAAGGACAGTGGAGACATAGTTGATGGCACGTTCATACAATGGCATAACATACAGTGATTAAATGAAAAGGCAATATATACACACTCCGACTATGCATCTCTGTGCTGAGTTCAAGAACAGGTGTGACTAATGTCAGAAGCCAGAACAACAGCTCTCGACATGAAGGCTGTAATCACCTGGTGTAGCTGCCTCAGGAAGCCTTCTGACGCACCGCAAACATTCTAAACCCTTCTCCATGACATAGACATTAAGTAAGTAAGACATATTAAGCGGTACCCTCAGGTAAGCCAATCATATGTTCCCTACTGTGCTGGCTAGTTTGCTGTCAACTTGATACCAGCCAGAGATATTTTGGAAGAGGAAACAGCAAATGAGAAAATGCCCTACCAGACTGTCCTGTGAGCAAGCCTGTGTGTGGTACATCTCCTTGGATGAAGATTGATGTGGGAGGGCACAGCTGTTCCTTGTGGGCAGTGCCACCCCTGGGCTGGTGGTCTTGGTTCTATAAGAGAGCAGGCTGAGCAAGTCATGAAGAGCAAGCCGGTAAGCAGCTCTCCTTCCTGGCCTCCACTTCAGTTCCTGCCTCCAGGTCCCTGCTCTGCTTGAGTTACTGTGGGGAGTTTTCTCAGTAATGTCCTTTTCCCTGGAAGCATTAACAGTCCCCATGTTGCTTTTGGTCATGTTGTTTTATCACAGCAATGGAAACCTAAGACAATTTTCTATGCCTTAACAATAATAATAAAAGTTGTTTAAAAAAAAGAATTAAAATGTAAAGACAGCCTTACTAAGGAAATAACCCTGAGCAAACTTACAAAATGCTACGAAATCAAAACAAGTCCTGAGTTGGCCCTGATATCTGATGATCACTGCAGCAAAGGTCGGGGCAGCAGGAACCCAGGATCCTACTAAGCGGGTGGTAATAAGTAGCCCTTTCCTGGGGCAGTGCTGTCAAGTGTTTCCACCTCAGTCTGCCTAACCCTGCTCACATGCCACATCTTCTCATGGATAACCTATCCTTGCCTGTCAAATGGACCTTAAAAGAGATGAATACGGCTCAAAGTGTCAAAAGAACACAATTACTGATGGACAGTAGAGGAGCAACTTAAGGGAATATTTACACCCAAAGCACACTGGGTATATGTGTGAGCCTCTCCTCAGACACCTGATTACTGTACAGAACAATGAGGTGACAACTGTTCGTTTTGACTTTCAAAATAAAACCATATTAATCATTAGTAAACATAGTTTTGTAAATACTGCATACTCATCATAAAAAGAAATCGTGCACTTACCATGTTGCCTGGTCCCAACAGCTGCAATGATCACTGGAACTGAGTTTGATGCTCTTTTAATCACTGGAATATAATTATCCTTTACTTCGTGGAATGAAAACTTGTCATTTACATTGTATTTTATCACAACGATGTCAGCACCCCCAATTAGGTTTCGGGAGGTGTACCAATCACTGTCAAAAATGTCCTAAACAAAAATGCAAACATCACCTTTTAGTTTGTCTATCTTCAAATCAATTCCCAAACTAATTGCCAGATTAGTTATAAGATACTGTCTAAATGTTTAGTGTATGTTAGTCTTGAGAAGGCATGTAAATGTATTTTTGAATACTATAGTGGTTTTAATGAGAATGGCCCCCACAGAAATTGAATGCTGGGCTCCCAGTTGGTGGAACTGTTCAAGAAGGATTGGGAGGTGTGGCCCTATTGAAAGAGGTGAGTAACTGGGGGGAGGGGAAGGCAGGCTTCAAGGTTTCAAAACCCTAGGCCATTCTCAGCTAACCTTCTCAGTGCCTTGTCCCTGTCAATCAGGCGTAAGCTCTTAGCTACTGCCCCAGCCCCAGGTCTGCCTTCCTCTACTACATTCCCCACTGGGTGATCATGCACTTACCCTATGGACCTATGAGCCCCGATAAATGTTTTCTTTTATAAATTATCTTGGTTATGGTAATAGGAAAATAATAGCAGGAAAATAACTAAGACAAAAGGGTAACCACATAAAATTTAATATGTCTGATACCTGATAATCTATTTAAAACACTTTTTCTTCACTACCCTAAACAACTATACAGTAAGACCCCATAGCTACAGCATTTGTTTGATGAAATGAGCAACCTCTGTCCACTCTCTACACCTAAAAAAGCACTCTATTTTGAAGTTATGCTGATTTTAGTCACTTGCAATTCCAAAGCTGTAACATTGTGCAGTCAAGGTCAGAAGCTTTCCTGTGACCCAGATAGACACTGTGGGGTTTCTGTGTGTTCTCACACTGTGAATCTTGTATTCCTTTTACCTTATACACATTTGATGATATTAGTATATAATCTTTAACTTTCTATTTGTATAGTACCCATTTGAGCACGGAGAAAATACTCTATAAGGCACATTGTACATTATAAGGTGTTAATCGTAAAGGCCTGTGTTTGCATTTTATGTATTGAGCTCATATACTCAAAATTCAGGATAAAACTGTTCAGAAATTTTTACTATAAGACTATAGTTAATATTCATATTTAGAACCAGAATAATATATAATTTATTATAGAACTTAGTTCTATGATAATATCTGCAAAGTTTTGTGAAAATAGCATATAAAGAAAATGCCATCTTAATTTCACTGCCAAATATGCACAAAAAGTTTTCTTCTTAAATTCTAGTTAATGATTAATCATTTCTTTCATGTGGCCTTTTTCTAAGACATAATCAAGTTAGGACTGTTGGGTTACAGAATCTTACACTTTGGTATGTGAGCCCAAAAGGAGGTTAAAAGTGTTCAAATCAGCAGGCAAGCGAGACCCACGTGGCAGAGCTGGGAGGCTGTGCCCTTGTGGGGAGACGAGCTCTCGTCCCATTTCCAGACCCTCAGCTGCCCATCTCTCAGCAAGCTTATTCAGAATGAGAGCTGCACTGCAGAACTCTAAACAGGGATGTATCATCCAAACCAGAATGGATATAGCGTATTTGAAAGGAGTTCAAAACAACAGAGGCAGAAAGGAAACTGAACGGTCAGTGGCAAAGGCAAAGGGCTGAGTGCAGGTTCTGCTACAGTGTTAGGGTGAGGGGAGAACTGAGGACATGGACCCCAAATCACAAACGCCCGTTGGTCCCAACTGTATCTACAAACACTCTGGTTCAGGAAATGCAGAGGCAGCACAGCATGGAAGCTGAAGGATCACAGAACAATAGAAGAGTCCGGCACATGGGATTCAAAACCAGTCCAGAGAACAAGTTAGAAATCATTTTTTTCACATTCCAAATGGTTCAGAATTCCAGAGTTATTGGAGAGGCAAAACATGGCGGGAGGAGGATTTGGGTATTATTAATTTCCTCTGTGGCACTGAGGATAAAACAACTATAAACACTTTTATTTGTAATGCAACCCACAGCTGCAAACTGTGAAGAAAATATGAAGGCATCATCTCACAGTTTATCTTTTATTCATCTGTTCATCTGCGGGCTTTTGAGACAGGATCCCAGCATGTCCCACACTCACAACACTCTCTCCTCTTCCCAGTTGCTGGAATTGTAGACATGAGCCAGGATGCCCAGCTAACCAGCTTTGGAACATACTTCTAACAGACAGAAAAATAAAAATCTAGAAATATGAAATTAAATAATAATATGACTGCAAAAGAGAGAGGTAGGCAGAACTAAGCTATGAACTTCATCTAATCATTTGAATTATGTTTACTTAAAAAGCTTCAAGTACACAGAGACAGCAACGAGGCAAGCAGGGGTAGCAAGCTACAGAACGCAACTCTGGGAGGGGAATACTCCCAGCTTCCTTCCAACTCCAAGGCAGCGGCGACATTTCTTTTTAAGTTGTCACAGCTCCACTGGTTTCTAGAAATCTAGAGGAAATCCATTTGTCCCACCCCTTGTAAGGCAGTTCCAGCATTTCACTGGGACGTTATGCAACAGCAAACTTGGAGCTACACTGGAGAATCAGATTTGTCTTTACAAAAACAAAAACCTGAGTTCCTACAAGGAAACAAGGACTTCATCCTATTCGACTAGTGTGTGCACTGAAAATCCTGCATTGGTATAAACCTTGACTGACGAGAGCACCTCTCCCATGTTTAATGTAAGCGACGTATAACTACACTAAAGCTATAATGTGCACTTTATTGCAGCAGCCAGCACTCTTGAGACTTTACCCTTCAGCACCGCACCAGGAGACGGGAAAACAAGTCTGAGAGAAGGTGAAAATGTACGCACACACTCTATATATACATATATATACATATATATATATATATATATATATATATACACACACACACACACACACACACACACAAATCAGGGCTCTGAGATCAGTTCCTTTTGTTGTCAAAAGGGCTGTGTTTGATATTCTGATTCAGCACGTCTGCCAATGCCAGCTGATTGGTTAAACCAATGTTCATACTTCTGGCAGAATTTACTTATTATGTTCAAGAGGAAAAAGCAGCAGCTCAGAAAAACTCTACATATGTAACTCACTATATCTGAAGACCCATCCTAGTATGGGAAATGGTACCTGGTGACAAACTTGGTATCACAGACTGTGAGCACACAAAAACGACAATTCCCTTAGCACGCTATAACAGTCAGCAAGACTACAAAGCGTATTTAATCCATTCTGAAGATTTTTGTTTTATCTATTTTATTTTTATAAAATGAGTGCTTCTTTGCTAAGTGGACAAACACAGGAAGTAAAGGATTAATTTGAAACTAGGAGAAATAATCCCAATATCCCAAGTCATCTTATTTTATTTTCTCTGTATTTATTTCCTCAATCCACTAAATGTTTATTCAACAGTATGCTGAACAAGTAATACTCTCAGGCTAGAAGCTCTTTCGTAGTAAAGGGCCCAGAGTAAACCTGCTAGCACAGCCATCAGCCCACAAGCCCTCGCCAGTGGCTTCTTCTGATACCATCATCGCTGCCATCCTGGAGGCTAAGAGCATTCTTTTAATTGAAAAGTCTACTTAAAATTTATTTTAGCACATTAATATCCATCTCCAGTCAAAGAGAGTCTTCCACAATAGGAAAATATGCTCGAGAAAATTTCCTCAGTACATTCTACATACTTCTGTTCCAAAGTATTCTATTTCCCCTTAGCTCTGATTCATTTAAAAAAAAAAAAAACTGCCCGTTTAATGAAAGAATCTCACATAAATTATGCCCTTACAAGACCCAAAAGTTTCATATGTATTATCTTTAACTGAAACACATACAACTACAATATTAGCAATGAATTACAGGTTTAAAAATAAGCGAAAGCATTTGAAATATAGTGTCGCTGTGTTGTGAAAATATCTGCAAGTCAAAAAGCTGACTCCTTTGTCCTTTCGTCAGAGTTCTTTCTTTCAACGATCGTAAACATGAAGAAAATTTAAAGTGCTAAGTAACATTAATGATACTTCTAATTTATTAATCACTAAAAGCAATGGCTAATGCAGGAGTATTTGCATCATTAAAAACTAACACCCCCCCCCCCCCGCCCCCGGGGTTAGAAGTCTACAAATGAGCCGTTTAAAATTAGTTCTCACACTCCGTCCTTTCTCCCTTTTTTCCATACTATTTCTGACCTCTCCCGGAAAAAGAGTATTTTTGCCTATGTTGGGCGGTAAAGGACGGTATTTATAGCACACATGTCCCTATCCTCCACAGGGTGGAACTTCGTGACCCTGTCCCTTGGTGTTAGCATAGTCAACTCTCAGCTGTCTACGTGCAGCACCGTAACTGCTCTACATTCCCCTGGGACTTTCTACCCTACAGACGTGTTTTGTGACAGGGCTACTCCACCACCTCCATACTGAAACAAAGGACGAGATTTGCCAAAAATGTTAACTAAAATAATAATAAAAAAAAAAACCTCTCGCCAGACAGTCAGGAAAATAGGAAACGAGGGGAGGAAAGATTCAAACGACAGGCTCCTTTGGCCTGCGCACCGCGCAGCCGCTGCCCCTTACCCAGACGGGACAGTCGTGCACCACCAGCTTGACGTTCCCGAACGCACTGGCCTGGTACTCGGTGAACACCGGGCGCGCGACCGTGCTGGCCGCGTTCAGCAACAAGCTGCTCTCGTCCCCCGAAACCAGCGGGCTTCTCCCCAGGTAGGTGCGGATGAGCCCCGACGGCCGGTTATCCTGGTGGAACGTGTCGCCCTCGTTCCCCAGTGCCACGATGTGGATGGACCTGCGGGGCCGAGAGGGGCGCGGTGAGCGGGTGGGCGCAGCCAGGGCGCGTGGCACGTCCGGGACCCGGACGGTGGCAGGACGGCGATGCGTACGTACATGATCGCGGCTGGCAGGGCGGCCTCTCACCGCAGGCAGCTCATCCCCGGCCGCGGCCCTCGCGCGCCTGCACCGCGGTGCTGCCGACGCAGAGCAGAGCCGGCCCGGCGCGGGCGGCCAGCGGGGGCGCGGGCAGCGCTGCGGATCCTCGGTCGCCGCCCCTGATCGCCGCGCCTCCGCCCCGGCTCCGCCTCCGCCCCGCGGTGACCGGGCCCAGCACGTGTCCCCCCGCCGGGAGTCCGCCGCGCAGGGGAGCGAGCTGCCCGCCGAGCCCTCCTCGCGGTGCCCGGGCGGCGGCCGCGGGACACAAAGGAGCGGTGGTCGCGGGGACGACGCCGGAGCCCGGGAGCTGCTCGCCGCCAATCCGCCTGCAGCAAGTTTGCTCAACTCGGAAGACTGAAACCCGAGCCGGGAGCGGGGGGAGGGGCGGCCTGGCCCCGCCGGGGACCAGAGGAGAGCCGGGCTAGGGGGCAGCCCCTTGCCTCTCCCGCGGTCCTGTGTCCACGCTGGCCCTCACCGAAAGTGTGTTATCGTTTTGTCAGTGGTCAACATGCTCTACAGCGGTTTTGTAAAATCCTATTTGTGAAGAAAAAAAAAATAAAGGCAACATTCATGAAGCTGCAGAAAGAGTTCTTTGTTCACGCACCAATTAATTTGCGGATGTCGCTTTGGAAAGGTCATTTACTATTGCAAGCTATATTTGGCATACTTTAACCAAAACTGCGGAATTTGAAGTGTCAGGATTTTTAATGTTTTTTTTTTTATATAAAAGAAAGTTCTAGCAGTCTATTTGGATTCTTTTTAGCACACATTCCAGTTACATTATTTAATAATAGCTCACTAAAAAATAAGGATCGTGTTAATATAAAGATGCTTTAGATTCTTTCATGATGACACGCAGAAATAAAGCGTGTGGATGCCCCTTTTAAGGGCCTAAGACTACCTCCAATAGAAAACACTGTGGGAGACTACTAAAGCTAGGACAGGCCAGGGCTCACCCTGGGGCTCCTCCTTTACATTCTCCCAAACACCTCACACACAGTTAAAAGGGTTCTTTTTAGTTATTTGCTCTGCTTTGAAATTGGGCTTTTTTCCGTTTCTCAATGGGCCTGTTCTGAGAGACAGGAGGTATCTGAAGGGGTCCTGGGAAGACGGAGGTAAGTTGGTGGCATCTTGAGTGTCAACAGCTTTTTATTAGGAACCAGCATCGCACGGCTGAGCAGAGCACTGGTTTCGTGTCCACAGGGAGGACTGGACAGGAGACGCGAACTCCTTTTTTGTTCCCTGAGATGGCTCTGCCTGTGCTGCCTGGGCTAGTTTCTACTTTAGCCTTCCCGCTCTATGTCATGTTTCTATGCTCAGAAGGTCACCAACCTGCTCTTCACAGGGACTCCAGAACAGCCAGAGTCACATAGTGAAACCCCGTCTCAAATAAATAAATAAGTCCCCTTTGTACCCAAGTACAGTCTCTTTTAGTTTCTGACAATAACCACCCTGAAAGATTCAAATGCGCTGAGCACGTTTCCTGCTGAACTACAGAAAACGTAATTTCTCACCGTTCTCCTCCAGTGACCCACCAGTCTAACATAGACACTAGAGTAGATAAATAGACAAAGAATGATGCTAAAATATGATGAACTTTTAAAAATGTCTTTTCACTATATTGTCCAGGCTGACCTAGAACTCTAGGGCTTACTAAGCAGTCTTCCTGTGTCAAATTTCCAGAATAGCTTAGGCCATAGATGTTTAATGAATTACGAATTGGCTTTGGTAAATGAAGGTAAAGTAGTCTTGTCTAATACCATGGGTGACCCTAAGGACATCGTGCTATACAAATAAACCAGTATGAAAGGAGGAGTGCTCAATCATTCCAGCTATGGGCTACCTAAAGCTGCTCTGGAATAACTCTTCTGTACACTGTGAAGACGTGTTGCTCTCGTGTTTAATAAAAAGCTGACTGGCTAATGGCTAGGCAGGATTTTCGGGACAGAGAATGCTGGGAAGAAGGACAGAGTCAGAGAAGACACGATGAGATGCAGAGCAAGCAGGATGGGAAGTGCATACATGAGGTAAACAAGCCTCGGGGCAGCACATAGATTAATAGAAATGGGTCAATTTAAGTTACAATAGCTAGCTAAAAGCAAGCCGAAGCTACCAGCTGAGAATTTGTTATTAATATTAAGTCTCTGTGTGATTATTTGGGAGAAGTTGCCAGGACACAAAGAAATTGCTGCTACAGAAAGTAGCCAAGGTCTTAGGTATAGGAAGTGGGACAGAGTATCAGGAGCTGGGGAAAGAAAGGAAGTTGTTCATGGGTGTAGAGTTACAGTTTTGGAAGATGGAAAAGCTATAGAAATCAGTTATACAACAAAGTGCACATAGCTAATGTGGCTTGTACCAATCACTAAATCATGACTAAGATAGTAATTTTTCTGTTGCTACTTAAACCACAATACAAAATGCGTAAGAACACACAAAAAAGATACCAGATAGAACTGGGGAGTGAAAGGAGGGGAGACACCATTCCTTTTCTCCTCCCCTTTTGAGTGCTTTAACCAGGCAAGGTAGACACGGGAGAGAGGAAGATGGTAAGAAACACAGGACTTATTCCATGCTCTGGGGGAAGCTAGGTCTGACAATATCTCCTAGATTCTCAATGTATTTATTCACCACATACTATACTCAATCTTTTTGGAAATATGTTCGGTCCTTGATAATTCTGATATGAGCCCATGTACTCAGTAGTTAATAGTGGTACATTCAATGGATTAAAAGTTGAACGAATGCCTAGTTCTGTACTAAGGATCATTAGGGAGAAGTCCAGAATAGAGTAAACAACATCTTAAAAGACAAGGGAAGCTTGGGTAGATTTGGAGGAAGAGGATGAAAGGGAAGGAATTTAGGAAGAACTGGATGGCATGGAAACATACAAGGTGGTGTTCTGAGAGCAGAGAAGTGGAGGCTGCTTCAGCTCCTGTGTCAAGGCCAGCAGAAAACAGAGTGGGGAAGTGAGATGAGGTCCTACTCTGAGTACAGGCTAGGCATCCCAGTGAAGCCTCTCTCCAAGGAACTGTCCTGGCTGGGGTGAAGACATTCTAAAGAGGTACTTGCACCCTTCTCTTTGGTAAAGATTTTTTCCCAGGAATCTTTCTGGGAGAAGGAAAGGCTAAAGTGCTGACCAGACGAGAAACTTGTCACCAGGAAGAAATTTCACAAGTTCAGACTACTTGTGAGTCAAGCTTTTGCTAGAGACTGGAAGTGAGACAATGCTGACAGGGAGGAGCCCACTCCGGGATCTGTGCATACAACCCTTGTCCTCTCTTTAAACATGAGCCCACTCCGGGATCTGTGCATACAACCCTTGTCCTCTCTTTAAACATGAGCCCACTCCGGGATCTGTGCATACAACCCTTGTCCTCTCTTTAAACATGAGCCCACTCCGGGATCTGTGCATACAACCCTTGTCCTCTCTTTAAACATGAGCCCACTCCGGGATCTGTGCATACAACCCTTGTCCTCTCTTTAAACATGAGCCCACTCCGGGATCTGTGCATACAACCCTTGTCCTCTCTTTAAACATGAGCCCACTCCGGGATCTGTGCATACAACCCTTGTCCTCTCTTTAAACATGAGCCCACTCCGAGATCTGTGCATACAACCCTTGTCCTCTCTTTAAACATGAGCCCACTCCGGGATCTGTGCATACAACCCTTGTCCTCTCTTTAAACATGAGCCCACTCCGGGATCTGTGCATACAACCCTTGTCCTCTCTTTAAACATGAGCCCACTCTGGGATCTGTGCATACAACCCTTGTCCTCTCTTTAAACATGAGCCCACTCTGGGATCTGTGCATACAACCCTTGTCCACTCTTTAAACATGAGCCCATTCCGGGATCTGTGCATACAACCCTTGTCCTCTCTTTAAACATGAGCCCACTCTGGGATCTGTGCATACAACCCTTGTCCTCTCTTTAAACATGAACCTCGTGTCTGGGCCTGAAGATGGACTTTGGGAGTTACTAGACCTCTTTCTTTATTAACATTCCTAGGATGGTCACAGTGAACAAACCATTCTCTGCTTTTCAGCTTTACTTGTCTGTCTACTTGGCCTTCTCTGGACTGGTTTCTGAGCCTGTGTTAGAGCTGCCAAGGCCGAGGCTTTGTTCCTAACAGCTGCGGTAACACCCTTCTCTCCATGGGACATGACTGCTAGATGCTCACCAAACCCATTTTCACTTCCAAAATAAATGATTTAATTTTCTAAATTTCTTGGATATATGTTCAGTCATGTGAAATTGCCAATGGCATATAATCCTGATGAACAATTAAGAAAAAGTTTGCTTGTTGGGTAGTGGTGGCGCATGCCTTTAATCCCAAGCACTCAGGAGGCAGAAACAGGTGGATCTCCGTGAGTCTAAGGCCAGCCTGGTCTACAGAGCTAGTTCTAGAACAACCAAGGCTACACAAAGAAACCCTATCTTGAAAAACAAAAACAAAAAGAAAAGAAAAGAAAAGAAAAGAAAAGAAAAGAAAAAAAGGAAAGGAAAAGAAAAGAAAAGAAAAGAAAAGCAAGGTATGCCCCTGTAAAAGGGGTGAAGGAGTGTACCTCCAGTAGACAACAGAAACTATTAAATAAAGGCCCAGTGTCAAGTTTTGAGTTGTGGTCAATAGGTTCCCATAGACCTCCCCAGTCATTATAGTCTATGGCCATTCCTCTTAGTTACAATCACAAACTTGATGGTAAGATTGTAGTTCTAAAGACACCACACGTGTGAATCATGGATATGGAGAAACTAAGCTAGTACTGCCTCAGAAGTTTTGTTTCCATGGGGTAGCTTTCAGGACGCTGGAAGGTTCTATGCACACACTGGGAGAGAAAAATCACCAACAGCCTTGCACACCTGGGGACCTGGGGAGCTACAATAATGGCTGACCTGGCAAAACGCATCCACTGATAAAATAGTGAGATGGGTGTTTCAAGAGTAATCAGCCACTTTCTGGTGGCTAAACAGATGTGTGACAAACTGCCCCTTAGTTCTTCTCTTTATACCCATAGATCAGTATATCTCAACCCTCATCAGAGAAGCTTATTTTTACAGTAGATAGCAACACAGAGATTCACAAAAGAGCAACATTCAGAGTCTAAGAGACTGTAGAATGCTCAGCTCTAAATGGAACGTCTATGTCACCCTCCTTCACCCAAAGTTCAGAAGTCATCACAGAAGTGCAGTGAGAAAGAAGGTAAGAGAGAGGGAATACATGACAGTAGCAAGATGCCAGAGGTGGCACACAGCCGTCACACACGTGACCTCGGCGGAGCTGGGACTGTGTGCACACCACCAAGCTAGTGACAATCTCCGTGTGGATGGAAGAAGGGGTGCATGAAGTACCACTCTCATCTGAAGAGCCCTGAGAGGTGGCCCGAGTTCCAGCAGATGGTCCCACCCTGTGCAGTCAACAGGAAGAGAACTCAGCAAGTATGAGGAGGAGTGAGAGAACATGAAGGTGCAGGGGGAGAAGTTTGCACAGAGAGGGAAGGGGGTAGCTTTGATCTAAACATGTCTGAATATTAAGTAAAAATAGCCTAAATACAAAACAAAGAAAACTTACTTTAAAAATACACACAAAAGAAAAGGCATGTTTTCTCCACTTTCTTTCTTCTTCCATCTGCCAATCTGCTGAAGCTAGTTCAGCCTTGAAGCCACGTGTTTAAAGATCTTGGCACCAGTGTGGCCCTTGTGGCAGAGCCGTGTGCATTGTACTGTGCTATGAGTGGGAAATAGATCTTTCTTGAGTTTAGTCAGACATTTTGCGGTCAATTGCTACAGTAGCTGCTGATACTTGTCTTGACTAACAGAATGTCACAGATGGTCCATTTCCTGACATCTTATAGATACTTTCTGCACTTATATTAAGATCAATTTTTGGTTGCTATTTCTCTTTTATTTAAAAATTTTTATTTAGTGTATGTTTTGTAGTTTTTATTACTACCTTTTAAAACTATGATGTTTACAAGAATGAATTGAAACAAGTTGTAACACATTACATTATCATGTATCTCCAACTTTAAGGCCACTGGGACCACACAGGAAGGGCTTCCATCCCAAACAACATTGTCTCCTTTTACAAGAGCTGAGACCTCCTCATTCTGCATCTGCTTTGCTAGGAGATGTAACATACTACATACGTGACAGCTCAGGGATCTGGTCCCAGCCGCAGGTTGTAAATATTACTGTAAGTTTGGGGAGTTTCTTGAAAGCAAGCGTTGCCGGAGGGAAGCAAGTGTTCTGTGTCAGGCATGCAGAGCTAGGCTGGCCATAAAATTTTCCAGTGTGTTTTGGGGAGCTAGGTTTGTGCTGGGGGCTGGGGCCTCAGGAGGCAGGGGGACTGAGGCTTCATCTTACAGAAGTGCACCAAAACAACCTCACTGCTGTCTCTCCCTTAAATAGGGCCGCCTTCTGTTCATTCCATCAAATAGAACTGTTTTTTACACACACTTCTAAGGGAGAGGAGTTAAGCTGCAGTAATATTGAGTGCAGGGAAAGGTACTGGAACCTGCTTGATCCTTCGGTGGGCTGGGTGCAGGCGTGGGGGCTGTTGTAAGGCAAGGGCAGGACAGGCGGGCAAGGAGGACACTTGCCTTGGCCTTTCAACATAGAGCATCCCTTCACAGTTTTGGTATCTAGCTAAGGGGCTTTCAAACAGTCTAGTACACAAAACAAGAACAAACCCAAGCACAACTGGCATAATCTCCCTCTGTGACCCCTACACACGGTTTCTCTGTGTAGCTCAGGCTGCCCTAGAACACACTCTGTAAACCAAGCTGGCCTTGAACTCAAAGATCCACCTGCTTCTGCTTTCCATATGAGGACATTAAAAGTGTAGAGAGATGGTTGAGAGGTTAAGAGCACTGGCTGCTCTTCCATAGGTCCTGAGTTCAATTCCCAGCAACCACATGGTGGCTCAAAACCAGCTATAATGAGATCTGGTGCCCTTTTCTCTTCTTCTGGTGTGCAGGCATACATGCAGACAGAATATTGCTTACGCAATAAATAAATAAATCTAAAAAAAAAAAAGAGTTCACCCCATCATACCCAGTGTAGTAAGACGGAGCGGCGTGGTTGTGACCCTGTACCCGGCCGCCCGCATGGCTTAGCTTAAGCCCCGAAATAACAACACACAAACTGTATTCATTTAAACACTGCCCAGCCCATCAGTTCCAGCCTCTTATTGGCTAGCTCTTGCACCTGGACTAGCCCATTTCTGATAATGTGTGTAGCACCCCAAGGTGTGCTTACCGGGGAGATTCTAGCCTGTGTCTGTCTGGAATGCGGGCATCATGGCGACTCCTCACTCAGCTTCTCTTTCCCAGAATCCTCTCTGTCTACTCCGCCTACCTAATTTTCTGTCCTATTAGGGCCCAGGCAGTTTCTTTATTGAACCAATGAAATCAACAGATTGATATATGACACTCCCACATCACTTCCCCTTTTTCTGTTTAAACAAAAAAGAAAAGCTTTAACTTTAACATAGTAAAATCACATATAACAAAACAGTTATCACATAAGAATTACAGTTACAATATTTATATCTACTTTATCTTTTATCATAACTAAGAAAAACTATAACTATAACTAACCATTCTTCAACTCCATCAAAGACTCCAGAAGGATATAAAATTATTTAAACAAACAAGAAATCCAAACTCTAGAAATGACAGAGACATCTCGCTGCCTGGACAGTCATCCAAAGTTCCTCTGTACCGTTGGGGCATCTATCTTTGGCCTTCAGGCCCATAGTATCCAGCAGACATTTCCATGAAGCAGGAAATTCCAAAGACAGTTCAGTCACTTTCTGTTGTGTCCTGCGTCCTGCAGAATGTCTCGTAGACTCTTTTATGAATCAGGAACCCTGAAAGATCATCTCACCTTTAGGCAAGTTCAGCAGTCCTCTCTCTGCGGGTTCTTTGTGTCCAGTTTATGCAATAGTCCAGGCAAGAACAGTCTCTTGCCCAATGGCTGGCTATCAAACTCCATAAGGATCCTCTTCGATGCCCATCTTCCTCTCGAAGTAGATTGGTGCTGCCAGGAGCAGATGTGTCTCATTGTCATGAAAAACCCTAAGTTATTAAAATATTTTAAATGCCATATTCTGCAGCCTTTGAGAGATATGAAGAATGCCTATCTAATTCTTATTATAATTCTAATTATAATTGAAATATATCTCTATGTATCCAGAAAATCTAACATGACTACAAGCTTGACTATTATTTACGATTATTCATCAACAACCTATATTTCCTAAATATACATTACATTTTAAAAATGAACTACACAATCACAATACTTTGATCAAGATCAGAAATACATATACATATAACAAAATTGACCTTAAAATCCACACCAATGCAAATTACTTATATCTATATCATATCCCCCTTTAAATGTAAAAGAACATATATAATCAATATTTGGGAACATGGGCGTAGTTTTTCTCTCCAAACTGCTTCCTGCTGAATGGGGGCGTCGTTAATTAGGTCTTTCATGGTGTAACCTGTGTGCCAGGGTCATCTCAGTTGGCAGTTGAGTGAAGTAATTTTTTGAGGGTGTTCACAGCAACCTTTCAGGAGGACGTGGTCTATCATACCAAATTGGAATAGAAGAAATCCATAGGGTCTGGTCCTCTGTGAAAACAAAAGAAGACCCTTTCCGAAGCATCATATCCTTTTCTGAAATCATACCCTCATGATATCCATTCTGGTTCCACTTGGCAGCCCATGTAATGAAATGACTCTCTATAGTTAGCTCCTTTACAGTCAAAAATTTTAAAGAAAACACAATGTACATAATCCAGACTCTCTGTGAATTTTCCATTTTTATGTGGCTTATTTTTCTTTATTTCCTTTACTCTCTTAACTATCTGTACTCTGTCTCTTTAAAGTCTTTACCTTTTTATTTTTAAAGGCATTAACTTTATTTTCTCTCTATATATATTTTTTTCTCTCTCAAGCCCACGTACATTTATCCAACATTGTGACTCATTTAGTGGTCTGTCTGAATCTGTTTTATTGTGAATCTGTAATTTTTTTACTATCCAGGAGCATTTCTTAAAATGTTAAGCACTTCTTAAAAACTTAAGTTGCATTTTGTACAGTATCGCCTGTACCCTGCCGAGTCTAAACCTTAACTGCGCTATTATTATGGTAATTATGGCAGTTCCTGCCTGAGGTCAGCACAGTTTAGCATGGAGCAGCAGCTCCTGCCTCAGATCTATTTTGTGCGCCTGAGCTGCGCACAGTTCCAGGCACATAGCAAGTCCACATTGGAGCCGCACTCAGCAGTTTAATTCTGAGACTGAGTGTGCAGCACAGAAACTCTTTTCCTTTCAATCCCAAGCGGGAACACAAAATCCAGTCCCACAAAAGCCTTGAAATGCTTTAAAGCCAGAGTTTACGCTGGCAGTACAGCCCCAAGAAGCTGCGCTTTAAATTGACACAGCGTTTTTTCTGCTGCTGCCGCTGAACCAGGAAACCTCTCTACAGCACGCCACCAACAAACAGCAAAAATCTGTGCTAAACTCTCTCTCCCTTATTTTTAAGCCTTCTCAGGTTTTTAAGTGGATTTAGTCCATCACGTCGGGCGCCAATTTGTAGTAAGACGGAGCGGTGTGGCTGTGACCCTGTACCCGGCCGCCCGCATGGCTTAGCTTAAGCCCTGAAATAACAACACGGAAACTGTATTCATTTAAACACTGCCCGGCCCATCAGTTCCAGCCTCTTATTGGCTAGCTCTTGCACCTGGACTAGCCCATTTCTGATAATGTGTGTAGCACCCCAAGGTGTGCTTACCGGGGAGATTCTAGCCTGTGTCTGTCTGGAATGCGGGCATCATGGCGACTCCTCACTCAGCTTCTCTTTCCCAGAATCCTCTCTGTCTACTCCCCCTACCTAATTTTCTGTCCTATCAGGGCCCAGGCAGTTTCTTTATTGAACCAATGAAATCAACAGATTGATATATGACACTCCCACATCAACCCAGCTAAGGGTAACATTTTTTTACACCCCCAGAGCCACACACAGTAAGGTTAAAAAACAAAACAAGGTCAGTGAGATGGCTCAGCAGCCGGAAGTCCTTCCCACCAAGGCTACAGCCTGAGTTCCAGCCATGGTGGAAGGACAGAAATGACTCCCCTGAGTTTTCTCGAGCTTATGCACCTGCTCTGCCAAGTGTGTATGTGTGTGTGTGTGTATGAGAGAGAGAGAGTCATAAATTTAAAAAAATTACAACTAATAAGATCGAAAAAAACTGACCATAGCAAATGTTCTCAGAGAACACTGTTTTAAGTATGAATTTGTATCTACTTAGACAATTACAGTCGTTTACTAGTTGATTTGAGGAGGAGGCCAGCCCACACGTAGAAGTTAGAGAGAAACTTCCAGGAGTCAATTCTCTCCCTTCATCATGAGTACTGGGAGGTCAAACTCATCTATGGGGCTTGACAAGTTCCTCTACCCACTGAGCCGTCTCGATGGTTTTCCATCCACTTTTGCTGACTTTACTTTAAGACTGTATTTATCATTATATTCTGACTTGTACAATTTTAGCTAATCATTTAAAAACTAATATGCAAACATAAAGGCAGGATCCAAGACTGTTTCCAGCATGGATAAGTATTGCATATTCAAATCAATCCTTCCCTGTAAAGTCTCTGGTAATAACTGTTGAAAAAAAAATGCTCTTCAGAGCTTCATTAGAAGACAGTATATCACTGGGGAAATAGTTTTCTTCTTGCCAAGATAAAAATGTCTGAAATAATACATTGAATACAAATAGGGGAAAACAACCCTGCCCCTGCATTCCTTTGTCAGCAAAGACCTTGAAAATATGCGCAGAAAGTTTTGCTAAATAGAGTCACAAGTATTAGAACAGTGTGGGAAGAAGTTGCAGACTGAACTGAAAGCTGATGTTTCTAGTATTTTCCACTTTGTGCTGTTTAGTAGGCTTTATGGCACTATGGTATTTACTAGATTGTGTTTCAATAATAAAATACAACTTTTTGTGTGGTCTTAAAGGAAAGCCCTAATAAAGGTGGTAGTTTTCTTGCATATCCTTCAAAAAATGGCTTTTCAAATATAAAAGCTAAGTTCCGTTGAATGTTTTTGTAAGTAGAAATATTGATGGATCTGTGGGAATTTTTGCCTTTTAGTTTGTTTTTTGAGATGGGATCTCACTGTATCCCAGGCAGGTCCCAGACGTGACAGTCCTCCTGCCTCAGCCTCTTAAATGCTAGGATTAGGATTACTGGTATGTGACACCATGCCTGATGATTTAGTTTTGACTAAGATAATTCACTTTTGAAATGAAGGAGAACTAACTACAAACTAAGGAGGAAGCAAGCACATGAGATTTATTCCCAACCCACCTCATAGATAACTACTCTGGCAAAACTTTTTGAGCCAGAATGTGCAACATGAGAGAACATTATCACTGTGGTTACTTAATTTGTTTAGAACTCTTGGTAATTAATCTACTCAAGATCTAGCTATACCACTCTTGATCATATGCTCAAAGGATGCTCCAGCCTACCACAAGGACACTTGCTACCATGTTCCTTGCAGTTCTATACATAATAGCCAGAAACTGAAAATAACTGAGATATCCATCAGAAGAATGGATAAAGAAAGTGGTACATTTGCACAATGGAGTACTACTCAGCTGTTAAAAACGACATTATGAAAGTTGCAGGCAAATGGATAGAACTAGAAAAAACAACCATTCTGAGTGAAGTAGCCCAAACTCAGAAAGATAAATGTGGTACTTATTCACTTATATATGGATATTAGCTATTAAATAAATAATAACAATGCAATCTACAATCCATAGACCCAGAGAGGTTAGATATAGAGGGAGAGATGGGGGGGGGATTTGGATCTCCCTGGCAGGAGGCAATAGAATAGTTTTTAACAAGTGGATGGCAGAGGGAACAATGGGGGATGGGAGGACCTAATGAAGAGGAGGAGGGGAGACGGGGTTGAAGGATGGAATACAGGAAGAGACAGCAGGAACTGAGGGGTGATTGAGGGATGATAAGGAAACCTAGTGCAGTGGAAACATCCTAGAATATATGAAGGCAAACCTAATGAGGTCTCCTGATGTAGGATGTAGAGTCCCAAATATCCATCTCTTGTCACCAAACATGGATTTTAGTAGCAGAACTAGGTTGCATTCAACTGAGTTGTTGGTTAGAGGGGTCCCATGGAAACCCCAAACAACCCAGGCTGTTGATAACACAATAGGTTGCTCTCCAAAAATTGGTGGTTGGGGGGTAGCATTGCCAAGGGCAATAGCCACACCAGTAATTGAACATGGAGAGACTGAGCTGGTGCCTGTAGGAAGCCCTCACTCCATATTCTAGTTCATTTCACCAAGGAAGAATTGTAAACACTGACCCAGTTGCAAAACTTTTGACCCATGTTCTGTCCTTTCTACAAGATTAGTTAGAGCAACGGTGACACAAAGCTTGTGGGAGTAACCAAGCAGTGTCTCATTTACTTAAGGCCCACTCCATGAGACGGAACTCATCCCTGACACTGGTTGGGTAACCAAGAACCAGAGACTAGATAGCCCAGAGGCCTATAGTAAACAAACACTACTGATCTTTAAAAAAGTATCAATAAAATGACTCAAATGATATTCTACTGTACTGGTAGATCAATGCCTTCTTCAGTTATCATCAGAGAAACCCCGTTCTGTAGATGGGAACAAATATAGGCCCACAGCCGGACCTTTAACAGAGAAAGATCCCTTGGGAAACACAACTCTAAATGGGATGTCTCCATCAAATCCCTCCATTCATAGCTCAGGGACCCCACAGAGGCAGGGAGCCCTGCAGAAGAAGAGGCAGAGTGTAAGAGCCACAGGGGGTGGAGGACACGAGGAAAACAAGGCCCTCTGAATCAGCTAAGCAGGACACACAAGCCTACATGGGTCTGCAGCAGGTCCTCTGTGTTTTACGGGACTCCTGGACGTGTGAATAAGTGGGACTCCTGGACGTGTGAATAAGTGGGACTCACTCCTGGATGTGTGAATAAGTGGGACTCCTGCATGTGTGAATAAGTAGGACTCCTGCATGTGTGAATAAGCGGGACTCACTCTTGGATGTGTGAATAAGTGGGACTCCTGGACGTGTGAATAAGTGCAACTCCTGGATGTGTGAATAAGTGGGACTCACTCCTGGACGTGTGAATAAGTGGGACTCCTGCATGTGTGAATAAGTAGGACTCCTGCATGTGTGAATAAGCGGGACTCACTCTTGGATGTGTGAATAAGTGGGACTCCTGGATGTGTGAATAAGTGGGACTCCTGGACGTGTGAATAAGTGGGACTCACTCCTGGATGTGTGAATAAGTGGGACTCCTGGATGTGTGAATAAGTGGGACTCCTGGACGTGTGAATAAGTGGGACTCCTGGACGTGTGAATAAGTGGGACTCACTCCTGGATGTGTGAATAAGTGGGTCTCTTATTCCCACGCCTGCTCCTGGGACGCCTTAACGTCTGTTGGGTCGCCTTTTCCAGGCTCCATGTGATGGTTCTTGAATTATGCTATTATATTTTATTTTGTCATGCTGAGTTTTTAATCTCTTTGGAGGTTATTGTTTTCTAATGAGACAGAAAGGGAGTGGATCCAGGAGGAGGAAAGATGGGGAGGAACTGGGGGGTGAAGACAGTGGTGGAACTGTAATCAGGACATACTGTATGAGAAAAGAATCTTGTTTCAATAAAATAAAATTTTTTTTTAATTTTCATTGTGAAACACTACACACATGCAAGGAAAAGTGCAGGAAAAAACTTCCCAGGACACTTTTCCTTCAAATACATATTTGTGAGTCCACTAAATCACTTAGCATTGTGGGTAAGGGCCCAGGCTTGGAGTCTCAGCTCCTTCACTCATTGCTTAAGTTAAGTTAGTTATGTGTCTGTGCCCTAATGTTCTCTCCGGCAATTAAACAGCAACAGAACCTACTCCAGGGGTAGTGAAAATTATAAATCAGTGTTTGTACTGATTGCACATAATGTAGCTCCAGGCATACAATACAAAATATGTAATTATATAAAACATATAGTATATAAAGAATAAGGGGAGAATTTGCGGGCTCATGCTAGTCTAGGGAATAGATGGAAATCATTTTGAAATCAGGTGAATATTACCTACCAAAGTTGGGGGTAGCTTTAAAATGAAAGAAGCTGAGAAACTGGAAGAAAAGGAGGGGGGCTACCTCAGATAAACTGCAGACTTTCTTGACTAGAATTTCAGCCCTAGGAAGAACTATATTCATGTTGTCTTAACTAATCTAACGAGAGATAACATTTGTAATTTACATACAAAATCATGAGATTAGTCACCCAGTGAATAAGAGCTTGCAAGTAGCTCACTGGAAACAGTAAATTCATTTGCCAAGGTCAGATGTCTGCCTTGAAACCATCTGCTTAGGCCTAAGGAAGACTGTCTTAACTCACTCAGTCTCAGGGGAGCCTCAGGTAGATGCCTACAGCTGCATTTTGTTTCTGGTTGTGGGTTTCTTCCAAAAGGCAAGCTTTGCACTTTTACCTATGTTGTTTGTAGAAGACACCGGAGAATGCACGTTCTTGTCAATGCATATCATCACACCACTTCAGAAAAGATCTAGCAAAGTTGTGCCTCTCTTTAGTTGAGAAACACAACTGTGTTAAATGTAGAGAGATAAATGGACATTCGAATAACTGCCCTATTTTAATTAAAATATTAAATAGTAACATATTTCAATTCTGGGTGGCTGAGAACAAATGAGCGGCCTCTGATTACTGTTTGGTGCTCTGGCTTGGGCAAGAATTTCCATGTAAAGTGTAAGGAAGCTTTCAAAAAAGTTTTTAGACCCACAAAAATGGGAGCCAAGTGCAGCTTCTTGGTAACAGCATTTTTTTCAGATAGTCTCTGTTTGCAAGGGGGGGTGCTGTAAAAACTGCACAGCTTTTTTGTGGCTTCCAGGTTCTCCAGCACAAATGGCTGTGACACTTTCGGGAGGTCTGCCTATGCCACCCGACCCTGCAGCGGGGGCAATGTGCATGGCTCTCAGAGGCAGTGAACATGCCTCCACCACGTTGGACTGAGTGGAGACAACAGGGGTGCTGCGGAGTTGGTCCCAGCCACGCTCACTTAGCATTTTTTTAAGTGCTTCTGGTCAGAAAATAGTTACAGATACACAATAAAGACAGATTCCGATTTAAAAAAATACTCTAAATAGGTCATAATGTTGGATAAATGTATGTAGGCTTGGGAGAGAAAAGAAAATGAATATAAATGGTTATAAAAAGAAGTAAATGGTTTTTAAAAAGATAAAGTCTTTAAAGAGACAGAGTACAGACAGTCATAGATTAAAAGGAGTAAATAAAAATAAGTCACGTAAAGATGGAAAATACACAGAGAGTCTGGATTATGTATATTATTGTGTTTCCTTGAATTTTTTTGACTGTGAATGAGCTAAGTACAGAGAGACATTTCATTGTTTTGGCTTCTAAATTAAACCAACATATATATATTTAAAGGTATCTTGACTTCAAAATTTGGGTCTAAGGACTTGTTGCTTTGGAAAAGAGGTTTTGCTTTTGTTCTCACAGAGAATGAGAACCTGTGTATTCCTTCCAAACTAATGTGGTTTGTGGACCAAGACCCCACAGAAAGGTTGCCATGCACACCCCCAAAATTTACTTCACCCAACAAAAACCAGGAAGAAGTTAGGAAAGAACTATGCCCAAATATTATTTATAAATATTTGTTTACATTTAAAGGGGAATATGCTACAGAGATTTGCATTGATGTAGATCTTGGTCTATTGATACAAATTTTAGGTCAGTTTTGTTAGATGTATATTTCTTCGGCTCTTGATTAAGGAATTGTGTTTGTGCAGCTTATTTAAAAATGTCATGTATAATTGAGAAATACAGGTTAGTAGATATTCATCTATAATAGTCATTTGTAGTCATGTTATTTAGGTTTTCTAGATATATAGAGATATATTTCAGTTAGATAATCTACAAATTTTTCAAAGATTAGCAGAATATGGCATTTAAATGTTGTAAGAATTTAGGACTTTTCATGACAGTGAGACACATCTCCTAGAAGCATCAATCTATTTTAAGAGAATGATGGGCATCAAAGAGGCTCCTTATGGAGCTGACTAGCGATTTGGGCAAGAAACTGCTCTTACCTGGACTCTTGATAGTAAGCTGTATGAACTGGACATGCAAAACCCACAGAAAAATGACTGCTGAACTTACCTAAAGAAGGTGAGACAGTCCTTCAGGGTGCCAGATTCATGAACGAGTCTGTCAGACATTCTTCATTACACAGAAGAAAGTGAAAAACTGCAAATAAAGGCAAAACAGTCTTTCAAATTTTCTGCTTCACATAAAAGTCTGCTGGATACTATGGGCCTGTGGGCTGAAGATGGATGCCAATGTTACACAAGAACTTTGGATGACTGGCCAGGCAGCAAAATGTCTCTGTCAATTCTAGAGTTTTGGAAGTTGCTTACAATGCACTTCCTGTTAACTTAAACTTAGGTAATATTATATTTTTCTGTGGTCTTTGATGAATTTGAAGAATAGATAATTATAATTATAGTTTTTCTTAGTTATGATAAAAGATAAAGTATATATAAATATTGTAACTATAATTCTTGCTTGATACTTGTTTTATATGTAATCTCGCCATGTTAAAGTTAAAACCTTTCTTTTTTATTTAGACGGAAAAGGGGAGGTGATGTATGTTGTGAATATATTTTATTTCCATTGGTTAATAAAGAAGCTGCTTTTAGCCAATGGCTTAACAGAGTAAAGCCAGGCTGAAAGAGATAGAGAGGGAGTAGGTGGAGTCAAGGAGACGCCATGTAGCCACAGGAGCAGACAGATGCCAGTCACAGCCTCATGGCGATACACGGATAAATAGAAATGGGTTAACTGAAGATGTAAGAGCTTGTTGCCAGGAATACGCTAGAGTCATTGGTCAAGCAGTGTTGCGATTAATACACTTTCTGTGTGATTATTTCGGGTCAGGCAGCTAGAGATGAACAAACAGCCTCCCCCAACAGTAACAGAACATATGTTCCTTTGAATTAGGACTTTTAGCATTTTTCAAAGTGTTGAACTTCAAAGAAATTTTGTAGTGTGGCTTTTAAGATACTGGCTCTTTTATTTAGCTATTGAAAAGCAGAAAATCCCTTCCATGCTGTAAAATCTAATTCCTAGTGATGTAAGTACAGGTGTGGTTATCAAGCCCCAAAGATGCACTTCATTAATTCACGATACTTTTGTGAAGTTCTTATCTTCTGCTCATGCAGAAACATGAGGTGTTATTGTAATGGTGTAAGACATTGCCCTAGCCATTTTTTGAGAGCTCAAATGCATTACCAATAGATGTTTCTTTTCGCCCTCACTGCACTCTGACTGTTACTGTGACTGCACTAACCATCGTGAAATTCTAATAGCAAGTTATTGGTGCTCATGCAGTTCTGGCTTCCCTTTTAGCTGTTATGAGAGCTCTAATCTCCATGATGGTGGGTCCCTGGGCATTACCCCAACTAGGAGACCTCACAGGCATAATTTGAATGGTTCTCTTCCTCTCACTCAAAACCATAACAACCCAGTTCACCTGACCCCTCTGCCCTGACACAACACTTCTGAGTTAAATATGGAAACCAAGACCAGAACTAGCTACAAGAGAGCCTGTATCCAAAAAGAAGAAAATAAAAGCAAAACAAAACAAACAAAAAACCCAGTAGCATATCTCAGTGACTACGGTTTGCTTCATCATCTTACTGCGTGTTGCTGCCTTTGATGATCCCTCATGTTCTTAGTGATACTTGCCTTCTTTTCCATTTCAAAGTACCATTTAAAATTCAAACCTTGCAAGTTGGAGAGATGCTCAGTGGTTAAGGGCACACTGGTTGCTCTGCCAGACAGCCAAGGTTCAAGTGCCAGTACCCTCATGGCCCAGTATGCACATGGCATAAAACAGCTGTCTGTGGCTCCAATTTGGGGAGTGGCTGAAGGGAATGTGCTGCTCTGACCTGTATGGTCACTGCATGCACGTGAGGCATAGACATACATGCAGACAAAACACCCATACACATAAAATAAAAATAAGAATTAAAAACTTTTAGTAAATAAATGCTAATTTTAAAAATTAATCTTGAATTCTGATATTATCTTTCATTAATATTCTGTCATCAAATTAAAGCATCTGGATCAGGTCACCTTTTTTGCTCTTTCTCCAGTTATACATCTAGTTTCTTTCTCTAAGGTAGTCGGATCCAGATTCCTCCTCAACAGGAAACAAACATTCCACATCCCACAGGGCTGCTGCTGTTCTAACTAATGAAGGGCCTATTACAGGTTCTCCTTCTTGTGTTACGCAAGGTTCCGCCTGTTTTCAGACCAGGTTTCAATCTGTGCTGAAAGGTAACAGATCTGTTTTAGTGAAGCAGTAAATGCTGACAGCCACAGAGAGGTTTTCTAGGCTGATCGCATTAGCAAACAGAGAATCTGAAACTCATCCATGGAATCATCTCTCCCAGATACCTAAACACAGTCTCCAACACTCCACTGCTGAGCTCAACACAGGCTGCCGCAGAAGCAGCATGCTGCAAGCTAAACATATTCCAAGTCTCCTTGAGTTTTTTGCCTTTGAGTCCTAGAACATCCTTACTGACTTAATGTAAAAATAGGACTGGAGATATGCTCAAGGCTTAAGAGCACCGGCTGCTTTTGGGGTGAAACTAGGTTCAGCGCATAGCACATACCTGGTGTCTCACCATTGCTGTAACTCCAATGATACAGAGGAACTGAAGTCGTCCTCTGGCCTCTGTGGGCACTGTGCACACAAGTGGTACAATATACAGACACATAGGCAAACACTCACACACATCAAATAAAGACAAATAAATCTTTCCTGGGCAAAGTGATGGACACCTTTAATCTCAGCATGAGGGAGATAGAGGCAAGTGAATCTCAGTGAGTTCAAGGCCAGTCTCATCTATATAGGGAGTTATAGGACAGTCGAAGCTACATATTAAGATCCTATCGCATGCAAGCAAACAACTAATTAAAATAAGCATTAGATCACCAATGGGGGCATTTAAAGATGTTGTGTTTGCTAGGAGTTCTCGTTCATGTACTTTGGTTTGCTATTATGGAATCTGGAAAATTATAAGATCTATTGAATTCTGAGGGGTCAGAAACCCTTTTGCATCAGGTGGAATCAAGCAAGAAATGATATTTTGTTGAACTGGCTAACAAGAAGCTAACTGCTTGTGGGTGAAATGTATCAAAGTAATCACTGGTCATTGTTATCAGCATATTTGTCATGTTGGGGGGAAAGTATTGCAGAAAACCTACGCTGAGAAGTAAGATGGTACAGCACAGAGCAATACAGCATGATAAAATGCGAACAAGTTTTTTAAAGCAGAGTTTTCTTTGCATCCTGCTGTGTCAGTGAGCACTTCAGTCTTACTAGCTGTAGCTTTAGGACAGTCTGAGGATACCCCTCTCCTCACAGCATCTAGAGATCGTCTGGAGCAGTGGTTCTCAGCCCTCGGAATGCTGCGGCCTTTGATACAGTTCCTCATGTTGTGCTGACCTCCAAGTATAAAATCATTTTGTTGCTACTTCTTAACTGTAGTTTTGTTACTGTTATGAATCATAATGTAAATATCTGATATACAGGATATCTGATGTGTGCTTCAAAGGGGTCTCGATCCACAGGTTGAGAACTGCTTGTGCAGAGTAACTGCATGGTAGACTCGGGTTAGGAGGCATCTCCAGGCCAGTGGATTTTATTAATGTGCTATGCTCTAATACATTACTCAGTTCTTTCGTATTACTCTGATTACAATATTTTGCCATCAGCCACTTACATGACCTCCAGGACTTTTACTGAAGAAAGTCAAATTGATTAAGATGAAATTGTGGTTTTAAACCATCAGGTCAGAAACGTCATGGGGAGAGCCGGCTGGATGACGGGATGGCAGGATAGCCCTGCCTCGCTTAACTTACTTTTTCCAAAGCTCAGCCTCAGTGTTGCAAGTCCACAGATTTTATTTTTGTAAAGATGACCCAAATTGGTCACCCCAGGGGGCAGAGGCTGTGCTAATGCAGGGTACATGTGAACTCTGTGCAAACTGTAACCCCCATCTAAGAGCCAGAGGGACTAACAACTTCTAGGCACCTAAAGGTTTTCTTCCCATTATGGCCTTCAGTTCAACAGACATTTATTAAGCACGTAGGGTACATGTCGCTGTGTGTAGTAAGAGGGCTGTGTTCCCGGCACCCGGCCGCCCACATGGCTTAGCTTATGCCCCGAAATAATTACACGGAAACTGTATTCTTTTAAACACTGCCTGGCCCATTAGTTCCAGCCTCTTATTGGCTAGCTCTTGCACCTGGACTAACCCATTTCTGATAATGTGTGTAGCACCCCAAGGTGTGCTTACCGGGGAGATTCTAGCCTGCGTCCGCCTGGAGTGGGAACATCATGGCGACTCCTCACTCAGCTTCTTTCTCCCAGAATCCTGTTCTGTTTACTCCACCCACCTAAGGGTTGGCCTATCAATGAGCTTAGGCAGTTTCTTTATTAATAAAAAATCACTCCCACATCATTTCCCCTTTTTCTGTTTAAACAAAAAAGAAAGGCTTTAACTTTAACATAGTAAAATTACATATAACAAAACAGTTATCAAGTAAGAATTACAGTTACAATATTTATATCTACTTTATCTTTTATCATAACTAAGGAAAATTACAACTATGTATCCATTCTTCAACTCCATCAAAGACTCCAGAAGGATATAATACTAAACAAGAAATAAGAAAACTCTAGAAATGACAGAGACATCTCGCTGTCTGGACAGTCACCCAAAGTTCCTCTGTACCGTTGGGGCATCTATCTTTGGCCTTCAGGCCCATAGTATCCAGCAGACAGTTCCATGAAACAGGAAATTCCAAAGACAGTTCAATCATTTTCTGCTATGTCCTGCGTCCTGCAGAATGTCTTGTAGATTCTTTTATGAATCAGGAACCCTGAAAGATCATCTCACCTTTAGGCAAGTTCAGCAGTCCTCTCTCTGTGGGTTCTTTATGTCCAGTTTATGCAACAGTCCAGGCAAGAACAGTCTCTTGCCCAAATGGCTATCAAACTCCATAAGGATCGTCTTCTATGCCCATCTTCATCTCAAAGTAGATTGGTGCTGCCAGGAGCAGACGTGTCTCATTGTCATGAAAAACCCTAAGTTATTAAAACATTAAATGCCATATTCTGCAGTCTTTGAAAGATATGAAGAATGCCTATCTAACTAAAATATATCTCTATATATCTAAAAAATCTAACATGACTACAAGCTTGACTATTATTTATGATTATCCATTAGCAACCTATATTTCCTAATTATACATTACATTTTAAAAATGAACTACACAATCACAATACCTTGATCAAGATCAGAAATACATATACATATAACAAAATTGACCTTAAAATCCACACCAATGCAAATTATTTATATCTATATCATATCCCCCTTTAAATGTAAAAGAACATTTATAAACAATATTTTGGGAACATGGGCGCAGTTTCTCTCTCCTGCTTCCTGCTGAATGGGGGCGTCGTTAATTAGGTCTTTCATGGTATAACCTGTGTGCCAGAGTCATCTCAGTTGGCAGTTGAGTGAAGTAATTTTTTGAGGGTGTTCACAGCAACCTTTCAGGAGGGCGTGGTCTATCATACCAAATTGGAATAGACGCAATCCATAGGGTCTGGTCCTCTGTGAAAACAAAAGAAGACCCTCTCCAAAGCATCATATCCTTAGACCCAAATTCTGAAGTCATATCCTTATGATATCCATTCTGGTTCCATTTGGCAGCCCATATAATGAAATGACTCTCTGTACTTAGCTCCTTTACAGTCAAAAATTTTAAAGAAATTACAATGTACATAATCCAGACTCTCTGTGAATTTTCCATTTTTACGTGGTTTATTTTTCTTTATTTCTTTTACTCTCTTAACTATCTGTATTTTGTCTCTTTAAAGATTTTACCTTTTATTTTTAAAGGCATTAACTTTATTTTCTCTATATATATATTTATTTTTTTCTCAAGCCTATGTACATTTATCCAACATTGTGATCCATTTAGTGGTCTGTCTGAATCTGTTTTATTGTGAATCTGTAATTTTTTTACTATCCAGGAGCATTTCTTAAAATGTTAAGCACTTCTAAAAAACTTAAGTTGCAATTTGTACAGTATCGCCTGTACCCTGCCAAGTCTAAACCTTAACTGCACTATTATTATGGTAATTACGGCAGTTCCTGCCTGAGGTCAGCACAGTTTAGCATGGAGCAGCAGCTCCTGCCTCAGATCTATTTGGTGCTCCTGAGCTGCGCACAGTTCCAGGCACACAGCAAGTCCACATTGGAGCCGCACTCAGCAGTTTAATTCTGAGACTGAGCATGCAGCACAGAAACTCTTCTCATCCAAGTTACAACCAAATCTGACACGCAGAGCATTGTGCAGTCTGAAAACAGGTCGCTGAGCCGCTGAGCCATCGGCAAGGTCTCAAAGCATTCTCCTCCGATCCCAAGCGGGAACAGAAACATCCAGTTCCATAAAAGCCTTGAAATGCTTTTTATGTTGGCAGTGCAGCCCCAGGAAGCCTTGCTTTCTCAGGTTTTTAAGTGGATTTAGCCCATCACGTCTGGGCGCCAATTTGTTGAAAGAGGAGCAGCAGGGACTGGGTCCCCGGCACCCGGCCACCCATATGGTTAGCTTATGCCTCGAAATAATTACACGGAAACTGTATTCATTTAAACACTGCCTGGCCCATTAGTTCCAGCCTCTTATTGGCTAGCTCTTGCACCTTGACTAGCCCATTTCTGATAATGTGTGTAGCACCCCAAGGTGTGCTTACCGGGGAGATTCTAGCCTGCCTCTGTCTCTGGTAGGAAAATCATGGCGACTCCTTACTCAGCTTCCTTTTCCCAGAATCCTGTTCTGTTTACTCCACCCACGTAAGGGTTGGCCTATCCATGAGCTTAGGCAGTTTCTTTATTAATAAGAAATCACTCCCACACCAGCTGTGATTCTGGGGATATTTTGAACATCAAAACACACTAACTACATTTGTGGAATCATTGAATTATAATAGAAACACTGTTTTTTTTTTTTCAGAGCAAATTGTTTTAAGCCTATTTTTGCATTGCCCCATTTTCTGAAGTTATCTCTTCTGATGTCAGCTTGAGCCATTTTGCAGACTGGTGAGCTATCTGCTTTATGCAAGAGGATCATCCAGTAGTCATGGTCACAAACCCACTCTGATTCTCTCTAGGAATCCCATGCCTCTCTGAACAGTTTCACAGATGATCACAGGCAAGGTATTTGTATTTTCTGCTCTTTGGTTTTATTACCAAGGAGGAATGTCAACATTTAGAATCTTTTAGGTTCTTCTGCAGGGAATCTGGGCAGACAGGTCACCAATGGAATACTGTCCATTCCCTAATAGCAAGGTATTACTAATGCAAATTTGTAAAAATTAGAGCGAGTTGACGCTAGCATGCCCCATTTTCTCATATGTAAGTTTATAACATATAGCTTCCCCTGTGTAACTTACTCGGGTCATCTGGGTTGACCCAGGCTTGTACCTGTTGCTAATCTTTTCCAGTCTACCTTCTGGAATTTTGTTTGGGCCAGGTGAACGAATCAGACCTTTCTCCTTCTGTTCTCTGAGTTCAAAAGAGACATCTATCTACTCCTCTCCTGGTGCGTCAGTTAGCCCCCCATCTGTCACTTTACCACCCTCAGCATACACGGTGTTCCTTAAATGCCCAGTATTCACCTCTCACTCTTTCCCTCAAGCACAAATGTGTCCGAAGTCTCAGTGATCTCTGCATCCAGTTGAATTCCCTTGCCACATCTGAGCCTCGTTATCTTTGGTGACCTTCACCACAATTCTACTTTATTTGTACATAACCAGAACCAAGAAGCTGTCACCATCCATAATATACATTGTATTAATAAGTTATCATGCTCCGTTTAAGCAAAAAAGCTGTTTGTAGAGATAGGGTTGCCTACCCCCTACCTTCAGACCCAAGCATGCTTACCTTAAAATATCCAGAACCCCCTGATGGGGATGGGTTGTGCCTCTACCCCTTAGCCTGTGAGAAAGAAGGAGAGTTGAAAAATAGCGTAGGAGTGAATACACCATTTTCTTGAGAACATAGGGAGTGGGTTGAGTTTTTTAATTACATTTCAGTGAAATCATTGACCAGAACTAGAAAGTAAGTGATCTGCTGGCTCCTTTCCAAAGCAAAAGCCTCAGCTACTGCTACCCCATGACATGGGAATGGTGAGTTGCAAGGCTCACAGAGAAGACTTCTATCTGGGAATTTTTCTGTGGATCAGAAACTCTAGCTGATGCTTTTATTATCAGTTTCTTCAAGTCACTTCTGCAGGATGGTGTGTCTGATCCAATGTTCTACTATTTAGTTGCTGCTTGCTGTTCTTGGACTGTTGCTTGTTCTATCCTTAACAAACTCACTCCTTCGAAACAAAAGCAAAGTATGGAGGATAATTCTCTGTATGGACATCTAAGATGATGCATTCCGATGTGGGTACCCGGGATGAGCAGCCTCCAGCTCTCGGCACTCATCACTCATACTGCCTGCTCACATTCTCACAAGATGTCTGACCTCTGAATCTTTCTTTTCTCCTCATCTTAGCTAGCCTTTCGATTTTATTTCCTTCTCTGTTCACCCTTTGTCACATCCTCAGAGTCTCTCTTTATATCTTCTGTCCTTCTCTCCCTCCCATCCTAATCTAAAACTGGATCCATGCAGGAAGCTGACTTCCCATATCTGGATTATGAAGCATTACTGTACCCCTTAGTTACTTCTCTATTGTGGTGATAAGATCTCATGACCAAAGCAACTTATAAAGAAAGAGATTATTGGGGTTTAAAGTTCCAGAGGGTAGGAGTCCATGAACATCATGGCAGACAGGCAGGTTCAAGATATAATCAGGAATAGGCTTTGTCTCATATACATAATACACATCTGATACCATATGGGTCTGCCAGGTCCTCTAGCGCAAGGTAAAGGTGAAATTTATCGATTATTGATTGGAAATGTGCTGAAAACCTCAGAATTTTATAAAAAGACATGATGCCCATAACAAAGGCTTAAAGAAAGAGGTTTTTATTACATGGCAGCAAGCTAAGGAGATTATAAAGAGATGCCCTACTTGCTCTTTCTATAACCAAACACTGATAACTGCAGGGAGTAACCCAAAAGGTACTCAAAGAAATGAAATCCGGCAAATGGATGTGTTCCACTTAACATCATTTGAAAAATTAAAATATGCACACCACACCATGGATACTTATTCATGTTTTTAATGGGCAACTATCTTGAGCTCAGAAAAGGCTGATTCATTTATTAGAAATTACGGCCATCATGGGTATACCTGCACAAATAAGGACAGGTAATGGGGTGCTGGAGCCTCTGTAGCCGAACCCTGACCATGCTGCTGTGTGCCCGAAGCTGCTCATCGTGCACTAGCAGTCCCAAAAGCTTCAAAGTCCGACAAGATAGCAACCCTCAAGGACCAGCTGAGTGTGAATCTCCTTAAGGAAGAACAGGTCCCCCAGAACAAGATTACGGGTGTTGGGTTGGTGCTGTTGGCATGGCTTGTGCCATCAGTATCCTAATGAAGGACTTGGCAGATGAGCTTGCCCTTGTTGATGTCATGGAAGACAAACTGAAGGGAGAGATGATGGATCTCCAGCACGGCAGCCTCTTCCTTAGAACACCGAAAATTGTCTCTGGCAAAGACTATAGCGTGACTGCAAACTCCAAGCTGGTCATCATCACAGCGGGGGCCCGTCAGCAAGAGGGAGAGAGTCGACTCAATCTGGTCCAGCGCAACGTGAACATCTTCAAGTTCATCATTTTCAACGTGGTGAAGTACAGTCCAAACTGCAAGCTGCTTATTGTCTCCAACCCAGTGGATATCTTGACCTACGTGGCCTGGAAGATAAAGTGGCTTTCCCAAAAACCGAGTCACCGGGAGTGGTTGCAATCTGGACTCAGCTCGGTTCCGTTACCTGATGGGAGAAAGGCTGGGTGTTCACCCACTGAGCTGTCATGGATGGGTCCTGGGGGAGCACGGGGACTCCAGTGTGCCTGTGTGGAGTGGCGTGAATGTCGCTGGTGTCTCCCTGAAGAATCTGAACCCAGAACTGGGCTCCGATGCAGACAAGGAGCAGTGGAAGGAGGTTCACAAGCAGGTGGTTGACAGCGCCTATGAGGTGATCAAACTGAAAGGTTATACGTCCTGGGCCATTGGCCTCTCTGTGGCCGACTTGGCAGAGAGCATAATGAAGAATCTGAGGCGGGTGCATCCCATTTCCACCATGATTAAGGGTCTCTATGGAATCAAGGATGATGTCTTCCTCAGTGTCCCCTGTGTCCTGGGACCAAATGGAATCTCAGATGTTGTGAAGGTGACTCTGACTTCGGAAGAGGAGGCCCGCTTGAAGAAGAGTGCAGACACGCTCTGGGGGATCCAGAAAGAGCTGCAGTTCTAAAAGTCCCCAGATGTCCTAGCGCTTCAGTGTCCAGGCTGCAGCAGGGTTTCTATGGAGACCACACACTGTCTCCTCATCTGAGCTGTGGTTAGGGCGGTTGTGTTCCCACAGCTCTACCCTGATGCTAAGTGGTACTTGTGTAGTGGTAACCTGGTTGGTGTGACACTGCCAACTGTGTGCAGGCTTCAGTTACCGTGTGAACCTGCTGTGTCTGTGCTGTGCACCCTCACCAGACATGCCTAGGCCAGTGATTTCCCAGTTAGTCATAACCTGGCTCCAGTGTGTAAATCCGTTATGCATATCTTGTGCATAACTGTTCTAAAGGATATTATTTTGTGTATTATGTATCTGTAGTGTACATTGAAATATTGTGTAAAGTGAAGATCTGCATATGGATGATGCAACCAACTACCCAAGTGTCATGCCAATGAAAACACCAAATAAACCTTGAACAGTGAAAAAAAAAAAAAGACAGGTAATGGTTCAGCATATGTTTCTAAAAAAATGAAACAATTTTTTTCTTATTATAATAAAGAACATATTATAGGCATATTTAATATCCATAGGCCAGGCAATTATAGAAAGATCAAATTGAGCTATAAAGGATATGTTAAAACAAACAGAAAGGGATGGAAAATACTTCCAGAAATAGATTACACAGTGCTTTACTAACCTTGAATTTTCTTAATGCTAATTAGAAAGAAACTATGGCAGTGGAGAGATATTGGATAATAGAAAAGACTTCTGAATTAAATCAGCCAATGTATTTCAAGGATGAGTTGACCTCAGAATGGAACCTAGGAGATGTGCTACGTTGGGCAAGGGTTTTTGCTATTGTTTCCACAGGAGAAGAAAAGCTATGGAAACCATCAAAATTATTAAAGATTCGGTTTGGAAAGGAGAAAGGTCTTGAGAAAGAGAAATGACAGCTCATCCACAGAAGTGACAATCATACAGGTGGTAAGAAAACCTCATGAGTGTTGGGGCAGGGTTCTGTTCTTGTCTTTGCAGCAAAACACTCATCTTCAAAAAGTGAAGAGACTTTGGACATTTAGATGCCCAAAGAAGAAACGATAACTGTCCAGAAAAGATCACCAAGCAAAGAGAAATGACTAATGAGGACAGATCATCTACAGGGTAAAATTTCTTTACCTGAACACACACACATATAAAATCTCAGTATAATAATAGTTGTGACTCACTTAAAAAAACTGGCTTTGGAGTTGGACAATGGCTATCCTTCTGTAAATTCAAGTATGTTGTTAAAAGAAAAATTCAGAGTTTCTGTCTCATGTTCAGGAGCCATCTGGTATGGGACAGAAAGAAGAAACAATTTAGGAAAGATTTTAACTTGTCCCCATAAATACTTTTGTCTGTATAGTACTTTTCACTGAATATATGTCTATATGAATAATGTTTAAGTTTTCCACAATGAACAATAAATTTTCCTCCAGTGATCTTTGAAGTTGCCAGGAAGAAAATGGGGCCTCACAACAACGACTTCACCTGGTTGATATGATGTCGTGATGCTGAGAGAGCCAATTTAAGAATGGTTTTGTGTACCAGCTGCTCAAGATGATTACACCTTGGATAGGTGGAATGGTGAACCTTCTTACAACGTTCTGGACAGAACTTAAAATGAGAACTTCAGAAAAACCCTATCGTCTACTTTGCAATTACACCAGACAGTAATCTTGAAACTTAACCATCATTTTACTTTCACAGGATCCCATAGAAAGAACATAGCCCCATAACAGCTGGAAGTAATTTTAGAAGATGACATCCCCTCTCCCAACCAACTTTGTCCTCAGTGTTAGTGACATCAATTAGGGGTTGATTATAACTGATATAGTGTTGGGGGTTGGGGGTTGGGGTGGAAATTATGTAGGCTCAGGGATCTCTTTAAAAAAAGGAAAATTGGGGGGCTGGAGAGATGGCTCAGTGGTTAAGAGCATTGCCTGCTCTTCCAAAGGTCCTGAGTTCAATTCCCGGCAACCACATGGTGGCTCACAACCATCTGTAATGAGGTCTGGTGCCCTCTTCTGGCCTGCAGACATACACACAGACAGAATATTGTATGCATAATAAATAAATAGAAATTTAAAAAAAAAAAAGGAAAATTGGATGGGATAATAGGTAGAGTAGTGTGAGCTTACTCATACTAATAATAATAATAGTAATAGACTGAATACTTGTGAACTACTATTTATAGACAATTTACATTGGTATGGATTCTTGTATATTGATACAAATTCAAATTATATTTGTTATATTGAATATGCTTCTATTTCTGTTTACAACATGTGTACACCTATGCAGTTATTTTGTCATTGTATGCATGCATGTTTCTACCTCTGCTTAAGACATTTTGTATACTGATACAATTTTAGAATATTTTTATCATATTGCAGTATACATTCCTACCTCTGATCAAGATGCTTATTATACATTATTTACATTTTGAGGTCATTGACCTCATTTGCTGCACAGTCATTTAAAGATTGTTTATTATTCTAATATACAGGTATTAAATATTATAGGTCAATAGTCACCCATGTTTGTCATACTTAGACTAATCAGGTTTTTTAGACACCTGGAGATTATAGTATTCTTGAGATATGACACTATAGGGGTACACGTGAACCCATAGCAGTTAAGACTGTTTACACAAGACTTGGACAAGATCAAGCCAGTTAAAATCTCAGCATAGATGGGGGAGACAATCACAAAGTTCCACCCCTGTCTGAGGAGCCATTGGTTACTGATGACTACTAGGGGAGGGAAAGAACGTAGTTCCTGAGAGGCTGCCCATGTTCCAGTGGATTGTTCTATAGCTGTAGAGACAGTATTAAGATAGATAGATAGATAGATAGATAGATAGATAGATAGATAGATAGATAGATAGATATAGATATAGATGGATAGAGAGAGGAGGAGGGGGGAGAGAGAATATGAAGTTGGGAGGAAAAAATGTAGGTGATGGATGAAAAATTGGAAGGGAAGGGAATGGGGCACATTTGAACCAAACATTCTATGCATGTGTGCATATTAAATAAACATATTTTTAAAATAATACGTAAAATTAGGATTTTTCTTATGTTTCATTTTGTCGTACTATGCTAAGAGTAGAACTCAGGGCCTCACCAGTGCTAAATAAATGCTCTATCACAGGATTACATCCCTAGCCAACAAATCATTTTAAGCAGCAAAGCCAATTTCTGGTGAAGAATTAATTTAATACAGATGATGCTTTATGGCAAATTTCGAGGAAATAAATAAAGCATATAATATAACAGAGCAAGGTACTTAGTGATGATCCCCAGTGAAGGTTCATTATCTAGAAATGAATGATTTGGGTTGAATATGTTTAAAAGGTCTACATAGTTTAGTCAAAGCTTAGAATAGCTTTGGTATTCTCTTCTTTCTGCCTCTCTCCAACTGAGAAAGAGAGCTGGAAGTCTCTAATGCCTTTGGAGGTCAGTAAAAGTACTGTCTGCCAGAGGCAATCCTGGGAGTGTGCAGCACACAGGAGGTATTAAGGATACATTCTAGCACTTGGCAAGTGCTTTGAGACAGGATTTTATTCTGGCATGTAAGAACAAAGCCTTCCTAGGTCTTCAGAGGGAGTCAAGTTCTCTGTTAAAATGTTGACAATAACTTAAAAATGTAAGCACTTTTGTTTTGCCATAATGTTTTCAAATGTGCTAATTTTATTTTGTCATGCCTTTTATCTTTTAGAAAGATGTAAGTCTTTTTTTCTTCCTTCTAAATCCAGTGATTCAAGGCAAATACTATGTGTTTCTAAGTTCTCCCTTGATAAAATAATGGCACTATATGGAATTATTACCATAATTGAAAATGGAAAAAGCCACTGATAAGCTTTTTTGAGGCTTTAAATATACTTTGTGTGGTGATTTGAATGAGCATGTCCCCTCCCACCCTGAAACTCATACATACATTTACATGCTTGCTCAATAGCTGATGAACTCTTTAAGAGGTGTGTCACTGGAGGTCGGATCTGAAGTTTCAAAAGTGCAAAAAAGGGTGTGTGTGTGTGTGTGTGTGTGTGTGTGTGTGTGTGTGTGTGGTGTGCCTGCTGTCTATAGATCATGATGTAAACTCTGTTACTGCTCCAGCATCATGCCTGTCTGCTTCCTGCCATGATGATCATGTACTCACCCTCTGAAACGGTAAGCCAGTCCCCAATTAATGCTTTCCTTTCTAAGAGTTTCTGTAGACAAGGTTTCTTTCTCTTTGGCAACAGAGCAGAGACTAAGAACTTCACTAACTAGTTCACTACAATTATATCATGAGGCTATTGAGGAGGCTTAGTGGATAAAGATGCTTGCTGCTAAGTTGATGATCTAAATTCCATCCTTGAGATCAACAATGTGGAAAGAATAAAGGCACTCTTACAAACTGTCTTCTGACCTCCATATGGACTCATTGTGGCATGCATGAGATCACACACACACACACACACAGGCACACGCGTGTATGTACATGTAGATAAATAAATGTAGGTTAAAAAAATTTGGGCAGTGGTGACTCATACCTTTAATCCCAGCACTCAGGAGGCAGAAATAGGATTTCTGAGTTCAAGACCAGCCTCACCTAGCAAGTGAGTTCCAGGACAGTCAGAGCTATGCAGAGAAACCCTGCCTCAAAAATAAACAAACAAAAAGAAAGGAAGAAAGGAAGGAAGGAAAGAAGGAAGGAGGGAGGAAGGGAGGGAGGGAAGGAGGAAGGAAGAAAAGAAAATTAAAGAAAACAAAAAAAATAATCTTTTTATTTGTAAAAAGTAATATCATGAAGTGCTTTAGACTACTCAATCTATTCTTGGTCTGTTTGTTTGTTTGAACATTCCTGAATCAGAAACCTAGCTTTACTCTGGCCTTGTTTGCATTGAGATGTAAAGTATGTGTAAGCTGTTGAGCTGTGAATGTCACTGTTGTTCAAAAGCTACATCTCAGGCAACCTTCACAGAGCAGCACTTTCTTAGCCCGAATATATTTACTCACATTGATCTGGCCATCTAGCATCACTTCAAGAAAAAAAAAAAAAAAAAGCCAAAAACACCCCAGAAAAAAAAACAACAACAACAAAGAAACAACCTCTTGTCACTTTTATGAAATTAGTTGCAGATTTTTTTTTTGAGAAGGGAAATTTAGTTTGTAAATATTTTTCTTGGCAGCTTTCCCACTATTATTTTCTCTCTACACAGAAGATGCTTCTTTGCCTGGCTTACGAGAGAGCATCACATATTTTGACATATTTCAGTTGGAATGAAGCTCATGGCTAAGTAATGAAGGCTGCCAAGACAATAATGCCTTGTGAAGTTTTGTTTAGTTCCTAAAAAACAATGGAGTTATATTTTCATTAAAACATAAAAATTACTTTTGTTAGCACAATTAATCATTGATTTATTATCTTTTCTCCCATAGTCTAAAGTTGACAAGTCATTTGAGGAAGCAGCCACGTGTGGTACCATGTTGAATAGGGTGTGCCTCCCCAGTCACTGGCCTGCTCAGGCAACAGACTGTCCTGAACTCCCTGAGAGCATTGCAGCTGCACAGCTCCTGCTTCACGTGAAGATGCTGAGTGACCTAAGGGCCATTGCTCTGGAACTGTCGACCACCATGGGTAGCAGGAACTCTAAACAAATCCATTTAAAAAGAAAGATAATTTTGTCAGTTGACTTTAGTTCTCTGAAAAAGAAGTCAATATTCTATCAGTTGAGTTGCTACCAACATGCTAACATGAATCCAAGAAGCATTTTACAACATTGTAGTGGCTATCGTAACAGCAATTTGTAATTAAAACATACAAATGGAAAACAATTTATAACATTTAAGACATTAGTTAAGTTCCCAGGAATTGCAGTACTATTTATACTTTCAATAAGACTTAATACATTTATGTTTCATGCTTTTAGTTTCTTTATATTCCTATGCTAAGTAACTAGAATGAAAAGAACTGTTTTTTTAAAAAACTCTTTTAATGAACAAGGATGATAAGTTACATAATTCCTCATGTGGGAGAGCATGGTTTAGAACCACACACACACATACACACAAGTGCACATAACACTGCTGGAATCTGAATAAATTTAGTGGTCATTACAACATCATGCTTCTGGTTTTGCTGTTGTGTTGTGGTTTATAAGAGATCATTATTGTGGAAAATGGGTGAAGGGTAATTGAGCCCTTGTTATTTTTGCAGTTTTCTATGAGTCTATAATTAAGATAAAGCTTGGAAATATGAGTAGCTGCTATGGAAATCACCACACTGATATCCAAAGGGGACTAGCTTGCACTCTCACCAGCAATGCAGAAGTGTTCCCTTTTCCCCACAACCTCTCCAGCATAAGTTGTCATCAGTGTTTTTGATCTTGGCCATTCTTACAGGTGTAAGATGGAATCCCAGAGTTGTTTTCATTTGCATTTCTCTGATGACTAAGAATGTTGAGCATTTTCTTAAGTGTCTTTCAGCCATTTTAGATTCCTCTATTGAGAGTTCTCTGTTTAGGTCTGTACTCCATTTTTTTTTTATTGGATTATGTGTTCTTTTGGTGTCCAATTTCTTGAGTTCTTTGTCAATTTTGGAGATCAGACCTCTGTCTGATGTGGGGTTAGTGAAGATCTTTTCTCATTCTGTAGGCTGTCGTTTTGTCTTGTTGATCATGTCCTTTGTTTTACAGAAGCTTTTCAGTTTCAGAAAGTCCCATTTATTGTTTCTCTCAGAGTCTGTGCTACTGGGGTTATATTAAGAAGTGTTCTCCTGTGACAATGCGTTCAAGTGTACTTCCCACTTTCTCTTCTATAAGGTTCAGTGTGGCTAGCCTTATGTTGAAGTCTTTGATCCATTTGTGCATTAAGTTTTGTGCATGGTGATAGATATGGGTCTATTTTCATTCTTCTACATGTTGATATCCAGTTATGCCAGCACCACTTATTAAATATGCTTTCTTTTTTCCATTTGATATTTTTAGCATCAGATTTTCTAAGGCCAATATAAATCTACTTTTCTTTTCTTTTTAAGATATTCTTGGGCTGGAGAGATGGCTCAGTGGTTAAGAGCATTGCCTGCTCTTCCAAAGGTCCTGAGTTCAATTCCCGGCAACCACATGGTGGCTCACAACCATCTGGAATGAGGTCTGGTGCCCTCTTCTGGCCTGCAGACATACACACAGACAGAATATTGTATACATAATAAATAAATAACTATTTTAAAAAAAAAGATATTCTTGAGGCTGGAGATATTGCTCAGTGGTTAAGAGCACTGGCTGCTCTTCCAGGGGTCCTGAGTTCAGTTTCCAGCAACCACACGGTGGCTCGCAACCATCTATAAAGGGATCTGATGCCCTTTTCTGCCATAAAGGTACTCACGTAGATAGAGCATTCATATCCATAAAATAAATAAACAAAATCCTTTAAAAAAAAAACAGAAGAAGAAACTGTTGAGCTGGCCTGAATGTCTCCTTTGTGAGGACAAGCTTTCCAGAAGGCCGTCATATAAGCTCCAAAACCACTGAAGAAAATCACAGCCAATCCAAATGCAGAGTTATGGCACTTGGTCCCAGTGGATACAGCTATAAAAAAAATTCCTACAACCAAGGCTCAGGGAATATTGTGGAAGAACGGTCAGAAAGAGTGTAAGAGCCAGAGGATCAAGGGGTTTAATAAAAGACTGTGTCCCCTAGAAATGTCAGAAGTGACACTCTGAAAGTCTCACCAACATGATTGCTCAACCTTGCGCTGACCAAAGATGACACCAATGGACAAGACCATGTGAATGGGGTTAGCTCACAAGGCTTCAACCCTACCAGCACGAACCGGGGAATACTAGGAGTGTGGGTGCTCTTCTCTAGGGAAGAACACACCATGGGTGGCTCAGTGCCAAATAGTCAGCCCTGAAAACATATACACAAGCAACACTGCACAGACTGAGGAGATTGTATTTAGGAATATATTAGTGTACATGTGTGTGAGTATGTGTGTGTGTGTGTACATATGCCTGCAATAACAATTAGTGGAAAAAGAGGTCATGAATTGAAGGAGGGTGGGGCAGGGTGTGTGGGAGGGTTAAGAGGGAGGAAAGGGAAGGATGAAATATTGTAATCGTATTATAATCTTTTAAAAAGAAATTATTCAATATTAAATTGTTAAAAAAATGATATTGATGGGAACAATTTAAAGAAAATAAAATGCGGGATGTTTAGTCTGCATGTATTTCCAAGTGTTCTGTGCATACCTGGTGCCCTTTGAGGGCAGAAGGTACTGGATCTCCTGGAATTGGGATTATGAATGAGGTGAGCCACTATGTGAGTGCTAGGACTCAAACCCACGTCCGTTGGGAAGCAGGCAGAGCTCCTAACTGCTAAGTCATCATTCCAGCGCATAAGTCTCCCTTCAAAGCAGAGAAATGTTTTATAGCATATAAGTTTTCCTTTCCACGTACAAAATATGAAAGGAATCATTTTTCTAGGTTCTTAGAAAACAGAAAATGCCTTGTTTCTATTTCTAACTGAATGCAAGCTCCTTGCTACAAAGGTTTCTCTCTCCCAGTCCTGAGAACCACGATGTGAGATGGCAGGATGCTCAGTCAAACCAAATGTGCATCGGTGCTTGTTACCAATCAGTAAGACGGGTGTTAGTTGACCCTTATGACGGACATGAGGGTCGGATACTGACGTCAACAGTGGGGAGCTCACGTGCCTCTTCACTGGCTCTGGTTCTCACTAGAGCACAAGAGAATTTATAAGGTTCACTCCTTTGTTAACTTAAAATGAGAAAAAAGCAACGGAAGGCAAGGAAAGGTATGAAAATAAAATGTGTGGATTATCTTAACACTGTTTTATCCTGTGGTAGGTAGAGTGGACTCTAAAAATTAAGTAATTGAAGAAGTTTATTATTATCCATTTTGTTCTTTGATTAGAGACTATACATCCTTTTGTATAACTCAAATATTCATGAAAAATGGTCATGTAGTCTTTCAGAAGGAAACCTTCAAGTCTGGGAAGTAGAAATTTATAGGCCATATTCTCTGACCTAAATTCTAACCAAAAATAAGACCTTAAAAATGTAATTACTTGGAAATTATGAAACATAGTTAAGATAAGCCTTGGGGCAAATAGGAAATCAAAGGAATAATTGAAAAGAACTGTTCTTCAAAAATCAGTAGGATATGTGAAAATATGCTTAGAGTATTCTCATTGTTGAAGAAAAACGAAGAATAAGGTAACTTTTTATTTAAGAAAAAAGAGAGACAAACATTTAAGATAAAAATAACACAGAAAGACCTGATACAGTTACACAGAGCCCCGTAGAAACATACTTTAAACTCTTGCCCTAGAGGAGTTGCTAGAGAAACAAAAGTTAGCAAAACTACCCAAGAAAATTCAAACACATATGGCCATGTGATGATTCCAAAAGTTGGAAACTGACTTTTAATGAAATATAAAGAAAACAAAGGAGAAGTTAAAGCAGTTCTAAATAGTTCAGGTGTTATTGTTCCAGACACTACTGCAAAATCCAAGACAGCTCAGCTTGTACTCACAAAACTGTGGTACTATTCTGTCAAATACTGAAACAGCCATGGACCAACATAGATGTACAGACACACTTGCGAAATGCTGAAGTCAAACCTTACCCAAAAAAGTGGAGCAAGGCGGGTTTCTGCTGCTGTTCTGAGGTGGAGCAAGGTGGGCTTCTGCTGCTGCTCTGAGGTGGACCTCACTAGCCAAGAGGTCGGATAGAACAGAGAAAGCATCTCACTCTACCCCAGGTTATTTTTAGTCATTAGTGAATAAGATTTTCTTTCTGGTAGTGCATTGTGTTTTTCAATGTTAACACACACTTAACGAATTAAGACCGTGAGGGAAGGAGGGTGGTATTTGGCTGGAAGTGGGTATATGAAGTATTTACAGTCAGGTTAAGGGCTGAGAAAAGTGTGAGAGTAGGGGTCTTCCAATTAGCTCTCTTCCACAGTTTCTCTGAACAAGCTTCCATTTTCCACAGCCTCAAGTTCACTGAAGTCAACAACCAAGCTACTATTAAGAGGAAAAATTTTAACTCATCCACACCAACACCTAAACTGACTTGATATTCACTTTGTTCCTTGTATAGTGAGTGAGGGGTAATGATTTTCTAGGTATGCAAAAACTAAATAAAAGAAACAAAGACAAATCAAAAACTTCACAATTTTGCCTGATGTTACTTATTGATCTCCAGCTGGGCAAACTTCAATTTGTTCAGAAGTCTTTCCAAATTAATGGCTTGTGTGTGTGTGCATGTGCGTGCATGCGTTCGTGTGTGTGTGTGTGTGTGTGTGTGTGTGTGCATGTGCATGTGTTTGACACTATATGAAGTATTTCTTTTAAATCACATCACAACTGCCTTCAAGGGGAGCTTTGTTCTCAGAACATCTATTAATTCAAGCATCACTATAGGACAAACTCATTTTGTACTGTAGAAGTTCCTAAGTGATTCATCTGTCAGGTTCCCTCTCCTCCCCTCCAAACACATTCCTCTTCCTCCCACCTCCACAGTTATTTCAGAAGGTTCTGTAGCAGGTTCTCAGAGGCCCCATTGTGTAGTAACAAAAGAACTCCAGCAAGGAGAGTCAGGTTCTGTCCTTGCTTGCTGTCCTCAGTGGAAGGGTATCCTTTTCCCAGGCCTGAAACTTGCTCACAATTTGAACCCAAGTTGCAGCTCATCATGGAAGTCAGACCTATTGGGTGGATATGCGGGCAGGTGCTGAAGAACTTCTCTGGAAGACGTATGACTTCCTTACTGTAAACTGGGATATGGGCGTGGGAACAACTGGGGACAAATCTCACAGGTTTCCCGTTTTCCCAGTTACCCAGGAGGTGGGCCAGTGTTCCAAAGTCCTGTGAATGTCAGGGGCTATTTCTCCTAACTTCTCCTTTCCTTAGTTGAGGGGATCCAGAAGGCAGTCATGGACCTTATAGATGAGTTTAAAGATGATCTCCCTACCATCCTAAGAATATCACAGTCTAATCAGGTAATGTGATTTATAATCTTCAAAGGAAGACAAAATATGGGATTTTTATGTATCATACAAATCATTAATACTGATATCAGTAAGTAAAGCTTAAGAAAACATTATTTTTGCTTAGGAAAAGAAATTTCTAATTACTTGGAGGAGTCCTTGGATAGCAGAGAGATAAATCAGGAAATGAGTGAGGCAGATCAATTAAGATTAATCACTGTGCCATCGGATTAAAAATCTGAAAGTTTTTAATAGCAGAAATTGACAATGTAGTTCACTTAAGATTTGTTTAATGTAAAATTAGAAAAAGTAGCTAGAAACACTTAGGTAAAATCTAAGGCAATTAAGTGAATATAAACATTTAACTGAGATAAACTAATCCCGGAGAGACGCAGTGTGAATATGTGTGTGTTAATATGGAAAGTTTACCACCTTAAGCAGAATACACACCCACTGTATTTTTAAAGTGTCTGTTTCATGAAAGATTTAAAGGAGATAAAATATTGGAATTGGAGACAGAGGGAAAGAAGGAATTCTGAAGATGTTTATAGTAAAGAAAGAAGTGATCATATCTAATCTAATTATACCAAGTATCAACTTTGAAGTACAATACAGTGTAAAGTCACATGACGCTGGAAAAGACATGTGGCAATGTCACATATCAAGTTTCTAGCCCAAACCAGAAACTGAACCCAAAAGCACTCTGAGCAACACGGCAATCATAAAGTTTACATGTTTCATTAGGGAAGATGTTGGGCTGTTTTAGCCACTTATCATCACCTCCCTATTGCTTGGGATTGGGGAGAAAAGGCTGTGGAGGCAAACAGGATGTGAACCCTGTCAGTGAGTTTTATCTAATGAAGACTGGTTGTAATGGTGAGGTTAGTAAGTATTATTAATTTAACCCAGACATGAAGATCTTTGGATGTCATAAAACAAAAGAGGTTGATCTTTTGTCTTAATTATAATACAAACATATGACAGAGAAGATTTTGAGGATGGAAATGACATCCAATTTTCACTTTGAATGTAGTTTTTTGGGCTAGGGAGATAGTTAAATGGATAAGATCGCTTGCTGTGCAAGAGTTTGTGTCCCCAAAACTCACATAAAAACCAGGCCTTTGAACGTGTCCATCACCCTAGCATTGCGAGTCTTGGGGTGTTGCTGGTTGATCAGCCTAGCTGAAGGGGTGGCAGCCAGTGAAAGACCTGTCTTGAAATATCAGGCGGAGAATGATACAAGAGAACATAGGAAGCCTTCCTCTGGCCTCCCCATGGGCCCATGCACATGAACACAGACATGTGCATGACACACACATACACACACACACCACACACACACAGGAGAAAAGAAAAAAGTACTTCTCCAGTGCTAATGTTTTCTTAATGGAGGCAGAGTTTCTAGTAAAATTATGTTATAAATGGTTGCCAGAAACACTGGGAAGATAGAGGGAGTGTAGTACTTAGTCTATCACAAACTGATAGTGTGGGAGGGCAAGGCCATGCGGGGTAAGGAGTCTGCATTTCCTGAGTGACTGGAAGAATAATGACTATTAAGGGGGAGAGAGGACTATGTGGACTACGTAAAGAAGAGAGTGTTGGAACATAATAAAATTATTTTAGCAGTTTGGATTCAAGGAATGTAACGAATTGTGTTCAGGCTATGTAGTTGAGCTGTAAATTGAAGTTGCTTAGCTTATAATTCTGACTTTAGACTAACAGAGAAAGTAAGCCTTCTCTATTTGGGTGTCTAGACCTGGAGAGAGTGACGTGAAGTGGGATCCCAGGTGGATAGTTGTTGGGCAGCACACAGGTTGTTCAGCTGAGCAAGAGAGACTAAGGATGGAAAACTCCAGAGGAAAGGCAAAATTCTGCAATTTCAGACCTTCAAGTTAGATAGAGTCTAGTTACCTCTGTCTCTGTATTCCCCTGGACTTCGTACAAAGTATTTTGAAATGCCAGAGACTTTTCTTGACCATATTCTGGAGCTCTGAGAGGAGTGATGGACAGATGTCCAGTGAACCTAGGATAATAGGTACAATAATTATAGAAAAAGCATAAGGGGGAGCCCTAGAGGCCAGAGCATGCTAGAAATGACTTATTTCTTTTCCAAAATGTGCTTCCTCCAACGCCAAAAAGTTAGAGGCATTGAGATTTTGTTCAACCGAAAGAAAACCTGCAAATTTTTATACTCCTTTCACCTTGCTCTATCTTCTGAGAGTATCGCTGTCACTTGAACCAAGACTGTGATTTATATTCAGACAGATGGGTACCTTCTTCCTAAAGAGAGCTCTATCCTGTTTCCAACACCTTGAATTTCTTTCCTTATGAGCTTCTTAGACCATTTAAGGAGGAACACAATGATAGCTTTTGCCCATTGTTCCCCATTTAAGGAGGAACGCAATGATAGCTTTTGTCCATTGTTCCCCATTCACTTTGCTGATTTAGACCACAAACCCATTTGTGTGTGAGATGCACAAAGCATAGGATGTGTAGAAGAAGAGTCCTCCTGAGGGAGTGCTTATCTCTGCTTACCTCAGTACTTGCCCCCACCCTCACCCCAATCTCCTAGCTCTGGTTTTGTCTGGATTTGTCAAGAATGATTGCAACTTTCACAAAACATTCCTGATTAAGTTCCACAAATATTGAAAAAGGAAAGAGAAGAAGGTGGGGTCAGGGAGGTGAAGCCACCATCTCCACAGGGCTTGTAGGAGCTTTGTCTTCAGTCGGAGTTCAACATTAGTTGAGCCTATGGAAGATGTGTGATCTGACACCTGTTTGAATCGGATCTCTCCGGTTTATTTGCTGCTGAAATAATGCAAACAAACAAGGTTGGGAGAAGGGAACTGTGCAGGTGGCTAATCTGCTAACCTAGAGAAGAAATATGTATTTTAGACTAGGGGTGGATATGTGAGGGGTCAAATTCTGGGACAGTACAAAGGAAGAATTGACTACGTTTGCTGACGGGCTGGTTTTATAGGCAGAGGATAGTAAGAGCTGTGATAAAAGAAATGAAAAGTCAGCGTTAAAACCGGAGAGAACACACCCTGTGGGGAGGGAGGACCCCCACAAACATAGAAACCAGAAGGCCCGGGGTGGGGGTAGGAGATTATGTATTCAAAAGGGGAAATCTAGAGCAGGGTTCCAGAAGCCAGTTTACTGACTTGCCCTCTGGGTGCTTGGGTGGGGCCTTTACTTCCCGGCCTCTGCGAACTGCTAAAATAATGGCGAGCAGCGTGCAAAGGAACTTCCACAATTCCACTGGAACCAGATACTAGACTAAGCATCTAAGAGAAAATTAGCAGGCAAGCATGAAGATGGCTTTATTTGGGGTCGATGTCTATATTTAAAACCACACACATGATCTGATTGGAAAAACAAAGATGGTGGTGGCACACGCCTTTAATCCCAGTACTCAGGAAGCAAAGGCATGCAGACCTCTATGAGTTCGAGGCCAACCTGGTCTACAGAATTGGTTCCAGGACAGCTAGAGCTGTTGCACAAAGAAACCCTGTCTCTCAGAAAACAAAAAACGAAACAATTTAGAAAAACAGAAAAACAATATGAAGAAGAGGAAGAGGAAGAGGAAGAGGAAGAAGAAGAAGAAGAAGAAGAAGAAGAAGAAGAAGAAGAAGAAGAAGAAGAAGAAGAAGAAGAAGAAGAAGAAGAAGAAGAAAACAAGTAATAGTGCTTTGACATCATCACAAATATCGCACTCCACATGAGAAATGTAGGCTGCTCCTCCCTGTCATCAGAGTCCAGAGAGAACCACTCCTGCTCGCATGTGCGTGCGCATGCGCATGCAAACGTTGCTTTTGCTTTCTTTCATCAGTTTCCTGAGGGGGCCCGAGCGTGTCTTTCTGGGAAAGGGCCAGTTCTACGGTTTGTAGTTGGGAAGATACAAGTGATCAAGAGCATTGTATTATTGTAAGTAACAAAGCCTTGAAAAGTATATGGGAAAATTTTTGTTTGTTGCTTTGTTTTGTTTGGCTTTATTTTAAAGAAAGCATTTTAAAAGGCATGTATAGCTACTCATGACCAAATTGTAACAACTAAGCATTAGAGGGAAACAAAGACCACAGTCATGAGCCACAGGTAAAGACGGAAAGTCAGCCAGGATTTCACGGTGACAGCTAAATACGCCTGTATTTCAATGCAGGCTTGCATAGAAAAATGTTTTTAACAATCGTTCATATTTTGATCAACTTAAATTATCTGAGCCCTACATGAGAGCAGAGCTGACCAAATTATCAATGATAATTAACCTTATTTTTATATAAGACAAAAGAACCAAAAAGGAAAATGTAGAAGGGGTGTTGGACAGATTGATTAGTCATCTGGTGGGATAAATCAATTTGCTTAAGAGAAACAGTGACTCCAGCCGTGGCCTAGTGAAGACACTAAAGACAAATAGTGCATGACTGCAACTCCATCACTCAAGTGAGAGAAAGGAGGTCCAGATTTTGAGCCCAGTGAAGTTTGAGACTAGTTTGGCTTGGACAGCAAGACCGTGTCTCAGAACAATCAGAAGAAAGTCAAAAACCCTGTCATGCAGAAAATAAGGAGAGGAATCTGCAGAAGTAACAGTATCAGTCAGTGTTTGGTAGATTCCCCTGACCACTCAAACACGGAGACAAAGTTTACAAGGGGAAACTTCCCATGCCCATGCCTGTTTGTCCTGACTACTCTTAGTAGTAACTACCGTGAAGGAGAGTGTAGGTGAACTGCAGTCACGAGAGAACAAACCAGTGCCAATCCCAGCTGGGGGAGGAGCTGCAAAGGGTCAGGCAGTGGAGCCTCAGCCCCCCAGGCGGTGTGACTTCTCTTCAACCACACCCAGGGAAGAAAACCACAGCAGGTCACTATCCCTTTGGCCTGTTTTGATCACTTTGTTTTTAGATTGCTTTCCTCAGTGTGGCTTAGGAGGGGAGCAGTTTTAGCTGTCTGGATAGTACTAGCTACTGTTGCTGCTGCCTGGGAGACCGAGAACTTTTCAGAAAAATTAACAGAACAAACCATATCAGGACACCAAACAGGGCAAAAATGCATCATCACGGTGGGCTAGACCATCTTCCAGTTGTCTTCAATGAAAAATACTGAACAGTAAGAAAAATACTAAAATCTGGTGATGTCTATTTTTAAAGTAAATATATAAAATGTAAGCTCTTAGGTGAGCACATGTTCACTGCAAAGAAAAAAACTTAACAGATTTTTTTTCTTTTTTGTTTTTTTTTTGGGGGGGGGGGGTTGTTTGTTTTCTGAGACAGGGTTTCTCTGTAGCTTTGGAGCCTATCCTGGAACTAGCTCTTGTAGACCAGGCTGACCTCAAACTCAAAAAGATCCGCCTGCCTCTGCCTCCACCTCCTGAGTGCTGGGATTAAAGGAGTGTGCCACTACTGCCCGGCCAGATAGTTTCTATGTATATATTAAGTTTAACAAAATACTGCAGACTTAAATGTTGCTTATCTGTAGCCAATGCCTAACTAATTTTTTCCCCTAAGGGTGGTCTGATGACCCCCAAATTGCTTAAATTAGTGATGAAGTTGCCTGTTTGCTGCCTGGAATACAGTTAAGCACACTTTATGCAGTGTTGCGGTGGTGAACAACCGAGCAGAGCGCACAAACCACGTGTTCATGTTAGATATTTTGATGAAGCTACAGTTTTGTTAGAAATTGCTAGGATTTCTGAAGTGTTGAGATGCAGGGTTCCTTAAACTTACTGACTGACACATAGGATATTTGATTTAGATGAAGCTACAGTTTTGTTAGAAATTGCTAGGATTTCTGAAGTGTTGAGATGCAGGGTTCCTTAGACTTACTGACTGACATAGGATGTTTGATTTAGCTTCCTTTACTATACTCTAGCTCATGAATAAAACCCTTAAACTTGCAAAAATATTCCTAATGGTCTCAAGTAACTGCTTGAATATTTCATATATCGAGCAGTGCGTGGTTAAGAATTACTGCTTAGAGTCGAGCCTGGAAGTACAGGGCTGTAGGGCAGCCGTGCAGAGGATGAGGCAGAATGGCTGCACATCCCAGGCCTCACTGGGCTACTGAGTGGGTTCACACCCAGGCTGCACAACTTAGTGAGACCTTGTCTAAGAATAAAAGGGAGAGATAAAGCTAAGACATAGCTCAGTGGTAAAGCACTTGCCTAGCATGTACAAGATACTGGGTTAAATCTCAAGTATTGGGAAAAAAGGAAGGAGAAAAGAGGAAAGGAAGAAAGAGAGAGGAAGGAAGGAAGAAGAAAGGAAGGTAAGAAAGAAGGAAGAAAGAAAAACACAATCTTGTCTACTTTTTAAAACATCCCCTAAAATCAATGTAAAAATACTACAGACCACCAGGCATAGTAGCACATGCCTCCAATTCCAGCACTCAAGGCAGGTGGCGATGGGTAGATCTCTATGAGTTCAAGGCTAACCCGGTCTATATAGAAAATTCAAGACAAATCAGGGTGACACGGGAGGACACAGTGAGACCCTGTTTCAAAAAACAAACAAAAAAGCAAAAACTCATAAATCCAATTAGAAATGAAACAATTCTTTCTTTTGGTTAATTCAATTCTCAATCTTTATCCTAAGGAAAAATTAATGTGTTCGTACACAAGCTTTAATTAGGGGTATCAGTAAATTGTAGAGGGTGTATTTGTTGGGCTGAGTAAGTTTACGATGTAATGTACAGTGTTGTTATATACTCAGTTTCTGCTGAAAGTAAATGCTAGTAACATATCAGAGAAACATATATCAGATTTTTGTCAAAACTTACTTTTTCAGAAAAAAGATCCAGTGCAGAGAACATCCAAAGTCAGAATGGCTCTCGCTTTAGCCCAGATCAACCGGGGAACACTAATTCAAGGACTAACCAGCATATCCAGCTCTTCCAAGTCAGTGGCCAAGCTCCTGCAGCCCCAGCTGGCATGTAGACTCTTGGAGCTGAGGCACATGTCACACCGGCTGCTGAGAGAGATGAACGCACCAAGCCAACCCCTGTACAGCACGCAGGCAAGTGAGGTGTGGAGTGTTGACGATAAGTGAGTGTTGGGTGCTCAGCCCTAAATGGGGCATTTGTATCACCATTTCAAGGCTAAAGGAACATCATGGAAGGGGTGGTGGGCGAGGGCCAGAGCATGGGAAGAAATGATGGGAAACCCCATCTTCTGTACGTGACACGCCTTCTCACCCACGAGCTCACAGCAGCGGTGGCTACCTGCACAAGGCTGAGCCCTCTGATTCTCCTTCACCAGCTGGGAAGCACTGAATGGTTGCTGAGGAGGGGGAGTCATTTTCCTTGAGTGACACAGGCACAAGTAAATGGCCCCAAACCTATCTCATACAAATGCCCCAATTACAGTAGTGGGTCACTCCTCTCCTGCAAAAAGGCATGAGAGTAGAAGGGGACTGGTTGGGGGAAAGAGGGTGTCAGAGAGAGAGAGAACAGAGAGAAAAATGGAGATTATGATCAAAGCACATTATATTGCACAGAACTGTGGAAGAACAATATGTTAAGACTTCTTTAATTTAAAAATAAAACTGAAGTGAATTTGGGACCCTTCATGTGAAACAGATAAAACTGAAATGAATTTGGGATCCTTCATGTGAAACAGATAAAGTTGAATAAGAGAAATGAATGCAGCACAGTTTCTGTTAAAGTCTGGAAGGGAAAATAATGCTGGCTTTTGTTTTTTTACCCCTTATTTAATTGAGCTGTGTAAAACTTTCCATTTCAAATAGTTCAAAGAAAATATAAGTATGATGTTTTTCAAAGCAGTTGTTTTGCTCCTCCCTCCCAGAACATTGCAATGTTCCTCAAACAACCTCTGGTGTGCTAGCTGGGGTACCGTCTGTCAGGTCACTCAGTGTACCCCAACAACCTCTGGTGTGCTAGCTGGGGTACCGTCTATCAGGTCACTCAGTGTACCCCAACAACCTCTGGTGTGCTAGCTGGGATATTCGTCTATCAGGTCACTCAGTGTACCCACAAGTATTTATAATTATCTCTAATTATGTTTGCTGCATGGCTTCAGGGAACTTCTGTTATTTCTTGTTAAGGGAAGCAACTGTTAAAACATTTTCAAGTCTGAATTTTTTTAAATGTTATGACCCATAACTCCAGATACCTCAAACTGGATGCTATTCAAACATCTGAACTTGCTCTGCAGGAGACTCAGAGACTTTCATAACAAGCATCTCATACCAGGCACATCGGCTTGAACACAGGCTGAAAGAAGAGGAAACCATGTTCACACTGGGTTAAATCTAAAGAGAAGACTCTTAGTTCATAGGCACAGCCCAGAGTAAAGATTCAGGCACTTGCATAGATGATGAAGCAATGTGCTAACTTGTTTTCTTTGCATGTTTTCACTCTTTTTTCTACATCCATTCTACTTTTAGACTATCTAAAATGACTTGTAAGTGTTTGAGGGGTCTCTATCCTTCCAAGCTCAAGTAATTACAGCAGAAAACCAAGTTCCTGAGCCAGTGTTTCCTGGTGAAAGATGGTGCACATTCAATGTTTCCCTTTACCAGGGAAATGGGCTGTAACGGAGACATGAGACCATCTATGAATGTTTCACCTTCATGTATGTCTGTGCGTCATGTGTCAGGGATGCAGATTTGCTGTTCACGGTAAATTATTAGCTAGAGCTATATCCTGTTGGTTCCCTACTTTTCATTCAAAAGGATGACACATATCTGTGCATTTTTAAATGCTTATATTTAATGTTGAGAGAGAGGGGAACCATGAAATGAAGAATCAGCCTATTCCAGGGACACTGAAACAGCTCCCTTGTAGTAATAAGGAGCAGCGGGCCTGCTGTGTCCCCGGTACCCAGCCGCCCACATGGCTAGCTTAATACCCGAAATAATTACACGGAAACTGTATTCTTTTAAACACTGCCTGGCCCATTATTGGCTAGCTCTTCTCGGCTAGCTCTCGCACCTGGACTAGCCCATTTCTTATAAGGTGTGTAGCACCCTAAGGTGTGCTTACCGGGGAGATTCTAGCCTGCGTCTGCCTGGAGTGGGAAAATCATGGTGACTCCTTGACTCAGCTTCTTTCTCCCAGAATCCTGTTCTGTTTACTCCACCCACCTAAGGGTGGGCCTATCGAATGGGCCTAGGCAGTTTCTTTATTAATAAGAATTCACTCCCACATCACTCCCTAGCTTCTCTTTAAAGGGGCAGGGTATCCATTACCCTGCAACATGTCTGCAGAAGAAAGGAGAGGGCATTATTTTGGGCGCCCTCTGATATATCTGGAAGATTCATCTCTCCACAGGAATGCACTCGTTGTAGCTCTGAAAGCCTTTTGACATTTAAAGATGCCCCTTGCTCAGAACATACAGTTTGTGCAGGAATTACGAGAAATCCATGGAGAATAATCTCTCTGTACTCATAAAAATTTAGTGGCAGAAAAATTCTGTCTTTGCATTCCACATAATGTGTGTGTGTGTTTAACCACTTACGAGAACAACAAAAACGAAGCAAACAACCAACAACTACCATCCCCCATAAACTCCACAATGTATTTGCTGTTAGCCTTGACTGACAATGAGATTTTGAGATCTGTATCATATATATCTACCTCATTTGATTAGCTTACTCTAGAGACATGTTTTGAGATGGAGTGGCTGGTCCAAGGCTGATGTGCTGTCATTGTCTGTTTTGACATCAATTTACAGTTGGCAAATATAAAAAAAAAATTCCTCTTGGGGGCTATCTAATTATGTAACTTTAACTAATTAGCAGTGAAATAGTTCAAAACACAGAAATTGTTGTTCCAAAAGAAAGGAACGGAGGGGTGCTGGCGGGATGCCAGCAAGGACCGGAGGGATGCTGGCGGGATGCCAGCAGGGTGTGGGTGAACACGCGAGACGAACGGACACGTACAACGGGGACAAAGACAACTTTAATGGAAAGGGAATAACACACAAGGAAAGGGGCAGGTATGTGAAACACACAGAAAAAGGGGAGAGGGAAGGGAGAGCGAACAAGAAGGGGCGAGTGGGTCTCGTGGCTGTCTTTTTAATGAAGGCCGCGGGGATGTTTGGGAAGGTGACCTCACATCCGTGAGCACCTGTGGGCAGGTAATGGAGGATTCTGGGAGCTGTAGTTTCCCAAGGAACGGCATTTCACCATCTTTGGTTAATTAAAAAAAGAAAAATTGAGGGGGGGGGGGATAGGGGCGTCGCCCGGTCTCTTGTAACTGCTTCCTGCTGGCTTTGGGCGTTGTGGGGTTTAGGGGGTGTCCGGTGATCCGCTGGCGTCTTGGGATTAAGCGTTGAGGGGTCCAGGGAGTATCCGGTGGTCCGCTGGCGTCTTGGGATGGTCAATCGTCCGGTGTCCTGTGTGGTGATCTTGTTGGCTTCAGTGGCAAACGCTGGAAGGCAAAAGCTGCATTAGTAAAGAAAAAATTGGGGGGTAGGGGTTATCGGTAGAGGGAAGATGACGAGAAGTGGAAGAAAAAGTGATGGCCTGTGTCAAGAGAACGCACAGGGCATACTTTAGGATACAGAATGGCACAAGCTGGTCATGACAAGCCTGAAAGAGGGAGTGATCCAGGCCAATAGGGAAAGGAAGTACAGAGGGAAAATACAGAACAGAGCTGGGGACAAGACAGAAGAGGCAACATTTAGGGCAGAAGACAAAGAGATGATACTTATTCCATCAATGATCCGCTTGTTTTTTGTCTGCTTCCAGGAGCTTAAAAGAGTGTCTTAGGAAAAATCAATGACTGACCTGATTTCTATGTTATGTCAGGTAATAGTCTGCTTACCGCCCAAGACCTTGGCTTTCCGTTTGATGATCTGTAACGACAACTGAATGGTTATTTAGGGATTTGAAGGGGGGGTATATTAGCATAGGAAGGTTAAGTTGAGCTGTGGAAATGGATTTAAGGTGCAGCAAGTGAATCCAATGAGGGATTCTGAAGGAGGGTGTGTGCAACAAGTGAATCCAATGAGGGATTCTGAAGGAGGGTGTATTAGCACAGAAAGATTAAGTTGTAGATGAGTTTATTATTTTCTTAGCCTGGAGTAGAGGGTTTTGAGTCTGGTTTTCTCTGGAATTTGAGGCAGCAGGGCCCTGTCTGGGTCACCGTATATGAGGGGTTGGTGGAAACAACCGGTTTGAGGTGTGTGAGGTGAATCCAGTGGGGGATTCCTTCAAGTTTGGCAGCTGTGGGGGTTAGAAGAATTACTCTGAAAGGACCCTGCCATTTGGGAAAGGGCCCTTTGGGAGAGCCCGAAGTTCTTGTGACATTTTGATGAGGGCAATTTAAAGTGCCCTTAGTCCGTTCTACCTTACCTGGAGACTGGGGTCTGAGGGTAATAAGGTTGTGGAAATCCTGGGGAATTGAACTCTGCTGGCAGGAGGCTGTCATCCTTAGGTGAGAGTGTTTTTGAGTAAACAATTAGGGAGGCTTTGGAATATCCCAATATCCCAGGGGAGGTGCTTTAATCTGCCTGCTTTTGCAGCCAGAGGCGGGAAAGGCCTCCCGCTGCTTGTGAGACCTGTTGGATGAATATTCATGAGGGGCTCTTGCGGCTCTGAAACGGGGAAATTTATCGGGGACCTGGAAAGGAAGCGATTAGTTGAGGTGTTCGGCGGGAAGGGGCAGTCCCTGCGTGGGGAGTTGGGATCTGCCGAGTCCAAGAGCAGAGGCACGTATCCAACCTTTCCAAAAAGAAACTGTTTGCGCTGTGGGGAGTACAAGGGTGGACGGGTTAGAATGGACCGGTTAAACTGCCAGCGGCGCTGCCGCCTGGACCTAGAGAAATGTTTGCGCTGTGGGGAGCAAGAATGGACCGGTTAGAGGCTTCCCGGGGGAAGAGATTTAAATGATTTCTTTTGGCGTCTGGAACCTGCGGAAGGAAGAGAAACTCCGCGGACAGGGGCGGAGGCTCGTCATTGCAGGAGGGGGGGGGTTGGATCCCATGGTTAAACAGTAGATTCGCCTGGATAGGGCACAAGAGAGGTGCCCGTGAACACGGCAATCTCGGAATGAGGGCGTCCCCAAAATTCCGGAGGCCGCGGTAGGCAAAAATTGACTCTAGCCTAGCGATAGGAAAAAATTTTAGCCAGGCAGAGAGAAGATTAAGCCGGATTCTTTAGGTACTCGCGAAAGGCGAGACCGGTAGGCTTAAAAAGCCGGATTCTTTAGGTGCTCGCGAACAGGCGAGACCGGTAGGCGTAAAGCCGGATAGGTGCCTGTAATTGCAGGCCCGGAAGAGAGAGAGAAGGAAGAAAAAGAAAGAAAAAAGAAAATAAGGCGAAATCAGCGTTAACCGAGGGCGGGTAGAAGGGAAAAGGACGGTTTGGTGGCAATCGGCCAAAAACGGGGGAAGAAGAGGAGGAAGGGATCGAACGTCTCTTAGGCCTAATGGGGAGAGAGCCCGCAGCGGCTCAGACTCACGGATTAGTTGTTGTCGGAGATGGCTGTGGCGGGAGGACGCGGAAGTGGTTGCAGATCCCGGTTGAGGCTTCGTGCCGGGCAAGAGGCCCAAGGCTCCGGGGACGTTGGAAGCCCGGAGGCCAGGCCACAGATAGAGGGGGCCCGGGACGGAAGTCCCCGAGTTCAGCGGCACCAAAAATGTTGTTCCAAAAGAAAAGGAAGGAGGGGTGCTGGCGGGATGCCAGCAAGGACCGGAGGGATGCTGGCGGGATGCCAGCAGGGTGTGTGGGTGAACACGCGAGACGAACGGACATGTACAACGGGGACAAAGACAACTTTAATGGAAAGGGAATAACACACAAGGAAAGGGGCAGGTATGTGAAACACACGGAAAAAGGGGAGAGGGAAGGGAGAGCGAACAAGAAGGGGCGAGTGGGTCTCGTGGCTGTCTTTTTAACGAAGGCCGCGGGGATGTTTGGGAAGGTGACCTCACATCCGTGAGCACCTGTGGGCAGGTAATGGAGGATTCTGGGAGCTGTAGTTTCCCAAGGAACGGCAGAAATAAGTTAGCAGAAGTTTCTCATGACCAAAAGTGAGCCCTAATGTGTTTCAGACTGCCCGCAGAATGCCCTTCATAAAAAGAAACACATTCTAGCCCTTTCTCCATTGTTTCACAGAGTTGATCACTGTGAAGCTGAGGTGAACATCTCTGTATATACTTTTATGTTTTTATTAAATTGGACATGTCTACTTACATAGTCATGTATGCTTACCATTTACAGAGACTACATTCTAACTGTAAGTATCCTTCTGAAAATTCTTGGTTTTAGCTAACATTGACAAATATAACTGGAGTTTATTTTAGCTCCTCTCTGGTATTCTGGGAAGAAAAGATAATCTGGAGTTTGTTACTGAGAGGATGAACAATTTAATTTCCAGTTCTTTTCTTTTACAAAGAGTGGCTTGGTTAGCATGCTTATAGACGTCTCCCGCTCACATGCATGAGAACTTGTCTGGATTTGTCTCCAAGAGGGATCATCTTTCTTCAGTCTTCACTAACTCAAACTGTACTTCAGGAAGGGTGAGCTTCCCTGAGCAACTTCTGACTCTAACAATAACTAATTTAATTTTAGAAAATTCTTAGTTAAATATTTCTTCTTTCTTTCTTTCTTTCTTTCTTTCTTTCTTTCTTTCTTTCTTTCTTTCTTTCTTTCTTCCTGGGACCAACCTCCAAGCTTTCCCAATTCAGGGTTTTGTGCACCACGCTGAGAATTTCAGGCATCTTTCTAAGGCATGATCCCAAAGAAAAAATTGCTGGGCTAGGTGGGGAGCAGCTTCCTTCTTTCCTGTTGTGGTGGTTACAGCTGTCTGTATTTCACCTTCAGAACTGCAGCTGTAAATTCTACCCTGCACCACATGTGCACCCAGGCCACACACGCAGTTGTGTGAAGGCGTCTGGTCCAGTGAGGGACTGGAGAGCCTGAGACAGAAGCTCACATACTGGCTTCTCTGTTAGCTCTCTCTCTCTGTTCTCTTTTGTAGTCTTAGCCTTCCATGATGTTTTGAGCATTTGATTCTAGAAGGAATTCTCAGTGGCTCTGTGTAAGTGTTTACACATAGCTCAGCCTGATGTGTCACTGGAGGCAGCTTTCTTTCTGCCCTACTTACTTCTCTTACAATTTAATATAAGATATCTAAATCTCTTTTGGGAAGTAAGTGAATATAATTTAACCTCTTAATTAACTCAGCAAATATTTATCAAAAGCTGGTATATAAAATTGCTAGTTTAGGTACCAGGTAGATTTTATCCTTGTTCCATGGACTACGAAGCTAACAGGACATGCAGACACCGTCAGTCACATGTAGCAAGTGCATGACCAATGGATGCAAAGCAGATTGTAGAAGCATTCAGAGTGACCACTGCAGACTGCCTAGGAAACCCAGTATTCTACATGAGACTGGAAGGAAGAAGAGCGAACCAGATGAGGTGGCAGGAAAATCATTAGAGGAAATGAAGGGTCCATAAAGGAGGTACCTGAGTAAGAGAGAGCATGGCCTTTTAGGGAAGCAGAAATAGTAGTATGTGGTTAGAGGGAGAAGATAGAAGAGAATTTGGCATCCAAAGTTTCAGGATATCTGAGCATTAGGGGTGAGGGAAACACTGCAGTGACTATGACGACTAGTGGTGAGAAGGCTTGTCTCGGAGAGGAAACCATTTGCAGTGAGGAAAGAAACAGCAGGTCAAACCTGAATAAAAATAAAAATTAAAAAAAAAAGAAAATAACAACAGAGATACAAACAATAAAAAGATTAAAAAAAAGTAAAAAAAAAAAAAGAAAAGAAAAGAAAAAAAAACCTGAAGGCACAGTGAAGGCATAGACAGAAGTACGAATGTGAGCACAGCAGCACCGGAGTCGAGGGTATAAGAGGGATGTAGGAAGTGTGAAGCATAGGAAGGAGAGAGGATGCTCTGGTGAGGTGTGACGTGTAGGAAGGCCAGGGTTGCCCTGGTGAGGTGTGACGTGTAGGAAGGCCAGGGTTGCCCTAGTGAGGTGTGACGTGTAGGAAGGCCTAGGTTGCTCTGTGGATGGAGTGCATCCATGGATACAGTATCTTGAGACTTGAGAGTCACAGCATAGAGAAGCTATGTTCACTCTTAATAACCCACAATTGATATTCCCAACTGCTTCCAGGTGAAGCTTTGTGGTGGAGAATTTCAGGGGGTGACAGCTGGAATTAATGTTCAGAGGAATATGCTGTCTGAATGCCCGGAGGATATCATTTTATGTAAATGTGGCGGCCTAGTAACCAATCTGAAGTTATCTCTTTTACAAGTGACCTTGGGTCTCTGAAAGTGATGAACGCTAGAAAGAAGCATCCTTCGTACCTGGAACAATTTAATTAGTTCTATCAAATTTATCTTATTAATGGAATACCAGTGAAGCAGATGTCTTCCCTGTAATGTGGACATGGAGAAGCACTTTCATTAGCACACTGATGATGTAACTAGGCTGATATTTGAGCCCTTTGGTACAGGGGAAGTCTAACATAAAATCTGCAGTAATGGTTTCCTTAAGATGAGCAGAGAAAGGATGCTGCTGACCCAGAGCCCCTAAGATGTCTACACGTAGGTCTTTTGAATGGATGCTCAGATCTGGGGCCTTTAAAATATGTGCAATGTTTTTATCGTTTTATTGTTTAAGATAAAAAAATATGTACAAAACATGATCTGCCTAAAGACCCAATCCAAACACGTCACCTAAAGAATTTCCAGAGGACAGACTGACCTGAGCACAGAGGTTTTGAACCTGACTGTACAGATAAGACTCCCCAAACTCTCCCAGATTCTGCTGAGCTGAGACCACAGGGATGGAAGAGTAGCTAATAATGTTGAGCCTCAGGAATGCAAACCCCGAGCGGAGGATACCCTGGAGGTTCCCGGCATCCCTAGCACCAGTCCTCCAGCCTGCAGCTGCTCTTGCTGCAGTGACCTAGATAGTCAGCTTAGATGCTGACTTCAGCCAAGGCACGTCAGTTCCAGACAGAGCTGTTGATTCTGGAATGCCAGTTAATGCGGGGCCACAGACAGATCTTCCTGGGCCGAGAGGACGAGGTGACTGTTTCTATCGTGCAGAGGCAACGTGGGAGGTAGAGAGCAAGATTGTGCAAAACCCGAGTGAACCTCAGTCCCTATCTGCCTGGAGATTTCATTCAAGCCCACTGAACTCTACTCCCCCCCCCCCCGCCTTCCCTGCACCCTGCAGGGTGTACTCCAGTTAAGAATTAAAATGCACATTTACAAATATCAGCTCTGTGGGTGATGGGCCTGCCACAAGACTAACAAGCAGGTGTGATTTGGACCTGGGAAAAGCCATTTCCCAAAAAGAACTTTCCAAAGACATACTGCTCCTGGTTGACCAAAAGGAGAAGGCATCCGACTCCTCCTGGAGCATCCAAATAAAGGCTTTCTCAGGAATGGTGCTGCCCAAGATGCTGAGCCAGGCTTTCTGTACTAGAAAAGTGCAGTGCTAGGAGCTTTTCTTATAAGTGTGGCGGTGAGTTATTGCACAAAGACATGGCCACGCAGCTTTTACCACCTTACAGGAAAGCCTTTCTGCCTGGGCCTCCCTCTTAACAGTGGACAGCACGTTTTACATTTGTTCATTAGTCCCAGAGAGAGAACTTTGTACCCAGCTCTTCCCCTGTCCTCAGCAAGGTGATTTTGAGCAACATGAAGTCAGGTCTGGTAACTCTCCACCCTACAGCTATGTATAATTGGCTCTTTATTTTCTCAGCTGCTCAAACATGGCTTTCTTGTGATTTATGTCATTATTAATGAAAAGAAAATGAACAGATGTGGTTCTTTATGAGATGAGACAGTCAATTATGTGAAAGGAGTGGAAAGGTTGAACTTGGTTCTTGTCTTAAACTGTATATATTGTGCATATTAAAGTAACCAAACTAAAAATATTGACAAACTAAAAGTATTGATACTGTACTTTAATTCAAATATGTAAATAAATAAAATTAATGAAACAAATGTAAGATAAAATATTTCTGGTTGGCCAAGAAAATGTAAACAAAGACTCCTATTTTTTCCAAACATTTCCTGCTTATTATTTTAGTTTATCTATATGCTACTCCTGCTAAAAGGCAGAAGCAGAGCAAGGTGGTTTAGAATATTAAGAAAGCATACAGTGTTCTGTGAAGACACCATGACAAAGGCAACTCTTACAAAGGAAAGCAGTTCACTGGGGCTTACAGTTTTAGGGCTTAGTGCAGCATCATCACAGCAGGAAACACGGTGGCAGGCAGGCAAGGTGCTGGAGAAGTAGCTAAGATCCTGAACTACAGGCCAAGAAAGAGAAACTGGGTCTGGCATGGACTTTGGAAACCTCAAAGCCCATCCCCATGACACACTTCACTCCAGCAAAGCCACACCTTCTCCTCCCTCTCAAATAATGCCACTCCCTGACGGCTAAGCACTGAACTATTTTAACCTATGTGGGCCATTCTTATCCAAACCACCACTGCATGTGAGCCACAAAACTGAAAAAAATGCTGCTTGCTAGTAGCCACATAAATTTTGGAGGAAATGTTTCCTATGGGGACGATTTGTTACAGAAATCGAAAGCAGTATGATACTGAAAACAGCAATCCTTAGGCAATAGACAAAATTAATTACAAGTGTAACAGGTATCCACATAATTAATTTTGAAACTAATCATTTTAATTGCCTTTAAATAAGAGAATAAATCCAGGGAACTGTGTAGTGAAACAAAGTATGATTTCTTACAGACACCAGTTTTATTTTGATTGGTACGACTCCCTACTCATTGGGCACAGACCTTCCTCTAGGTCTACAAAGACACATCTTGTTGAGTAGACCTGCTTCCCTTCTCCCACTCTTTCCCCACATGCTTGCCCTCTGCAGCCATGAGCCTGAGTCAACGGCTGTGCCATCTGTGCATTGGGAGGAGAGAAGGTGTGGCCTTTGACTCAGTTCCCAGGGAAGCAGAGACATTCTCCATGCTGGTTTACAGAGATTAATTAGAAGGAATCCATTTCCTTGGGGATGAGTTCTTACCGAAGTAGAAAGCATTTATTGACAGCAATAAGAAAGGATATCTGGGAGTTGGTGTGGCCCGAAGAAACAACCAGGCAGTTTACACTAGGTCCCCCACTCTTAGCTGAGAGCTTTTTTGGCCTTTTTTTTTTTTTTTTTTTTTGGTTTTTCGAGACAGGGTTTCTCTGTGGCTTTGGAGTCTGTCCTGGAACTAGCTCTGTAGACCAGGCTGGTCTCGAACTCACAGAGATCCGCCTGCCTCTGCCTCCCGAGTGCTGGGATTAAAGGCGTGCGCCACCATCGCCTGGCTTTTTTTGGCCTCTTATTAGCTTCTGCATTCCACAAACCCCTTGCTGGCAGCAGGCAGCCTAAGCGAGGCCAGCACACTTGCACATCAGCCTCTGTTTCTTCAGCTTAGCTGGACAGCACAGAAGAGTCGTCTCTGAGCCCCTCTTCCTACTGCACAGATTTCTTAGAGATTAAAATAAGGAGAGATGCTGGCATATACGGAATGTTCCGTGAATGTTAGTGACAGACAGCTGTATTATTCAACAGAAGCCATCTCAATTTTGGCACAGTTCTGTCCATTTTTTTCTATAAAAAGCTAGTTGTATTTTTTTATCCATGAAAGATGGACAGAATTCTTAAATTTTAAATCAAAATATTCAGACAAGTGTGCAAGTCATTGAAAGCATAACTCAAAGAATTCTCATAAATAGAACACTCTTTATGGTAGCCATATCCCAAAAATCTACTTTCTTCAGCACTGATCTCACTCCTGTGAGGAAGGCATGTGCTTCTTTGACTTCCACCAGTTTGGCTCACTTTTATTAGAGTTTAATAATTTGCTGGGCATACACTTTTAACCCCATTCTTTCTCATATGCCATGAGATATTAATAGCTGCCACCTCTGCCCAGGCACTTCACTAAGTACTTTAGCATTTTCTTGTCTTCCGGACAAAACCTTGGCATAAATATGTCCTCCCCTCTCCCAGCAGGACAGCAGACTGGTCCAACCAGGGGGCAGGCCTGGGTGTGATTCCTCATGCACGTCTAACTTTGCCGTTAGCAGCTATGTTGCTGCAAGAGGGTCCTTCTTTTATTCCTTGGCTCTTTGTGGAATGGTAACAATAAAAAATGTCACCTTCCTGGGGTTGTTCTAAGGATAAAATTGAGTGTTTATAAAGCACATATTTGGCAGTACTGCTGTTTTATTTAAGCTAAGTAAATAAAACATTTTATAAACATTAGGGTCATTCTGTCTGCTACCCTGTCAGTTTACGAAGGGGGGCACCACAACACCTGTAGCACAAAAATTTATTAAAATACACTTCAGAAGCACACTTAAAGGCTGCAGAATATATTCTTGGTTAAAGTTAATTTTCCTAACCTGTCTGCTATCATTGATTATTTTGGCTTTTTTTGTTTGTTTGTTTGATAGTGTAAATAACTTTTGCAAAATGAGATCGTCTTATGCTGCCCAGACTGCCCTCAACCTGCTGTGCTGAAGGAATCCTCCTGCCTCAGCTTCCCTTCCACCCCCAATAGCTGAAACACATGCTCTTATGTGTGGGTAAATTTTTTATTGTTTTGGGTTTTTTTGGGTGCTGCTAGGGAATAAGTCAGAACTGCAGCACGCTAGGCAAGCATGCACTCGCCGAGCAGCAGCTCCAGTCCCAGCGTTAGCATTTCTAAGGCCCTGCACGCACTGTTCTTCCTAGTATGACTGCACTGTCTACTGCGTGTTTCTATGACTATTAGTTACAGCCCTACCGTTTGGACAGTCACCGGAGCTGATGGATAGCATGGCTAACTGCACTTCACTGGGAGGGGTAAGGAAATGCCTCATTTCATAGCCTGTTCCATGCAAAGGGGTGGCTGTATGAAAAATCCCCTTAAACTGAATATGCCACACTGGTGTGCTTAGGATCATTAGCTTAGATCTTTCAGAGCGGCAGGCTGGGTAAGAGCCGGGAGCCTTGCCTGAAGCTTACTGATCGTCTAAGGTCAAGGCTGGCTGCAGCAGCCCCATGATTAATATTTCCAAGCAGGTCATTAATCTCCAGGAAATGCTTAGCATGTTGATTACTGTAGGCTTAATTGAGGCTGTGAATAATTTAGTAAAGAATGATTGCACGGATTTGGACAAACAAAAGCCTTTTCTAATACTCAGGGGAGCACCTCCTAACACTCAGGGGAGCACCTCCTAACACTCAGGGGAGCACCTCCTAACACTCAGGGGAGCATCTCCTAACACTCAGGGGAGCACCTCCTAGCCAGCACATTTCACAGCTGTAACGCTGAAATATTTCAGGTTTCAGAAACAGAAATTTCAGACTTGTGTAGATTTGCGGCTGGTTTTTATTAGTAAAGGGATATGTCTTCTTGCTAATGGGAGAAGCAAAAAATAATGGATTTTCACAGGGTGAGAAGCCCAGATAGTTAAAAATAGAGACAACTTTCTTTAGATAAAAAGTTTAAATTATCTTAATATTGTAAAATATAACAACGAAATCTTGAAATTTTTCATTTTAATAAACTTCTTTGTTGTTTTTGCAGGTCAGAAAGGGTTCTTTGTTTGAAATAATTTCTTTTCCAGCAAAAACTGCTTTAACCAGCATAATGTATGCTTCCTACGCAGCACTAATTTATTTGGTAAGTTAACTGCTAGATTCTAACACAAATGTATTTCACACATTGTTAGAAGTAGCATGCTATGGCATCTGGTATCAGCTTTAATGTCACCAGCCAAGGCACACCACTGGCAAAATGATTCCATACTAGTCGTCTGATTCCTGCCCAACAACCTCGGGACACAGTTTGCTTATATGATTTTACTTCTCTAAAGGTAATTGCTATCTAATGAAATTTAATCAAATTTAGTAAATTTGATAAAATTTAGTCAAAACAGATTAACTTTTGCTTTGAGATATCTTGTCTCATGATGGCTTTAGTTAGTATTCCATTATTTGGGAACTATGACTTTGAAGAACACGGCTACTATATTTTGACTATAAGGGGTGGGCATGACAAAAATATAAAAGATTGTATCAATTATATGAATTTCCATCCATTAAAAATATCCATATAGGCTTTATTAAAAACACAATTCAAGAAAGGTCTTACCTTGACGAATTATCACAAGATCTATTGGTCTATTTCGCCATGAGGGAAAACATTGCCAGCTACCACAACAACATAATTCTTGCTTCTCTCCCGTGTGAGTGACAGACATTGCGACTTGTGGGTGATTCAGCTTTTTATACTGAATGTAGATTGAATCATGGCCCACACTTTCTTTTATATCTGCTGCTGCTGCTCACCATTGTCATTATGAAATTCATTACTTATTATAGCAGAGTCTATTCCTGTCCATTGCTGTATAGGGTTTTAGTGATTGATACTCCTTTTTCTACTCAACTACCCATGGGCATTTTAGATCACTCCTAGTTTGAACCTTCACAGCTGCCATACATATCTTTGTACATGTCCTTTGTTGAAACTGCTAGGTTGTTCAGAGGTTAAGAGCACTGGCTGCTCTTCCACAAGTCCTGAGTTCAATTCTCAGCACCCACATGGTGGCTCACAACCATCTGTAATGAGATCTGGTGCCCTCTTCTGGCCTGCAGGCAGATATGCAGACAGAACACTGTATATAAATTAATAATTGCTAGGTTATAGGAAATGCAAGCACTTATCACTAAACACATGCTGTAAAAAAGCTTCGAAAATGGCTTTTAGCAATTAAAACACATCCTAGAAGACCATAATAGTCCTATTACGTCACCAGTGGTGCTTGATACTGTCAACATTTTCTATTTTAGCCATTTTTAAGGGGGTGTTATAATACTGCTTCTAGTTTACATGTTCTTGATTATTAATGAGATTGATTAGCATTGCATAAATTGATTGGATATCTCATCTGTGAATTTCTGTTAAAATCTCCAATGCCAAAGCAATGGAGACAGCTAGCCTCAGGTGAGACCTCTGAGACCTTGAGCCAAACCAACCTTTCCTTCTTTAAAATGGGTTTTCAGTTACTTCTCTGAGCAATGAAAAGCCACTTAGTATAGTTCCTTCTGTTGATAGAGGCCTTTTTGTCCCTTTGACCATTTTGATTTGATGTATATTTTGTTTGATGTGAATATAGATTTTCCTGTTTGGTTTCATATTTTGTAGAATATAATTTTCTGGCCTTTCACTTTCAGTCTGTGTATGACTTTGTTAGTAATGTGAGTTCCCTGCAGGCAGAATTTCTTGGGTTTTGTTTGCAATGCAAATCGGCCAGTTTGGAAAGTTGTGTGTGTATGTATATGTATGTGTGTTATGTGTATATGTACACATGCATATATGCACAGAGGCAAGAGTGTATTGGAGATCTTCCTTGATCATTGTTCACCTGGTCTTCGGAGACAGGCTCACTGAACCTAGACTGCATCAGTTCACCTAGGCTGACTTGCATAACCTGCGGGGATTCGTCTGACCCTCCCCACTCCTCACCAACCAGTGCTCAGGTTCTCCTGTGTGCTGGCCTGCTTCTGTGTATATTTAAGGCATATACTCCTGTTTACATAAGGTATCCAAACTTCTCGTTGCTACTTGGTTCTACATTCTTCTTGCACTGGGAATATATTGGAAGTTTTCTGCTCTTTCACTGAATAAGCATCTCTGTGTCTTTTATAACTTGGCTCCTTCATCAATACTGGTTATTCATAAACCTAGTCTTCTAATCACTGCCCCAGTTACCATGTATACCGGTCATGATTTACCTTTCCACTGCCATCTGAGTGTGCTATTTGTTCATTCTGTCTTCAGTCTCTGACACTATGCCTTCCAGTTGACTTTGTTTATTGGTAAGATGTAAGTGACTTTTCTATTTTCTAGTTCGAGTTTCGCCTATACTGGTGGTTTGGCTATTTCATTCAGCTGTTCATTTGTATTCTATTCAAATTCAGTCATCATTTTGAAGAACAATCTCTGAATTCCTTGCCGTTCATATGCCTCAGTATCTTTGGATTCAGATATGAACTTTTGGAGGAGTTCTGGGCCTTGTTTTGCTCCTAGCTCTTGTATTTCTATATTTGGATTTGTACACCTATTAGACAGACATCTAATGTTATGTGAGGGTCTTAGCAAAAAGCCTTTCCTTTCCTTTTTTCCCCTTTTGGTTTTTCGAGACAGGGTTTCTCTGTGAAGTCTTGGCTGTTTTGAAACTAGCTCTATAGACCAGGCTGACCTTGAACTCAAAGATATCCTCCTGCCTCTGCCTCGTAAGTGCTGGGATTAAAGTTGTGTGCCACCACTGCTTGGCTAGAAGCCTTTTCTTGAGAGTTCTGTATGAAGAATCACTCAAAGGGATGAAGATAATCATAGTAACAACAGGAAAACAAATCTTCTGGATACAGAAACACAGCAGACAAGTATAAAACATAACAGCAATGCCACCACCAATAACAACAGGAAAGAATGAGGCAGAGACAATATAGAATAAAGTAAACAGCTAAAAGCAGTAAGACAGGAATTTAAAAATCCAATTAAAATGAAAAGTGTGATTAGACACAAGCAAGAAAAAACATAATGTAAAGAAAGAAAACACTAAACTCCCCCTAGCTGAGGCCCATGGACTGCAGTTTCTTTCCTGTCCTCTAACACGGCAGTGTGCCGAATGTGAGTGGGGAAGTGGGGATAGTGGACGAAGAGGAGGCCTGTGGCCATTGAATCCCCCACCAAACAGACTAGTGTCCGAGCTTGCTCTGCCCCGCCCTGCATTTTCTACTTGGCTTGGACAGTGATGCATGTGGCAGAGCCGTATTCACCTCACAGGCTTTCTGTGTGCATGCTAAGGAGCCATGACAGCCTCAGCAGTAACAGGGCTGAGTGGGCATGCCTCTCCTGAACCCCAACAATCTCTGATAGGTGAGTACGCTCTTACTCCAGATTCCCAAGCAAATGTCCAAGTGTATCTTCAGACACCCCAAAGAGTATGGGAAGCAAACAGACAGCTAACCTCTGACTGGTGATGGGAGAGAGGGAACCCGTGGGAAGTGAACTTTATCTACTGACCTTTCAGCATTCCAACTGAGAATAAATTAATAAACAGGGGTGGGTACTGACCGCTGTGCCCCCACATCTTGCACTTCCCTCTGCATAAACTTCTCAATGACCAGCAGAGCTGCTCTTCTCCTTGACTGTCCTCAGGGCCTTGGAATTTTGACCTTTCTGTGGAGTCTGAAATCCAGCATAGCACAATCCTTAACAGTATGTCCTTTTCACACTGGATCCCAGCAAGACACTCTGAGCAGTGAGTCACCTTCAGAACAAACCGCAGCACTGGACAATGAGGCTTGCACAAACTATGGATTTCTCCTGCTGTTAAGACGGTGTGGCAGCATCACTGGGACTCTCAGCACTCTGACACACCTTGGTATTCTGGCATGAAGGCTGGAGCTGCTGACTGTCTGAAATTTTGGCTGAGCGGCCTTGCTGCTTCACTGTCTTTCAGTTCTCCCGTCTCTGCTGTCCTCCAGCCTTCACTCTTTCTGTTGCTGGACTGGCTCTTCTCGCTTGCAGAGTCATGAGGAGGACACTTCTATCCCACCATCCTGCTACAGAAGGCATCAGAGCCGTCCTTGTGGGAGTGGATGCAGCTCTGGTTTTCTTGAAAGAATAGAAGCAAAAGGTTTGAGGCCTCAGGCTGCTCTCCTGCCCTGTCTTGCCTGCTCCTTACTGTAAAACACATCAACACATATGCTTCCCTTTTTCCCTTGAATTTTAACCCTGCCTCCTCCACCTCTTGCTTACTGGGATTACAGGCCCTTACAACCATGCCTGGTTTATACATTGCTTGAAACCAAGCCTATGATGTCTGTGCACATTAGGCAAGAACTGAGCTGATTTATACCCTCAGCTCTCCCTGTTCAATCTAGAATCAGCTAGTCAATTTACGTGCATGTGCACGCATACACACACACACACACACATGCATGCACGCACACACACACACACCTGCACACCTGTTTGGATTTTAATTTAGACTGCATCAAGTTTATAGATTGTGGGAAAAGTTTAATATTGATGCATGTTGCAATATGATAAACGTTAACAAAATGTATAAGAACTATAGCAAAATCATAAAAATTTAGAACTTTAAAAAGACTGAAGTAAACAGAGGATGTGCCATGCTCACAGACTAGCAGAACTTACTCTTTCAGTTATAAAAACGTGGTGCACACTTTTAATCTCAGCGTTTGGGAGGCAGAGGCAGGCAGATCTCTGTGAGTTCGAGGCCAGCCTGGTCTACAGAGTGAGTTCCAGGACAGGTTCCAAAGCTACACAGAGAAACCTTGTCTCAAAAAACTAAAATAATAAATAAATAATTAAATGAAAAATAGAAGACATTTTATGAAGCTCCTGTAAACAGACCCACACACAAAGAAACTGGGGACAATAATGTTCTAAGACAATACAAAAAGGACTTTCCTGATAAGTAGGGGCAGATCAACTGAATACCATTGGGGTAAGTATTTTTCTTTTACCTCATACCTATTCCACATAGATTATAAATCTGTAAGTGAAACACAAAACAAAACAGCTTTTAGAATATAATAGATGAGAATGTTCTCATGACCTTGGGTATAATTGATGACTTCTTTGAACAGAAAAAATCCCACACAATATAAAGAAAAGCATTAATAAGCTGAACTATATGAGAATTAAGAAATTGTGCTTTAAGAGTCTGCTATCAACATGAAAAGACAAGATATTGGAGAAACCAATGAAAAGGCACATGAGGCAGAACAGCACAACAGTGGAAGCAGGGGAGGACATGGGTACAGGGCAAGATATAACCCTAGAACATGCCTCAGTCCATCACCTGGGGACCAACCCTATGGGAAAACATTTCACATTCAAATCTAAGAACAATCTATTGAGGAGACGCAATGGTTATAAATATGTATGAGTTAGATACAATAAGGTCAATGGATTTAACAAATATCTACACGATATTCCATACAATAGTAGCAAAATATGTGTGCTTTTAATCAACACATAAATGCTACTTTTCACAACATATTTGAGCCATTAATATAAGCTTTACACATATAAAAATGAGAAAGGAAGAAAAGGAAGTGAAAGAAAGACTATAGGCCAAAATATAATCTTTGATAACCCTTTATTTTCTTTGAAATTAATTAGAAGCAAAACTTCTTAATATGATACTTGCAAACTGAACTCAGAAATATACCTTAAAAAATCATCCAACATGATTAAGTCAGTTTCACCTCAGGGATGTTAGGATGGTTCTGCATTTGTAAATCAATACATTTAATACAGTATAAAACAGAAGGAAGACAAAAGTGGCATGATCTTCCAATCAATGCAGAATAAACCCTGGAGACGAAATTATATCATTTGGAACAAGTTGAAGGAATGAACCTGAGGTCATCCTGTTAAGCAGAAAGACACAGAAAAGAAAGTATTGTATGTTTTGTCTCATTGCGTATGAACTATAATGATCTTTTAAAACACCTACACTAGTGGAGGGGCTACCAGAGAGGCAAGGCACTGGTGGAGAGAGGGTGGATGAGATTCAGATGCAGTATACACATGCACGGAAATACCACAAAGGAGGAATGTGTCACTGCAATAAAGGCTCTACTAGAAATCTGAAGGAGAGGAAGGAAACACTGCAGTATTTATCCTCAGGCAGTTCTTCTGTAAGGTAAACTAGTTCCTTTAGCTTCGTGGCCGATGCTGTGCCCCTCCCTCTTGGCTCACTGTCATCATCAGGAATGCAGAATAAGCTGAATGAGTAAACTTGCTGCATTTCTCACTTCTGAGATTAGTCTTATGCATATTTTATTTAAACACTTTTTCATACTTAGGATAAGGAATCAATCTATTGCTTGCCATGTGTCAGGGTTTCCTCAAAGGGCATTTTAAATTAAAACATGTACATTATTGACTATATTAGACATGTTACTGACTTTTTGTGTGTAGCTGCAAGTATCTTAAAAAGAAACATTACTTTTCAACATTTTTTATTGATACAGGCAGTCTGTGTTAATGCCGTGTTGGCAAAGATAAAGAACATTTTCCAAGAAGAAGAATCCCTAAGGCAAAACAGAGAGAGTGAGAACTTTAGGAAAGCCTTTTCTGAGCCTGCGCTTCCACAGCCCATGTTCTCGGAAGGTGAAATCACAGCGAAACCTTACAGATCACTGCCGGAGAAGCCGGAACACTTCGCGACTCTCACCAAGCCTCCTGCCAACAAGCAGAGTAACAAGATCCAGGTTTTACACTCTGTGTTTGACCAATCAGCTCAATTGAATGAATGAGAGATCCAGAGACAAATACCACTCCAGAGAACTTAGCAGTCATCCATCCATGGGAACATCTCATCAGACAAAACCAGAAGACTAGTTTTCATATGCTGAATGCTCTTTTTAAAGGGGCAGAGCAGGGAAAATGATGACATCATTCTCTTGTATTTATATGGCATAGAGAATAAAAGGAAACGATGTAGAAGATATGTCTGACTACCCAGTATTTTTTATTTTTTTTACATATTTTACATAGTAAATGTGCAGGTACCTAAACAGGCCAGAAGAGAGTGTCAAATCTCCGGGAGCCACCTAACAAGGATGCTGGAAACCAAACACAGGTCCTCTAGAAGAACAGAACATGCCCGTAACCACTGAGCAACTTCCCTGCCCTGACTATACAATATTTTTAACAAATAAGAGAACTCATATTTTGTTGGGCTAGAGTTTACACTGTTTATAATATTGATGTATTCCTAATTCATTTATATTTTTAATTAAGAATTATTCTAAATGCTTATTTGGAAAGGAAAATTTCATAACTAAAAGTTATACATTTTGAGGCTGAAGAGATGGCTCAGTTAAGAGCACTTGCTTCTCTTACAGAGAGGCCAGATTCGGTTCTTAGCACCCACAACTGTTTGCAACTGCAGCCCCTGGGGATCTACTGCCCTCTTCCGGCTTCTGCATACCAGATGAAGTGTGGTGTGCATACATACAGGCAGACAAAAACTTTATTTAAAAAATGCTACACTTTCAGAGATAGTAAAAACTGTATTTCTTTATATTTATAGGCAGAGTAGCCAAGTCTCCCTACTGATTTTATAAGTCACTTGTAAAGTTATGAGGGACTTGAAATTCAGATGCCATAAATTTATAAAAAATATTGCATATCTGATGAGACAGAATGATAAGGTGAGGTTGTTATCTATTAATGGAGTTTGGTCATATCCCCATTCCGGCTATGAATTCCTGGGTCAAATGATTGTCCTGCCCCAACCTCCTGAGATGCCAGGAGTACAGGGTCACAGCACTGAACCTGGCAAAGTGATCACTTTTATTTCCAAATTTAAAGATAGAAATTTAGAACAAGAATCCATATTGTCCGTCACTGCCATTGGCTCCTGACAGAAATACTGCTATCCTTGGTCGCCTAAACCAAGTCCTAGATTTGCTGAATGGCGCAACTTCAGTTGCTTTCAAGCACTTTATATTCTAAGATATGATAAGATTTGTGACTATCCAAGAAGTAACAGGCTGGTATGAACTCTGCCCAGAGATGGCGCATTTTCTGAACCCAGAGAGTAACTGTTGATGGAAACATTGTTGAAAAGTCCAAGTCTGGCTTGTTAGTGTTCTCAGAAATGAGTAACTTTTGTGATGTGACCCATATCCCAAAAGAAAAGGAAATGTACTACTACATAGCAAAAGATCCAAGCACCTGTGAGTCACTAAGGTGGGTGCCGCGGCCCACACTGCAGTCCCCTGTGCGAGAGCAGTGACTGCTGCTAGCCAGTTGTCTCTCTGGGGCTCCTGGCTCATTTTCACAACAACCCAGTGAAAGAGTCCAGGTGAAGGAGAACGTTAAGCACTAGGTATAGACACTTAATTCACCCTGCATCATGAAAATTACTATGTTTGAGACTTAGTTTTATTTTTAACAGTCTCACCACGAATTCATAACCTACACACCCTTTTTGGCCCCATTTACACCTACATTCTACTGAGTGAGTGCTAAGTTCTGCATGACAGACACCAGGGTGCTGCTCTATATGCTCAATAACAAGCACGATATGGGTCCTAGGCAGTCAGAGCAGCAGTGGCCACAAATTACTGGTGTAGTAAGGTCAGGGTAAACCAAGAGAACATCAGTCTGCTTGTAAACTCTGAGGAACAAATACTACACATTTATGGGAACCTGTACACACACATATGCACATGCTGGGTATGTGTGCGCGCACACACACATGCACGTACGCACAAACTGTTCTCCAAAATTCTTTTAAACTTCTATTTGAAAGTTTCATGCAAACAAAGTACTTTGGTTCCTAAGAGACTTTGCTAGCGTGGGTGGTTTTTTAAATTTAGAAATTAGCCCCGTTAAGAGACAAGTCAAACCAAGTTTTGTTTGGTTTTGACATCTGGCACCCTCCTTCTCCCTCTCCTGTAGGGTCTCACTATGGAGCTCTGGCTGCCTGGAGCTATCCGTGTAGACCAGACTGGCCTCAAAACCACAGAGATTCACCTGCCTCTGCCTCAGAATGCTGGAATCAGAGGTGTGTACCAGTATGCCTAGTTTTAAGTTTCTCATTTTTAAGTTCAACACATACGTTGGCCTCATTAGAGGCAATTTTGACATATAAATAAATGCCTGCTAAACATTTGTAAGCAAAAGTATACAATTAAAATTTGAGTGTCTCAGTATACCTAATTTTACAGGAGGCAGATAATTTGTGGACAAAGCAACACAAGAACAGAAGAATGCTGGGAACCATAGGAGAGAGGGATGGAGGCCATTCTGTGACTGTTCCCAAATAAACCTGCGGATTTAAAGAAATCTTCTCCCACTTCAACTTTTCCGGTTACACCTTCTGTTTTATCTGTTACTGATCTTGTAACCTTCCTAAGTAGATCATCTGAGCCTCTAACGGACAGATTCCAATCAGTCCAGAGAGGGATGGGATATATTCTGTCGACCTTCAGTGGCCCAGAGTCATACTAAAGTAAACGTGCTTTCAAAACCGCCAAATCCAGGACTCTAAAAAATACTTGCTTTTATTTTTCTTTATTTATGAGATGTGTGCTGGTGCCCACACAGGCCAGAAGAGGGCATTAGATTCCCTGGAGCTGGAGTCAGAGGCGCCTGTGAGGTGTGAGGGTGAGGAAGAAGAGCAAGAGTTCCGAGCCACTGGCCCATTGGCAGGCCCTGGAAAAACCGGTGGTTTTTAAAGTTACATGTACCTATGTTAGAAAAAAATTATCTTTGGTACTGGAACAAAATAACTGTAAAATATTTTCAAACATACACATAATTTTGCTGCCATATGTATTTTTTAATCAGGAAGAACTCCGAATCACTTTGAATTCTCCAGTGGCATAATAATCAGAGTCACATTTAAAAGGCTCCTTAGAAAGTGTCACATAAATGTTGCCATTGTCCACTGTCACAGTGTGTATTCTTTGCTTTATTCCCTTGGAGCACCACTCAGGTCTTGCTGATGGGTCTTTAGGGTTTATAGACTGGTATAATCCTTCTCCTGTTGCCAAAGTGATTTTGTATTTATGCCAGGGGCAAACTATACATGATTGTCCATTGAAATCCTAGAGGGGAAAAACAAAAGATTTAATAGGCTGACATTACAAGTGTTTAAGATAGGTTTCAGATTTAGTTAACAATCTAATGCAGGAGAACCGGGTTAAAGAACCACACCAGGCGGACTTGCATGCACTCAGGATCAGAGGATCTTGATGCCAGCCTGGACTACACAATGAGACTGTCTCATAAACAATGAGGAGCTTGCCAGTGGGATGGCTCAGCAGGTGAAGGCACTTGCCACTAAGGCTGATGACTGAGTTCCTGGGAACTCATGTGATGGACGAGGAGACCCACCTCCACACAGTTACTCTCTTTTTCCATGCACAAATAAGCAAATAAACATTACAAATGTTTACATCAATATATTTAAATAAATACTAAAAAATGTTTATTACAAAAGCAGTGTTTCCCTCTCCTATTTCCAATTTCCAAGTTATCCAGCCCTAAGCAAAAGAAGGACAATGGAGTTTCTAGAACTCAGCAGGAGCAGCAGCAGAAGAGGGCTGGCTGGCAGAAGATCAACGCTGCCTCTTGTTGTGGGAGTGTCATCAATCTGTTGATTTCATTGGTTAAAATAAAGAAACTGCTTTGCTGGTCCTATAGGTTAGAACATAGGTGGGTGGAGTAAACAGAACTGGGTGGAAGAGGAAGTGAGGGCAGAAAGCTTGCAGCTGGGCTCAGAGCCAGACGCTTCAGACAGAGACGCCATGCTCCTGTCTAGCGGGCAGACGGGATAGCTCTGCGCTCTGAGGCACACGTGCAATGAAGCTCCTACTCGGGATGGACGTAGGCTAGAATCTTCCCAGTAAGCGCACCTTGGGGTGCTTACAAACCTGATTTGAAATGGGCTAGTCCAGGTGCGAGAGTTAGCCAAGAAGAGACTAGAAATAATGGGCCAACCAGTGTTTAAATGAATACAGTTTGTGTGTTGTTATTTCGGGCATAAGCTAGCCAGGCGACCGGGGTGTTGGGGACGCAACCCCAGTGCACCCCAATTTCAACAGCCTCTGAGCCACAAAAAAGGGGTGGGGCTTCCAGTGCTGCCAGAGGAATTTTCAGTAGCTTCTAGAAGAATTGTAAGGCCTTGGAGTTACTGAAGGTCTGAGTGCAAATGGACAAGAAATCTGTGGTCCCAACTTTTCAACTGTCCTAAGGACGTGTTGCCAAGCCTTAAGGAGCATGGGCACCACCTGGATCTGCTTTAAACACAGCTGTTTGCTTAACTTCAGGAAGCATTTGTGGGAGTGGGCTTCTACGTGTCCAATAGGTACCACTGTGTCAAGAGTGCTGGGCTGTGGTGGGCACACTGAGTAGCAAGTTCTTCATGGGCTAAAACCCTCGACAGTTCTACAGTGCTCACATTGGCATGTGCTTTAGTCCTGTACACCAGAAACAGACATGCCAAAGTGGTTCCCACAGAGGTTCCAATAATAAAAATATTGGCAACATCTGAATTTGCTTGGAGTAAATTTAATTTTACATACCTCAATTTCTCCCAAGTGTAAGGGTCCTCCAGAATCTGAAAAGGAATTGATATTATATCTAATCACTAAGCTGAACTTTGATAGTTTTGTGATGAACAAGTACAAATTCTAAAAACAAAATCTTACGGTAACAGCGAATGTCCATAGCATGGTATTCCCCTTTGTGGTAGAAAATGACCACTTCTCTGTCATGGACAACAGCTGTCATTCTTTCCGACTTTCTAATGTCATCCTCTCGGCCAACACAGACAGAAGTGTTCTTGCCGGCACCGCCTTCTTCAGAGACTTCAGGGTCCATGCTAATTAGTAAGGGAGAAGGAAGAAAAGAGAGGAAGGGATGTAAGAAAAGGAGAGGAGAGGGAGGAGGAAGGAAGGAGGAAAACACTGGAAGTGTCCTTTCTAGTATGGACACAACCTAGAGATAAATATTGAGTTGTCTGAATTTTTTGAAACTAATGAATGCATTTTTCTATAGCTGTATAGAATGTTGTTGGACTTTTTAAAAAATATTTATTATGGGCTGGAGAGATGGCTCAGTGGTTAAGAGCATTGCCTGCTCTTCCTAAGGTCCTGAGTTCAATTCCCAGCAACCACATGGTGGCTCACAAACATCTGTAATGAGGTCTGGTGCCCTCCTCTGGCCAGCAGACATACACACAGACAGAATATTGTATACATAATAAATAAAATAAATAAGTAAATATTTAAAAAATATTTATTATGTATACAATATTCTGTCTGTGTGTGTGTCTGCAGGTAGATATTATTCCTAGAGACAGTCTCGGCTACATGTCTGCTCAACCCTCAAGACTAGCTACTCTGTAACACTGTTCAACACGCAGTCCCACAGCTGGATGTTTACAAGGCGTGCTTGTTTGTGAGACAGGTCTTGTGAGTCTCAGCTGGCCTTGCACACCGATCTTCCTGCCTCCCTCTCCTAGTGCTCACATCACAGGCACGAGCGACCACACCAGGTCTGTGCAGGGCTCTGTGTGTGCACTGCAAGCACTCTACCAACTGAGCTGCGTCCCCAGCAGCAAGTGCTGCGCGTGTGCGTGTCAGACATAGCCCTCCAAATCAAAACCAAATCCTTCTAAAGGTTTGTAGCAATCCTAGATCTTATCTTACATAATATTCTCTCCCTCTCCCTCCCTCCCCCCGTTCCCATTTTTAAAAGGTTATTTTATGTAAATGGTTATGCTACCTGTGTGTGTGTCTGTGTACTACATGTTCATGCTTGGCTGGTGTCTGAGGCCAGAAGACAGCATCAGATTTCCCCGGAAACCAGAGTTACAGAGGATTGGATGCCAACTCATAGGTGCTAAAGATCAAACCTGGGTCCTCTAAAAGAGTAGCCAGTGCTCTTAAGCCTCTAAGCCATTGCTTTAGCACCTTTGAATTTCATCTAAACAATTTTATAATTGTATGAATTTGTTATCAGAGTGTGAGATTTACAACTCTGACTTAAGCAAGATAAAGAATTTTATATGAACGAGGAAATGAAGTGAATAAAAATGATGTTTGCTATCAGTAGAGACTCAACTGCTGTTAACCACACTAAGTGGACTGGGAAATACTCTTAGTATTAAACTTATGCAGTTGTCTACAATTGAAAATCCTATGACACACACATCAGGTTCAAAGACTCCAGTTGTCGGTGGATGGCCCTCAGTCTGCCTTCTAAACCACACTGATACTGCCATATTCACAAGGAGCTAACATCTTGACCAACCCATTTCAGTCTGAGGTTAACATTTTGCATATATGTACCCACATATCCAATTTGTTTAAAGAAGAACTTGGACCTAGATTAAATGACTCCAACCCATAAACTTTACAAACTTAAGAGGAAAAAAAAACTATGACTCATTTTAAAAGCAAGTTTATAAAAACAAAAAACTTAGGAACAAAATCTTCACTGAGTTTATTAGAAGTGAGCTTTGGAAAAGGAGATTTATCAGCTACTCTAACAAAGCAAGTAAGTGCTACATGAGGCAGAAGGTAGGACAAACGTTAGCATCACAAGCCCAGCACTAAGACATGTGAAAGCACCAGAGGCCTGGGCTTGGAGGGGGAAGTTACAGGAGGTTGGCAAGAATACGGCATAACCAGTAGTGATGGCATCACCAAAGCTGAGCTGTCATGACCCAATAGCCCACTTGAGGCATGTTGAAAGAATGACCACACCAGCAATAGATAAGAAACAACATAGCCCATTAGAGGCAGGATGGATAATTTGTATACTCATTCAATGGAATGCTGTATTGCAGTAGAAACGAACTCATTTTTAAAATGTGGAAAGTAAGCTTTCATTTCTTTTAATCATGTGCAAAATCACAGAAAACCAAATACCATGTTATTCATAAACACAAGCTTTGTGTTTTCATTATTATTTTATTTTATGTGTCTTGGTATTTTGCCTGCATGTATGTCTGCACATGTCAGGTGCCCTAGAAGGCTGGAAAATGGCATAGGATTCCTCTAGAACTGGAGTTACAGTTTGAAGTCACCATGTAGCTGCTGAAAATCAAGTCCAGGTCCTCTGGAAGAGCAGCATTCTTAACTCCTGAGCCATCTCTCCAGTCCCCATGAATGCATGTTTATAAACTTACAGAGAAAAGCAAGAGGATAATAAAAGAATTCTTTAAAGCCTCAAAAATGTGGTTAGTTCTTAGATTTAAAGTTATTCTTTCTAGTATTTAAGTTGAATCCTACTTTGTCTTTGTTGTAAGGTCATGAAAAAGAAGGTTTTGAATCCCTAGAGCATTTTCCCACACAGAGATAAGAATGAACTACTCGAGAATATATTAGGTCAAAACTTAGCAATAGATAAAAGGTTAGCGCCACCACCACCACCACCACCACCAAAAAACAGCAAACGGCAATAGATGTAGACTAACTGTACAGGTTAACATCTCCTGACAATCAGACAAATAAAACCAAATGCTGCCTCCCTCAAATTTCAGTGTTCGAGCATGGAACATTTACAAGGTTTGACGCAGACCAAGAAAAACTGCAGGGCACTCTGAAGTGGCTGATAAGGAACAGAAGGCTCCACATGATAACAGCTTCAAAAAGCTATGATTACAGTCTTACATAGAAAAGTACTATCTTTCAACTATCCATGGTACTATTTATGATATGAGATAAATTATTTAAAATTAACACTTATATTGTTCTTAATTACTGTGACTATCACAGTCAATTTAGGCAATGAGTCCATGCGCTCACCCTTAAGAATTTAAATGTTGTTACTCTGATACACTGTTCATGCATGCCTACATATGCTTACATATTTCCTCTATTTTAAAAAGCAGAATTTTTAAAAAGTGGAGTTTTTTTACACTGACATAAAATTGTATGCATTTGCAGTCTACATGATGTTCTGAAGTACACATACATGTGGAATGACAAAACCTAGCTAATTAATTAGTTACCACACATAATTAACATGTTGTGATGAGAACATTTTCCATGTACTTAGCTTTTTCAAGAATAACTGTTAGTCAGTCACCATGAGTACAATAGAGCTAAGATACCAGATTCCTTTACCTAAATAAAAGAAAGTGCAAAGTTAGACAACTACTCAATTTGAGCAATAGATGATTTTCATCTTTAAAAAATTTAGTTCTGCCACGCAGTGGTGGCGCATGCCTTTAATCCTAGCATGCCAGAGGCAGAGGCAAGCGGATCTCTGTGAGTTTGAAGCCAGCCTGGTCTACAGAGTGAGTTCTAGGACAGCCAGGGCTACACAAAGAAATCCTATCTTGAATAACAACAACAACAACAACAACAAAAAAAAAAAATAGTTCTTCTGTTCCATAGTTCTCTTTTTGAAAAATGGTGGGTTTTGTTGATACCTAAAATTAGGTACCTAAAAGTGAGACTTCTAAAAATAAAAGTACACATTAGCTAAGTGAACGTTCCCGTCAGTTTTAGAAACCTTTCTAATGCAGATAATTCATTCAAGTAAATATGCACTGGACATAAAAGACGACATGAAAGTAAAGGTACTCACGCGTGACTCCTCTTAAGCAATGACCAAGGCGCTCTAAGAGCAAGCAAGCACTTGGCCCACACACTATCCAATGCTTATCTCCTGGGTGACACACTTGGTTTTAGGCTCAGGGAGGGAAAATGCTTTAGCAGTTTTATGTCACTTAGGATAAATAAAAACATACGGCCAGCTACATTTGATGGACATTGCATGTAAAGGCTCATTACTCCTGAGCTAATTAGGTATTGCTTTCATGTAATTAGCAGCCAGCGATTTATAAGAACATGTGACCTGAAAGAAAGTCATCTTGAAAGCCACAAAAGCCGTTCAGCAAAAATGCATAGAGGTCTTTATATCAGCGGTGCAAACACGTATCAGGAAACATGGTTCCTGATCTAGGAATGCTATTGCACAAGACTGTATCCACAAATATTTAAAAAAAACACCTGCTCAATTTAAATGAAGTCATGCAGCTGAGCAAATTACCGCCAGCGTCTGGTATTAAAGAGGACAAGAAGGTTCGCCTGAGTCTGAATCCCTGGAATACGCTCGATTTGGGGCTGTGCTGCATTAAAGGTCGTCATCGCAGAGTGCGGGGACGGAAACTGCTTTAATACACCTCTGCTATTTACAGCTGGGTGCAACCACAGGAAACGCAAGTTCGGCTGCCGCCGGGAAGAGCCCTGCAGTTCGGCTCAGAAGGCAGCGACGGACCGAGCCGGCACCAAGACGCAGTCCCAGCGGCCATTCTAGGACACGGGGGTGCGAGGGACCTGAGGATCAGCTTTCACGACTCCCGCTGGCTCAGGCTCAGAACCGCCGCCGTCCGCCACCGAAAGCCCAGGCCCGCCCTCCGAGAGACCGGAAGCAGCGCGCCGGAAAGCTCCGCCCGCACGCATCGCCGCACCCCGAGAACCCACCTTCCGGGGCTGGGGTCCTCGCCCCGCCCCACCCGGCTCGCTGGCATAGCGTCCCGGGCCTGCGCGCGCAGTCTCCAAGGGGGCGGGCAAGGCCACGATCGGAAGTACCGGGTCCTGGGGCTTCCGCCCAGTGTCTGATTACTGCTTCAGCCCTGGCCGGTTATGAGTGCTTTTGATGGTGACAGTGGTGACAGCCAGCCCACCCTGCTCTTCCAGCATGAGTGACATCAATTCTTTTTTAAAGGCGATTAATGGTCTCACGCTAGATTTACCCAAAGTTTAATTGCACTCAGCAATCTCATGCCTAAGAATATACCTTGTAAAAAATATTGGCAGAAGCCTCATAACAATTGTAATCCATGTATAGGACTGTCTATAGCAATGGAATAATACCTAGGCCGATGTTCAGCTCAGCGGTTGGATAAAACACAATACGAATATGAAAACTTTGCAGCCATATACTGCATACCCAAATATCCAATTGCATGCTGTACTGAACATTGAAAGACAAAGCATATAGGTTCCCATGTGTAATATGCTCTTTTAGTACAAATTAAGTGATTGCTTGAGATACAAATACACAAGTATGTGTAATATTGAGTTGGAAGGGTCACCCCAGCCCCTGGCCTGGGCATTGCCAAGCACTTGAACCCCAACTCTCAGCCTGCTAAGCGCTGAACCCTCCTCTGTGGAGAGGGTCAGGACCACTCCCACAGGGTATTTAGGCTCCCTTCGGAAGAAGGAAGGCGTGGTTTCAGGTTTTGTGTGTGCTTTGCTCCCCCTATGCTCCCAGGGGCCACCCAAGAGCACGGCATTTTTGATGGTTTGATTGGAGTATTTTGCACAGGCAGAGAGGCTCGGTTGGGAAATATTCCTAATAGTATACATGTAAACTTTTTTTTAAAAAAAATTAGTGATTTTAAGGAAATACGGTATGTTTTCACTTTCAGTTTTTTAACTACCTATCACCCTTTTCGCATTTACTTATATTAAAAGCAATACAATAAAAATTACTCGCCTAGCAGTGGTGGCACACGCCTTTAATCCCAGCACTCGGGAGGCAGAGAGAGGAAACGCGGTTCTCTTTGAGTCCAAGGGCAGCCTGGTCTACAAGAGCTAGTTCCAGGACAGGCTCCAAAGCTACAGAGAAACCCTGCAATGGAAGGGAAGTGTGTGTGTGGGGGGGGGGGGGGGGGAGTTCCTAATATTTATTTTTTTAGAGAGGAACTAAATGAGTGACAGGTTTTCAAAAGTTCTCTGTAAACTTGCCTGCTGCTGTGGGACTGAGGTGGATCACTTGAACCCAAGTGTTGTTGGGCGACACAGAGACTGTTCGGGTGGAAGCGCCAGCCAGTTCCTGCCATCCATATACCCAAACAGTCTGGAATGTTTGGGTTAAGGCCACACCACGGCCCCTGGCATCCATATATCCAAAGAGTCTGGAATGTTTGGGTGCGGTGGAAGTTCCATCCCAAGCCCCCTCCCCTGGGAGTTGCCTCAGTTCAGTCTCCACCCACTAGAAAGCCCACCAAACTATGACCCCTCTCAGAGATGCTAAAGACAACTCCCACAGCGTATTTAAACAGCGACCCAGAGACCAAACACTTGGTTTTCTGGTCTTCCTTTACCAGCTCCTCTCTGGGGGCATGGAAAACCATCCCTGAGTGTTGGTTTTCATTAAACCTGGGCTTTTTCTAATGATTTGGTTTAGTCTGATTCAGATTATTGTGTTGGCAGAGAGGCTTATCTGGGTGCAGAAACTTCAGAAGCTTGCGAGCCTGCCAGTCAGAGTTCTAGCACCAGATCCCAGGTAAGGATCAAAGAACCGAGTCCACAGTGTTTGACTCTGACCTCCACACAGGCATGCTGTTGAGTGTGTGTGCCCGCTCACACAGAATCCCTTGCTGCCGTAGCCTATAATCTTGTCTAGACTTTACATTTGCCTAGGAATTTAAAAAAATATATCTTGTTTCCAGTCTGCACTCTAGATCTATGAAGTAAAATCTTAGAAAAGGGATTCAATATAATTTCACTTCCAGAATGATTCTGTGGAAAGCCCACAGTTGAACATTATACTAACAGTGATTACAAACCTCCAGTGTCCCAGAGGACCGGGGAACCTGAAACTTTGGAGTCTTGCTCATTTATCCCAATATACTGCATACACTCTTTTTGTCTTTAAGACAATGGTTTGCTGTGTTGTCGAGGTTGCTCTCAAATTTGTGAGCTCAAGTGACCCTCTCAAATCACAGCGCCTACAAGTGGACCACCATGTTTGGCTTATAAATATTTTAGAAATAGACCCCAATATGTGAAAGAGAAGCTCAGGAGCCTAGTGCAGTGTTAATGTCCCTGATATTATTCTGTTCACTATATAGTTTTAGGATGACTAGTAATATTTTATAGAACAATGTTCCTTCTGACCGTTTGAGCCATCGACCAAACACACGGTAATTATCTAGTTTTGATATATCACTTATAAAGTCATAATAAAGATTGAACTTGATATTTGCATTATCTATTGGTTATCTTGATTTTAAAAATATTTATTGTATGTGTATGTGTGTGTGCATGAGTGTATGTACATGTACCACATGCATGTAGGAGCCCTCAGGTCACAAAAAGCCATTAAGCCCCTGAAATTGGAATTAAAAATGGTCACAAGCCATCATGTGTGTCGATGGAACTGAACCTGCATCTTCTGCAAGAGCAGTAAGTGCTCCTAACAGGCACACCATCTCTCTAGCCAAATTATGGTTTTGGCACATGGAGCACATTAACGGTATCTCCAAATGATTAAATAAGGGTTTCAACTAGAAATAAAGTTTCCTTTTGCTTAGCATAACCAGACATTTAAATTTTTGTTTACTTTATGCATATTTGCCTGCATGTATGTCTGTGTAACCAAAAATATGTCCACTACCTGAGAAGTCAGAGGAAGACATTTAATCACTTGGGACTGTAGATACAGACTGTTGTAATCTGCTATGTGTGGTGGGATTTGAACCCAGGTCCTCTAGAAGAGCACTGAGTGTGAGTGCTCCTACCCACTGAGCCATTGTTTCAGCCTCTAATCTGACACTTTTTAAAGGGATAAATATTTCAGATCCATTGGCTTTCCATCTGTTTCCAACTCAACAAGCCAGTATGAAAGAGAAATTTTTTTATCTTTCTCAAAGTAATATGTAGTTAGTCATTTCATAATATTAAATATTTGGAAAGCTATAATGGATAGTGAATAAATTACTTCTCTCTACTTCCCAGGTGCACACACATGAACACACAAAATTATGTATCCCTTAGGTCACAGAGTACTTAAGTCTATGTACAAGTCTCTGCAGCTGAGCAGAACTCATGCTCACTGTTCCTCTAAGTGCTGCCTGTGACCATCTTGGGACACTTTCTACTTTTCTCCTTTGAAATGATTTATTTTCTCCATGTCTGGGTTTTGTTGTTGTTGTTCCTCGCCAATGTTTCTAACTTTAGACTACTAGTGACACCCAGTGGTTCTTGTGAAATCAGAACACACACTAACTTTTCCTCCATAGTCTTGACTCTCAGGGACAAATTTCAGTCATCTCTTCTGATCTTTGGGGAGTCCAGTGCCTCTGTACTGAGTAGCAGGCTGTTTTTAAGCAAATTTTCCAGATACATACTGTTGTTCTTTTTTTAAAAAATACTGCAAGATCCCCGAGGCAGTAGGCAGCAGAAATGCTGTAGGTCCCAAATGGTGGTAGCGGGCCATGTGGTGGCAGGCAGCAGGCTCTGGGAGCAGCCAGTCCCAGGCAGAAATGGCTGCCGATCCCAGAGCGGTGGCCTGAGTGGTGGTGGCGGGCCATGTGGCCGCAGACAGCGGGCCCTGGGAGCAGCCAGTCCCAGGCAGAGACGGCTGCTGGTCTCAGAGCAATGGCTGGTCCCAGGCAGGGAGACACATGGCGGGCGGGCAGAAGACAGAAACATGGATAGACACGACAGGCAGGGTGAGGTTGAATGTTTATTCAGGGGGTTATGGAGGAGGAAGGGTGAAGGGGGGGACAGAGAGAGAGGGGGAGAGAGAGAGAGAGAGAGAGAGAGAGAGAGAGAGAGAGAGAGAGAAGAGGAGAAAGAGACAGAGAAGAGGGGAAGCAGAGAAGTGGGGAGAGAGGCAGAAGCGAAGCTGCCTCTCCGAGAGGAAGATGGAAAAGAGAGCGAACTCAGGCCAGAAGCTGAAGATCAGCCTGCCTCAGCGGATGGGGAGGGAGTGGGCGTGGCTTGTCTCTTAAAGGGACCAATACCATAACATTCCCAGGTCTTCCTTATAATAAAAAGCAGATTAGATCTCTTAAAAGGACCAAAACCATAACATTCCCAGGTCTTCCTTATAATAAAAAGCAAATTAGATGCTCCAGTTTGAAGGAATTGGGGCGGCGAATTCTCAAGACTGCTTCCTGCTGATTTGTGGGCGTTGTCTTGGGGGGGGAGCGCGAGAGAAGGCTGGGAGCATCCTGGCATCGCTGGTCCCTTTGCTTTTGACCGGTGTTTTGTGGCATTGCCTAAGGTATTGGCAGGACAAAGAAGAAAGTTAAATTAAGGTTAAAAATTTTTTAGGACCAGGGAATTGAGGGGTATCTGACCTGTTTTAGTTCGGCTCCCTGGAACTCAAGAGAACTCCTTGGGTTTGTGAAAACAGAAGTTTTAGGACATATAATGACTGTAGCAAAGAGATAAATTTGATTTGAAATTTGTTTGGTGAGGTTACCTTACAAAAACCTCAACCTGGCAAAACCTCTCAGCTGTCAGACTGTCAGAGATCTTTGAGAAATATAAGATTTTACGTGAGTTACTGATTAAAAAATGACAGAGAACTTACTTGGTTGGCACCCAGAGCTACTCTTTTTGGGGTCCTCCATGGTCGCTGAAGGTTGCACTTGAGCTTTGCTGTTTAGCTCCAGAAGATCCTGTGAGCTAAGAAATCTGTAGGAAGACAGGCCTACCTTGACCTGAGCAGCTAGGCTGTCGATTCCAGCGATTCCGTCCACGTCTAGAGATCTCTAGTTTAGATGAAAGGCAGGTTTGCCCAATGGTTAGCGCTCTGCAGTTGAAGCGAAATGCAGAAGGACGTTGTTCTCCGTGTGTCTGTCTCCTTTGGAGGGAGCAGAGAGCTGCTGCTAGGAGCCAACCTGTCTCTTTTTGTTGTTGTGAAAAGTTTTTAATAATTAAATACTTAAACATCACATTCCCCAGATCTCTGAGCAGTTGAGGGCTGGATTAAATATAGCTATAGTATACTGGCTCTTAACAGGTAAGGTCCACATATGCAAAAGGGCAGAAAGAAGAAACTTCTGGCAATGGGAGGTTAATGCCAGAACTGACAATGGTAGAAAACAGTTTAAGAGATTTAAAGGTACATACCAGCTTAAAATATGAGACTCATGATTTTGTAGTCTGAAATGAGATGTAATAAACAATTATTATGCATTGAGAGAGTGAACAAGAATTGAGCAATGTGGACGCCTCTGACGGGCCCTATCAGAGACATTTGCCATTGCCCAAAACATATTTAACAGTTAGCATGAGGATTTTAGTGAAAACCGGGTGAGAACGGCTGCCAGCATTAGCCTGGTCCAGTATCTATTCAATGCCAGGCTTTCCTCTGAGAAGGGTATGGGGTGCATTGCCAACCCAGTGGAAGGCTCTTCTGGAAGGCAGGGTAAAACCGGGAGAGTGAAACCGGGAGAGCGTGGTCACGTGATCTGGCTCTCAGCCAAGATGGCGAAAAGGTCACCTGACCCATCTGGCCTTCAGCCAAGATGGCGACTGCCACGTGTAGTCTGCTCAGTTGGAAAGTCCGCCAGCCACAACAGAAGCCACAGAGGGGAGGGGCAAAAGGCTGAAACTGAAAAACTGGGAGAACGGCTTCCCGTTAAGGTGAGATGCAGATGACACGAACACCCAAAATCCGGGGGAATTGGCTTAGAATTTTTAGATCCCATGGTTGAGTGACAAGTTCTGCCTGCAGGGGGCACAAGAGAGTGCCACGAACGCAGCAGTCTCAGGGTGCGAGCGTCCTCGGACCCCGGAGGCCGCGTTAGGGGAGAGAAGCCCGTGAGAGGCCAACCGTATGGCCTTTTTCCAGCTGACCGTACAGCTGAAGAAGGTGCCTGTGTAGAGACAGGCCCCGCCAAGGGAGAAGGAAGAAAAGAAGGAAACCAGAAATCCCGGATTTCTGGGGAGCAGACGCTGGGAATCCCGGATTCCCAGTGCAGGCAAAATCGTCATCAACCAAAAATGGGAGAAGGAAGGGAGGGGGCGATCTACCCAGAATGTACCAGAGAACACTGGCCAGGCGTTTTCTAGACGTAATGGGAAGAGGGCCCGCGTTGCTCAATTCTTGTTCACTCTCTCAATGCATAATAATTGTTTATTACATCTCATTTCAGACTACAAAATCATGAGTCTCATATTTTAAGCTGGCCATGCCACAAAACACCGGTCAAAAGCAAAGGGACCAGAGACGCCAGGATGCTCCCAGCCTTCTCTCGCGCTCCCCCCCCAAGACAACGCCCACAAATCAGCAGGAAGCAGTCTTGAGAATTCGCCGCCCCAATTCCTTCAAACTGGAGCATCTAATTTGCTTTTTATTATAAGGAAGACCTGGGAATGTTATGGTTTTGGTCCTTTTAAGAGATCTAATCTGCTTTTTATTATAAGGAAGACCTGGGAATGTTATGGTATTGGTCCCTTTAAGAGACAAGCCACGCCCACTCCCTCCCCATCCGCTGAGGCAGGCTGATCTTCAGCTTCTGGCCTGAGTTCGCTCTCTTTTCCATCTTCCTCTCGGAGAGGCAGCTTCGCTTCTGCCTCTCTCCCCACTTCTCTGCTTCCCCTCTTCTCTGTCTCTTTCTCCTCTTCTCTCTCTCTCTCTCTCTCTCTCTCTCTCTCCCCCTCTCTCTCTGTCCCCCCCCTTCACCCTTCCTCCTCCATAACCCCCTGAATAAACATTTAACCTCACCCTGCCTGTCGTGTCTATCCATGTTTCTGTCTTCTGCCCGCCCGCCATGTGTCTCCCTGCCTGGGACCAGCCATTGCTCTGAGACCAGCAGCCGTCTCTGCCTGGGACTGGCTGCTCCCAGGGCCCACTGTCTGCGGCCACATGGCCCGCCACCACCACTCAGGCCACCGCTCTGGGATCGGCAGCCATTTCTGCCTGGGACTGGCTGCTCCCAGAGCCTGCTGCCTGCCACCACATGGCCCGCTACCACCATTTGGGACCTACAGCATTTCTGCTGCCTACTGCCTCGGGGATCTTGCAGTATTTTTTAAAAAAGAACAACACATACCCTTTCAGAAAACCACTAGTTTTCACTACAGGGAGGTCTGAAGTATATTCACTAATCCTCAAAAACAGAAAATATTGATACTAGTAATCTTGTTAGGCCACTGTGATGAAAACCACAAAACCAAACAAGGTATACATCTATCTTAATATCTATTCTGTGAAAATACCATGACCAAGGTAGTTTCTAAAGAAAAGAATTTAATTTGCTTATGAAAGACCCCCAGTGCTTGGGAGACTCTCACTCAAGTCTCGGGATAACACGACCACCCCCCCCCCCCCCCACCCCCGCCCCGAGTAACTCGCGAGAGACTGTCCTTGCTGCAATCACATGAGGCTTTAATCAACGAGATGCACTGGGACCAAGACTCATAACCCACGCAAGGGAGGGTGTCACAGAAAATCACAAGGGGACAACTCCGAGCCCCTCAAGATCACTCAAGGTCATAATCAGCTAGTTCCTGAAACACGGTATTCCAAAAATACCAATGATGATCACAAGGGGGAAACTCCCTGTTTCTCAAGATTACAATCTAACTTTATCTTCAAATAGTTCCTTAAACACAGTCAGTGAACCGGCTAATCCTAGATTCCTGATTCTTCTCTTCCTGCTTAGATTTTTGGCTATTTTCTTACTGCTGGGGTGGGGGTGGGGGAGGTGGGGGTGTGTGTGGATTTATCCAGGTCTTTCACTTACAGTTTCAGAGGCTTAGAGTCCATGATGACAGAGTAAAGGTATGGTGGCAGGAGGCTGAGAGTTCCCATCTTGATCTGAGAGGAGAGAGAGCTCACAAGGCTTTTGAAATTTCTAAGCTCTCCCTCCCCAGTGACACAACAAGGCCATACCTTCTCAACAATAACTGGCAACCAAAAATTTAAATATATGAGTCTATGGTGGCCATTCTCCTTCAAACCACCACAGTACCTTTATTTTACATTTCTCTCTTTCTCTCTCTTTCTCTCTCTCTCTCTCTCTCTCTCTCCCTCTCTCTCTCTTGATTTTATTATATGTTTATTGGTTTATTGTGCTAGGGTTCAAACCCAGGTCTTCACGTACACTAGATAATTTACTGTATTACCCTTTTTATACATTTTAGTTAAATGCTGCAAGATCCCCGGCAGCAGTAGGCAGCAGAAATGCTGTAGGTCCCAAATGGTGGTAGCGGGCCATGTGGCAGCAGACAGCGGGCCCTGGGAACTGCCAGTCCCAGGCAGAGACGGCTGCCGGTCCCCGAGCAGTGGCTGGTCCCAGGCAGGGAGACACATGGCAGGCGGGCAGAAGACAGAGACATGGATAGATATGACATGCAGAGTGAGGTTGAATATTTATTTAGGAGGTTATGAAGGGGGGGTGAGAGAGAAAGGGGACAGAGGGAGAGAGAGAGAGAGAGAGAGAGAGAGAGAGAGAGAGAGGACAAAGAGACAGAGAAGGTCCTATTCATCATGATCCCATGATCTGTAGACCCACTATTAGAGATATTCCTGTAGATGTACTTTATTAATCTGTAGATGTTCCTCAATCTAGTAGCCACTGCAGGCACTAAAAATTTGGAATTGTTTTTCATTGTAATTTGGCATAGCCTAATTTGATTTGCCATAATTATATCCAATTCCATTATGTTCAAAATTAAAATATTAATTTTCAGCATTGGCAAAGGTTTGCTAGACCACTTCCAAAACATCAAACGAGTCAAGCTAGCAAGCTGAGCTTTTTAGGGAGAGCTATGTCCTATGTGAGAAGGGATATACTAAGAAGAATACCTAAGTCTCTACCATAGGCCTAGAGAAGGTCAATACTGTTAGATAGAAGAGACAGAGAAGAACAAATTTATGGATTCCAATAAAAATGCTGAATGCTAAGTCTCTAACAGACTTCCTTTAGCGTGGACACTGCATACATTTCTGCACTTTCATTGCTGGAAGAAGTACAGTCTGACCACTCATGAGAAGGCTCCTTTAGTCCCAGACATTATCCTTACAGCCAAACCAGCATGAAGTCTGTGTGATGCTATTTCTGAAAATATACTTCAGGTTAACTATCCTTCATCTTTTAGCTACTGAGAGTAGCTTGTAGATATCATTGTCTATTTGTGTTGTGCTTTAGACCAGAACAACTTTCTTTCCTGCCTGAAAGAACCAGCTGAGACTAGAAGGAAAGAGAACAATGTAAGCTTTATTTAATCATAAACATTTCAGTTAGGATGGGCTAAATGTGTAGCTCACAAGTCTTGCTAACAGCCTCTGGAATTTATTTTATTTATTTAATTTATTTATTTATGCAAATGGACACCGTCCTTACTTCAGTCCTTTTGGAAGAACAAGTACTACTGTAACTTCTGCCTGCAGGAGAGCAGCCACTGAGTCATGCACATCGAAAGTGAGCAACACTTGTGCTCCAAGGAGGGGAAGTGTTTCTCATTTTTCCCTGATTTGTCGCTCAGGTAAAATTTATGACCTACCCTTCAGCAATTAATACACTACTTCTAATAGGAGATGGTGAAGGATTGGGCTCATGAAGGGTGCTGCACTTGATCTGTACTAAGCCTGACTTAGCAAATACACACAGAATTCAGATTTAGATATAGGCTGTTGCTTCTTTATCTTGAACAGTACCCAGAATGCCCACCATCTGGAGTCTCAGCAAAGGAAGAGAGAGCACAAAGGCAGCTAAAACAAGACTCAGATTTTAGAAGGACTGTCTTTCGGCCCCCTGGACTTTTAAACAGCCGTGAGTAGAGTTGATGTGGGATGTCCTTCTGTATATGTGTTGCTTTTATTGGCTAATGCATAAAGCTGTTTTGTCCTAATGCAGGGTAGAAGAGATATACAGAGAGTAGGCAGAGTCAGGGAGCTGCCATGTAGCTGCCAAAGGAGGCAGACACCATGTAGCTGCCCAAGAAGAGAGAGGTAACAAACCACGAACTGCCATCTTTTGTTCACTGTCAGGCCACACTCAGACGGTCCTGCTGCAATCTAGTTCCAGCTGTCTGAGTTCCCACGGTCCCCTCCTAGGCCTACCATCAACCCTAAACCCATCTATATCCAATTTCTTAAATCATTTCAGTCTAACTCTTGAGGTCAAAGTGTTGTAGGGGTTAACAGTGTGGAAGCCACTGAGGATGGACCCTTATCTCACAGACAGTTTTCAACTCTTTCTTCCGTTTCCCTGCTAATGCTAGGAAGGGAAATGCCCCAACCGCTCCTCCACATTTAAATTGCCATATGAAAAGGGGGAGAAGTTAGGACTTTACTGAGGCCTATCAAGGGAAAGCTTTTCTTCATGGTCAAAAAGACAGATTCTGAGCTCTGCCTCCAGCCCTGGGTGGAGACATTAGATTCTGCTCTGCTCTGAAGATGAGACCATTACTTGAGAGTGACTCCAGCCGCGTTGGTTTATCCACCTCCTGTCCAGAAGACTACCCTACAGCAAACCTGACTGACCCGAGGACACGCTAAAGCAGTGGGAGGAATATTATATTCTTAATGAGAAAATGCACTTCTACTTCCCTGAAGCCCTTCCCCCGCGAACCTACTCAGATAGCTTCTGCCATATAACAGTATTAAGCTTGCTTTTTTCCAAGTCCTAACTCAAAAACCAGTTTTTCAACCCCTTCTTCCTATCTCTTTTTCAGATACTGGTCAAAAGCCTAAGCATGCTTTCCTGACACTCTGGGCTTTCTCACTTTGTCTGAATCTCTTTCTCACTTCTGCCATGCATCTGTGACCTTCATTGCTGAACATCGATGGTCCATGGCACATATGTAAGTGCCTAGGTGTGCATGCACATGCACTCGTGCACATGCACACACACACGAGAGCACACACATACACACACACACACACACTTCCCCCAATAGGTCAAAAGAGAGCAAGATAAAAAAAAAGTTTCAAGATATCTTGTTTCTTTAAAAACACAGTCAGTATCAGTTTTCAGAAGTCAAAAGATTGTTTTTGAAGAAAACGATAAAATAAAGTGTATGAATTGCAATTAGATTTGTGTTCAAAGGAAAAAATATCTTGCAGTCATATTGAGAACAACAGAGAACATTTGGCTCTGGACTGAGTATAAAAGTCATTTCTTTATGTGAGATCATGCTTTTACAGTTATGTAAGAACGCCTGAGCAGCTCTGTGCTCAGAGGCACAGCCAAAGTGTACTGAGAGGAGATCACGATGCCTGCAAGCGATCTTCAGTTTATCCCTGCCACCATCATGCACACAAAAGCAAACAGCAAATGCTAACAGCTGTTGAAGTTCAGTGGTGAATATGTGGGTGTTCTTTTGTATTATCCTTGGAGTGTTTTCTTTTATATTTTATAATGAAAATTTAGAAAGCAGCAGAGTCTCTTTAACCTAATGTTCCAAATATGTGATTATGAAACACTTTCATTCTCTTGATAATAACAGCACCATCACTGCAATAGACAGTACTCTAGAATGTACCTATATAGGGTAAGGTTTTGGTATCTATAATTTAAATATATAATAATGGTAGGTACACAATAAGAAAATGCTGAGAAAAAATAAAATAAAAAATTTGTTTTAAAAATTAAATATGCACTTTTAAGTCCATGGAAGAAGAGCCAGTTGAATGCAGTTAACACAGTAGTCTGATGTGGGAGTGATTTCTTATCAATAAAGAAACTGCCTAGGCCCATTGATAGCCCAACCCTTAGGTGGGTGGAGTAAACAGAACAGAATTCTGGGAGAAGGAAGCTGAGTCAGGAGTCGCCATGATGTTCCCACTCCAGACAGACGCAGGCTAGAATCTCCCCGGTAAGCGCACCTTGGGGTGCTACACAGAATATAAGATATGGGCTAGTCCAGGTGCGAGAGTTAGCAGAGAAGAGCTAGCCAATAATGGGCCAGGCAGTGTTTAAAAGAATACAGTTTCCGTGTAATTATTTCAGGGTAAAGCTAACCATGTGGGCGGCTGGGTGCCGGGACGCAGCCCTGCCGCTCTTTATTACAACAGTAGTCAAAAAAATAAAATTAGAAGCTTGCGCCATGACTGGTATTCACAACCAGATCCTGAAATCTAGTATTACCTCAGGAGCAGTGACACAGACCAGCGTTCTCAGATCCTGTACTCTAGTATTACCTCAGGAGCAGTGATGCAGACCAGCGTTCTCAGATTCTGTACTCTAGTATTACCTCAGAAGCAGTGACACAGACCAGCGTTCTCAGATCCTGTACTCTAGTATTACCTCAGGAGCAGTGATGCAGACCAGTGTTGAAATTGAGGCGTCGGGGTTTGCTGCGTCCCCAACACCCCGGCCTGCCTGGCTAGCTTATGCCCGAAATAACAACACACAAACTGTATTCATTTAAACACTGCTGGGCCCATTAACTTCAACCTCTTAACCCATTTCTTATCATCTATGTAGCACCATGAGGTGCGCTTACCAGGAAGATTCTAGCCTACATCCATCTTGAGTCGGAGCTTCATTGTGAGCATGCCTCAGAGAGCTGGGCCATCCTGTCCGCCCGCTAGACAGGAGCGTCTGGCATCTCTGAGCAGAGCTGCGTGCGTTCTCTGAGCTCACTTCCTCTTCCTGTCCGTATACTATTCTGTTTACTCCACCCACCTATTTTCTAACCTATAGGACCAGCCAAGCAGTGTCTTTATTTTAACCAATGAAATCAACAGATTGATAAACAGATTGATATATGACACTCCCACATCACTTCCCCCTTTTTCTGTTTAAACAAAAAGGAAAGGCTTTAACTTTAACATAGCAAAATTACATAAAACAGGTATCAAGTAAAAATTACAATAATCTTTATCATAACTAAGGAAAGAAAAGTATAACTATAACTAACTATTCTTAATTCCATCAAAGACAGAAAGATACAATATTACCTCAGCAAACAAGAAAAAAGCAACCTTTAAACTCTAGAAATGACAGAGACATCTTGCTGCCTGTACAGTCACCCAAAGTTCCTCTGTACCGTTGGGGCATCCATCTTCGGCCTACAGGCCCATAGTTTTCAGCAGACATTCCACAAAGCAGGAAATTTCAAAGGCAGTCACTATCTGCTTGTCCTGAAGAATGTCTTGCAGACTCTTTCATGAATCAGGAACCCCGAAAGATCATCTCACCTTTAGGCAAGTTCAGTAGTCCTCTCTCTGTGGGTTCTCTGTGTCCACTTTATGCAATAGTCCAGGCAAGAGCAATTTCTTGCCCAAATGGCTATCAAACTTCATAAGGATCCTCTTCGATGCCCATCTTCCTCTTAAAGTAGATTGGTGCTGCCAGGAGCAGATGTGTCTCATTGTCATGAAAAGTCCTTAGTTATTAAAACATTAAATATCCTATTCTGTAATCTTTGAAAGATATAAAGAATGCCTATCTAAAATATATCTATGTACATCTAGAAACTTAACTAACATGTTAACTAACTTAACTTAACTAATCTATTAACAACCTATATACATTACATTTTTAAATGAACTACACAATCATAATACCTTAATCAAGATCAGAAATACAGATACATATAACAAAATTGACCTTAAATTTAAATCACTAAAGCAAAATCCATATCAATGTAAATTATTCATACCTATACCATTTCCCCCTTTAAATGTAAAAGAACACTTATAAACCATATTTGGGAACATGGGCGCAGTTATCTCTCCAAACTGCTTCCTGCTGAATGGGGGCGTCGTTAATTGGGTCTTTCATGCTATAACCTGTGTGCTAGTTTCATCTCAGTTGGCAGTTGAGCGAAGCAATTTTCTGAAGATGTTCACAGCAACCCTTCAGGAGGGCGTGGTCCATCATACCATATTGGAATAGAAGAAATGAACAGGGTCTCATCCTCTGTGAAAACAAAACAAGAAACTCCTTTCCAAAGTATTATATCCTTAGATCCAAATTTCAAAGTCAAGGCATTTTCACAATATCTATGTTGGGTTAGTTTAGCAGCATTTATACGCAAATATCTTTTAGCAGCTCTTGCTCCTTCCTCAGCATTCAAACAATTCAAAGAGAGCATAATAGCATACAGTATCAAGATTCTCTGTGTATTTTCCATCTTTGTGCGCTTTATTTTAACCTCTATTTCGTTTATTTTTACTTTTAACTTTTTGAGCGTATATCTTTGACCTGGAATAGCTCTGTAGACCAGGCTGTTCTTGAACTCTCAGAGATCCGCCTGTCTCTGCCTCCCAGGCACTGGGATTAAAGGCGTATGCTACTACACCTTGAACTCACAGAGATCTGTTTGTCTCTGCCTTCTAGGCACTGGGATTAAAGGCGTGTGCTACCACACTTTGAAGTCACAGAGGTGAATCTCCCTCTGCATCCCAAGTGTTGGGATTAAAGGCGTGTACTACCACAACCAACTTCTCTTTTTCTTCCTTATTTTTTACTTTTAAGAACTTACTTTTAGCTTGCATATATTTTTAACACAGTGTAAACCATTTAAAAATTTTCTTTATCTTTGAATCTCTTTTTACTGTATCTCTCTCTGTTTTTCTGACCACATAGGTCTTTAATTTACCAAGCAATCTCAGTAGGACTAAAGGCGTGGCTTTGCCAGCTAAATCCAGTCCATTCCTTAGCTTTCTGCCATTCCAACCTTGTGACTGAGGTACCGGCCAGAGCCGCGTTCAGTGCCACAAGTCTACAGTGTTTCAAGGTCCCTGCCAGCCAGCGAGCTACAACAGACAACACTCAAGTCCTCTCTCTGTAGCCAGCCCTCCTGCCTCAAACAGTCAGAGTTTGCCCTGGCAGGATGGCCCAGAAAGCCGGCATTTTTAAACGGTGCAGCTTTTTTCCTGCTCCGGCTGAAAACGGAAAGGCATGCGATCAGCTTTTCTTCAACACCGTTTAAGTGTTTCGTGGCAGGACCTCTTAATGAGCTGCAGGGTTTTGCAGCTAAAGCTGAGTCAGGAAGCCTCTCTTAAATGAGAGCACTTGCTTTCCTTTAGCAAGCAGAGCAGAACCGAGAAACTGCTGCTACCAAGAAAACATGCTTTACTCTATTCTTTCCCATGTTTTCTCAGACTTTCTGTGGATTCGGTTGTCCACACGTTGGGCAGCCATCTGTTGAAATTGAGGCGTCGGGGTTTGCTGCGTCCCCAACACCCCGGCCTGCCTGGCTAGCTTATGCCCGAAATAACAACACACAAACTGTATTCATTTAAACACTGCTGGGCCCATTAACTTCAACCTCTTAACCCATTTCTTATCATCTATGTAGCACCATGAGGTGCGCTTACCAGGAAGATTCTAGCCTACATCCATCTTGAGTCGGAGCTTCATCGTGAGCATGCCTCAGAGAGCTGGGCCATCCTGTCCGCCCGCTAGACAGGAGCGTCTGGCATCTCTGAGCGGAGCTGCGTGCGTTCTCTGAGCTCACTTCCTCTTCCTGTCCGTATACTATTCTGTTTACTCCACCCACCTATTTTCTAACCTATAGGACCAGCCAAGCAGTGTCTTTATTTTAACCAATGAAATCAACAGATTGATAAACAGATTGATATATGACACTCCCACATCAGACCAGCGTTCTCAGATCCTGTACTCTAGTATTACCTCAGGAGCAGTGATGCAGACCAGCGTTCTCAGATTCTGTACTCTAGTATTACCTCAGGAGCAGTGATGCAGATCAACACTCCTCCCAGAAGGTTTGGGAAGGTCAATTGCTGTCATCCATCCTTTAAAAGGAGTGTGCACAAATTTTGTCATGTTTCCAAGTGGGCATGTGATGTTTGCTGGCCTTTCCATTGGTGGCATTAGACTGTTCATATGTTGATAGACGACATTAGTCGTCATGCTGACATAATCTCAGAATGAGCAACCAAGAGAAAGGGAGAGTTGAGCGATGGAAGAGCTGTTTCTTGTGACATATTTTTTGCCACAGGATCCAGCTCTTCCCACAACTGTTTTGTATTCTTGGATTTCCTAATTTCAAGGAATTTTAACCTAATCCAACTTGAAAGAGCTTTTGTTATTTATAATTAAACAACTTCCGGATGATTATAAAGGAGATAATAGGAATGCGTTCTATATTTTTCCCAAAGTATAATTTTTGTGTGTAATTTTTTCTCTGGGTGTATGTGGTTTGGAAGAAAATGGCCTCTAAAGAGAGGGGACTATTAGGAGGTGTGGCCTTGTTGGAGGAAGCTTATCACTATGGCATCAGGCTTTGAGTCTCATATATACTCAAGCAACACCCAGTGAGAGATGACTTCCTGTTGCCTGCTCCAGCACCATATTTGCTTGCACATCACATGTCATACCACGACAATAATGAACTAAACCTCTGAAAACATAAGCCCACCCAAGTAAATATTTTTTCCTTTATAAGAGTTGCTGTTCTCATGGTGTCCCTTCACAGCAAAGAAACCCTTAATTAAGGAAGGGTGATAACATAATCAAACAAAAACTGGATACATGAAGTTTTGAGAGACACACTCAGTCATATCTAGAGCAAAGCAATTATATCAGTATTTCCTTGATTGACACGAAGTTTCTGTAGGGTTGGTGTGGCAGTTTAAAGACAGTAAGGTAGTCTTTTTGACACTCCTTTTATCAGAAGGAGGGATCTATGTTCTCTTTTCGTGTGTCGGCTACGTGGCAGCTTTGATCAGTAGGACGGAGAAACAATTTTTTAGGCAAAGTGATACAAAACCATATTGCTCTGCCTTGCTACTAGGATGCTAACTTTGCTTGTCTGCTAAGAAAGGAGTCTGGCTCTCTTGAGGGCATAAGGAGGGTATGTCCATACCCTGGTCAATAAATCCTGATGAGCCCAGCTTTTGAGAATCCTAGGTTCTATTCATAGAAGGTTAGGAACTTGGAGGTTATTCCAGCCCTTTTTATTTCTGTCTTCCAGGATGAAGCTCCAGTATCATGGTGCACAGGCAGGATGTTCTGTGTACTTGACCTGAACGTTAGCTCTACAGCATCCATGAACATAAATCAAATAGTGATTCTTTTGTGCCACAAGGTTACTTGGCAACAGCTTATGAACATGCTGATCCTGAATAAGACCTGGGTTCTGCTATCAAAGGAGGAGAACGTGGGGGTTAATGTGGGTACCACTGCCTGCTCCATCTAACATCTGCTCTGTACTGTTAATGAGTTTCTCTAACAATCTTAGCTTTTAGATGGATGAAGGGTTGCTTCTGACATGATAGGACATCCTTTAGGGCAAACAGAATACATATTCATCGATACAATTTGGATAGAGCCACAGCTCAAGTTCTAGGTCATCCTTTAATCCCCTAAGGAGTATCATATTCTAACTTTGTGTCCATCTAATTACACCAGCATGTCCTAGAAACTGAGGAATGAACCATATCTTTGTCTAATTTAATACAACCTTGGGATATTATGTAAAGGAAAAGCCCATCAGTTGTAACAAAAACCCACCAAAGGCAGTGTTTAAAGGAAGACAGACAAGAGATCTCACAAAATCTTCTGCCTAGGTCGGACTGCTGCTGTATCACAAGACTCCAAAAGATCCATCCAGACTGCACTCCAGTTGGTGCTCTGCCAACCCCCAGCATGTTTATTTTAAACTTGAATTTGTGAGGAGGGAGATAAAAATCCATGATTGTCTAATTAAAACAAGGTTTATGTTAGAGGTGCCCTGGGACTGGCAAGCCGACTATCTCACCCTAAGTCAGGATTTTAGAGGACAATGTTTTTGTTCCTCAGGGTAAAGGGGTTTCCAAATGGCAGATCTGTCAGGAAAAATAGGTGTGATTACAGGATCAGAACAGAAGCATAGGAGTTAGTCATAATGGCCTCCTGAAACAAAGACATGATTGCTGTTTCTAGAACAGGAAGTACAGAACCATTCGTAAAGGTTACAGGTGGGGCAGGGCCCAATCCTTGAGAAACAGAGGTTTAATCATAAACAATTCTTCTTTACTATTCAATGGCTTTTAAGCCTAACATGGAGGCAGGCTGCTTCTTCAGTTTCCCCATCTGCACGGCTACACTTGAGTCCTTGTCCTTGTAGCTGTCATGGATTGAATTGTGACCCATAGGAAGAAGAAAGAACCTGTCAGAGCCCACATCTGGAAGGCACATGTCACTACCATCACACACTCCACAGCTGAGAAATGAGTCACTTGCTCTATCTCAGAGCAAAGAGGACTGTGAAGGGCAGCATGACTGAGTAGTCGCTGATGAGAAGCGTGGATTTGCTAGACTAAGTGGCGTGCTCCTTCATCTCCAGCAAATGAGTTCTTTACTTGAACTGTTAGAGGCTGAAATGATGAAAAATACTGGCGGTTATATGTTGTTTGTCCAAACTATGTTTTTGCTCTTTAGATAGTAAGTCAGATTTTTTGCTGTTATTGTTGTTTTGTTTTTGTTTACCTAATACCCTCACTCCCAGCTCCTTCCTACTGGAATGTATGCTTGCAAAGTAAGGTTTGTATCTTAAAACAAAGAAACAAACAAAACCCGATAAACTTCTAGTCTTATATTTTCAGAGGAGAAGAACAGCAAATAGACAAGCCTTGCTATTTAAAGATGTTTGGACTTGGGCAATTTATCTTCCTCTCCAATTCCATAAGGGACTTGGGATATGCTCAAGCACTCAAGAGGCAAAGGCAGACAAAACTCTGTGAGTGTGAGGACAGCCTGGTCTACATAGTGAGTTCCAGGCCAGTAAGACTACAATATATTAAGATGGCCGAGACTGTCGTAATAAAACCAAAACAACAACAGCAACAAAACCTGACCTACGTTGGACCCCATGTGACAGGGTCTGGCTGCTTCTGCCTGCCCCTGCTTACAGAGGCAGAGGATTGTTGAGAGGTTCACGTGAGTTAGTGCTTATGAAATGCCAAGCACAATGCCTGCTTCATCAAAATCATTTAATAAATTGTAGCTTTTACAATAAAATTAAGAACCCAAGTTTGGATAGATTAGCCACTTCTCTAAACTAGCACATTTCTTGTTGTATGCTGATACCTATAGAAATTTCTCTTTGTCGCATACAAAGACTGTTACAAAAAGTTGTAACTGAGAAAATACAGAGAACAGCTGACCTTGGTGGGATGCCCAGACCAAGGGATGCATCTGCAGCACAATCCTGCACCTAAAGCCCAGGGAACATAACAGAAGGGGGTGGAGGGTGGGGTAGAAAGATTGTAAGAGCCAAAGGACCAGGCCATGGTGTTGTCTATATGTTACAGGGAGGCTACACTCAATATTCAACACTACTGTTGCCTAAACAAGACATGAGCCTTGACAACACCAATTGACATGCACATGGGGAGTTTTACAAGGCACCACCCCTAGATAAAGAACTACAGACAATAAATGACTGCTTAGAGAGGGAGAATCAGTCTTTTCATAAATGAGACCCTGATTGGTTATCCAAGTGGTCAGCCTGAAAATGTATTTACAGGCAACACTAATGGATTCAGATTGTATTTATACATTAATTTGCATATACACACATATTTATCTAACATAATTAAAGAAAAAGAGGTCATAATTTTGAGTGGGTGTACATAATTCTGAGGGAGAAGGAAATAATGCAAATATAGTACACATATATGGAATTTTTTAAATTCAAGTTTTTTGAGCAGACATGAATGGGGTGATTCAAAGGGAAAGCAATGCAGGGATCCATTAAAGGTGCCCAGAGAAAAAGTTTTTATAGGGTGAATGCTGAAGCAGAAAAGAAAATTCTTTATCTGGGAGAAATTTGTAACTCCTGATGGAATATTTCTCATGACAGCACACTTGTGATTGTTTATACTTGAAGTCTCTGCTAGAACTCCCAGCACCTTTATGTTCTAGTCTGACTGAGCAGCTTCAATCCTCTGCCTCTGTAAGCAGGGGCAAGCAGAAGCAGCCAGACCCTGTCACATGGGGTCCAATGTAGGTCAGGTTTTGTTGCTGTTGTTGTTTTGGTTTTATTACGACAGTCTCGGCCATCTTAATATATTGTAATCTTACTGGCCTGGAACTCACTATGTAGACCAGGCTGTCCTCACACTCACAGAGTTTTGTCTGTCTTTGCCTCTTGAGTGCTTGGTTTAAAGGCATGTGCCACCATGCTGGCCCAAAGTAGTTTGATTGTCGTCATATATTAATTAAGCCCCTCTCTCCTAGCTAGTGTTTCTGTTACCCCATCATTGTATTGTAAGTTACATATTAACTAGGTTCACTTCTTCCCCATCTAAGGATCTTTCCCTCCCTTGGAAATCTTTTAAAGTAAACAATTATTTTTTATGGTAGGACTGAATGAAACCTCTTTCTTCCTGTTTTTCTATCTATGGTGTTAATAAGTCTCTTAATAAAGTTTATACCATATGTATGTGTGTGTGTGTGTGTGTAGCACCATATAATATGTATTGTACCATGTGTGTATATATATCCCAACTCAATGCCTTCCTCTCAAACCTCTAATCTCTCCACCCCAGAGCTAGCAGCAGCCTTCCCCACACCCATGCAGTAAGGGCTTGGTCCCACTACAAAGAAGTGACTGGGTCCCTAAGTCCATCAATTACCTAATCCACTGGTGAGGTCAAACTGATCAAACAGGAGGTAGGTCTGGTTGGAGGAGGAAGAGTACAGGGACTGTGTCTTGACGGGAATTTCTTGTCCCTGACCACTAACTGTCTGTGTTCTGTCATGAGGAAGTAGCTCTGTCCCACAATTCACTGCTGCATTGATAAATCTGTCTTACCAGAAGCCTTGGAACAACAGCAGCAAGCGACTGTGGACTGAAACCTGTAAAACTATACAAAATACATCTTTCTTAAGTTGTTTTCATAGTCATTTTGTCACGGTGATGAAAAATGACTAACAGAACACCAGATGCTTAGTTGCTCTCCTGTAATTGGTTGAATGTAAGACCTATTTTCTATCTGATTCTCCATCAGGTTTCAGTTTGCTTATGTAGGAACACAAGAGACACATCAATCTCTTCTGATTAGAGTCTCTCGGTTCTAATTTAACAGTTTGATTATGGTGCATCATAATACAATAGAATCAGGCTTTTATCCAGAACTTCCCCAGTTGGTCAACTGGAATTTCACCACATGGAAATGTGATCTCACTTAAGTCCTGAGTATGTCTAGCTTTTGCATTTTAGTTTCTTTGTTGGGTTCTCTCACATTGGTGTGATGTCTTATCAAGCTGTGTGATAATCAGCTAAATATTCCAACTCAGCAATCTGCTAGAGACTAGAATCCAGGCCTGGGGTTTTGACTCCCTCCTTCAAGCTGGCTTTGAACTGCTATTTAGTTATCTGTTCAGTGAAAAAAATCACTCCGATATTTAAGGCTTAAAATACCACAACTGATGTGGGAGTGTCATATATCAATCTCTTGATTTCATTGGTTAAAATAAAAGAAACTGCTTGGCTGATCCTGATAGGTTAGAACATAGGTGGGTGGAGTAAACAGAACAAAATGCTGACAGGAAGAGGAAGTGAGCTCAGAAATCATGCAGCTCCGCTCAGAGACGCCAGGCTCCTCTCGCGCTGGCGGATGGGATAGCTCAGCTCTCTGAGTCACACTCGCGATGAAGCTCCGACCCAAGATGGACGTAGGCTAGAATCTTCCCGGTAAGCGCACCTTGGGGTGCTACACAGAATATAAGAAATGGGCTAGTCCAGGTGCAAGAATTAGCTGAGGAGAGGCTGGAAATAATGGGCCAAGCAGTGTTTAAATGAATACAGTTTGTGTGTTGTTATTTCAGGCATAAGCTAGCCAGGTGGCCGGGGTGTTGGGGACGCAACCCCGCGGCCCCCATTTCAACACACAACTTAAGATTTCTTACAGTTCTGAGCCTAAAGCAGCAGTTCTACTGCTTTCTCCAGGGCTCACATGTGTGGATACACACAAATGGACCGTCAGCTGGAGGCTGCACCCTGCTGGAGTCATCGAGTGCCTGAGCCTCTGCTCCCATGCAGCATTTTCCTCTGGGTTTCTTCAGAGACTGGTGATGTCAGGACAACTGTTCTGAAAGAGCAAGCAGCCATGTAGAAATTATCAATCATCTGGCTTGTGAAACATCTTCTTGTACCTCTTTAACTAAAACAGATCACATGACAAAGCCTGGCCTCAATGTGAGTGAGACGGCTGCTGGAGTGATCTGTTATGAGCCTTTAAATTAACAATCTATTCCAGAAAGTTTATTGTTGTCATCTTCGACCTGACTATGGAGAAGGATAGCATAGAAAGTTTATACCCAAAAGGTTAATTTTAAACGGAACAGATGTCCTTTATAATTAGTAGTTTAATGTGGGATATACCTCTATATGTTGTGAATGTTTTATTACCACTGGTTAATTATAAAGCTACTTTGACCTATGACAGGGCAGAATATGGCTAGGCAGGAATTCCAAACAGAGAGACAGGGAAAAAGAAGGTGAAGTTAGGTAGACGCCAGTCACTTCTGGAGAAGTAGGATGTGAGGTAACAAATCATGAGTCTCATGGTAAAATACAAAAAAATAGAAATGAGTTAATATAAGCTGTAAGAGCTAGTTGATAATAAGCCTGAGCCATCAGCCAAACATTTATAATTAATATTAAACATCAGAGTGGGCCCATTGGGAACTGGCAGGTTGGAAGAGAAACCTGCAGTTACAGTGGTTTGCCAGATTATGTGCGAGGATTTCTTTTTACATGATGCATCTTAAATAATAGCAAAAAGCTAGCTAGTAAATTAATAAAATTCTGTAGTAGTTTGAATGTAATAGAGTATGTCACTATTAGGAGGTGTGACTTTTGTTGTAGTGGATAGGGCCTTGTAGGAGGAAGTGTGTCACTGTGGGGTGGGCTTTGAGGTTCCCTATGCTCAGGATACTTCCTGTTGACTGAAACCAAAATGTAGCCAGCACCATATCTGCCTGTGCACCACCATGTTTTCTGCCACGATGATACTGGACTGAACCTCTGAAATGATAAATGAGTCTTCTCAATTAAATGTTTTTCTTATAAGAGTTGGTGGTCATGGTGTCTCTTCACAGCAATAGAAATCCTAACAAAGACAATTCCCAATGGAAAGTACTTGCAAATAATGTTCTCTGATTTAGTTCCACAAAGAAATGTCTCTTAGAGGCTCATGTAAACAGATATTCCCAGAGTTGGTTGAAGGCGTAAGTCATAAACAATCCCACACCAGTTTGGAATTATGATTAATAGGGTGGTATTTATTTAAAGGGGAGAAAACTTACAGATCACCATCCCAGACAACAGCCCTCTGCGCAATCAGGAAGGAGTCTAGTCACCAGAAATGGAGCAGGAAGCAAAGAGAGCGTGAGGAGGGAAGTGGCCGCTTTTTTAAAGAGAAAGACCATGCCCCAATGGGCTGGTATTTCAGCGGCTATTGGCTGGAGGAGAGGAAGGACCTCCCGCAACACCTCCCCCTTTTGTTTAAGTAGGAGAGTTCTAAACCTACTACGAAATTATATACAATAAGTACAAATATCCTATGGAAGGACCTCCTGCAACAGTTGGTGGTGTTTTATGGGAAGGCTATGGAACCTTTGGGAGGGAGTCTGTCACTGGGGCCAGGCTTTGAGGTGTTAGAACCTGGCTCTACTTCCTTTTCTTTCTTCCTGGTTCCCATGTGTGGATGAAATGGGATCACCCTGCTTTCTAACTGGTTGACCTCCTGCCTCAGAGGACATGCCTTCCTGTCATGATAGACATGAGCCAATCAATCAATATAAGCTGATCTTTCCTTTAGACTATTTTGTCAGTGTATTCCATCTAAGCTGCAGAAAACTAACTAAAACATCTTCTAACTTTAGTAACCAGAGGCTGCTGTTTCTTAGCCAGGTTTACAATGAAAATTATGGTTCTTCATTTAGTTTATATTTTTAAATGTGAGAGTCACAATTTTAATGTTGGTAGATTGGCTCTACTGTCAGACACAGTGTCCCACACAGCTCTTTTGTACTTGTTGACTGATAGTGCACCAAGAAGAATTCTATTTCTCTGATAAAGTGCATCAACCGTTATGCAACATGCTAAAACAGGACTTCCCTTTTCCTGCCAAGCTTTCACTTCAGTTTGAGACTACTTTCTATTATAAATAATAGAAAATTCAACTCAGTGTAAACCATATTAAAGTGTATTGGCTTAGTTACCAGTTCGAAGAGCCTGGTTTCTATGCCATTTGGCCCAGCTGTTCACTGAGGTCTTTAAGTACTTTAACTCTTCTGCATGTTTGGGTTAAGGACTCACCCCAGCTCCTGGCATCCTTATATCCAAAGAGTCTGGAATGTTTGGGTGGAAGTTGCATCCCAGGCCCCGTCCCCTGGGAGTTGCCTCAGTCCAGACTCCACCCCCAAGAAAGGCCACTAAACTGATCACCTCTCCTCAGAGATGCTCAAGACCACTCCCACAGAGTATTTAAACAGCAACCCAGAGAACGAACAGGTACCACTTCTCCCGGCTCAAATGGACACCACCACACAACTAAAAACTGGCTTTACAAGGAATATCTGCTTTCTTGTCTCACTTATTCACCCTTGCCACTCCTGTACAACCAGGACACTTCTCTGCCCCATTCTTTCCTGCAGTTAATGACCTTTCCCGTGTTTAGCTCCACTCTTGGGGTCAATAATAATAATCTGTTTTTTCTCCTAGCCATCTGCCTTCTCATCTCCCTCAAGAAACAGTTGCCTGAGGTCTCCAGGATGGCACTAAACTGGGTGCCTCTTCAGCCACACCTCCTGCTGAGCTTAATCCTGTTGTAAGAGCCCCTTGTTCATTTCCCAGATGCCTGAAATAATCTCACAGACACTATATTATTTAAATCACTTCTTAACCAATTATTTATAGCTTCTTATTGGTTAACTCTTACATCTTAATTTAACCCATCTCCATTAATCTGTGCATCACCATGAGGTCGTGGCCTACCAACAAAGTTTCAGCACCTCTGTCTCCAGTGGTGGCTCCATGGCTTCTCCCTACTCTGCCTTCTTTCTCCCAGTATTCAGTTTAGTTTTCTCCACCCAGCTCTCTTCTGCCCTATCAGGCCAAGCTAATTTCTTTATTAACCAATGGTATTCACAGCATACAGAGGGGAATCCCACATCACCTCTCTTTTTCTGTTTAAATAAAAAGGAAGGTTTTAACTTTAACACATAAAAATTACATATAATAAAACAGGTATCAAGCAAGAATTACAGTTACAATATTCATATCTACTTTATCTTTAATTATAACTAAGGAAACTATAACTATAATTATCTATTCTTCAACTCTATCAAAGACCCCAGAAGGATATAATATTATCTGAGTTAACAGGAAATATATTGTAAGCAACTTCCAAAACTCTAGAATTGACGGAGACATCTCACTGCCTGGATGGTCACCCAAAGTTTTCTGTATCATTGGGGCATACAGCCTTCAACCCAGAGGCCCATAGTATCCAGCAGACTTTTCCACGAAGTACGAAATTTTAAAGACAATTCTACCTATATTGGCAATTTGTCAGTCACTTTCTTCTGTGTCCTGAAGAGTGTCTGGCAAACTCTTTCATGAAGCAGGAACCCTGAAGGATCATCTCACCTTTAGTCAAGTTCAACAGTCATTTCTCCTTGGGTTCTGCATGTCCAGTTCATATAGCACAGCATCAAGCAGTCCAGGCAAGAGCAGTTTCTTGCTCAAATGGTTAACCAACTCCATAAGGAGCTTCTTCAGTGCCCATCATCCTCTTGAAGTAGATTGGTGCTGCCAAGAGTAGATGTGTCTCACTGTCATGAAAAGTCTTAAACTCTTAAAACATTTAAATGTCATATTTTGAAGGTCTCTGAAAGATTTGAAGAATACCTATCTAAATGAAATATATCTTTAATATTATCTCTCTCTATATATGTATATATAACCTAACTAACATGACTACAAGGTTGACTATTATAGATGATTATCTATTAACCTATATTTCTTAATTATACATTACATCTTTAAATGAGATGCCCAAACACAATACCTTAATCAAGAGCAGAAATATATATACACAGTATAACAAAAATGACCTTAATATTCATATCAATGAAAATTTCTGTATCATATCCCTCTTTAAATGTTAAGCAAACATTTATAAACAATATTTAGGGAATTTGGGCATAGTTTTCTCCAAACTACTTCCTGTTATTTATTAGGTAAAGTAATTGTTTGGGGGTGTTCACAGAGACCTTTCGGGGGTTTTTGTTCCAACAAACCACGTTAGTCTAGAAGGATTCCACAGGTTCTCATCCTCTGTGGAAACAAAAGAAGAACCTCTTTTTCAAAGCAACATATCCGTAGAGCCAAATTTTGAAGATCACATACCTTTATGTTGGTTTAACTTCATCCATACAATGAAATGTCTCTCTATACTTAGCTCTTTAACAGTCAAAAATTTAAAACACAAAATAATATATATAATCTAGACTTTCTGTGTATATTCCATCTTTACGTGGCTCATTTTTCTTACTCTATTATTACTTTTTCTATAAGTTTACTTTCTCTTTAAAGACTTTGTTATATTTTTTAAAAAATCATTTGCTTCTTTTTATAGCTTTTTATAACTCTCTATTTTCTTTTTCTTTTTACAGATATCTATCCAACACTGTGACCCATTTAGAGGTCTTTTCCATCTGGATTTGTCTTTAATGCATATCTGTAATTATTTTCTGAGCAGAAGCTCTTCATAAAATGGTATGCATTCTTACTATGACTAAGGCTGCTTTTCCTTTTGGTTCTTCACAGTTCAACATGGTGGGGTGGTGGGCTGTTTACCATGAGCCGTGCTCACAGTCCAAGTTTTCAGGCACAGAGCAGGTATGTGTTGTCATTAAGCAAGTTGTAGCACTCTGCTCACAAACCCCATTTAAATGCTCTGTAGCTGGACCTCTTGAAAGAGCCAGAGTTTGCACTGGCAACACAGCCCAGGAAGCAGATGTACGTTGCTTTTTTTCTACTACTGCTGAATCAGGAAAATCTCTCTTAAAGGAGCCATGACATTAAACTCTGCTTAACTCTGTTTTTGTTTGTTTGTTTGTTTGGTTTTTGTTTTGGTTTGTTTGTTTGTTGTGTGTGTGTGTGTGTGTGTGTGTGTGTGTGTGCCTAGAATTCCTTCCCAAACGCTCTCAGAGTTTTAAGTGAATTTTACTTAGCCACATTTGTATACCAATTTGTTGTATGAGCCTGTGCCAATTTGTTGTAGGGAGGCCGCTTGCTTGTTCCCGGCTGCTCAGCCCTGAAATAACCACATAGAAATTGCATTAATTAAATCACTGCTTGGCCCATTAGCTCTAACCTTTTATTGACTAATTCTTACGTCTTAATTTACCAATCTCCATTCATCTGTGCATCACCACAAGATTGTGGCCTACCAGCAAAGTTTCAGCACATCTGTCTCCACTGGCAGCTCTATCGCTTCTCCCTGACTCTGCCTTCTTTCTCCCAGCATTCAGTTTAGTTCCCCCACCCCAGCTCTATTCTACCCTATCAGACCAAGCCAGTTTCTTTATTAACAAATGGTATTCACAGCATACAGAAGGGAATCCCACATCAAGAGCCCACCAACTCCCAACTCTCTCCTCCTCCATGTCATCTCATACACACAGGAAGTAGGCAGACTTGACCTGGTGCCCCTATACCCAAAAAGTCCATCTATCCAAAGAGTCTGGAATGTTTGGGTGGAAGTTGCATCCCAGGCCCCCTCCCTGCTTCAGTCCAGACTGCACCCCTAAGAAAGCCTGCTAAATGATGACCCCTCCTCAAAGATGCTCAAGACCACTCCCATCGGGTATTTAAACAACCCAGAGAACAAATGTGGTTTTCTGGTCTTCCTTCTCCAACTCCTCTATGGGGGGCTGAAAGGCCACCTGTGAGCATTGGTATCCATTAAACCTGGGCTTTTTCTAATTCGGTTTTATCTGGTCTGATTTGGATTACTGCATCTGCGGAGAGGCTTATCAGTGCGCAGAAACTTTATCCAGCTCTCCCTCTTGCTTTATCATCATAGCAATAGCGTCTTCAACCGGCTCTGAGGGCCACCAACTAACTCATTTATCTTCAGGAATTGTGTGAGAGAGAACTTCCTTCCTGTTTACACCCTCATTCCCTATGATCTCCCTGTATTCTCATTCACCTTAATTGGATTATTTCCATGCTGAGTAAGACATGGTGATTGAGGCAGTGCAATTATACTGATGGGTTTAGTTAATCTAGCCCAATCTGTAATGAGAGATATGTCAATTTTGGGGTTCTCTCAGAATACCTGACTACTCCTGGGGGTGGGTATATCCATTATCAAATGAATCTGGGAAATGTTAGGAATGCAACCCATAACTTCCAACTATGCAGTAGGAAAGGTGTCCTCCTGCCATCATGGCTCCCCAACATCATTGCTTCTCTCACACAATATTATTAACTTGGACTTTTGTCCCTCAGTCAGTGTAAGAAAACAACAAGAATCCGAAGAGAGAAGCCCAGATTCCTCAAGTCCTACTTAGTTCAGCATTTTACAAACAGCTCCTAAGAAGAAAATCATATAACTACTGTTTTATTGGGAAACCATAAATTCAAAAATTGTCAGGAGCTGAAATGATGGTGACTGAGGCCCGGGGTTCTATTCCATAGCACTTAGTAAAGAAAAAGCAAAGCAAAGTCCCTGAATTCTCTTTGTTACTATGTGGATGAAAGTCCGACCTGGCTCTCTAGGCTCCAGGCTGTGAGTTCTGGGCCCCCTCAGTAAACCACCTGCTCCCAGTTTGCTGACTTTTATCAGAGCTCTCACTTTTAATGTGAAAGTTTCCTGTGATCCAGTGAGAACATTTTTAAGAACAGAACAGAAAAACACATTTTCTAACTTCTTCCGCTTTGTAGGAAGTAACTTAAGAAGAAAACACCATTAAGCCCTGTTTTTCTTCACAAATAAGCCAAGCTCTTCTATTTTTACATACTATTTATGGCTAATCACTGGCTATGTGCTAACTGGCACACCGGTTTGTTTTTTACATCTTGGGTTTTTTTTTTTTTTGGTCTTTTGAGACAGGGTTTCTCTGTGGTTTTGGAGCCTGTCCTGGCACTAGCTCTTGTAGACCAGGCTGGTTTCAAACTCACAGAGATCCGCCTGCCTCTGCCTCCCGAGTGCTGGTATTAAAGGTGTGCGCCACCACCGCCCAGCTTACATCTTGTTTTAAGTGACATTGTAGGTTTATTTTTGCTTAGTTCTATGCTGCTGTGTGGCGAGTTTCTTCCTTTTCCCCACAGGAATAGAATTCTTCACACCCCTTTACTAAAGCCAAGGCTGTCACATTGCTGGACTCTGGAGGTGACATGGAACCTTCTAGGTGCACAGAATCTCTTGAGGTCCTGCAGCTCTGGCCATGTGCAGCAGTTTGGTGAAAGTCTATCAGTGGCTAGAAAGGATGGTTTTACTTTATTTCAGGGGGTCAACTTGGTTGTTCTGGACTCCAAATATGTGAGTCTAGTTTTGCCTCTAGTCATTCTTGTGTGACCTTAAGAAGAGAACAATTTCAAGGTCACCTCACTTAGTTTAGCTTTGCTGTATGATGTAAGTAATGTCTTATTTTAGCAAGTGTTGAAACATGAAGAGCAAAGTCCCCCCTGACTATGTGTCTCAATCAGTGCTCTCATGGCAACTTTTGTAAACAAAAGCATTTAATTGGGTCTGGCTTACAGTTTCAGAAGGTTAGTTCATGGTCATCATGGCAGAGAGCAAGGTGGCATGCAAGCAGATGTGGTGCTGGAGAAAAAGCCAAGAGTCTTACATCTAGATCTGCACAAGCAGAAAGACAAGGACACACTGAGACTGGCTTGGGTTTTTGAATCCCAAAGCCTAATCCCAGCGTCAAACTTCCTTCAAGAAGGCAATACTTCCTAATCCTTTCAAATAGTGCCAATTCCTGGTGACCAAAAATTCAGATCGCTGAACCTATGAAGGCCATTCTTATTCAGACCACCACACTATTGCAGAACCAAATCTCTAGGTTTTCAAAAAGAACTTGAGCAGGCGGCGCCGGCAGATGAGCACGCAGGCAGGCAACACAGATCACAGCAGATCGCCCCACTACAATTAAATCAAAGAGGTGAGGCAGACGCACGTGGCGGGCAGAGACCTGCAGACACCGCCCCAACCACCTTGACACCCCCCCCCCCCCGTTAGCCTGCGAGGGCTGCCACCCTATGCTGGGGCTGCTCCTCCTCGCCGAGACCTCTCTATCCCTGGCATATCCCAGATTGCACCCAGGGTCCTCCTTCACTCCCCCTCCCATCCGCCGGGCACGGGATCATCAAGTTTAACCTGTTTGGGCGCTGGATAGGGAGCTCGGGGCAGAGGGCAGCGGGAGTTCCTCTGTTTTGGTGGCTGGCCTGCAGAGGGGTTGGCCTTTTGTTGGCGAGGTCCCTGGCAAACCAGGAGCCTGGTCCTGGTCCTGAAGACCCTTCTGAGTAGTGAAAGAGATCTTGGCCAGCGGCGGGACCCAAGAAACGGGGAGAAGGCATTTTGTAAGCAGGGCCCCTGGCCAGCAGGAAAACCCGTTCCTGCTTTAAAGACACATTAAATAGCATCGATAGGACGAGATGGGCAGGCACCAAGGCAAGAATTCACCCAACAATCTGAAAAGCAACATGAAAACACCAGAACCCAATGATCTCACAACAGAAGGACTTGAACACCCTAGACACAGAAGAAGTGGAAAAAATTGACTTTATGAAAGCAATAGAGTCCCTTAAACAACATGCAAAAAACACCCTAATAGAAATAGAGGAGAAGTACGACAAAAAGTTTGAAGAAATGAGTAAAAAGTTTGAAGAATTGAGTAAATATGTACATGAGACCCTGGGAAACCATGAAAAAATGAACAAACAGGTAATGGAAACAGTTCAAGAATTGAAAACTGAAATGGAAGCAAGGAAGAAAACACAAACTGAGGACCAGCTGGATATGGAAAATCTAGGTCAACTAGCAGAGTCTACAGAAACAAACATAATCAATAGAATACAAGAGATAGAAGAAAGGGGACTGGAGAGATGGCTCAGTGGTTGAGAGCATTGACTGCTCTTCCAGAGGTCCTGAGTTCAATTCCCAGCAACCACATGGTGGCTCACAGCCATCTGTAATGAGACCTGGCGCCCCCTTCTGGCTTGCGGGCATACATGGAAGGAATGCTGTACACATAATAAATAAATATTTTAAAAAAAATAAATTTAATTAAAAAAAATATTTAAAAAAAAAAGAGATAGAAGAAAGAATCTCAGATTCTGAGGACACCATAGAGAAAATAAACGCACTGATCAAAGAAAACAGCAAAGCCAACAAATACTCATCACAAAGCATTCAGGAAATATGGGACACAATAAAAAGACCAAGCCTAAGAATAATATGAATAGAAGAAGGAGAAGAGTCATAGCTCAAAGGCCCAGAAAATATTTTTAACAAAATTATGGAAGAAAACTTTCCCAACATAAAGAAAGATATTCATTTGAATATTCAAGAAGCATACAGAACACCAAACAGACTGGATCAAAGAAGAACATCCCCTCACCATATAATAATCAAAACACAAAATATACAGGTTAAAGAAAGAATATTAAGAGCTGCAAAGGAAAAGGGGCAAGTAACTTATAAAGGTAAACCAATCAGACTCACGCCTGACTTCTCTATGGAAACCATGAAAGCCAGAAGGTCCTGGATAGAGGTTCTGCAAAAACTAAGAGACCATGGATGCAAACCCAAACTATTATACCCAGCCAAGCTATTGTTCACTATCAATGAAGAAAACAAGACATTCCAAGATAAGAACAAATTTAAACAATACGTAGCCACAAACCCAGCCCTACAGAAAATAATAGAAGGAAAATCACAACCTAAGGAATCCAGCATTGCCAACACTGTCTACAATAACTCAGGCGTCTAGTGAACCTTCACCAGCACACCTCAAAGAAGGGAGACACACAAACGCTACTACCAAAAACAATGAGAATAACCAGAGTAAACAACCACTGGTCATTAGTATCACTTAATATTAATGGCCTCAATTCACCCATAAAAAGGCACAGGCTAAGGGATTGGATACGAAAACAGGATCCAACATTCTGCTGTTTGCAAGAAACACATCTCAACCACAAAGACAGGCATCTACTCAGAATAAAAGGATGGGAAAAGGTCATTCAAGCAAATGGCCCTAGTAAAAAAGCAGGTGTGGCCATACTAATTTCTAACAAAACTGACTTCAAACTAAAATCAATCAGAAGGGATCGAGATGGGCACTTTATACTCATAACAGGAACAATTCATCAGGACGACATCTCAATCCTGAATGTCTATGCCCCTAATATAAAAGCACCCACTTATGTAAAAGAAACATTACTAGAACTTAAGGCAGACATCAAACCACACACATTAGTAGTAGGAGAATTCAACACACCTCTCTCTCCAATGGACAGGTCAAACAGACAGAAACCTAATAGAGAATTAAGAGAATTATTGGAGGTAATGAACCAAATGGACTTAACAGACATCTATAGAACACTCCACCCAAAAAGGAAAGAATATACCTTCTTCTCTGCAGCTCATGGAACCTTCTCAAAAATTGACCATATACTCGGAAACAAAGGAAACCTCCACAGATACAAAAGAATATCAGTGTCCACCTGTGTCTTATCAGATCACCACGGATTAAAGTTAGAAGGCAACAACAATGCTACCCCCAGAAAGCCAACAAACTCATGGAAATTGAACAATCAACTACTGAACCACACCTGGGTCAAGGAAGAAATTAAGAAAGAAATTAAAGTCTTCCTTGAACTTAATGAAAATAAAGAGACAACATACTCAAACCTATGGGACACGATGAAAGCAGTGCTAAGAGGAAAGTTCATAGCACTAAGTGCCCACTTAAATAAAACGGAGAAAGCATACATTGGGGACTTAACAGCACACCTGAAAGCTTTAGGAAAAAAAGAAGCAGATGTACCCAGAAGGAGTAGAAGACTGGAAATAATCAAACTGAGGGCAGAAATCAACAAAATAGAAACACAGAAAACAGTCCAAAGAATCAATGAAACAAAAAGTTGGTTCTTAGAGAAAATCAACAAGATCGACAAACCCCTACCCAGACTAATTAAACAACAGAGAGAGAACACGCAAATAAATAAAATCAGAAATGAAAAGGGGGATATAACCACAGACACAGAGGAAATTCAGAGAATCATTAGATCTTACTACAAAAGCCTATATGCCACAAAACTGGAAAATGCAGAATAAATGGACAGATTTTTAGATAAGTACCATATACCAAAGCTAAACAAAGACCAGGTGAACGATCTAAATAGACCTGTTAGTCGCGAAGAACTAGAAACTGTTATCAAAAATCTCCCCTCCAAAAAAAGCCCAGGACCAGATGGTTTCAATGCAGAATTCTACCAGAACTTCCAAGAAGAGCTAATACCTATACTCCTTAATGTAGTTCACAATATAGAAACAGAAGAGTCATTGCCAAATTCCTTTTATGAAGCCACAGTTACCCTGATACCAAAACCACACAAAGACCCAACCAAGAAAGAGAATTACAGGCCTATCTCACTCATGAATATCGACGCAAAAATTCTCAATAAAATACTGGCAAACCGAATCCAAGAACACATTAGAAAAATTATCCATTATGATCAAGTAGGCTTCATCCCAGAGATGCAGGGCTGGTTCAACACACGCAAATCTATCAATGTAATCCACCATATAAAGAAACTGAATGAAAAAACCATATGATTATTTCATTAGATGCCGAAAAAGCATTCGACAAAATTCAACACCCCTTTATGATAAAGGTCTTGGAGAGATTAGGGATACAAGGGTCATACCTAAATATAATAAAAGCTATTTACAGCAAGCCGACAGCTAACATTAAATTGAACGGAGAAAAACTCAAAGCCATCCCACTAAATCAGGAACAAGACAAGGATGTCCACTCTCTCCATACCTCTTCAATATAGTGCTTGAAGTTCTAGCAATAGCAATAAGACAACATAAGGGGATCAAGGGGATTCGTATTGGAAAGGAAGAAGTTAAGCTTTCGTTATTTGCAGATGATATGATAGTATACATAAGCGACCCCAAAAACTCTACCAAAGAACTCCTACAGCTGATAAATGCCTTTAGTAAGGTGGCAGGATACAAGATCAACTCCAAAAAGTCAGTGGCCTTCCTATACACTAAGGATAAGGAAGCAGAGAGGGAAATCAGAGAAGCATCACCTTTCATGATAGCCACAAATAGCATAAAATATCTAGGGGTAACTCTGACCAAGGAAGTGAAAGATCTATTTGACAAGAACTTTAAGTCTTTGAAGAAAGAAATTGAAGAGGACACCAGAAAATGGAAGGATCTCCCTTGCTCTTGGATTGGGAGGATCAACATAGTAAAAATGGCAATTCTACCAAAAGCAATTTATAGATTCAATGCAATCCCCATCAAAATCCCATCAAAATTCTTCACAGATCTGGAGAAGACAATAATCAACTTTATATGGAAAAACAAAAAACCCAGGATAGCCAAAACAATATTATACAACAAAGGAACGTCTGGAGGCATTACCATCCCTGACTTCAAACTCTATTACAGAGCTACAGTATTGAAAACAGCTTGGTATTGGCATAAAAACAGAGAAGTCGACCAATGGAATCGAATAGAAGACCCTGACTTTAACCCATAAACCTATGAACACCTGATTTTTGATAAAGGAACTAAAAGTATACAATGGAAAAAAGAGAGCATCTTTAACAAATTGTGCTGGCAAAACTGGATGTCAATCTGTAGAAGAATGAAAATAGATCCATATCTATCACCATGCACAAAACTCAAGTCCAAGACATCAATATCAGTCTGAACATGCTGAACCTGATAGAAGAGAAAGTGGGAAATACTCTACAACACGTGGGCACAGGAGACCACTTCCTACGTATAACCCCAGCAGCACAGACAGTAAGGGCCTCATTGAATAAATGGGACCTACTGAGACTGAGAAGCTTCTGTAAAGCAAAGGACACTGCCGCTAAGACAGAAAGGCAACCCACTGACTGGGAGAAGATCTTCACCAACCCTGCAACTGACAAAGGACTGATCTCCAAAATATATAAAGAACTCAAGAAACTAGACTGTAAAAGGCTAATCAACCCATTTATAAAATGGGGCACTGAGCTGAACAGAGATCTCTCAACAGAAGAAGTTCAAATGGCCAAAAGACACCTAAGGTCATGCTCAACTTCCTTAGCAATCAGAGAAATGCAAATCAAGGCAACTTTAAGATACCATCCTACACCTGTCAGTATGGCTAAAATATAAAACACCAATGATAGCCTTTGCTGGAGAGGGTGTGGAGAAAGGGGTACCCTCATCCATTGCTGGTGGGAATGCAAACTGGTGCAACCACTTTGGAAAGCAGTGTGGAGGTTTCTTAGGAAATTTGGGATCAACCTACCCCTGGACCCAGCAATACCACTCTTGGGAATATACCCAAGAGAGGCCTTATCATACAACAAAAGTATATGCTCAACTATGTTCACAGCAGCACTGTTTGTAATAGCCAGAACCTGGAAACAACCTAGATGCCCTTCAACTGAAGAATGGATGAAGAAAGTATGGAATATATACATATTAGAGTACTACTCAGCAGTAAAAAACAAGGACTTCCTGAAGTTTGCAGGCAAATGGATGGAAATAGAGAACACTATCCTGAGTGAGCTAAGCCAGACCCAAAAATAGGAACATGGGATGTACTCACTCATATTTGGTTTCTAGACATAAACAAAGGACATTGAGCCTATAATACGTGATCTTAGAGAAGCTAAATAAGAAGGAGAACCCAAAGAAAAACATATAGGCATCCTCCTGAATATTAACCTTCATCAGGCGATGAAAGGAGACAGAGACAGAGACCCACATTGTAGCACCGGACTGAAATCTCAAGGTCCAAATCAGAAGAAGATGGAGAGAGAGCACGAGCAAGGAACTCAGGACTGCGAGGGGTGCACCCACACACTGAGACAATGGGGATGTCCTATCTGGAACTCATCAAGGCCAGCTGACCTGGGTCTGAAAAAGCCTGGGATAAAACCGGTCTTGGGAAAAAACATAGAGACAATGAGGACTACTGAGAACTCAAGAACAATGGCAAAGGGTTTTTGATCCTACTGCACGTGTCGGCTTTGTGGGAGCCTAGGCAGTTTGGATACTCACCTTACTAGTCCTGGACTCACCTTACTAGTCCTGGATGGAGGTGGGTGGTCCTTGGACTTCCTACAGGGCAGGGAACCCTGATGGCTCTTTGGGCTGAAGAGGGAGGGGGACTTGACTTGGGGAGGGGGAGGGAAATGGGAGGCAGCGGTGGGGAAGAGACAGAAATCTTTAATAAATAAAAAATAAATAAAAAAAAAGAACTTGAATTCCTGGGTCCAACACTGACAGCTGGCCATGCCAACAGGGTGCCTCAGTTCTGTTAACCTATCAATGGTTCCAGGAGTAATCACTGAGTTGCTTAGATCTACATTACTATTTCAGATTTAGTTAAAATTAGAGGAAACTCCTCACTTAAACGCATCTCTGTATGAACTGGTCTTAACTAAATCTATAAAATTTAGGGAACAGTTTATATGTAGTTGGTATTCTATATTTCTACCCTAGTTGAGAAATTCTCAAAATCTGTATCTGGCAATCACCTGAAAGTCCCTCTTAGAACAGTGAGACTCAATCTTTTTAAAACACCTTTATGGTTTACGTAAAGAGTTTTGGCTTGTCTTCCTAATAATCCTTTCCTCTTCTCTGGTGTAGAAAGTATTTGTTTTCATCCATTGTCCCATGAAGTTCCTCTCCACTGTTCTTTATCTCAACCGAATAATGGTGGCTTCATTTCTCTTGCAATTACAGGTTTAGGCATTGGCACATTGAAATGGTTTTGGAGAAAGAGTAACTCAGTAATCAGGGGCCAGGGAATGCCATAAAAATCACACCACACAACAGACCTCACACAAGGAATTTATTGAGGGGTGGGTCACAAAATGGTTGCCTTTGAGCAAGGCTGGGGACTGAACAGTTCGTGATGGTGGGCTTTATAGATGGTATGGAGCATGTGCAGAAGGCAAATACAGCAGAAACACCGGTACTGAGTCACTGAACGTGGGGTGGGGTCTGGAATGTGGGAAAAGGATTTTGGCAATTCTTAGAATACCCAACACATATGATACAGTCCTAATGAACTATATAGGACAGTCTGCTAGGTGGCTTCTAAGAAATGTCCCTAAGAACAGCCAAAGGGCATGCTTATATTTGAACGCCATGCCTGAAAATGCATCAAGCAAGCATTTAACAACCTCAAGAGGACCTGGCCTGAGTGTCTTGTTTACTGTATAGGATTGCTGAGTAGAAAGATGGAAAGGAGGAATTGTGGTATTAGATTTCTTCAGAGGAATAAAACCCAATGATATAGAGAGACTTTGTTCTGAGATTTGGTCTGTAGTTATGGAGGTTGACAATCCCATAGTATGTGTGTGGAAACCAGAGGAGTGAGAAAGCTTGTGCTATGTGTCACTTCTAAGTGCCAACGCCTGAGAATCAGATGTGCTTTGGGGGCTGTGAGAGCCAATCCTAGGATCTGGGTGCTCTAAGACAGGAATGCTTCCATCCCAAAGTAGAGAAAGATGTTATCCCAATTCAAGAAGAGACAGTAGTTTGATTTGCCCCCCCCCTTTTTTTTTGGCTTTACTCAAACAGGTCCTTAATAGACTGGATAATATCTGCTAACAGTGGTGAGGGAAATCATTTTTACACAGTCTACTGTTTGGAAGGTTAGCCTCTCTCCTGGAGAGACTCACACCAACACACTTGGGATGTTATTTTCCAGCCATCTGGGCACCGTTTAACTGATTAAAGTTGACACATAAAGTTACCATCACAGTCTGTGACTATAAAGCTGAGTTCATCAGCCCACCGCTGGACGACTTGTCATGGGAGATGAAAGAATGAAGCAAGATGAGTCCATTGAACTTTTTCCTTAAAAAACTGAAGAGGGCAGAAATATTGACTGAACCAGCTGAAATTTATTATCCCAGACTTCAAATCCTGTTTTGAGGGTTCTCTGAGTTTCTCTGGATCTCTGCTTCAATAAAGTGCTGACCTTGCAGTTACCCTTAAGGATGTTACCAGAAGAGCCTTTCCACAGCTCGTGTTTGATCCTTTAGGGCTCTGATTAAATTCTCTGGAGTCTACTTTTAGTTTTCTTGGCCTTATGCACAAATCTTTTTATCCAGCTAAGGCCAGGTCTCCTTTTGCCACATAGTTCAGCAGGTCAGGCCCCACTGGCATCCTAACACCATGCAGTGCAACTGCTGTCGTCTCTGTTCAACTCCATCTTCTCCATGCTCCAGCGGGGCTGCTCCCCTGGTCTGAAGCTTTGCTGTGTTAGTTACTTTTCTCATGTTTGTGTCACAATACAAGTCAGAAACAAGGAAGCGAATACTCATTGTGGCTCATGATTGGGCTATAGTCCATTATGACAGGGAAGGCATGGTGGAGAACCATAGGCGTGGGTGTGGCTGAAGTTGGATAGCGGAAGCATGAAGTGGTGGTTGGAGAACAGGGAAGGCACACAATTATAACCCATACACTCCCCCAGTGTCCCACCTCCTCCTAGACCCTACTTTCTAAAGTTTCTATAACTTTCCCAAACACCAATTAGCAGGGGGGGGGGGGGTAAGTATTCTAACACCTGAGCCAGTGAGGGACGTTTCCCATTCAAATCACCCAACATTCCCCTCCCTCCTGATGAGCCATCCCCACTTCCAGGTTAGGGTTAGTTTTTGACCATCGAGGCTCTCCTAAGCCACTGTCAAGGTGATGCTGTTTTACAAAGGTTGTGTAGCTCTTGAGAAAGAGGACAAGACAATAATCATGGCTCCACACGGAGCTGTTTGCCTCTTGCTATGAATAAGTCACACTCCTGCTGCAATCTCCTGTTGCCAAGGCCAAACACCATTCCTGCTTTGTGTACTGAAATCCCCTAAACCACAAACCAGTGGTGAGATGAGAATGGACACACCCACTCTCCCAAGGTTGTAGACAGTCCCCTACAGTGCTCCCAGCTCCTAACAGACCCATACTAAACATGTGATATTGCAGTGATGTTAGATTGTCTCCTACATCTGCCCATATAGTCTCTTTGAGCCAAAAGTGTGGTGTTCATTTTAGTTTTTCCAATACTTAGCATATCTCCTAGCATAAGATAATTAGTTAATAAATATCTATTAATAAACATAAAAGTAATGCTTGGATTTGTGCTGAAGCTTGTATTTGCTCTTTGGCTGATCTATTCCTGATGTTTTTCAGACCATAACATCCTCAGCAGGGTGGGGAGGATGAAAAGAGAGGCAGGAAAACCTGAAGGAAAGGGTGTCCAGAGGTCCTCTGGCCTTAGCCAGGGCATAATCTTCTGAGTTTTCACTCTCCCGGTACTCAACAGGGGAGGGTAGTCCCTGTAGGCCAGGGGCTGCAAGGAAGGGGCTGTAATCATGACTGCTGTCACATTGCTAGCCAAATATTAGCAGACTTGAAAGTTCTTGAGGGTTGATCCTTCCTTTTATGTCAACACCTTGTAAAAGCAGGAGGTTATTATCTCCGGTGTCTGGTGGAGAAATGGCATTCTAAACTACCAGGAAGATTATAAGGTTATTATGAGTGGAAAGATTTCTGGTAAAAGCAAAAACATGTAACTGATATTGCATTGTCCCCTGAGAGTTAATCATTGCACTTCCTCCCCCACCTCAAGAGTTAGTCTAAAAGGCCTGTCAATCATCTGGATGAGACGATGTCTTTCGAGAAGTAGTCTGTTTCAGAAATTTTAAGACATTGTATAAAGCAGGCCTAAAAATGTAGGTTGGAACACGGGTCTTCATGTCTACTGTCCACTCTCACCCCCTGAGAATGCTTTCCTCCACAATTATGTCTGTCCACTGTCCACTCTCACCCCTTGAGAATGCTTTCCTCTACAGTTGTTTCTGTCCATTATCTACTCTCACCTCTTGAGAATGTTTCCCTCCACAATTATCTCTGTCCACTCTCACCCCTTGAGAGCTTTTCCCTTCTCTGTTGTCTTCCAGGCCACCGAGATGTTCCGTCTCATCCTTTGAGTGTTTTCTTCCAGAGTGGTCTCTCTGTCCACTTTCACATCTTGAGAAACAGCCCACTTTATCTTGTAATAAACTCCATCTGTCTTCTACCCTACACTGTGTGTCTCACTTGAACTCTTTTACATGGATCACAATGACTAGGAAACTGAGGGAGGACAGAGAAAGATTATACTAACATTCTCACTTCCAGCATTCTGGGTAGAGCACTAAGACCCAGAGGGGCCTTGAGAAATGTACTGGAGAGTCAATTTGGCCAAACTATCACATGGTTTTCATAGCTGACCTCCAGTGGAAAAGAGTTGAAGATTAAAAATCAAACATTCAGAGTCAAATTTGCCCCAAGATTTGGTAGAAAAATCCGGGTTCTCATGTACGACAATGGTGTTCTGGCTTCCATTAGTAGTGCCTTCCCAGGTCACTAAGAAGGTGAAGATGCTTTTGGGATTAGTGAGCCCAGATCTTCCTTGGACAGACTTCTTTCGGCTATAGAAAGGGCTCTCTGGGGGCAAGCAGGTAGAGGAGATGAGGGAGTGCTGATGCAAGGACACATTCTTGCTGGGTGAAGTCTTTACTGGGTCCTCACAGAGAAATACCTTGGCAGCTCTCAGCTGGGAAGACCCCATGATCCAAATGTCCAAGGAGGACAGACCCCAGCCCATACAGGGCCTACTGTAGACCGAGCTGGTATATTCACTAAGAAAAAGAATTTTGGAGGAATGCAAGCCACACTAAGTGGCCGATTTCCTTAGGCTTCTATTTTATGTAACCTACCTATGCCTGACTCATGCTAAGCTACACAACAAATCCTCACTGAGTGCACATGTTAAAACCGAATCCCCAGAGATCATTACTTGTATAAATAAGCTTAATCCGTCACATCTCCTCTGCTTCTTAGTGGCATGTTCGCTGTTGTCAAGAAACCAAGCTGTGTGAAAGCTGTCAGTTCGCGGGTGAAGGGCCATGCTGAGCACATGGGTACTCATAAATGCTGCCACTCCCCCCAGAAGCAAGGACAGCTAAGAGGATGTGGTCACGGATCAACTCTGTTCCTGGGTTTAGTTCTTACCAACCCACCTAAATAAGTTAGGCTTTTGTTTTGTTTTGTTTTGTTTTGTTTTGTTTTGTTTGAGACAGAGTGTAACAGTGTAGCCCAGGCTTCTCTAGCACTCCTTATGTAATGGATGTCGGCCTCAGATTTGAGCCCGTGCTCCTGCTGGAGAGGGCAGGGATTGCAGGCAGGGCCTCCACCCATAGCTGGGTTTGTTTTAAATAGTTCTATCCACACAGGCAGCTCTTGGAGCTTTCTGATGCTGGTCTCCTTAACACTTGAACAGCGAGCCCCACCCTCTCACATCTTTCATCGCCTTGATATTTTTCTTCTCTAATTTGCTCAAGACTTTGCCCTTGGAAGCTCAGTGTGGACAGGCATAGACGCTGGTCTGGGCACAGCAGCCCCGTTCTACCAGCACGCTGGGAAAGGACTAAGGGAAGCTTTATGTTGTTTTCCTTTACTCAGTTTTTATTGATGTGGAAGTTAGACTGGAAGCAAAAGCCACACCGATTTTTCTTCCCAGAAAACATATTACCATGTTTAAAAAATGTTCTAACGGCTCCGTGGGAAATGTTATTTTTCAAATGCTCTGTTTCTGAAAGAGCAGCGCGATTAGCTTTTCTACAGCATTGCTAGTAGACCTCCTAAACTCCCCAGGAAGAGCGTTATGGGGTTTTTCCCTTGGAAGGAGCAGCCAATTTGCTGCTCCCTAAAGGTGCACTTCATTTAAGCACAGTTCCAAATAACTAAAAACATAACACGGCGACGAATGAAAATTTGACAATTTAGTTAAAATAAAGGGTCTTATCTAGAACACAATGGGAGTATAAAAGAGAATTGCAAAAATAATAACTCTGGAACTCGGATAGATTTTTACAACTTTTCAAGTTTGGTCTCCTCCAAATGGGCAAATATGAAAGGAACTGGAGAGAAGAAAACAAAAGGGAAGTGAAAGACTTGTCCTCCTTAGAAGAAAATACAACGGCATGGAGAGAGCAGATGGCTTCAGAGGTTCCACTCTGTGATTTAGGCAGACTCCTACGACCTTCCTGGTGTTGCCTGGAGGCTGTGGCACAGAGACAAACCTGTCTGTGCAGCAGTTCCTAGAAGGCACTTTCGCAGGAGCAGGCCGGCGGTCTGGGGCGCGGTGGGGGTGGACGCTGGCAGCCCTTGTCCCGCTCCTCCCTCCGGGCGTGGTGATAGTGGGGGTGGGGCCAGCGGTGGCGGTGGAGTGCCTGGTGGTCCCCGGCCCACTCGTTGATCTCGGCTTCTCCCTCCCGCACACAGCACACAACTCCCAGGCGCCTCTGTAGCCGCCGCCAGAGCCCGCAGTCGCCCGCCTGGAAGAAGAGGTAGACGAAAGGGTTGAGGGCGCTATTGGCCACCTCCACGACGCGCATCGCCACCGCTTGGCCCTCTACCTCCCAGTCACCCGCAGGCCCCGACGACCAGGCGGCGGCCAAGCGGGAGGCGAAGTAGGGCAGCTCGCAGCCCACGAAGAGCAGCGCCAACGACAGACTCATTTTCAGGCTCTGCACCTTGGCGCGAGGCAGCGCACTGGGCAAGGGGGCTCGGGCCGGACTGGCGGACCAGCGTGCCCCAGCCACCGGAGCCTGAGACCCGCGCTGCCACCATGCACACAGCAGGTGACCACAAGAGACACCCATGATAGCAACCGGCGCCGCGAAGCCCACGACAGCTTCGTACAGAGCGTAGACCTGCAGATGCCAGCGCGGCAGAGGCGCGAAGATGCCCCAGCAGCGATGCTCCCCCGGCCAGGCGCTGGCGGCCCGAGGTGGGGGAGCGCCCCAGCGCACCACAAAAGTCGGCGGCAGTGCCAGCAGCAGCGCCAGCAGCCAGCCCAGGGCAGCCAGGGCGCGCGCGGGCAGCTGCGGGCCCTGCGGACGGCGCACGGCGAGCTGGCGCTCGAGGGCGATGAGCGCCACCAGGTGGGCGGAGGCGCCCCGCCCGGACGCCTGAAGCAGCTGCGAGAAGCGGCACGCCAGGTCGCCCAGAGCCGGACGCGGGTCGCCCAACAGTTCCCAAGCCAGCTGCGACAGCGCAGTGCCCCCGCACGCGTACAGGTCGGCCGCTGCCAGCTGCACCAGCAGGAAGTCCATCTTGCGACGCTTGGGACCCGGCCAAAGCCGGCTGCTGCCGCCGCACAGGCGACACAGCACGGTGGTGTTTCCCGCCACCGCGGCCACCAGGATGATGCCCATGAAGACCAGGTGGATCGGGTGGTTGGGTGGCCCGTGTGGCGGCAGCTGCGGTCCTGGGACAGAGGCCCCCTGCCCCGAAGTCAGGTTAAGATCCCAGCTCTGCAGGATGGCTACGGAGAGGTTAGGCGCCAGAGGCTGAGCTGAGGGGCTGAAGGAATCCTCCATCCTTAGTCCGGAGGAAGGAGAGGAACCGCTGAAGGCGGTTCTCGCTTAAAATGCCAAAGTGGAGGAGCTGAGAGGTTCCACAGGCCGCACCGCTGGGTCTCCGCGACTTCCCAAAGTTAGTTGGAAAAAAAAGAAAACACGCATCCGGGGCGATATAGATTCGGGTGAAATTGTGCTTAGTTGTTTTTATAGTTGTCCTCGTCATTTGTCACTCAAATGTGGGTTGTACATTCGAGGAACACACATGATCACTATTCTCCACCTTCTCAACATGTCGCCCCCTCCTCCAATCCCAGCAAAGCTTCTGCTCATCCATGATGCCACCGCTGGGCTCTGGAAACCTTGCCCTGCAACGTGCAGCCAGACAGAAAGTTCCGTGTGTGGCTTCTGCCGAGACTAGTTCAAGTTATTCCTGAAACAATACAAGAGATAGGAAGCTCCTGACTGAGAGTGTCCTTCCCCCTAAAAAAGTGATTTCGAGCAGAAAAAAATATATATATATATAAATACTATTTTTGATTTTTTAAAAGAAAAACCAGAAACATTTTGTAAAGACAGAGGTCTGCACTTGCTAGAGAAATGCAAGGATGCAAGCAACCCAGCAGGGTTCCTCATTCCCACCCCCCACTCCCAGTCCAGGTGGGCACCAGCGCAGAGCATATGCTAGGCAAGCAATCTACTACAGAACTACACCCAGCTGCTAACAGCAGTAATGACTTTTTGAGCAGAGTGAATCTTTTTGACTAGGTGAATCTTTGGTAGGGGCATACCTTCCTTTGCCTGCAATGAGAACCAAGGGCCTTACTGTTGCTTGGCAATTAGGAACAGCAGAGGTTTGCAGCTTTCCAAAACTCACTAGAAGCACAGATGACGGCGGCTCTCCTCCAGGGATGTACGCCTCATTTTGTTAGTCTGAAGAGGGCTCTAATAGGTTTTTATACAAATGATGGTTCGCGTATTGAGTCCCCCTAGTATCTCCGTCAGCGAGGGATGTGTCGCCAAGGCTCCTCTTTCTCTTGGTTCTGTTTTCTAGCAGATGGGAGGTTGCTAGGAGGGACTACGCCTCCAATAAAGCCTAGAGAAAAGGTGACTAAGAAAATGCTACGGCGGCCAATTTTTAAAAAAGAAACCCAACTCACAGGAAATGGTTTAGATTTAATGCTGCCGCTTTTAGCCCTGCTTCACAAACAAATTTCAGTTTTCCCACTGGAAGCATCATTTGGTCTTTTGTGCACCCATCACATTAATCACCGTGAAAGCAGATTTCTTGTACTTCTTGGTCTTGGGCCTGGGAGGTGTGGGTGTGTGCTGCTTCCTAGGCTGCAGCAACGTTTGCAATCTGCAGAGGCATGAGTTAGGAGGGCTCGGTAGGGTACAGACCATCCTGCCCATTGCTGTGGGGATCTCGATGCCTAAGGTCTATCACTTTGACTGGAGACATTTGTCATAGTCATTATACACCTAGTGCCTCATGCTGGACTGGAACATGATAGATATCAGTAAATATGTGTTTAGCTGATGAATTAGTAACTATATAATGCATGTCAGGTAACATTGAGCAAAGTTCTAGTCTTGACTATAAATGTATCATGTAGATGCTTTTTCTATTTGTACCAGTATCATCCAGAGGAGCCCCAGGAAGACCAGAGGGTGTGTGGATGTTGATGTCTTTGCTGGGGCTTTGAAGAAAGCGGCAGAGTAACAATGGGGGAGACTTTCAGTCCTAATTTGATTTTCATACTCTTTCCTCAGAGAGTTTGTCCAAGGCGTTTTCCTGTGCACCACACAGTCCAATCTTTGCTTCTGAACAGTGTAGGACAGCCAATGACTCTCCTACAAATCCAGTTCAGTATTTCTCAAATTTTGTTTGTGGGAATGTTCTCACAAATTACAAAGCAAAATTCTAGCACTGAAACTGCATTCCACAGAACTTTAGAAAGACTTGATAAAATATTGATAAAAAAACCAAAAACAAAGAAAGAGTTGTTTTCGAGCTGCTCAGGCTGCCAGAGTTGGTTTTGGTCAAAGAGTACCCATGGGACAAGTTGACCCTGACCTTCTCCCTGCATGGAGATTTTTGATATCACCTAATACCTGGTGGTACTGAAACAGCGAACAGGGCATTAGGACATGCACTGTATGCACTCAGCCCTTGTGGGGGGGCAGGAAGTGCTGGAAAGAACCGTGTCTCGTGTGTGAACAGAGTAGCAGTGGCATGGGATAATTCCCTGATCAACTGCGTGAGTGCTATGCTCCACTGTTTGGTGAAGGAATTTTAACCTGTGCACTACCTGCAGAGCCTCCATTGAGGTTTCTTAACCAAACTAATATTTCCCTGGCATCTTTAATCTGGTATAGTGTATTTTTTCCCTGTGTGACCTTGTTTCCTAGGGATGTTCATTTCTACCTATTTTGGCTCCTGGCTGTAGAATCAGAGAAATGATCAGAACCTGGAAAAGGTAGGTAGAATCACACATGCTAACAGCTATCACAGAAGTTGCTGGATATTTAGAAAAGATTTTGGATGGGCCCAGAGGTACAGGTGGTGCTATCGTCCCAACTTGTGGACAATTTTGAAAAGGAGAGTGGAAACTAGACAGTGATGAATTGTAGGGATAGTTTGTTTGTGCTTTAACAAATGAAGCTTGCCTGAAGATCAGAGTGCAGAGAGACACTAGTTAGCCATGGAGGCCAGGCAGTGGTGGTGCACACCTTTAATCCCAGCACTCAGTAAACAGAGGCAGAAGGATCTCTGTGAGTTCAAGGCTACCCTGGGCTACGTGAGATTGAATCTGTTTCGAAGAGAAACAGAGATCACTCAAAGGTGATGTAGCGCTTGGGACCCCAGCACTAGGGAGGCGGAGACGGGAGTGAAATGGCTGGGTGGAGAGAGGAACATAAGGCAGGAGGAGACAGGAGCTCAGTGCAGTCTGAGGATTTGTGGAGACAGGATCGCCCATTTGGTCTGAGCATTGGTAGAAGTAAGGACCCTCTAGTGGTTGGTTGCTGTTCTTCTCTGATCTTTCAGCATTAACCTCTAAATAAACCCCTAGATAAACTCTGGGGTTTATTTATTAAGACCAGTTAGAATTCATGCTACGATGAATGACTGGAGATGTCCTTCTCTTCTAAGGAAACCTTCCTGGGGTCAATACCTTGACATTTCAGCAGACCAAGCATAATCTCATGTTTCTTCACACCATCAAGGTAACCATGGTAACAAAGGATTCTGCTATGACTCTTGTCCCTTTGAGGATACAAAATCACCAGGCTCAGAAGCTGAAGTGGTCAGCTTCCGAGCCTGCCAGAGTCCCAGGTGGTGCTAGGACTTGTGAATTTGGGGTCAGCATGGTCTACATAGTGAGTTCCAGGCAGCAGGAGCTTTACAGTGAGGTACTGTCTCAATAGAAAGAAAAAGAAAATTAAAAAAACCCAACGTTATTCTAGTTTAGCTTTGAATTATTGTCAATTCCTCTCAGATTCTGACACTAGTAATTGTCTTGATGCTAAAGGTTTTTTTTTTTTTTGAGACAGGGTTGATCCGCCTGCCTCTGCCTCCCAAGTGCTGGGATTAAGGGCGTGCGCCACCACCGCCCAGCTAAAGGTTTTTTTTTTTTTTTTTTTATTTTTGTGCTTTGATTCCATTTTGAATTAAATTGTCCTGAAAATACTATACAGTATAAACCGACGGTCCTGTAGCCCCTGCACCACAGGACCAATTACGCAAGCCAGGGAGACTTAAAATCACACTCACACACAGACAGACAGAGACACGAGGCCACGGGTCTTGATACAAGAGTGCCAAGTTTATTGTGCTCAGGGGCAGCTTATGTAGGGCTCTGGCCTCGCCCCCGCTCTCGGGGTCTTCAGCTGCAGGCCCACCAGCCTGCCATCAGGGTCTCACGCTCAGAGCGGCTGCAGCCTGCTCAGAGCAGAGGAAAACAAGTTGCAGGGAATTCAGGGTCTGGGGGTCCACAGCCCCCAACAGCTCCCAACAGTGCCAGAACGGCAAGATATCTCCATGGGTAAAGGTGTTTGTTATTAAGCTAAATGACCAGGGTTTCATCTTTGGGGACCTTTGTGGTGAAGGCAGAGAACTAACTCCAAAGATTGTCCTCTGACCTCCACAGATGTATGCATGTGTATGCGTGCACATGCACACACACATTCATAAAAAATAAAACTATTAAAATTAGCCTTTCAATGGCAGGGGCTAGAGAAATGACGCAGTTGTTAAGAGAACTATGTACTCCTCCAGAGGACCCAAGTTCAGTTTCTAGCATTAACATGGCAGCTCACCACTGTCTGTAATTCCAGTTCCAGGTGATCTAAAGCTGCCTTCTATCCAAGAGCACCAGGGATAAGCAGGCAACACACACATACAATTATGCCTTTCTTTTTCTTTCTTTCTTTCTTTCTTTCTTTCTTTCTTTCTTTCTTTCTTTCTTTCTTTCTTTCTTTTTTTTTGGTTTTTCGAGACAGGGTTTCTCTGTGGTCTTGGAGCCTGTCCTGGAACTAGCTCTTGTAGACCAGGCTGGTCTCGAACTACAGAGATCCGCCTGCCTCTGCCTCCCGAGTGCTGGGATTAAAGGCGTGCGCCACCACCGCCCGGCTTCTTTTTCTTTCTTTTCTTTTTTTTTCTTTTTTTAAAAATATTTATTTATTTATTTATTTTATTTATTATGTATACAATATTCTGTCTGTGTGTATCCCCACAGGCCAGAAGAGGACGCCAGACCTCATTACAGATGGTTGTGAGCCACCATGTGGTTGCCGGGAATTGAACTCAAGACCTTTGGAAGAGCAGGCAGTGCTCTTAATCACTGAGCCATCTCTCCAGCCCCCCCCCCCTTTTTTTCTTTTTTGATATAGGATTTCCCTGTGGAGTGCTGACTGTCCTGGAACTAGCTCTGTAGACCAGGATGGCTTTGAAGTTGGAGATCTGCTTGAGTTAAGCCTACCAAATGCTGGGACCAAAAGTGTGTGCCACCACACATGGCTTCTTGGTAAGTTTTTAATGCCTTGTCTTGGAGGGTCTGAGGAGAATGAGGCGAAGCACTTCATACAGGACCTCTCTCTAAGCCGCTGTTCTATTGGCTTTGCTCGTGCTATTAGCATGTACACTTACACGTGAGAGAGTTGATGATCATTAGTTTCAGTCAGGAGACACTGGGAGGTAGATTTTGTATTTTTACTGAACCTTAATGTCATATTAAGATACTTTGAGGGGCTGGGGAGATGGCTCAGTGTTTAAGAGCACTGGCTGCTCTTCCAGAGGACCCGGGTTCAATTCCCAGCACCCACATGGCAGTTCACAAGTGTCTGTAACTCCAGTTCCAGGGGATCTGACACTCTCATATAGACATACATGCAGGCAAAACACCAATGCACATGGAATAAAAATTAAAAAAATAATAAAATTAAAAAAAAAGATACTTTGAGATCATATTAAGGTATATTTTCATGTGAGTTTGTGACTATAAGATAGACATGTATTAAATGGAATATCTCAGAAATTTATAAATGACTACAAATATAAGCTAATCCGAATCCAGTGAACAAGTAAAATAAAGGGGAAGGCTCTGAAGAAAGCTTTCATATACAGTTTGCAAATAGATTTGCTATGTAAAATAATGTTTGCAGATAGGCCTTTACTTGGAAAACACAAGGTACCAACTGAAAAAGATCTGTAAGGTTGCAGAGAGTGCTCAGGGGATCGAGCAGTGTTTTCTGTGAAAGTCTTAAAATGGAGTTCATGCCTAGATCCCATGTGAAAGTGGGGGACAGAAAGTGGGGGAACAGTGTTGTTCTATGGCCTCCACACGTGTTCACACATCTTATACACACAAGCAAAAATAATAGTAAATAACAATAAAATCTTAATTAAAAAAGGAAAAGCTATTGCACAGGTGTTCAATACACAACAAACACAGTGTGCACAGACAAAAGGAATGATGGGAAGGAAGGTCCACTGATATAGAAACTGCTGCAGGCTCCATGCTGGAGGTGCCCTTCAGGCTGTACCGCACAGCAGGGAGAAAAACGCCCACCAAGATGAAGACAAAGTCCATAGTTCTGGGAAAGTCTCTAAATGTCCAAACCTTGCTTTTTGGGCTTCTGCAGTTCTGCTTCTGGCTAACTGTTCCACTAACTGCAGTTGTCAGCCAGGCCATGGCTTTGTCTTTAAAACCTCCCCCTGTGAAAGAACTGTTTTTAATGGCTTAAATCCCTGTCCCAGCAGTCTTCTCTGGTGAATACGCCACAACGAAACAGAATAACTAATGTGCCAACTAGGAATGAGTTCATGTCAGCGTCACATTGGGGTCACGGAGCAGAGAGCTTTACAACACAACATGAGGAAGCGCTCAGGGGTCCCTGTGAATGGGCGGCAGTTTTCTTTCTTAGAGAAGGTCTCACGTAGCCCAGGCTGGCCTCTATGCCAAGGTGTAAAAAAAGAGAAAAAGTAAGTAAGTAAACTATGCTCTTCAGAATGACTGTCACCAAGACTTAATTCTCTCTAAATTAGGCTACAGATTTAATGTCTTCTTTTAAAAGGATCTCAGACCCTCCCGAACAAAGCCAGCATGAGGAATTTACTAAGCAGCTGGGCAGTGGTGGCACAAGCCTTTGATCCTTGTGCCTGGGATGCAGAGGCAGGTGTGTTAAAAGCATCACCTTAGCTCCCTGACCCCCTTTATACAGAGTCTGGATTGTTTAGTTAGGGGGCTTCACCCCTCCCCCCTGGCATCTATTTTTGGAATGTGGGGTGGAAAATTCCATTTCAAAGCTCCCTCCCCTGGGAAGGTCAAGAAAGACGCCAAACAGGAGGATCAAGGCCACTCCCGCAGGGTATTTAAACTGCCCCGCCCCAGAGAATGAACCCGGTTTTCCATGGTCTTTTGGTTCTCTGTCCCTCTCTCCGTGTTTTCTAGGGGAGCCACCCAGGGGTGCTGGCAGCCATTAAACATGAGCATCTTTTAATCTGGTCTGATAGAGATTATTTGTGTCTGGGGAGAGGTTGGTCGTTTAAGGAAAAAGTTCCAGGACAGCCAGGGCTACACTGAGAAACTGTACCCCTCCCAATAAAAGAAAAGAAAAAAAGGGATTTTCCATTTTGATAACTAGCAAATAGCGCAAATTTGTATGGAAAAAATTAAGCAAGGGTACCTGGGGCAAAAGGAGACTAGTCCAGTGAGGTCCTGGACAGCAGATGTGAGGGGCAGGAAGCAGAGCCTTCAGAAGGGCCAACCTGTGACCTTGGAAGGAATAATGCATTCAACCTAAGGTGTTAGATAACGAAGTGGAGAAGATGTAGATCATGCAACAAAAGGTCAATTGTTCAGCAATTAGACAAAACTGAAGAAAACAGCAACACCAATAAAATGTTAGATCTTTAATATGTAAAATATTCTGCATGGATCAGACCTAAGGTTAAAAAGAAAACTGTTTGTAAACATAAGAGAGAAGAGCATTCTAATTAGGACACAAACCCAAAACCTCACAAAACAACGACTCATAAGCATTTTAAAGAACATTTTAATTAAAAATTATATTTATTTGGTATAAAGATTTATAAATGGCCGGGCGGTGGTGGCACACGCCTGTAATCCCAGCACTCGGGAGGCAGAGGCAGGCGGATCTCTGTGAGTTCGAGACCAGCCTGGTCTACAAGAGCTAGTTCCAGGACAGGCTCCAAAGCCACAGAGAAACCCTGTCTCGAAAAACCAAAAAAAAAAAAAAAAAAAAAAAAAAAAGATTTATAAATATGTTATAAGAAAAATACAAATTTCTACATGTAAAAAAACTCCAGGTCAATAACAAAAGATAAACTACAAAGAAAATATTATTTCCAGTATTTTAAAAAATATTTATTATTTTAAAAATTTTATGTGTATGGATTTTTCCCTGCAGTTATGTCTGTGCACTACATGTGTGCCTGGTGCCCTTGAAGGCCCAGAAAAGGCATTGGCTTCCCTGAACTAGAGTTACAGACAGTTGTGAGCCACTGTGTGGATGCCAATCATTGAATCTGAATCCTCTGGTTGACAGCAAGTGCTTTTAAGCACTGAGCCGTCTCCCCAGCTTGTTTTTCTCTTTTATTTTTCAAAAGGCTAAAATCTAAAGCATCCATGTAGTGGAAAAATGGGCTAGCAACCAATAAGGAAAATGGCCAATAACAGACATAGGGGAAGTCATTCTGATGCAAACTCTAACGGTTATTAGAGCTATGGAAATATATCAATACTCACAATAAATAAAGATAAAATATTTGCTATCTATTGGGCATATTATCAATTGTGTATGTGTCTGCATGTTGCGTGTAAAGAGTATGTTCATTTCTTTGGTGACAAATGTGTAGTTTGTCTACAAAAGGGTGCAAACAAGTTGGTTGTAGTTGCCTTCTGGGGGGAGTTGACTGGGAAGCCTTTTGAAGCTTTACCTTTTGTACATATTCTTTTTTAAACACAAAAATAAAATCAGCTATGTTCAGAGTTTGTGTCCCATTTAATAGTTCTAACACATCAAATACATTCAAAGAGTTGCATCAAAAACAAGCAAGTCACGAAACATCATGATTCATAAGTAATAACCAACAGTTGTTAATATTTCATATTCTATATTATCCACACAAGAATGCATGCTCCTCTCCTTTAAATTCTTCTGCTGCTAGACCATCATAGGCCTGCAACAATAAGGTCTTAGCAGTAGCCAGTTCTGAAAATACGTAGTTCTGTAACCATTGGCACTTAAGATACAGTACACATTTTAACAGAAAGCAAAATTAGCAATTACTAGTCTGTTTCAGTTCATATGTATCCTGGTAAAGTTTTCTTATACCCTGCAGCTCCCGGAGAGGAGTGGGCTGTGAGCCACTGGTTGATTGCGTCTTCATACTTCGCTGGTTCTTTCTGCCAATCCTGATGCCACCTAAGGTGTGCTATGACAGCTGAGAAATTCTGCCCTGTGCTTTGTTTCCACATGAGAAACTGCTCCTTATTGTACTGATGGACAGAAGCAGACACTTTAGGGTAGTTTATAATAGAACGAAGCTTCTGGTCCAAAGAATAAGTAATTTCTGAAAATTCTGTAGCAATATTTGTTAGCTCATCTGGGTCTGAGGAAAGATCTGAAAGACAAGAAGTGAAAAAAGTTATGTGCTGAATTGTTGGAGACTATCGCTGTGACAGATACAGCATTAGGATTCACCCATTTTCCATTCTCCGTGGAAGATGGGCAGTGCACATTCACGGGTCACACAGTGACCTCATACTCAACTACGTTCTCCTGACACTACAACCCATAATGACTCAGTCATTCACACCCATGACCATGAAGCAAGGAATGGCTACAGATACACACTAACAGCGAAGCCTTTGTGTAATGAGGGAACAGACATCTTCCTGTCACCATCCTACCATCCCATTTTTTTCTTATGTGTTCTTTGATGTCAGAAACAGCCAAATCCTCATAATTAGCAAGCTGGCTTAGAATGAACTTCTCCTTTCCTTGACTTGACACATAGGCGGTTCACAAGTGCCACTTACAGCCATCTCACACTTCCCAGACAGAACAATCCCTCGTACAAATAACCACATTCACTTCTAACTACATCCTTTTTCTCTTCAAGCATCTTATCACTAGGGTTTCTGAAAATTTCACTAACCAGTGCTGTTCATTTGAGCAAGCAGCCATGAAAATAAGAACTCTTCTCAGTAAGGACCAGTGAGGAATACTGACAAGGGCTTCAGACCCACACACATTCTTTTTACAGGGGAAGGGAAGACAGAGGATGTGACAACTCAGGGTACCAATTCTACCGGAAAACAAGCAAGGCAATGACTTATGGGCGTGGACTTCAGAGAGTAAAGAAAACTGTGGATCCGTTTGGGTACACTAGCCAGGAGATGTCGAAAGGCACACGTAAGTCTGCCAGCTGACTAAAGATGGCATCTCTAGAGGAAAGAACAGTCCATGAATAAACGCTAGAGAGCTCTGTCATGGTCAGTGTACCTACGGATCCTTCAGGCACGTTCACCTTTTGCAGAATATGTTGAAAGCCAAAAATTTCAACAACTGTAAAGATGTAAATGAATTTTCTTTAGTAATTCATTAAGTGGACTTATCCACTTAAATAGACGAAATGCTCTGATGAGCTGAGGGGGAGGAGGGGGAGGAGGGAGAGGAGAGGAAGGATGATGGAATCGGAAACCAGGAACAGACAGCAGATTGTCATCACTTTCCATCATGGTCAGAGCGCTGTTGGCTGATGTTTCTGTCCCACCTAGTCCCACAGCCGTTTAGTCCCAAATAAGCACACAGCAATCTACATTAATTATACACTGATTGGTCTAGTATCTCAGGCTTCTTATCAACTCTTATAACTTATATTAGCCCATAATTCTTGTCTGTATTAGCCACTTGGCTTGGTACCTTTTTCAGTGTGACAGTTACATTTTGCTTGTTTTGTGTCTGGGACACTACTGCAGGCTGAATTTTTCCTCTTCCCAGAATTCTCGTTGCCCTGCCTCTACTTCCTGCCTGGCTACTGGCCAATCAGAGTTTATTTAAAATACAACTGGTGGGGTACAGACCATTGTCCCACAGCAGAGCAGGGGTGCTTCATCATAGGGAGCTGCTAAGGTGTGCCCTTCTGATTAGCTGCTGTGAAGGACTGCTGGACTGCATGGCACTGGGCTTGAGGAACTCTGCTCTGATTGGTTAGGTTTGCTGGGCCTGATGTAGGAGTTATGCAGATGTGACTTCACAGTGTCTATGAAGGTACCTGAGTCTCTCTGTTGATGTAGGAGTTCTGCAGATGTGACTTCACAGTGTCTATGAAGGTACCTGAGTCTCTATTGGAATCCCTGAATACATGTTCATAAACTTAAGGAAGTTAGTCCTCTGGCCCCAAAAGAATTATTTCTGTCAATATCCTAATATTTGTAATTAGGAGGGAAATTTCAGAAGTAATAAGTATTAATAGTGGCCTTCATACCTATTCTATGTACAACGTGGGGATAAAAGATAAGAAAAACTCTAGCCGGGCGGTGGTGGCGCATGCCTTTAATCTCAGCATTCAAGAGGCAGAGGCAAGTGGATCTCTGAGTGCGAGACCATCCTGGGCTGTTACAGAGAAACCCTGTATCAAAAAACAAATAATAATGAGAATGATAATAAGAATAATAATAAATAAAGATAAAATAGGAGAAGAACTCTAAATAAAAAATTCAGTTTAAGAATGAGTTCACAGAGAATGCTGCTAAAAGGCATTTCGCAGGTGGAAGGAGCTGTAGGTTTGTGCTTAGACCCGTGCTGAACTTCTACTTTTATGACTTCCTAGATCTGAGGTCCTGCACAGCTGTCAAACTTCCTGTGACCCCCAGTTTCCTTCCCAGTAAGGCGAAGAGAACAATATGATCTCACAGGACCATGATTAACATTAAATAAAGTATCAAGAATGTACAGACTCTCCAGCAGCTAGGCAGTCATCTCCTAGAATCGATGAAACTTAGGTGTAATGAGAAGGTGTCCACTGGGGATGGAGAAACAAAACAAACATGGGAAGACATTACCAAGAAACACATGGCTACATGAGATCTGGAGACCAAGCTTCAGGTGCTGATGTGGGAAGCAGCGGCCCCTCTTCCATTAGTGAACACTGGTAACTCATATCACAAATGTTCTTCACCATCAGCAGTCACAGATAACAGAGACTAGATCTAAACACTCACTCCAAACCATGAGACTGAGATCACCTATTGTAGCCTGTCCCAGTATGACAAGCCATAGGTATTCATTTGTTTTAACACCAATTATCCACTCCCTTGAGCATGTGGTGTAGAACACCTCATTCTACTTAGACTGGATCAAGAAGCTTACCGAAGAGCTGCGGCTGCACGGAGGCACCGTCAGAGTAGGCTATATACTTCCACTGGCCGGTTCGCAGCATGTAGGTGGAGGCATTTGCATTGCATCCATGGAATTCACTTAGGATCCAGGGTGGACGGTGCATTTTGAATGTCTGCTCATTTGCAGGTGCCTCCGATGACAGTGTCAACAAGGAGTACCCACTGAGGGTCTGAGGCACAGCAATCCCAGCAATATCTTCGGAACAAAAGTAAAATGCCTTTTTACTAATTCATTGGAATTATCTTGAAACGTCATTCCTGTTTTCCCATCACTAAAGGTTGCAGACTAGAGAGCATATGCAGATTTTGTAACCTAAGTGCCTAGACTGAAGAGCTCACGCATAGACCATGTTACCTTGAGTGATTTAGTAAGTTCCCCGACTGTTCCTCATCTCTCTTTTAAAAATATTTTATTTATTTATTTTTATTTCTATGTGCATTGGTGTTTCCCCTGTATATTTCTCTTTGTGAGAACATTGGATCACTGGAATTGGAGTAATAGACAGTTGCAAGCTGTCATGTGGGTGCTGGGAATTGAACTTGGATCCTCTGGAAAAGCAGCCAGCGCTCTTAACCACTGAGCCATCTCTCTAGCCCCATGTTTCCTCATTTCTAAGAGAGGTATAATAAGAGTACTTCTATCTCAAATGTTCATTTTTGGTGAAAACTAGCTAACTCAATTAAATTTGAGAACAGTGCCTGACACACTTTGCTCATGGGACAGTAATAAGGCATACGCAAAGAGGGGCTAGTAGTTAAAAATGATTACAGAATTAAACAAAAGCAGGTAATGTTTTGTAGATAAAATTTATTGTTATTGTGCCTTATGAACTCAAAAGTGGTGCACGGTCCATCCTGTGCTCTGGCACGGTCCATCCTGTGCTCTGGCACGGTCCATCTTGTGCTCTGGAGTGACTTAATGATTGTTTCACCTGTCAAATACTCAGAATAAGAGCACATGAAATCAGTCACTCACAAAAGGGATGCATGTCAAACACTGATCTTAAGGACAGTGTTGGTAAAACACTGGGCGGTATTGGCATAAAACAGAGGTACTCATCAGTGGAACTGAATTGAGGGCCCAGATATAAATCCACATTCCTGTGGACAACTGATTTCTGATAAGGAAGCTGGAAATACACAATAGAGAAAAAAGAAAGAAAGCATCTTCAGCAAATGGTAGCTGGTTATACTGGATGTTGATATGTAGAAGAATGCAAATAGATCCATAGCTGTCTCCCTGCACAAAGCTCAAGTCCAGGTGGATCAAAGACCTCAACATAAAGCCAGATAAACTGAATCTGACAGAAGAAAAAGTTGGGACTAGCCTTGAATGCATTGGCGTAGGAGACAACTTTCTGAACAGAATTCTAGTAGCATAGGCACTAAGATTGACAATTAACAAATAGGACCTCTTGAAACTGAGAAACTTCTCTAAGGCAAAGGACAGTGTAAATAAGACAAAACAGCAGCCTACATAATGGGAAAAGATCTTCACCAACCTCACATCTAACAAATGACTGGTCTCCAAAATACATAATGAACTCAAGAAACTAGACATCAAAAAACCAGGTAATTCAATTAAAAATGGGGTGCAGATCTAAACAGAGAATTCTCAACAGAAGAATCTCAAATGGCCAAGGAATGTTATTAAAGAAATATTCACCATCCTTACTCATCAGGGAAATACAAATCAAAATGACTCTGAGATTCCATCCATAAGAATGGCTAAGATCAAAAACTCAAGCAACAGCTCAATCTGCTCAATGACGTGGAACAAGGGGAACACTCTGCCATTCCTGGTGGGACTGCAAACTTGTTCAGTCACTTTGGAAATCAATAAGGCGGTTTCTCAGAAAATTAGGGATTGATCCCCTCAAGACCCAGTTATACCAGTCCTGGGCATACAACCAAAGGACGAGTCACCATACCACATGGATAGTTGCTCAGTTATGTTCATAGCAACTTTATTCTTAATAGCCAGAAACTGTAAACATCCGAGATGTCCCTTAACTGAAGAATACTTAAAGAAAATGTGGTACAGTTACACAATGGAGTACTGCTCAGCTTTTAAAAACAATGACATCATAAATTTGCAGGCAAATGGATGGGACTATAAAAAAATCACCAGACCTAGGAAGAAAAACATGATATGTACTTAATAATAAATGGATATTAGCTATAAAGTACAGGATAACCATGTTACAATCCATAGACCCCTGGGACGGGGAAAGAGAATAAATTTCTTAGGTGTACTGGGGATGAGTACGAATGGGAACAAGGAGGATTAGAAGTGAGGGGTAGAGGAGGGGGAAAGTACTGGGAGAGACAAGTGGAAATGGGGGGCATTTCTGGGGTGAGGTAGAAACCTAAAGCAATGAAAACTCCTAGGAGTCCACGGGGGTGTGTAGTGGCATTTCATTTGTATTTTAATAAATAATGCTTGCCTGAAGATCAGAGATTAAAACAGCCCCACTAGTCAGTCTTACAGACCAGGTAATGTTAACAAACACCTTTAATCCCAGTAGCTATACTAGTTTGCCATAGAAACCAGGTGATGGTGCACATCTTTAATTCCAGAACGAGAGAGGATTATAAAACAGGAGGAGACAGCTCACAGTCTCATTCTGAGATTCCTGGAGGCAGGATCACCATTTCAGACTGAAGTAGAGGTAAGAGCCAGTGGTTGGCTGTTTTGCTTTTCAACCTTCAGGTTGAACCCCAATAACTCTACTGAGTTTTTATGAATGATGCTTCACGGGTGAGCCTGACAAAGGCTCCTAGGAATGGGGGACACGGAACCTGAACTAGTTGTCTTATGTCACCAGCCGGGTGTCTAGCACAATCGTCTTTAGAGAGGATTCTTTCAGCAGTTGATGGGAGCAGATGCAGAGACCCACAACAGATCCAGGCAGAGCTCTGGGAATCTTGCAGAGCAGGGCCAGAAAGGATTGTAGGATGCAGAGGGGTCAAGATACCATGAGAAAATGGCTCAAAGAATCAGCTAATCAGGGTTCATAGGGGCTCACAAACACTGAACTTACAATCAGGGAGCCTGTATGGGTCTGACCTAGGTCCTCTACTATATGTTACGGTTGTGATGCTTGGGGTTCCTGTGGTACTACTAACAGTGTGAGTGGGAGCTTTCTCTGATGTGGGAGTGATTTCTTATTAATAAAGAAACTGCCTAGGCCCATTGATAGGCCAACCCTTAGGTAGGCGGAGTAAACAGAACAGGATGCTGGGAGAAAGAAGCTGAGTCAGTAGGAGTCGCCATGATTCTCCCACTCCAGGCAGACGCAGGTTAAGATCATTCCTGGTAAGCCAGCTCGTGGGCTACACAGATTATTAGAAATGGGTTAGGTCAATATGTAAGAGCTAGCCAATAATGGGCCAGGCAGTGTTTAAAAGAATACAGTATCCGTGTAATTATTTCGGGGCATAAGCTAGCCATGTGGGCGGCCGGGTGCTGGGGACGCAGCCCCGCCGCTCCTATTGCTACATTTCTCTGACTCTTTTGTCTACTTTTGGCACTCTTTTCTTCCTGCAGGGTTGCCTCATCCAGCCTTATAATGATGGGATAGGCCTAGTTTTGTGGTAACTTTATATGCTACGTTTGGATATAGCTGGGAGGCCTGTCCTTCTATGAAGAGAAAGGAGGAGGAAAGGATCTGGGGAAAGGAGATGGAGAGGGGGAGACTGTAGCTGGGACTAACACATGAGAGAAGGAGGCACAAAGAGGGAGCATTTCAAGCCGACCTGAAGGAGAGTGCTCTGGACTAAGCGCTCTGACACCGATGCGCTACAAGAAAGGAGGGGTCACCGGTGGACCAGAGCCAGGACAGCTCCTGAAAGACCTCAATCCTGTGCCCAACCTAGCTTGTATTCTCACTTTATACTGTAAAACCACAAGGTGGGGCAGACAAGCAACCGAGATTTTACAGAAACAACCGGCTGTGCACTGGCATGTACCCCATGTTATCTCCATGTAGTAGCTCTTTCTCCAGGTTGTTCTCTTCCTGGTAGTGAGCAGAGTCATGCTGGGCAAAGAGGCTGTACTAGCAGTGCTTTAAGTGAACCACTAAAGAAACAATAAATCAGTACCTAATAACTACTCTTTTCTACCTTATTCTACTTTAAGATAAAGGCATCGAGTGGGAAAGTGGCCAAGGCCTGGCTACACGTGGTCATTGCTCTGCAACAAAGGGAAACCAAGTGACGAATGAGCAGTCAGAGACCAAAATTCCAAAGCTAGAAAGATGTTCAAGCACACAATGACAAAGGAGACAGCTCTGATTTAAATTAACATCCAGGCAAATAAAGGAAGAAAATAAGAACCTGTACTGCTTTGATTTTTTTAAGGTAGGTATTTCACATATTACCGTCTCCAAAGTAGAGAAATAAGTTATCTTTCACCAACACGTACAAGTCAATGGTGATTTTTGTAAAACGTAATGCCACGGAACAGAACTGTAGTATTTAAACAGTGATGAACTTAAATGACACTTCTGGGGACTGGAGAGATGGCTCAGCAGTTAAGAGCAATGACTGCTCTTCCAGAGGGTTTGAGTTCAGTTCCTAGCAACCACATGGTGGCTCACAACCATCTGTATAGGATCTGATACCCTCTACTGGCATGAAGGTCTACATGCAGAGCACTCACACATAAAATATAAATAAATAAATAAAATCAAAAAGCAAGTGGAATAAAACATGAGGTGCCATCCAGTAAACTTCTTGTTTACAGATTCCCATCATGAGTTCCTGCCCTGACTTCACTGGATGATGTACAAGCTTCAAGATGAAATAAATTTACTCTGATAAATTAAAACACAATAGTTTTAGACAATTTTCCTTAGTCTATGACCTTCAATAGAAACAGCAGTCCAAATGTTACTACTCTGGACCTTTGGGTATCTCTACATACATTAAGAAGCAGGATATAAAGTGAACAGTGTACAGCTAAGAAATGTGTTTGAGGGGACATATGTTCACACTATTAGACATAGAAAGAATGGCCTTTATGGGCTCACATATTTGAATACATGGTGGAGCCTTCCCTGTTGGTGGAACTGTTTGGGAAGGATTAGGAAGTGTGGCCTTGTTGGTGGAGGTGTGTCACTTGAGGCAGGCTTTGAGGTTTCAAAAGACTCATGTGATTCCTCGTGCTCTTTCTCTACCTCAACGTATGAATCATGATGCAAGGTCTGAGCTGTTCCTGCCACCATGCTATGCTCTCGTTCCCCATCATAGACTCTTAATCTCTGAAAACATAAGTCAATTAAATTCTTTTAATAGTAGCCTTTGCCATGGTGCTTTGTCTCAGCAATAGAAAAGTGACCGATGGGCCCTGTAAAAAGAGGAGAGTAGATTCAGTAGTAGAAATACTTATATTCTAGGGAGGTGGTGGCAGAAAGTTGTATATAAGTAAAAAGATAAAGGTATGCATCCCAAAATCTGATGTGTCTTATTTTACAGTCGTATCCAGATTGCGAATCCTTTGAAGGGAAAATGACTAAAGAGAGTGAGGGCCATTAGAACTGGGAACATTGTCCTTGTTTCTCAGAGTACGAATCTGACTCAGAACGAGAGAGTTGCTCAAGTTAGTGGGATTCTGAGTACTTCACTTGTTTCTCTCTAGCTTTACAAACAAGTATTTCCATAAACACAGTACTTACCAAGCATGGTAGGGTAAATATCCACAAGAGAAACCACATTTGGTACTTGTAGGTTGGTCTTAATTCCTGGTCCCATGATCAGAAGTGGAACATGGGTACTCGCTTCATACATACTCATTTTATAGAACTGGCGGTGTTCCATGGCCATCTCACCATGGTCTGAAGTGTATATAACAATGGTTTTCTGAAGAAGATCTAACTTGCGGAGAGCCAAAATAATTTCACCTACCATAGAAATCAAGAAAGTTCTTTGGATTAGCTTTAGTTCGCGCCTTTTTTTTTTTTTTTTTTTTTTTTTTTGCCACACTAAGTTCAAACGAGCGCACTCAGAGCTTGCTGCAATACTTCTGACCACCTAGGTAGAACCCCATGGCCTCACATGCTTTCTCCTCAGCTGACACTCAGTATCTGCCAGACCACCACTTTAGCTTCTGTCAGGGAACACTGAGACCAGAGCGGCTTCTTCCTCTCAGTGCCTCAAATGGGGACAGACAGACAAGTCTGGATGTAACTCTGGACATGACTCCGATGTTAATGAGACTGCTACCACTACTGACTCTTGCTTTCTGCACAAGAAGAGGGGTGAGGGGAAACCCTAAATTCCCAGCTATCCCTTCTCCTAGCCCCTTGCACAACTGCCATGGTATGCTCTTAAAGCTGGCTTAGTTGTGGATATCCCACCTTAAAGGAGGAGGAACCATGAGCATATAGTGGGACTTGGGAAAAACTGAGCAGAGATGTTCCGAGAGACCTTGTCTCTTTGACTTGAAAGTTGCTCCTCATTGGAATTATGGGAATCACAATAAAGCATAGTGCAGAGAAAGGAGAAAATATCTTTATTTTTCTAGGTCTTGAATTTGGGGAGCGAAGGTCTATATTCAATGCGTGTATTTGAAGGTCCAGTCAGAGTACAGGGAAGGCACATGGACCTCTGTTTACCATGACTTGATGCTAAGAAGCAGAACATTTTTGGATAATAGATTGACCCATGCCCTCTGAAAGAGCAGCAAGTACTCTGAAGCACTCTGGAAGACATTTTTGTTTTATTTTATTCTTCTTTCATACATTAGATTCTGGCCGCAGTTCCCCCCTCCCGTTTCTCCCCCAGAACACATTTGAAGATGTCTAAAATGATACTGTGAAGTAAACATGAGTGCTATGTTGTCTTCACAATACCTTAACCTACCATCTGCCCCTCCCCTAAGACTGACATTCCTAGTATTCACAAGATTCATACTGGACTTTTCTCATTTTAATTTAGATATGAGTGATTGCATAGAAATAATTTCACCTACAATTTTTTATCAGAAAGTGACTTTTTCTATCTTTACATAAAATGTTGCTTGATAACTAGTGATATGTCATGTATGTCATGAGCATATGTGACAAATTAAATATGTTGGGAGAAAAGTTAAAGAGATTTTTCTACTCTTAACTCCTCTGTGTCTCTGTTGATTTAACTCCCAATGTCCACTCTCCTGAGAGTCCAAAGGTGTTTGCAAAAACCAAACTAATTCTTCTACATCAGTGTTTGGAAAGCGGAACTTTTTATCTCCTGAAAGCTAAGCTGCCTCTCACATGCCTGTCACGTTCAGCCAAGTACAGACAAGACCAACAGTGTTTTGTTTTAAGCAGAAAACAGCTTTCTATGACTTCTTATGTATGAACAAATCTGAGAACTTATGAATAATTAAAACAGAAAGGGCTCTTTTCCTCTGTTGTTAGTGTATTTTTATGAGTCAGTATCTCCAAGGTTCTACGTCTGAGGGATTTAAGCAACTGCTTTAAGAGATCTCTGAGGATGCTCCTGCAAGCCCCGACTGACATTCACAGCGTGTTGGAAAACCATTGCCCTGTTCTTCCTGCAGTTGCTTATTAATGACGCCACCCACCTAGCATGGCGTCTGTCTCCGCACACATAGCGTAATAAAACGCTCTAATGTTCTTAATTTCCTTCCTGGTAAACTTCCCCGTGCAGTTTTTGGTATAGGAAGAGTAATAGTCCACAGGGTGCATTTCCAACAAAGCTGACCACTTTGGGATTTTGATGGCATCATAAGCTACCTGAAAAGGAGAAGAAAATTCTTTACAGCAGCAAAGGTATAATACCGTTTCTTCCCACAGGCCAACTTCACAATGTTTCATACACAGAAGGATGGAAGAGAATGGAAATGAAGCACTCAATTCTCCAAGCAGGAATGGGCTGATCAGGAACAGGAGTGTTTCAGATTTGATGAGCTTTCTTTGAAAAGTCATAGAGTGAATTTGTCTTCCAGTGATAAATCCATGAGACACTTCACAAAAGGGGAAAATGAAAGGAAACTCAGGAAGATGAGCATTCAGTAAAGAAACAAAGCATGCCAGTGCTGAAGTGGAATCAAACCACACATATATGAGATAACAGAAGAAAAGGATGCTCTTGGAATGCTAATGTGCGCCATCTCAAAGGATTCAGATTCACAATCAGGATGACCAGTCTGAAGAAAAGGATTGAGATTTACATTGAGAAACTGGTAAAAATATAGTTCACACCAAAGGAACTCTATACTGAAAGCCAAAAAGTAAAAGTTAGGAAGTTGACCTAAATAGAGAAAGAAATATGACAATTTGCAAAGCCAAGGGAATATGCTTGTTATAGAGAGCTGCATTGGGGAGACAGTGGCCCACACTGCAGGTCAGGAGCTGCACAGCGGAGGCAGTGGCCCACACTGCAGGTCAGGAGCTGCACAGGGAAGGCAGTGGCCCACACTGCAGGTCAGGAGCTGCACAGGGGAGACAGTGGCCCACACTGCAGGTCAGGAGCTGCACAGCGAAGGCAGTGGCCCACACTGCAGGTCAGGAGCTGCACAGCGGAGGCAGTGGCCCACACTGCAGGTCAGGAGCTGCACAGGGAAGGCAGTGGCCCACACTGCAGGTCAGAAGCTGCACAGCGGAGGCAGTGGCCCACACTGCAGGTCAGGAGCTGCACAGCGGAGGCAGTGGCCCACACTGCAGGTCAGGAGCTGCACAGGGGAGACAGTGGCCCACACTACAGGTCAGGAGCTGCACAGGGGAGGCACGGCTCACACTGCAGGTCAGGAGCTGCACAGGGGAGGCAGTGGCCCACACTACAGGTCAGGAGTTGCACAGGGGAGGCACGGCTCACACTGCAGGTCAGGAGCTGCACAGGGGAGGCAGTGGCCCACACTACAGGTCAGGAGTTGCACAGGGGAGGCGGGCATGGCTCACACTGCAGGTCAGGAGCTGCATAGGGGAGGCGGTGGCCATACTGCAGGTCAGGAGTTGCACAGGGGAGGCAGGCAAGGCTCACAATGTACCTAGTATGCTCTTTACAACACTGATACCAGACATCTCTGTGTATTCAGCACAATGTACTAAATAATACATTTTCTCTCTCTATTGACAAATCATGGCAAAATTTTAAATATTTTGACAGATGTTTTTAAAATTTTTAGAAAAAATGATAAACTCTTTCTTTGACAATTAAGATGGTTTTTCAGTTTCCTTTCGGGTGATTATTTTTAGCATTCTGAACTGCCCACACTGCAGAGGTAATGTCTTTCAGTTCCTTCTTATAAACATACCATATACAACTCTATACAGGTAACAAGCACTAATATTTTATTTTCAAAATACTATCCTTTTAACAAACTCATTACTGTTTTAGTTTAAAAGTATAAATTCCCACCGGGCAGTGGTGGCACAGACCTTTAACCCTAACACTTGGGAGGTAGAGGCAGGCAGGGGGATCTCTGTAAATTCAAGGCCAGTCTGTTCTACAGAGCTAGTTCCGGGACAGCCAGGGCTGTTACACAGCGGAACCCTGTCTCAAAACAAACAAACAAAAAACAAAACAAAAAAGGAAAAAGTGTAAGTACCCAATTAATAATAAAAGTAAACCTGAGCTGGCACCAGGGGCTCTGTGTGTGACATGAATGTCTACTTTTGGCACACACAGAATACTTACCTTTTCAAGCCAATACAGAGACGTTTGAAAAGTAGAAGAGCCAAAGTTTTCCCCTGACGAAGGTGAAGGGTAAGGGTGGGGCAGATTCAGTCCCAGGTAAAGCACAAATGGCTTGGTGGAGTTAATGGCTTCCTGCCTCAGCCAGTTGACGGCTCTGTCTGTATTCTGCCAGTCCCCTGCCATCACTCTCCTTCTGTTCTTGTCTGGGATAAGATTAACCACAGGCCTGCCTTCTTGTCTGAGCAAGAATGCAACGTCCCTTGTCCACGCTTCCACACGGTTACTGAGGGTATAAGAACATAAGCAGTTCAGAAAACATTCATGCCACCTTAGAAACTGGCTCTACAAATGCTGGAAAGAAACAGGGAAACAGTGTTAAGATTTCCTTAAGTGTTTAGATAACAACACATCTCAGTTAAAAAGTTAAATATCACAGCTTTAAAAACCATGGAATATAATTGAATATTGATTTGTGCTAAGGTTATGACAGATTGCATAGACTAGTTAATTTTTCTTACAGAAAGATATTTAGTTGTGCTGGCTGGTCTTATGTCAATTTGACATAAACGAGCGTTATCTGAAAGGAGGGAACCTCAACTGAGAAACTGCTTCATAAGATCCAGTTGTAAGGCATTTTGTAAATTAGTGATTGATGGGTGGGGGCAAGCCCCTTGTGGGTGGTGCCAGCCCTGGCACATAGTCCTGAGAAAGTCATGGGTAGCAAGCCTGTAAGCAGCACCTCTCCATGGCTTCTGTGCCTGCCTCCAGGTCCCTGCCCTGCGTGAGTTCCTGTCCTGACTTCCTCCAGTGATGAACTTGATGTGGAAGTGTAAGTCAAATAACCCTTTCTTCCCCAAGCTGCTTTGGTCATGGTGATTTAGCACAGCAATAATAACCCTAAGTAAGACATTAGTTAAAGTATTTCATATTCCTAGTAATTTTCTTTTCCATTGCTTTCTCTGCTAAGAATGCCTATGCTACTCCAGTTGCTGGTAGGAATGCTGGTTTACCCATATACCTTCAACTATTTATTTTAACCTTACTAGGAAATTATAAAAAGTCTGAAAATTCTCATATTCTTTATATGCCTAATTTTTAATTTTAACATTTCTAGCTTCCTATCAGAAAGAGGTGCTAAAAGAAAGGCAGTATTATTCACAGTAACTGCAATGAGAAAGAGCCAACAGACAGGCAACAACTGGAAAGACGCAGAGTAAATCAGGGTGTCCTTAAGGTGGGGGCAAATCAGGTCAACCAAGGAACAGTTTGGGGGAGGTGAGGTGGCTCAGCAGATAAAAGCACTTGCCACCCAAACTTGAAGACCCAAGTTCATTCTCCAGAACCTACATGACGGAAGAAGAGAACGGATTCTAGAAAGTGGTCCTCTGACCTCAACACGCACCACGGCATGTGAGCATGCAAGCGTCCCCTCTTTCTCCTCCCCCGCCACATACACACAAAACTTTTAAAAGAAGAAATTAAACAGACTCTCAAAAAATTCACCGGACTGCCAAGCACAGTGGTGCATGCCTTTAATCCCAGGACTTGGAAGGCAAGAGGTAGGTAGGTAGGTCTCTATGTTTGAGGCCAGCCTGTTCTACAGAGAGTTCCAGGACAGCCAGGGCTATACAGAGAAACCCTATCTTGAAAAACAAGCAAACAAAAAGCAAAAGCAAAACAATCAAAAAACAATATAACCCCCCTAAAACAATCTAAAGCATTCATCCACCAGAGAGAGAGTATAGAGAAAATGTGCTCAGCCGCAGAAAGATGACATCCTGCCATGTGTGCTAACACAGCTGGAACTCGGCACTGTGTTAAGTGAAATCAGCCGCAGAAAGATGACATCCTGCCATGTGTGCTAACACAGCTGGAACTCGGTAAAGGCGTAAACCACGAACAATGCCACACCAGTTTGGGATTACTATTACTAGGGTAGTATTTATTTAAAGAGGGAAAACTTACAGATCACGATCCCGGACAACAGCTCTCTGCACAACTAGAGAAAGAGTCTAGTCGCCAGACCAGCAGGAAGTCAAGAGAGAGCAAGCAGAAGGAAATAGAGGCTTTATGAATGGAGAGAAACCACGCCCCAATGGGCTGGTATCTCAGCAGCTATTGGTTGGAGGGGCGGAAAGACCTCCTGCAACACCTCCCCCTTTTGTTTAAGTAAGAGAGTTCTAAACCTACTATGAAATTATATACAATAAGTACAAATATCTTATTCTAACTAGCTTAGGACTTGTATAATAAATAACTTGGCCAAGTCATGAGAGAAAAGTAACTATAGTTATATAGTCTTCAACCCCATCAAAGATCTGAGAAGGGAAATAATGTTACCTGGGTAATTAGGAAGTTCAGTAAAACAACTTCCAAAACCTGCAACAAATCACAGGGACAACTAGCTACCTGGGCAATCACCCAAAGTCACATTTGCAGCGTTGAAGCAACCAACTTTGGCTAAGGCCTAACGTAACTGACATACCATTTTCAAAGGCAAGCAACTTTTCAAAACTATCTTACCCAGTCTTGGCAGGATATGACAGTCCTGTTTTATCCATTGATGCACACTCTGTATCTCTGTCAGTGGTTGATGTATGGGCATTTCTTTGCCCCAAGGCCAGTTCTGTCAAAAAGAAAGGCTCCAAGTGGAGTGTCTTTGGTGCTCAACATTCTCTCGGGAATAGAGCGGTGTTGCCAGGAGCAATTGTGTCTCACTACCACAAAACTCTGAGTTAGATTAAAGGCCATTTTCTACAGCTCTTTGAAGAGGTTGAAGATCATCTATCTATACTGAGTATAATCTCTATATATCTAAATAACCTAATTAGTCTAATTATAAATGGCAAACTTAGATGACTATTAATCTATATAATTCTCAATATCTATCTAACTTAAAGACTAAGACAATAAACATCAGTAAACATCTGTGTAACAAATGAGGATAATGACCTCCAAATATAAACAATGTACAAATATACATTGCAATATGGTAAATATCGATACAATATATGTCAATACATAAAAAAATATTTTAAACAGGGGTAGAAACATGCATGCATACAATAGTCAATATAATTTAACTTTGTATCAATATACAAGTATCAATACCAATATGTTTGTCTAAAAATTGTAACTCACAATTACAAATCTGAGGCTGGACAGGTGGTGGTGGCATACACTCGGGAGGCAGAGAAAGGCGGATCTCTGTGAGTTCGAGGCAGAGAAAGGCGGATCTCTGTGAGTTCGACTGGACAGGTGGTGGTGCACGCCTTTAATCCCAGCCCTCGGGAAGTAGAGACAGGCGGATTTCGGATTTCGGTGAGTTCGAGGCCAGCTGGATAATAGGTAATATGGCAGTTTGATGTCTCCTCATTGCTGTGGAAATCGCTTCTCCTACCCAAGATCCATCATTATAGCTAAATGTCTCAACATTCATCGTATGCTGAATCCATTCATCCATAGGCGCTGATCTAGACTTTAAAGGCCCAATTATCTTTTTGCATTCTATGTTTGTATTCTCAAACGCTAGAGATTCAAGAAGTATTCGTCTAGAATCCGGGTCTGGTACCCCTACGTCCAGAGCCTTAATTAATCTTTGCAAAAAGTCAATAAAGGGTTTTCTCTGTCCCTGCCTAATTCTGGTATATGATTCAACCCTTTTTGCTGGATCTTGTATCTTATTCCAAGCATTTAAAGCTGCTTGGTGACATAGATGCAGTACTTCATCGTCATAAAGAGCTTGGACCTGTGGATCAGCATATTCTACTGCACCAAGAATTTGATCTTGGGAAACCTCGACACTTTTTGCTCTTCCTTGCTGTTCCATATGTTTGGATTCTTCTCTGAAATAAATTCCAAACATCAAGGAAGGTCCCTTATCTAAAACTGCAGACAGTAACTGATGGAAATCATAGGGGGTAGCTCTAGCATTAGAAGCCCAAGTCCTTATCATTTCCTGTACATATGCATTTTGCAAGCCAAAAGTAACAATAGCCTGTTTAATTTCTTTCAGATCATTCATTGCTATTGGCATCCATCTAGCTTCTCTGACTCCCTTTGAGCCTTTAGAAGTTGACGCTTTGTCAGAATTAAGTATAGGGTATGCCGCTAAAACCCTGGGTAAGCCAGTTCTAATAGCTGGTGTTGGCTTTGTATCCTGTCCTTGTGCCTTATTACTCTGTTCACCAGTTCCAATCATTTTTTAAGCATTTCAAGTCTTTTTATTATTTTGTTTATTATTGCCTCTTTTGAATCCTGAATCTCCTGACCTGCATGAGTTCTTGAGAGTACCATAATCTTCCTAAACGATAGAATATTCAAAAAAATACTAAAACCTAGTAACCAGTAAATTAAGTTATCCTCATAGTCATATAAATTTTGCATGATTAGACCCATTGTATTGGTAGCCCAAACAGTGAAAGTCATGTTGGAAACAAAAACTGCCATATTACCTATTATCCAGCTGGCCTCGAACTCACCGAAATCCGAAATCCGCCTGTCTCTGCTTCCCGAGGGCTGGGATTAAAGGCGTGCACCACCACCTGTCCGGTCGAACTCACAGAGATCCGCCTTTCTCTGCCTCCCGAGTGTATGCCACCACCACCTGTCCGGCCTCAGAGATCGTCCTGCCTCTCTGGATATTATGGGCCTTAAGGCCAAGTGTATCTCGGACTCGGCACTGGGCAGAGGAAGCGAGGGCTCGTTCCCGCCAAGCCGAACTTGCGGCCGGCAGCCGAGGGGGGGGTCCTAAAAGCCAAACGTTCGTCGGGCGCCAGGTAAAGGCGTAAACCACGAACAATGCCACACCAGTTTGGGATTACTATTACTAGGGTAGTATTTATTTAAAGAGGGAAAACTTACAGATCACCATCCCGGACAACAGCTCTCTGCACAACTAGAGAAAGAGTCTAGTCGCCAGACCAGCAGGAAGTCAAGAGAGAGCGAGCGGAAGGAAATAGAGGCTTTATGAATGGAGAGAAACCACGCCCCAATGGGCTGGTATCTCAGCAGCTATTGGTTGGAGGGGCGGAAAGACCTCCTGCAACAACTCGGCACTGTGTTAAGTGAAATCAGCCGCAGAAAGATGACATCCTGCCATGTGTGCTAACACAGCTGGAACTCTGCACTGTGTTAAGTGAAATCAGCCAGGCACAGAAGACAAGTAGGGCATGGTCTCACTTCTTGAAAAAGTAGATCTGGAAGTTGAGACTAGACTTGTGGTTCTCACAGGCTGAGGGGAGTGTGGCATGGCCTAAGTGGAGAAACACACACTGCGGGATCAACATTATAACAACGTCCTAAGCAGAAAGCCATCCTGCTTTCCTATTACATGGTGAGGTAGGCAGATATTTATTAAGCACTTCAGAATATTAAGGTCTCTGAGAGTTTTTGCCCTGAGAAGGGATGTAGAGGATACGGTGATGGTCAGCTCTGACAGCCAAGGCATCACCAAGGATACTAACCTCAGGGTACCTCTGAGCGAAAGCGTCTAGATTAGGTTAACTGAGGTATGAAGAATCACTTAATGTGGGCAGTGAGAAGGCACCAGGCAGAGGTGCAAACAGCACCAACCAAGCCTTGGTGAGGCAGGGTACCCTAGGTGGGTGTGGGCTTGGAGCTGGGGGCCCGACCTGCATGGCTGCTCCCACTTACCTCGACTGGCCTTGTCACAGCCAATCCTCCCTTCCCCCAGCTCTGCACTTCTGGTTTACCACTTGTCCATTCCCTGGTGAGACTGGACTGCTACCTCCATCCTGGTCAGCTCCTGAGCCCTCCAGCCTGCAAAGTCTGGGTAGGCTAGAGCTGGCCAATCAGAAATGGGCAGATCCTGCAACTCCTCCCTCTCTCGATAGACAGCACCTTCCTAGGCTGAGGTCTTGTAATGAATAAGAGAAGGAAGTGAGCAAGCAGTAGCTTCCAGCCCTCTCTGCCGGCTGACTCAAGTTTCAGGGTTATGAGCACATCATGCTCTTCTTGTCCTGACCTCCCTGATAGCATGAACGGTCCCTTTGAACTGTGAGCCAAATCCCACCCTTTCTTCCCCATGTTGCTTTTGTCAGGTATTTTATGGCAACAATGAGACAAGTAACTAATATAGAGACAAACCATGATTTGTGTATTATACAATGTATACATTTTATAGAAACATTTCATGGCACGCCATAAATAAGAATATTGTCCTAATTACTTTTCCATTGCTGTGATAAAACACCATGACCACGGTAACTTATAAAAGAAAGTATTTATTTAGGGTTTATAATTTTAGGGGGCAAGGACCACCATGGCAGTGATCATGGGAGCAGGCAGCAGGCATCATGCTGGAGTAGTAACTGAGATATTACTTCTTATTTCATAAGCAGGAGGCAGAGAGAGCTAAATAAGTCCACCTTCAGTGACACACCTTCTCCAAGGCCATACCTCTTAATCTTTTCCAAACAGTTCCACCAAAAGGGACCAACATATGAGCCTATGGGGGCTATTCTCATTCAAATTACTACATTCTACTCCCTGACTCCCAAAGACTTGTGGTCACATCATAGCGCAAAATTCATTTAGTCCAACTTTATTTATTTTTTTAAATTTATTTATTTACTTATTATGTCTACAATATTCTGTTTGTGTACATGCCTGCAGGCCAGAAGAGGGCACCAGACCTCATTACAGATGGTTGTGAGCCACCATGTGATTGCTGGGAATTGAACTCAGGACCTTTGGAAGAGCAGGCAATGCTCTTAACCACTGAGCCATCTCTCCAGCCCTAGTCCAACTTTAAAAAGTCCTTATAATCTGTCACAATCTCAACACTGTTTAGAAGGTCAAAGTCCAGAGTCTCTTCTGAGACTCATGGCCATGTTAACAGTAAATACAAACAGCTTACATACTTGTCATATATAATAGCACAGAATATATATTAGCATTCCAAAAGAGAGAAATGGAGGCATACTGAGGGAATATTCAACCCAAGCAAGACCAGAACCTATCAGGGCAAACTCTAGATCCTTGACTGAAGTCAAGTGGCTTTGATGGCTTAACATGTCCAGCTTTGCTGACTACAACACACTTCTGTCTGTTAGTCTGGTTCCACTTCCTGTATGCAGGTCCCTGCAGACACCCCATGGTTCTGGTGTCTCCAACACCATCCAGGCTTCACTACAGTTTCACCCAAAGGCCTGCCTCTCAGGGCCTCCACACAGGGACTCCCCTGAGTTTCCTTAATCGCAGGCCGAGGAAGATCCCATGATCCTTCACTCCTGTACCCTTCAGGACTCTAATGCCGGAAGCATGTGGCCCCATGCTGCCAGGTCTGTGTGCTCGCTTGGAATGGAACTCGGCCCCTCCCTGAATTATATTTGCCTAAGTTTTCCTTGGTAGCTGCTTTTTAGGAGGAATAAAAATCTTCCACAAATTGCAAGGTTAGCTGGGTAGGACCTCGCCTGAGCCGCTGCCATCATTCAACTTTGACTCCATCGGCTTCGGCTCTTAACATGGAATCTCCTCCTGCTCTGTCAGTCCTCTAGCTGTGCATTTCGGGTTTCCCTTTGCCCTGCTCATTCTCTTTTTACACAGACCTGCATAACAAGCAATACACCACAGAGTCAACATCAGGTTGTCTTGAAATGTCCTGGACCAAGAACATCATTCAATGTTTTTCAGTTTAGACTCAGGCAAATTTGGAGACAATGTCAGGAAGCAGCCATATTAAAATATCATAGAAATGGCAGTGTCTAATATTGTTCCCTTCTGAAACCTTGAGCTGGGCCTCCGTAAGTCCACACTGCTCTCTGTAACACTGTCTTCCAGGCTCCTACGAGGATGTCCCATTAAACCCCATTCATAGCATTCAATGGCTTTCCTAATCCAAAGCCCTCACGTCTTCCACATTCCCTGCACAGGCAGCATGATCAGACCTGTCTCTGCAGCAGAACACTCCCTGATTCCAGTTTCTGTCCTACTTACTTTTTGACTGCTGTGATAAGACACTACGACCAAGGCAACTTATCAAAAGGCATTTATTTGGACTTACAGTTTTGGGGGTTATGACGGTCATGGCAGGGAGCATTACAACAGCAGGCATGGTGCCATGTCAACCCACAGGCATGAGGCAGAGAGAACTGACTGGGAATTGTGTGAGCTTCTGAAAGCTCAAAGCTCACCCCCAGTGACACACCTCCTTTAATCAGGTCACACCTCCCACCCTTTCCTAGTCGTTCTACCAACTGGGGGTCAAGTATTTAAATATATGATCCTATGGGAGCAGCTCTCACTCAAACCACCACAAGTACATTTTCTCTATAAAAATAAAGGGAAATATTTTCAGGAGAAATTTGTGCAATTGCATGAAATAATGGGGAATGTAAATCACTTCAGAAAGGCAGGGGCTGTAAGGCTTGCTGACTGGATCCATATCACTCCAGTCTTTCCCACAGAACAGATGTTCACGCTGCACCAGGAACTGCCACAGACAGTTTCATTTATTCCTGTTTCAGTATCTTCAGTGTTAACCAGATAAGACTCAGCTGTTCAATAAGTGAACAGATTCCAGTTTACAAATAGGAGTCCCCAAAACTTAAGGGAAATTAAGTAATTTGCCCAAGGTGAGAAGAATGGTAAGCAGGATAGCATCACTCCTCACACTGCATGTTGTCTGCCCTCCTTTCTGTTAAATTCTTTTTTTAAAATTTATTTATTACATATACAGTGTTCTGTTTGCATATATGCGTGCAGGCCAGAAGACGGCACCAGATTTCATTACAGATGGTTGTGAGCCACCATGTCATTGCTGGGAATTGAACTCAGGATCTCTGGAAGAACAATCAGTGCTCTTAACCTCTGAGCCATCTTATCATCCCCCTCTGCTAAATTCTTAGGGCAAAGCAGAATACAGGGGGAGATTTTACCCAGAAGGCCCGGCACCTGGACAACAGTCCCTGGTGAAAGCACATTAAGGACATGCATTAGCGCATGGCATGAATCCAGAATGTCGGCAGGCGGGGTCATATAAACCACGCTGGGTGTGGGATTCTAATGAAATCAAGGAAGAATAACTCATGGGTTCAAAGCAGGTCAGTCATGTGATTGATCAGTTGTACATTTATAGATCACTGTTGAGTCCAGCTGGAGGCCACTGATAACTCAGGGAGGAATGATAGGAGCCTGAGGGGGGCAGACAGTGAGCAAGCTGGGGATGATCTCCCGCAGAAGGGACAGCACCGTGATGGGAGACAGAAGGGGCAGACGGTGAACAAGCTGGGCATGCTCTCCAGCCAAAGGGACAGCACCGTGATGGGAGACAGAAGGGAGGAATGTGGCTATATTTTAGAGTTTAAACAGAAAAGGGGAGAAATTTAATATTAGAAATAACAGCAAAATAATACTCAGAGTATTCTAGCATTGGTTTAACCACAAACTCACTGCACTGCCTCCTTAGGGCTTGCTTAGTAAATTACCACTTAAAGCAGAGTGTGCGCTTCCCACCTCTAGAGACGGGAAGTCTGAAGTCAGCCATCAGAGCCACACTCCTGCTGAAGGTTCTCTGCCAGACTGTGCTGTGTCTTCCTGGTTGAAGGTGACTCCAGCAATTCTGTCACATCTGACTTGTTGTTATCACTCCAGTCTCTGCTTCTGCCCTCAACTGTCCTCTCTGTGCATGCCTGCCTTTCCCTTCTTCCAATAAGAGTTGATCCTAAGTACAGAGTGTCATCTTGAGACCTTTAACTAGTTATAACTGCAGTTAGTATCTATTTCCAGATAAGATAACATCTGAAGTCCCATGAAGTTTGGGTGGAACACTATTCAATTTGTCACCTTATGACATTTAGTTTTCAATTCTCTCACTGGCCATGGCTCGTCACTATTAATATTGTCACTCTCAACGATCACTTTCTAGACACAAGGTGCTGCCTAGTCTTCTGTTTTTGTTGTGAGTCCCCAGTGTTAGGGAACTGAAGACCACACCCAGGTTTGTAGGCAGAACTTTAGGACTCGGGATATGTTTTTACATAAAAGTGCACAAAGAAAGCAGCACAAAGAGAAGCAGGGGTGAAGAAGCATATAGGTACAAGCTTCTGTGCAGAGAGCTCAGGGCACCCCCGAATCTCCCAGTGTGGAACTGTGACATGTGCAGAACCCTGGCGACTTAGATGCACCACACAAGCACCCCAGCACACGCCTACAGTTACAGAAGGTGAATTTCAGGCCTGCACGTTAGCACTTCCCTGCCCTTCTTGTCCACTTTAGTCGTCACGTTAGTGGAGTTCAGAGAGAGTAAGCATGTTCAAAATTACTAGAATTCAAACTACAGTAGAGAAACTAGAATTCAAAACTAGGCCGTTACTCTTTACCACAGTGCGCAGCTGCTTGTTTTTGTGGTTGTGTGGGTAGAACCCAGGGCCCTGTGCATGCTGAGCGCCTTGTCTACCCTGGAGCCAAAGCCCTAGCTAAGCTAGCTGCCTGCCATTTGAAGGTTTACTAAAATGAGAGGAAAGTTACAATAGTTTCAAGTTGTAGAGAACCGTTAAAGGTAAACAGGCTACTGTTACAAAGACTGTAAAATGAAAAAGATATTATATAACGGAAACTCACAAAATAATTCAGAGGCTAAGGTATTTTACAAATATCTAAATCCATTAACCATATATATTAATGTTTTAGACAAAAACCCATCAGAGCCGGGCGGTGGTGGCGCACGCCTTTAATCCCAGCACTCGGGAGGCAGAGGCAGGCGGATCTCTGTGAGTTCGAGACCAGCCTGGTCTCAGAGCTAGTTCCAGGACAGGTTCCAAAGCCACAGAGAAACCCTGTCTCGAAAAACCAAAAAAAAAAAAAAAAAAAAAACCATCAGAATGTTAACAGTTTAATATTTTAAGAAGATTAAAGAAAGTTAAGCTTTAGCCAAATTGGCATACTCGAGGAGTAAGGGAATTACTCTCAGCCCTGTGGTAAAGTAAGCATGCAGAGTCCATGAGTGTGCAGGAGGGGGCAGCGTTTGCTTTCATCTTACCTAACGGAATGATGTCCCGAAGTATAGTCTAGTTTTCCAAACTTCTGAGTCTGATAGCCATGCTTCTCCATGACATCCATCCATGTTGTATAATTTGGATCAAGACCCTTAAAATTATTCCAAGATTCTGTTAAGTGAGTGAAGAGGCCACTCCACATGGCTGAGGGGAAAAGAGAAATGAAAGGAACGGATGAAGGTTAAAACTTAATCATTACTGGCTGTTTCAGTCTGTGATCTGGAATAAGAAACGCCATCAGCTTCAGCAGGTCCCGGGCATTTCTCACTGGTACCCATTTTATCGGAGGGCAAGCCCTACAAGGATTTCTATTCACCAAGGCCTGGAGGTTAAGTTGATTAAGGTATTTGTTGTATTTATGGCTGGAATTAAATATAAAGCTTGCATATCATTAGTGTTTTTCAGTCAGAAAAGCTTTCTAGTTTTTTTTTCTAGTTTTTTTAAACTAGTAGTTTAAAAAAGTAGTGTACTGACAATTATAGATATTGTTTCCCTTATCTCTTCAAGGACTTCCCTATTCATTATCTTTTCACTTAGGGTTTTTCTAAGAAAAAGAAAGAAAAAGAGATGCTATGTGTCCTCATTTTCTCAAACTTTCCTTTTCTTTTCTCATTTCTGGGTGCACACACAGTAGGTTTCCTGTTCTCATTTCTGGGTGCACACACAGTAGGTTTCCTGTTCTCATTTCTGGGTGCACACACAGTAGGTTTCCTGTTCTCATTTCTGGGTGCACACACAGTAGGTTTCCTGTTCTCATTTCTGGGTGCACACACAGTAGGTTTCCTGTTCTCCTTTCTGGGTGCACACACAGTAAGTTTCCTGTTCTCCTTTCTCTCTTTCTCTCTCTCTCTTTCTTTCTTTCTTTCTTTCTTTCTTTCTTTCTTTCTTTCTTTCTTTCTTTTTTTTAAAGATTTATTTATTATGTATACAGTATTCTCAGTGCTCTGCCTGCAGGCCAGAAGAGGGCACCAGATCTCAATACAGATGGTTGTGAGCCATGATATGGTTGCTGGGAATTGAACTCAGGACCTTTGGAAGAGCAGGTGGTGCTCTTAATCACTGAGCCATCTCTCCAGCCCCTCCTGTTCTCATTTCTGTGTGCACACACAGTAGGTTTCCTGTTCTCATTTCTGCGTGCACACACAGTAGGTTTCCTGTTCTCATTTCTGGGTGCATACACAGTAGGTTTCCTGTTCTCATTTCTGTGTGCAAACACAGGTTTCCTGTTCCCATTTCTGGTGCACACACAGTAGGTTGGAGGTGCTTTCTTTCCTCTGCGTGTGCATGTCAGGGGTATCTCCCTAAACTGTTTTTGAGGTAGGGTTGCTCTCACTGAATCAGGAGCTTGCCATTTGACTTGCTTGGCTAGTCAGCAAGCTTCAGGGATCTCTGTCTCCCCAGTGCTCGCATTACAGGCATGCAGTGCCACACCCAGTTTAATATTATTTATTAGATACACAGGTGTTGGGTATTCAAACTCGGGTCTCTCGCCTGTGGGTAAGCACTTTATCAAGTGAGTCATCTTCCAAGGCCCTCCTTTGTTTTCTGATATAACAACATGCTTACTGAGAGGTGGGGTTGAGTCACAATAACTCTGGTATGTACTCTCAAGTTATTCGACCTCTTCGTTTTAGTTTTCTTCTGCAAACTGGGCTAATGACAGTAACCATGCTCATGGAATATGAGGATTATATACAAAATATTAGACAGTATTTAGAATATCACCAAACATAGCAAGAATATATTAATCACTTTTGTCACTATCATCCCTTGTCAAAATATGCTTCTTTTCAGAAAGACCCCTTTGAGAGCCCTTCAGAGTCTACAAGCCACTTTCTCAAACTGTTTCAGTTGACAACTACATTTGCACTGTGTAGATGAGACCCTGGGCTGCTTCCTTCACAGGGCCCAAGAGGTTCAGAATCAGCTTACCCATCGTGGGCTCCTTCTAGTCAACACTGGAGAGAAGTTAGCAAACATGTTTTTACATATGATGTATCTTATCTTTCATCACTGAAATATCAATTAGGGTAATATAGGTTTCCTTTAACTGTTGGTGACCAGACGGTTCACAGTGCTGGAAGTAAAGTGACCACGGTGACAACTGAAATCACAGAGACCCTCATCTCAGAGGTTCCATGGCAACACAGGAACTAGACAGCATCCCACGCAAGAAAAAGCTTTTCTTCCGAGAAACAAGAAATTCAAATTCAATTCTAAATCAAAGAAATTCTTCAGAAAAATTAGAAATTTGAATGACCCGAACATTGACACCATAGAACACACAGCAGTTACCCTGAGGTATTTTTTGATTAGGTACCAGAAGTGACTTTACAATAGGTTTGTTTTTTTTTTTTAATTTTTTTTTTATGGTTTATTTAGCTTTATTTTATGTGCACTAGTGTGAAGGTGTCAGATCTCCTGGAACTGGATTTTCAGACAGTTGTGAGCTGCCATGTGGGTGCTGGGAATTGAACCCTGGTCCTCGGGAAGAGCAGTCAATGCTCTTAACCACTGAGCCATCTCTCCAGCCCTACAATAGGTTTTAAATAGGTTTGTGTATGATATTTCACACGTAGATGTCGTTTAAGGGCTCAGCCCGTTCCATTGGCATTGTCATACCTGCACGAGATGGACAGCAGATGGGAGAGTTAGTGTAGGCATTCAGGAAGGTGGTGCCATGAGCTTTCATCAAGTCGATAGAGGGAAGTTTTACTACCCGACTTCCGGGTTGAAAGGTTAGTCTTCCATCCTGAAATAAAGAAATCCAACCACTGTTGGTCATCATGTACACAGAGAAAGCAGAGGACAGTTGTAGATGTCCATTCTTACCCTTCAGCAAACTCAGACCATCAGTATAGTGTATCGCTCCATTTTGCCCTCTGAACCACCCCATTCCCAACCTAGTCTCTCATCTTCCTACAGTCAGTCTCTCTCCTTGAACAGGAGAGGTGGTGGCAGCAATGTACTTTTCATTTCTATCTGTGCTTGCACACGAAAATGTGCTACTTTATGAAGCTGCTTCATTGAGCTGTTACTCATACTTAAACCAATATTGGGATACAAAAACCAAAGACAGGAAGCTAGAAAATTCAGGTTGTTAAATTAAGAAAAGACCATGAAATGCTAAAATCCAAGAAGAAGGAGGAGGAGAAGGAGAAGAGAAGGAGAAGAAAAAGAAGAAGAAGAGGAGAAGAAGGAGAAGAGGAAAGAAGTAGGAGAATATGTTTGTATGAAATCTCAAGAAGAATAAAAAGCAAGCACTGAGCTATGTTTTAAGAATCTAGTACCTAAATAAGACTAGAGAGAGTTTTATGCTCAAATATATTTGCATATATTAAAGTGCTTCTTGGAAAGTTCTTTTGAAGAATAAAAAAAAATTAAAAATTATTTTAATAAACTTTAAATACCTGTGTGTTTATGTGTCAGGCACCTTGTAACATCTGAGGATACAATGGTGAGACAGAATAGAGGTCCATCCCCGGACACCCACAGCCCACCGAGAGAGGTAAAAGAACTTCGATGATGCCCAGTCTCCGCCTCCTGGATGCTGGGGTCAGAGGCAGACGTTACCATGCCCTCCTTCTATGGTGCTGCTGTTTGATCTCATGTTAGATGAGGACTGTACCAAATGAGCTACATCGCAACTGTGGCTCTGGCTCTAACACTTTCCAATTGCTGCTTCTGAGCCATGGCATCATTCCGGACCAAGGAGAACCAAAGGAAAAGTTTAGATGTCACACATTGTTCTAGTGTATCCTATTGCTGGGACAAACACAACCATGACTCAAGGCTTCTAGCATAATATTGCTATGAATAGTCATATAGAAGTTTTTGTGTGAACTCTGTTTTCATTTCTCTTGGACACAAACTCATAGGAATAGAATTGCTGGATTGCATAGTAACTCTAGTTTGTCAAATGCTTTCCAAGGTGGCTTTACCACTTTACAAAGCATTCTCCACAGCAGTGTACGAGGTTTCCAATTCCTCCATAGTCTCACAAACTGTGGTCATTGTCTACCGTGTGTGTGTGTGCGCGCGCGCGCGCGCGCGCGCGGGCGTGTGTAATTAGAATACGGAAGAACTTCTTATATGTTAACTGTACAAAATAACACAACGGTTTCATACTTTGAACATATTTACCTCCTCCCCCTCCTGGGACTCCCTGTATCTTCTCAAATACTAATCCCCTAATACTTTCATGCCTTCTTGATTCTAACTATCCTTATGGGAATGAGATGGTTTGACCTACAGTTCCCTAATGATTATCAATGCTTGTAAACGTCTTATGTGCTTATTGGCCACCTGTGTATATTCTATGGGGAAATATTTTTTCAAATCTTTGGCTCCTTTTAAGTTGCCTAATCCAACATTATGAAAATTTATACTTCCATTTTCATGACGAAGTCTTTAATTCCTAAACTCATTTTAAGTTAATTTTTACATATGGTGGAAGACAGGGCTCAATTTTGTTCTTTTAATTTGAAATTAAATATTAATTTGATATTTAATTTCAGCATTACTTGTTTATCAGAATTTATTTCTAGACTCTTAAATCGATTCTATTGCTCTGAATATTTTTCTTTCTGCCTGTAACATATTATTGTGATTTTTGGAGCTTTGTCATAAGCTTTGAAATAGAAAAGAATTATGTTTTATCATCCTTCTTTTTCAAGAAAGTACTTTTTTTTTTTTTTTGTCTTTTTGAGACAACAGTCCTGGCTGTCCTGAAACTTACTCTGTAGACCAGGCTCTCCTTGGAACTCACACAGATCCGCCTGCCTTTGCCTCTCAAGTACTGGGATTAAAGGCGTGCAGCTCCACTTCCTGGCAAAAGTAGATTAAATTATAACAACTAATATTTAAATCACTGGTAACACTGAAACTCTTTAATACAGTTCCTCATGTTGTGGTGACACCAAAGAATAAGATTGTTTTGTTGTTACCTCATAACCGTAATTTTGCTACTGTTACGAAACGCAACCTAATCTGATATTTCCGATGGTCTTAGGCAACCTCTGTGAAAAAGTGGTTTGAATCCCAGAGGATTGCGACCCATAGATTGAGAACCGCTGGTTTAGAAAATTAAATTTCCTTCATTTCTTACCCAAACATTAATTTTTGCAAGTGTGGGTGACTAACACGTCATTTTGGAAAACAAATAAGCTTTTATGGAAATACACAATGCATTTCCCTTCATAACTTACTTAAACCAGGATACATTAACTAATAATGGCAAAAATGCTTTGTGGACCTAGTCTGGTATTAAAAATTCGTGAAAATCTCCGCCCGTGGCGCGCGGGTGTAGTTTCTCTAGAGAGGTTGAGGCAGAAGGGTCGCCAGAGCCTTTTAACTATTACTTTGCAGGTATGCACGTGCGGGACCTCTCAACCCCACGGTCCGCTCTCCCTGAGGGGCTCTCCGCAGGCTGTGGCGTCCTTTCGCCGTCCTCCCTCTACTTACGAAGGAGTCACTGGCAACGAGCACCACATTAGGCCTCTGGGCCACTAGCAGCTTCTGCTCTTGGGTTCCGGGGGCGGGCGCCGCGAGCGCAGACGCCGCGACCACACACACCCACAGCGGCAGCATCGCCTGCAGGGGTGTGCAGACGTGGCCACAGAGCGGGTCTCCTCTGGACTGCCGCCCAGCGACGATTTGGATTCTGTATACTGAAGTAATGTGTGTGTGTGTGTGTGTGGGGGGGGGGGGGGGGCACCGCGAAACTACAACTCCCATCAGGCTCAGAGCATGCGCGATCATGGAGTTCCGCTTTCATTCTTAACCCGTGTAAAGACTATTTTAATCAAATCTCGAGCTAATGATCGCTCAGCTACTTCCCATCACGAAAGCGATGCCTGCGGAAATGCGCATGCGCTTATACTTTGCGGCAGTCCAGCATGTGCCAGGTGGGTTCTGGTTGCTTTCGCTTTGAGCAGAAGTTACATTTTAAAGGCAGTTGAAATGGCATTGGGGGAGAAGGGATTGTGCCTGGAGGTGCTGCTAGGGGTCGTCCTCCTTTGCACGGGACAGCGTGACCCAGTGTTCCCTGGCATAGTGAACTTGGCGGTGATGAGGTGGCAGTGCTTCTGTCACTTAAGTTGGATGGGTTGTGCCCCTGTGGCCAAGGCCGGGCCGCCTCAGGTGTGGGCCGGGTAGTGGTTTGGATCCCATGCGGCTGCAGAGCCCTGGTCATGCAGCCTGCCTCGTCGGATTGCCTCTTTTGGCCGGGGCACTAAGTACTATGCTAGTGGTGTGCGATGAGGAGCCGGGCTTTTGTAAGTTTCAGTTTCCAGATACGGGAAAGCTTGGCTGCTCTTTGCCAAGTCGCAAGGGGGCGGGGACAGTGAGAAAGAAAGGAACAGGTTCGAAAAGAAAATGTGGGCTGTGTGATGTGTGCTGCTAATTGACGTAGGTTCGGAGCACAATAGTTGGGTGCAGGATAATGCTATTTCTCTTTTGGTTGTTAGATTCTTTTGGAGAATTCCGGAACAGCAAGTTTCTATCTCAAACTCAAATTCTTCACTTATTATAGCTCCAGGTACATACACTTGTACATTAAATCAATTGTTTTGATTTTTTGATAAGAAGGAGGAGTTCTGTTTATTTAAAAACTTAACTATAATATCTGGCAGCGTCTTGTACAGAATAATTGTAATGAGGAAATACATATTTAATGCTTAGCGGTATGTGCTGAGTGGTCTTAAGCCTTACTACGTATTTACTGTGTAACTTATTTTTTTGTGGAATCTGTTTTGTAGCCTTCACTCTGACTACTTTGTAGACGGTCAGACCGGGAGGTTAAATGACTTTTCCAGGGTTTGTGCAAGGAAACTGTTTGAAGAGTCAGTGTTCTAACTCAGAGATACTTTGTCTCCAGTTGCAAATTTTTATGAGTCTACTGAATTTCATCTCTATTAGTGAACAGAATTGTGAGTATAGTGTCACCCTACAGATGTGTGTGGGTGTGCAAAAACACACTCTTTGTCTCTGAGGAGTTTACACTCTTGGGAAGAAGAACGTAACAAAGTAACAATACAGTAAGAACAGTTATCCAGGTAGATTGCCTCCTAAACAGGGCACACTCCCCAACATTATGTTGAGTTAATTTGGATTGTAGAACATATTTTACAGAATCAATATTAACTGGCATTTAGATTTAGAAAAATTATATTTAGCTTTCTTTTTTTGGCATAGTAATGGTTCTTTGACTACCAATATTTCCCGAGGGCTTTGTTTCTTCAGGCCCTTTTGATGACAGGAGCACATCTTTTCCTCCTTGTTTCTGCCCTTGCTGTGTGAGTGAGAGCAGGTGCTGCAGTGGGTTGATGCAGCATAGATATTGTAGGGACCCAGAGACAAAGTGTTGCTAGAATCTAAGAGGTACTACTTTCCATCTGACAGTCAGTGGGTCTTAAATGTTCCAGCCTTAACTTCATCTTTCCTGACGGTAAACATTTCTTTGAGCGCCTCATCCCACATTTGTGTAGGCTTAAGTCTTACAAGTTCTGATTTTGAGCGGGACAGCTGCATGTAACCTCTCATTTATTGCTCTTTGATTTTACACGGCCAGAAGCCTGTCTTCCTACTTCCGCTCCATTAGTAGCCTTTTCAGACTTTTCCCAGTTCTTCAGATTCCTTCATTGTTTAATACTGTCTTCTGAACATAGAATGTTCAACAAAAGTTAATCACTGAGTTATTCTGTGAGCAAGGGTACTTTTATGTGTACATGAGTTTATGTAGCTAGATAGCATTGAGGATTGGAGCTCTGGTTTATGACTGATAAAACAAAATACCATAACAGAAATTTATTTTCTCATAATTCTGGAGTTTAGAAGTCCAACATTAAAGAGTTGTAACGTTTGATCTCTTTCAAGGCCATTGCTATCGTCTTGTCACCTCTGTGTGTCCTTACCTGATCTGTCTACTATGCGTGTGTATCCTGCTATGTCTAAATTTCTTTTGAGAGTGACGGATTGGATCAGGGTCTTCCTACAGAACCTCATTTAGCTTTCATTTCCTTTGCACTTTGTAAATACTGTTGTATTCTGAAATGCGGGGACTGGTACTTTGATGTGTGAGTTTTGGGGGTGTTGTATGTCTTTCTGTGGAAACATGAACAAACATCTATTCCCTCCAGATAGGGCACCAGCGATAGATCAGAATAACTCTACCATTGTGCAAAGTTCAGTTTGCTGAACTAATGAATGTTTGGGCTTACTTACGAGCATGGGTGAGGACTTACTTAGAGGAAGATGGATGAGTCGAAGGTTGCTGCATCACTGAAAAGCCCATCCCAACATGGGTGATAATTCCAGAAGGCTGTGTTCTTGAAGTTCCCTGTTAATAGCTCAGCTACTTGGAGAGTATCCTGCCCCACTTTTGTTACTGCTTATTTTACCTTGTGGGAAGAGCCTTGGTAATCATGTATGTTTCGGGTGATTTCTGAGACTTGTGAATTTTTTCTTGAGCATCATAAGCTTTATTTACTTTCTGAGTCTTAAGCCTCCCTCCAGGATGGAATGTTTTAATTTGAAAAAAATTAGTATATAACACAGGGGATACAATTATCCCCACAACAGGCTCAGATCTGTATTGTCTGTGATCATTAGCTAATGATTTCTATGTTAGGTTCAGGTTGCTTTGGTAAAAGTACTTTACTCTTTAGATGTTAGGTCTTCAGTTGAACAGTCTGGGTCTAGCTTGTGGTCTTCTGCAGGTCTTTTAGTATCCAAATTAACAACAGAATTTCTTAAAGAACTTTCAGTCAGTTGTGGGAAAGATATATAGATATACATCCTTGTAAGTCTAATAAGACTAGAAAGGTATTAAAAAGTATGAGTAATGGTTGAATTAAAAAACCACAAAAACAGTAATTTCAAGTTATGTTCTGGAGCATGCTAGTGTCTTTTTTTTTTTTGCTAATATGCCTTTTTTTATTAATTAATTAATTTATTTATTAAAGATTTCTGTCTCTTCCCCACCACTGCCTCTCCTTTCCCTCCCCCAATCAAGTCCCCCTTCTTCGTCAGCCAAAAGAGCAATCAGGGTTCCCTGCCCTGTGTGAAGTCCAAGGACCACCCACCTCCACCCACGTCTAGTAAGGTGAGCATCCACACTGCCTAGGCTCCCACAAAGCCAATCCGTGCAGTAGGATCAAAAACCCATTGCCATTGTTCTTGAGTTCTCAGTAGTCCTCATTGTCCGCTATGTTCAGGGAGACCAGTTTTATCCCGGGCTTTTTTCAGGCCCAGGCCAGCTGGCCTTGGTGCGTTCCCCATAGAACATCCCCATTGTCTCAGTGTGTGGGTGCACCCCTCACAGTCCTGAGTTCCTTGCTCGTGCTCTCTCTCCTTCTGCTCCTGATTTGGACCTTGAGATTTCAGTCCAGTGCTCCAATGTGGGTCTCTGTCTCTGTCTCCTTTCATCGCCTGATGAAGGTTAATAATCAGGAGGATGCCTATTTGTTTTTCTTTGGGTTCACCTTCTTATTTAGCTTCTCTAATATCACGAATTATAGGCTCAATGCCCTTTATTTATGGCTAGAAACCAAATATGAGTGAGTACATCCCATGTTCCTATTTTTGGGACTGGCTTACCTCACTCAGGATAGTGTTTTCTATTTCCATCCATTTGCCTGCAAACTTCAAGAAGTCCTTGTTTTTTACTGCTGAGTAGTACTCTAATATGTGTATATTCCATACTTTCTTCATCCATTCTTCTATTGAAGGGCATCTAGGTTGTTTCCAGGTTCTGGCTATTACAAACAATGCTGCTGTGAACATAGTAGAGCATATACTTTTGTTATATGATAAGGCCTCTCTTGGTTATATTCCCAAGACTGGAATAGCTGGGTCCAGGGGTAGGTTGATCCCGAATTTCCTGAGAAACCTCCACACTGCTTTCCAAAGTGGTTGCACCAGTTTGCATTCCCACCAGCAATGGATGAGTGTACCCCTTTCTCCACAACCTCTCTAGCAAAGGCTATCATTGGTGTTTTTTATTTTCGCCAATCTGACAGGTGTAAGATGGTATCTTAAAGTTGCCTTGATTTGCTTTTCCCTGATTGCTAAGGAAGTTGAGCATGACCTTAGGTGTCTTTTGGCCATTTGAACTTCTTCTGTTGAGAGATCTCTGTTCAGCTCAGTGCCCCATTTTATAATTGGGTTGATTAGCCTTTTACGGTCTAGTTTCTTGAGTTCTTTATATATTTTGGAGATCAGACCTTTGTCAGTTGCAGGGTTGGTGAAGATCTTCTCCCAGTCAGTGGGTTGCCTTTCTGTCTTAGCAACAGTGTCCTTTGCTTTACAGAAGCTTCTCAGTCTCAGTAGGTCCCATTTATTCAATGAGGCCCTTACTGTCTGTGCTGCTGGGGTTTTATGTAGGAAGTGGTCTCCTGTGCCCACGTATTGTAGAGTATTTCCCACTTTCTCTTCTATCAGGTTCAGTGTGTTCGGACTGATATTGAGGTCTTTAATCCACTTGGACTTGAGTTTTGTGCATGGTGATAGATATGGGTCTATTTTCATTCTTCTACAGATTGACATCCAGTTTTGCCAGCACAATTTGTTGAAGATGCTCTCTTTTTTCCATTGTATACTTTTAGCTCCTTTATCAAAAATCAGGTGTTCATAGGTTTGTGGGTTAGAGTCAAGGTCTTCTATTCGATTCCATTGGTCGACTTCTCTGTTTTTATGCCAATACCAAGCTGTTTTCAATACTGTAGTTCTGTAATAGAGTTTGAAGTCAGGGATGGTAATGCCTCCAGATGTTCCTTTATTGTATAAGAATGTTTTGGCTATCCTGGGTTTTTTGTTTTTCCATATAAAGTTGATTATTGTCTTCTCCAGATCTGTGAAGAATTTTGATGGGATTTTGATGGGGATTGCATTGAATCTATAGATTGCTTTTGGTAGAATTGCCATTTTTACTATGTTGATCCTCCCAATCCAAGAGCAAGGAGGATCTTTCCATTTTCTTGTGTCCTCTCCTATTTCTTTCTTCAAAGACTTAAAGTTCTTGGCAAATAGATCTTTCACTTCCTTGGTCAAGGTTACCCCAAGGTATTTTATGCTATTTGTGGCTATCGTGAAAGGTGATGCTTCTCTGATTTCCCTCTCTGTTTCCTTATCCTTAGTGTATAGGAAGGCAACTGATTTTTTGTAGTTGATCTTGTATCCTGCCACACTACTAAAGGTGTTTATCAGCTGTAGGAGTTCTTTGGTAGAGTTTTGGGGGTCGCTTATGTATACTATCATATCATCTGCAAATAACGAAAGCTTAACTTCTTCCTTTCCAATACGAATCCCCTTGATCCCCTTATGTTGTCTTATTGCTATTGCTAGAACTTCAAGCACTATATTGAAGAGGTATGGAGAGAGTAGACACCCTTGTCTTGTTCCTGAGTTTAGTGGGATGGCTTTGAGTTTCTCTCCGTTTAATTTGATGTTAGCTGTCGGCTTGCTGTAAATAGCTTTTATTATAATTAGATATGACCCTTGTATCCCTATTCTCTCCAAGAAGAGATAATGTATCCTTTATCATAAAGGGGTGTTGAATTTTGTCGAATGCTTTTTCAGCATCTAATGAAATGATCATATGGTTTTTTTCTTTCAGTCTATTTATATGGTGGATTACATTGATAGATTTGTGTATGTTGAACCAGTCCTGCATCTCTGGGATGAAGCCTACTTAATCGTAATGGATAATTTTTCTGATGTGATCCTGAATTTGGTTTGCCAGTATTTTATTGAGAATTTTTGCGTCGATATTCATGGGTGAGATAGGCCTGTAATTCTCTTTCTTGGTTGGGTCTCTGTGTGGTTTTGGTACCAGGGTAACTGTAGCTTCATAAAAGGAATTTGGCAATGACTTTTTTGTTTCTATATTGTGAAATACGTTAAGAAGTATAGGTATTAGCTCTTCTTGGAAGTTCTGGTAGAATTCTGCATTGAAACCATCTGGTCCTGGGCTTTTTTTGGAGGGGAGATTTTTGATAACAGTTTCTAGTTCTTCGCGACTAACAGGTCTATTTAGATCGTTCACCTGGTCTTGGTTAAGCTTTGGTATATGGTACTTATCTAAAAAAATGTCCATTTCTTTTGTATTTTCCAGTTTTGTGGCATACAGGCTTTTGTAGTAAGATCTAATGATTCTCTGAATTTCCTCTGTGTCTGTGGTTATATCCCCCTTTTCATTTCTGATTTTATTTATTTGCGTGTTCTCTCTCTGTTGTTTAATTAGTCTGGGTAGGGGTTTGTCGATCTTGTTGATTTTCTCTAAGAACCAACTTTTTGTTTCATTGATTCTTTGGACTGTTTTCTGTGTTTCTATTTTGTTGATTTCTGCCCTCAGTTTGATTATTTCCAGTCTTCTACTCCTTCTGGGTACATCCGCTTCTTTTTTTTTCTAAAGCTTTCAGGTGTGCTGTTAAGTCCCCAATGTATGCTTTCTCCGTTTTATTTAAGTGGGCACTTAGTGCTATGAACTTTCCTCTTAGCACTGCTTTCATCGTGTCCCATAGGTTTGAGTATGTTGTCTCTTTATTTTCATTAAATTCAAGGAAGACTTTAATTTCTTCCTTGACCCATGTGTGGTTCAGTAGTTGACTGTTCAATTTCCATGAGTTTGTTGGCTTTCTGGGGGTAGCATTGTTGTTGCCTTCTAACTTTAATCCGTGGTGATCTGATAAGACACAGGTGGACACTGATATTCTTTTGTATCTGTGGAGGTTTCCTTTGTTTCCGAGTATATGGTCAATTTTTGAGAAGGTTCCATGAGCTGCAGAGAAGAAGGTATATTCTTTCCTTTTTGGGTGGAGTGTTCTATAGATGTCTGTTAAGTCCATTTGGTTCATTACCTCCAATAATTCTCTTAATTCTCTATTAGGTTTCTGTCTGTTTGACCTGTCCATTGGAGAGAGAGGTGTGTTGAATTCTCCTACTACTAATGTGTGTGGTTTGATGTCTGCCTTAAGTTCTAGTAATATTTCTTTTACATAAGTGGGTGCTTTTATATTAGGGGCATAGACATTCAGGATTGAGATGTCGTCCTGATGACTTGTTCCTGTTATGAGTATAAAGTGCCCATCTCGATCCCTTCTGATTGATTTTAGTTTGAAGTCAGTTTTGTTAGAAATTAGTATGGCCACACCTGCTTTTTTACTAGGGCCATTTGCTTGAATGACCTTTCCCCATCCTTTTATTCTGAGTAGATGCCTGTCTTTGTGGTTGAGATGTGTTTCTTGCAAACAGCAGAATGTTGGATCCTGTTTACGTATCCAATCTCTTAGCCTGTGCCTTTTTATCGGTGAGTTGAGACCATTAATATTAAGTGATATTAATGACCAGTGATTGTTTACTCCGGTTATACTTATTGTTTTTGGTAGTAGAGTTTGTGTGTGTCCTTCTTTGAGTTGTGCTGGTGAAGGTTCTCTAGATGCCTGATTTATTGTAGTCGGTGTTGGCAATGTTGGATTCCTTGGTTTGCGATTTTCCTTCTATTACTTTCTGTAGCGCTGGATTTGTGGCTACGTATTGTTTAAATTTGTTTTTATCCTGGAATGTCTTGTTTTCTCCATTGATAGTGAACACTAGCTTGGCTGGGTAAAGAAGTTTGGGTTTGCATCCATGGTCTCTCAGTTTTTGAAGTATCTCTATCCAGGATCTTCTGGCTTTCATGGTTTCCATAGAGATGTCAGGTGTAAGTCTAATCTGTTTACCTTTATAAGTTACTTGGCCTTTTTCCTTTGCAGCTCTTAATATTCTTTCTTTAACCTGTATATTTTGTGTTTTGATTAGTATATGGCAAGGGGATGTTTTTCTTTGATCCAGTCTGTTTGGTGTTCTGTATGCTTCTTGAATGATCAAAGGAATATCTTTCTTTATGTTGGGAAAGTTTTCTTCCATAATTTTGTTAAAAATATTTTCTGGGCCTTTGAGCTGTGATTCTTCACCTTCTTCTATTCCAGTTATTCTTAGGTTTGGTCTTTTTATTGTGTCCCAAATTTCCTGGATGTTTTGTGATGAGAATTTGTTGGCTTTGCTGTTTTCTTTGATCAGTGCGTTTATTTTCTCTATGGTGTCCTCAGAATCTGAGATTCTCTCTTCTATCTCTTGTATTCTATTGATTATGCTTGTTTCTGTAGACTCTGCTCGCTGACCCAGATTTTCCATATCCAGCTGGTCTTCAGATTGTGTTTTCTTCCTTGCTTCCATTTCAGTTTTCAATTCCTGAATTGTTTCCATTACCTGTTTGTTCGTTTTTTTCTTGGTTTCCCAGGGTCTCATGTACGTATTTACTTAATTCTTCAAACTTTTTGTTATACTTCTCATCCATTTCTATAAGGATGTTTTTTACATGTTGTTTAAGGGACTCTATTGCTTTCATAAAGTCATTTTTTTCCACTTCTTCTGTGTTAGGGTGTTCAAGTCCTTCTGTTGTAATATCATTGCTTTCTGGTGTTTTCATGTTGTTTTTCAGATTATTGGGTGAATTTTTACATTGGTGCCTGCCCATCTCCTCCTAACGATGTGGTTTCTCTGCTGGCCGGAGGCTCCTCTTACAAAATGCCCTTTCTCTGATTTTTGGCTCCTGCCGCGGGACAAGATCCCTCTCATCCCTCAGAGGGGTCTTCAGGAACAAGACCAGTCTCCTCGTTTGCCAGGAACCTCGCCAACCAAGGCCTACCTCTTTAATTGTCGTGGGGCAATCTGTTGAGCGCTGGTCCAGCCGCCTCACTGTCTGGCCGTGCCATTCCCGGTTGCCTCGCGTCGGTGGTTCCGCCCTAATATGCTAGTGTCTTTAAAATGTCAGCTGGGCCGGGCGGTGGTGGCGCACGCCTTTAATCCCAGCACTTGGGAGGCAGAGACAGGCGGATCTCTGTGAGTTCGAGACCAGCCTGGTCTACAAGAGCTAGTTCCAGGACAGGCTCCAAAACCATAGAGAAACCCTGTCTTGAAAAACAAAAACAAAAAAAAAAAATAAATAAAATGTCAGCTGGTTGCTGCTTCAGCTTGTTGTGGTGTTAGGGTTTCCCAGAGGCTTTAAGGTGGCAGTATACATTGAGACTGAGGAGTGCGATCTTTGTGGTAGACACAAATTTCCTGCACCATGGAGTAATATCTCCAAGCATGTTCTTTGAAATATACTTTTGGAAATGCTGGCATAGGTCATAAATGTTACAGGATCAGACTAGTGTCAGTTTGGTATGGGTCAGGTTGTATGCTTGGCACTTCACCTTGGCCTTTGATTTTGAGTAACATGAGAATAGGCAGAAGTAGGAGTAAGTAGAATGAATGGTTGGGAGAAGCACTGATACACAGAAAACTGGAGGACTATCCAAGAGTGATGTGTGAGTGCTGAGACAGTGCTTTTGCCGATCTAGATTTTGATGCTAGATCGTGGTATGTGTCCTAGTTAGAGTTACTGCTGTTTCAGTGAAACACCATGGCCAAAGCAACTTTGGGAGGAAAGTCAGGACAGGAACTCCAACAGGGCAGGCAGGAGCTGATGCAAAGTCTATGAAAGGGTGAGGCTTACTGGTTTGCTCCCCGTGGATTACTCAGCCTGTTTTTTTATAGAAACCAGAACTACCAGCCGAGGTGTGGTCCCACCCACAATAGATTGGGCCCACTCCCAGCAGTCACTAATTAAGAAAATGCTCTCAACATGCTTGCCTGCAACCCAGTCTAATGGTTCTCTCCCCCAATGACTTTAACTTGTGTCAAACTGACATAAAACTTGCCAGCAGAGATTGATTATTTAAGGGGCTCCAAGCAATATGAACCTTGCTTTTGGACACTTACTGAATTGGAGAAGAACACACATCTCGGTGGAGCAGTTAAAGAGTTCTCCTGCATTCGAGTTGAGTAGATCAGGCTAGCGCAGGCTTTTTTGCTAGTACTTATGTCCTGGCTTATTTGAAGAGGATGTACTCCATGTTTGTTGGCAGTTAAGCAGGCAAGAAACTCACCTCTTCAGAGAGCAAGGGATGAAGTTGCAGATGGGCTGAGTAATGTTTTTAAACTTAAAAAAAAATGTATGTGTGCTGTAGTTACATCATCTCAGCACTTCCCTGCCTTTTGTGTCTTCCTGTGATCACTTCCTATATTCGAAGACTGCTCATTCATTTCCTGGCCACCCAGACCCAAATAATAACACAGAAACTGTATTCATTATAACACTGTTCAGCCAATAGCGTATGCATATTTTAGGTAACTCTTATATCTTAAATTAACCCATTTCTATTAACCTGTGAATCACCACGAGGTTGTGGCCTACCAGTAGGGTTCTGGCTGGCGGTTTGCATCTTTCTCTTTTGGTAACTACATGGCGTCTCCTCGACTCCACCTACTCTCTACATGTCTCTTTGGATTTTCTGCCTTGCTTTCCTCTGTTAGGCCATTGGCTGAAAACAGTTTCTTTATTAACCAATGGTAATAAAACATATTCACAGCAGACAGAGGGAAATTCCACATCAACTTCCTCTCAAATTCATAACCTCTTTTTCTTTAATTATTACTGTTATACACACATATGTAGAAATGAATGTATACATACAACCTGCTGACTCAATTTATTGTTGCTCATATGTACATGTTGTTAGGGTGGACCACTTGGTATCGATAACCAATTCGTGGTTTCATTCCTCTCCCAGCAGTCATTAATTGCCTATTTCATCTCTAGGCAGAGATCTTTGAGATTTCCACTCTCCATGTTGGCATGTCAGCTACTGTTGTCATTACCCAGGTCTTGTTTAGGTAACTATATTGTTTTGAGTTCATGGGGACACCTTCCCTGCCATAGATAGGCAACATATGTTTGCAACAGCTGTCCTGGTATTCTAACTCTTATAATTTGATAGCCTCTGGGTGTAGGGTTGTGTTTGTATATGAATCAGTTGGGGTTGAGCAACTGCAGTCAGTTGTTCTAAGCATATTGACCAGTTATAGCTTTCTGTGATGGTTTCCAACTCTTGTAAGAGAAGCTTCTCGGATGTCTGTGGATATAAGGGTAAGTATTAGGAATGCCGTTAGAGGGGAAGAGAAAAATGCAGCCTATAAATTAATAGAGGTAGGGAAGTGGTAGTGGTAGGTTTTTTGCTAGGTTCCATGGCCTCACAGGCATGGGGAGTTGCTAGGCTTGTAGTCAGAACCAATTCCTTCCTATTGTGCAGATCGTATTCTAATTAGATAGCAGTTGGCTTTCACACACATGTAAGTGCCACTGTTGCCTGTGGGAATCTTTACTCTTCTGGTCATCGTGGTTTATAGATATTACTGGTGTTTATATTATATATAGAAGACTGTCGATTACTTTTCTCTCTTGTCAGCTTACATGGTACCATCCAGTATCAGAAAAGCTAGTCCTTGGGAAGGAGGACTTTGGGTCAGATCCAGCCTGTTCTCCAAATCCTCTGTCTGAAGTGTTTTGATCAATAGGGACTTACCCTCAAATCTGCTCTTACAGAAACATAAAGGTTCATCGGAAACAAAGACTTCTAAATTTCTCCTACCAACATTCCTTAGCATCCATAAATTATATTAATACATCTTAGTTGTTTTGGATGATTTGTTTTAAGAAATTTTCTTTGAGTTGTTGATTTGGTTTTCATAAAAAATTCCGTAGAGTGAATTTTGATTTGGGATGAAGACAGAATTTCCAACAATTTCTGCAATGGCCCCAATTGTCACTTCTGCCATTTTCTGCAGTCTACGTATGGGAAACAGTGCTCTTAGCTTCGACAGTTCTAAAGTGAAAATAGTTACCGGTTCTGAAAGATTTTGAAGATACTCTATATGTTGCAGTATCAAATATTCATCCAAGATTTAATTCTTTGTCTAGGAATAAACATTCATTTCACTCTTATGCAAATTTTCTTTGCAACTAAACTTCTTTATGCTTCACTCTCAGTAGGTATTTGATTTGTATACCTTTGTTTATGTACCTGTGTACTCAGGACTGCATAAAGTTTTACAGGTGAAAAGGAGTCATTGAAATTTGGAGATGCAGGGGCTGGAGAGATGGCTCAGAGGTTAAGAGCACTGATTGTTCTTCCAGAGGTCCTGAGTTCAATTCCCGGCGTCCACATGGTGGCTCACAACCATGTGTAGTGAAATCTGGTACCCTCTTCTGACCTGCAGGCATACATGCAGACAGAACACTGTATACAAAATAAATAAATCTTTAAAAAAAAAAGAAATTTGGAGATGCAGATTAGTGTCTTTCTGGGAAAGACAAAACACTGAAATCATACAGATTTTTTTCTCACGTTTTAGATTGTGATCATGTGGGCGGAAGGCTGTTAGTTCATTCCCAGCTGCTCTGCCTTGAAATAATCACATAGAAACCATATTATATGCAATACTGTTTGGTTAATAGCTTAAGCATATTTTTAGATATCTCTTATATCTCAAACTAACACATCTCCACTAGTCTGTGCATCACCACGAGGTCGTGTCCCCAGCGGCAGCTACGTGGTTTCTCCCTGACTCCGCCTGCTCTCTCTCTCTCTATCTCTTTTAGGCTGACTTTACTATGTTAAGCCATTGGTCAAAAGCAGTTTCTTTATTAACCAACGGCAATAAAGCATATTCACAGCATACATCAGCTCCCACATTATGATCATGGTGAATCTGATTTTTAAAAACTTTGGAAGGGTTTGGGTGTTTTATATCACTATCTCATGGTTGTTTTACTTAATTTAGATGAAAAAAGTGGGTAAGGAGCAGTTTGACATCCAGGTCAAAAAGAAGATGCAGGTGTGATAACAGGTAGGAACTGAGTGGGTTGCTAAGTAACAAGCAGGCGGTCTGTCTTTACTTAATAGTTCTTTCCTATTCCTTCAATAGAAGGACTAGTGATAGATTATTTTTTTTTTAAAATTATACTACAGGCTAAAACAAATATGTTGTAGTTTGAATGTAATTGGCCCCAATAGCATCATAGGGAGTGGCACTCTTAGGAGTGTTTGGAATTAACATGCATACACATTTGTGCACTCATACATGCATATGTGTTTGATGAAGGGAATACCTGAGAGCCTGTATATAAAGGAAGAAAGATTGGGAAGAGAAGGGATGGTTATATTGTAGTGTAAAGAATTCCATGTGGAAACACATAGCTATGGAAGGTACTGAATATGGCAGCTGTTATCAAGAGAAAGTGTGTTTGTCTTTAGTGTGCTTTAAAATAACTTACACAGTCGTAATGTTTCCCTGCTGCTGTCCTTATTCTACGTTCATCCACCTGATTCTCAAGATCTAGCATCTTAGGCGGCTGTGCTTTCTCTCACTCCTCTTCCTTCTCCCCTCCTCCTGTCTCCCTTTTCTCTGACTGGAATTCTTTTCCTCTCCATTGTTATGTCCTGTCTTCTCCTAGTAGTCATTGTGTGCTTTACCTTCTCTAAATTCCTACAGGACTTTTCTTCTTAATCTTTAACATTTGATTCTCTCATTGTTCACATGATGTCTTAGATGTCTCTCCAGCTTTAGATTGTATTCTTCAGAGCAGCAGGGCCTTTTTGTGTTTCGTCATGCATGGGTGAGCGTGGGCCCACATGTTGTTTCTTACTTGTGCATGCTCCCACATAAAGTCTTCTTTTTCTTTTCCTTCCCTTTCCTTCCCCCCCCCTTATTTGTCCAGGTCAGTCATTCTCATTGATTTCTTTCTTTTAATCTACAGGGTTTTTTTTTTTTTTTGTTTTTGTTTTTTTTTTTTTCGAGACAGGGTTTCTCTGTGGCTTTGGAGCCTGTCCTGGAACTAGCTCTGTAGACCAGGCTGGTCTCGAACTCACAGAGATCCACCTGCCTCTGCCTCCCGAGTGCTGGGATTAAAGGCGTGCGCCACCTAATAGAAGGAATGTGGCTTGAGACTGAACTTTGTTAGTTGCTGCCATTAAGATTTGTAGACTGAAAAGATTTTTTTTTCTCCAATTCACTTCTGAATTAATATCGAGATACTTTCAGGTAAGACAGTAGTTTCAAGATAGAGTGTGATGTGCTGTTTTAAATTAAGCAATTATTGCCACAAGTTCTTAAATTGTATTTGGGAAATCTGAATGTCTCACAGCTAAATTGATTTTATAATGTATTAATTTTTGTATTATTCTGAATACCAGCTTGCTTTAAGTTAAAATACTCTTATCTTGAAATCTCCAACATCATAGATTCGTTTCGTATTTGTACATTTCACTTTGGCTGGAATGTACTGGTAATGTTCTGTTAGTATACTGTGTTAGTATAATCTTTTAGTGTACCATGTTAGTATACTGTGTTAGTATACTTACTGTGTTAATATAATCTGTTAGTGTACCATGTTAGTGTACTGTGTTAGTATACTGTGTTAGTATAATCTGTTAGTGTACCATGTTAGTATACTGTGTTAGTATAATCTGTTAGTGTACCATGTTAGTGTACTGTGTTAGTATACTGTGTTAGTATAATCTGTTAGTGTACCATGTTAGTGTACTGTGTTAGTATACTGTGTTAGTATAATCTGTTAGTGTACCATGTTAGTGTACTGTGTTAGTATACTGTGTTAGTATAATCTGTTAGTGTACCATGTTAGTGTACTGTGTTAGTATACTGTGTTAGTATAATCTGTTAGTGTACCATGTTAGTGTACTGTGTTAGTATACTGTGTTAGTATAATCTTTTAGTGTACCATGTTAGTGTACTGCATTAGTATAATCTGTTAGTGTACAATGGTAGTGCACTGCTAGTGGAGAGTGTTAGTGTATTTATTACATTAGTGTAGCATGTTAGTGCACTACACTAGTGTGCTGTGTTAGTGTATTAAATTAGTGTACGGGGTTGCTGTGTCGAGTTAGTGTACTTGTCGGGGTCCGGTACCAGCCTACACCCTAAATTATTTCTCCAGGACCAGAGGGGAGCCGTGGGATTAAAGACATAACTCACATGGCTTTATCGGGAGGGAGATTCTCAGTGATCCCTCAGGAAATCCTCAGTTCACATCCTGAAAATTCCTCTGCGTTTATTTTCCGAACAGCCTTATATTTCAAAACATAAACTGAGGGTGAAATTCATTAGCATTCTGCTTCCTAGGTAACCAGGTGAATGGGTGTGGTCACATCCACACCCATCTATGCCTGCTCTGTCATGTCTTCCTATCTTCCTGCTATGTATGCCAGCTCTGTCACATAGGCTGAATTAGCATCTCTATTCCAGGTTTCCTCCAAATTACAAAGAAGGAGCAGAACAATATCCTGACCCTTTGATAGGGATGGCGACAGGCTAGGTGACCGACGACCTCCTGTGTGGCAGGTGCACACTATGACCAGGGATTCTGGTCGCCATACCATGTAGAAATATGGACCTACCTGTGCTGCATGAGTGAATCGTGTCAGTGCAGACTGTTAGTGTACAGTGTTAGTTCAGTGTGCTGCATTGTTCTATTAGTGTGCCCTGTTTAAAGTGTTAGTGTACTGAGTATGCAATGCTAGTGTTCTATGTTAGTGTACTGTGTGAGTGACATTAGTGTACGTGTTTGTATAAAGTATTCATGTACTGTGTTCATAATAGATTGTGTTCATGTATGGTGCTTTTATAATGTGTTAGTGTGCTTATGGTGGTAGAATATTTATTGTGTTCTCATACTACATTTGAATACTATGGCAGTGTGCTGTGGTGGTCACCTCGTTTGTTACTCTGAATATATAGAGTCTGTAGCTATTTAGTACCTATCTATCTATCTATCTATCTATCTATCTATCTATCTATCTATCTATCTATCATCTATCTAATCTATCTATATGTCTATCTTATCTATGTATCTATCTATCTTATGTATGTATGTATGTATGTATGTATCTATATCCATCCATCTGTCTTTGCTTTATCTTTTATTATTATTATTATTTTATTTTATTGCTTTAAAAATACCAAACCAAATTCCCACTTCTTCCCTTCCTCCCACTCCCCTCCCACTCCCTCCACCCATCCTCCCCCTACTCCCTTCCAATCTTAAGAGAGGGCAAGGCACCTGCCCTGTGGAAAGTCCAACGCCGTCCCCTCTACATCCAGGTTGAGCAAGGTATACATCTAAAGAGAATAGGATCCCAAAAAGCTAGTACATACATTAGAGACAAATCCCAGTGTCATTGTCATTGGCCCCTCAGTCTGCCTCAACTGTCAACCACATTCAGAGGGACTAGTTTTGAAGGTGAAGGTGTAAGTCACAAACAATCCCACACCAGTTTGGAATTATGATTAATAGAATGGTTATTTATTTAAAGGGGAAAAAACTTACAGGTCACCATCCCAGACAACAGCCCTCTGCGCAATCAGAAAGGGAGTCTAGTCGCCGGGAGTGGAGCAGGAAGTAAGAGAGAGAGGAGAGGGAAGTGGCCACTTTTTTTAAAGGGAGAGAGACCACACCCCAATGGGTTGGTATCTCAGCGGCTATTGGCTGAAGGAGTGGAAGGAGCTCCCGCGACATAGTTTGATCCCATGCTCGTTCAGTCCCAGCCCAGTTGGAGTGGGTGTAGTGATGAGGCGAGCAGGCCTGCTTTTTGTCCTGCCCAGCTCCCACATGGTTAGCTTTACACCCAAAATAACAACACACAAATTGTATTCCTTTAAACACTGCCTAGCCCATTAGTTCTAGCCTCTTATTGGCTAACTCTCACATCTTGATTAACCCATTTTTAATAATCTGTGTAGAACCACGAGAATGTGGCTTACCGGCAAGATTTTAACCTACATTTGTCTGGGGCCGGAGAATCATGGTGTCTGCCTGACTCTGCTTTCTTTCTCCCAGCATTCTGTTAGGTCTACTGGGCCTATCTGACCTGCTGTCCTATCAAAAGGCCAAGGCAGTTTCTTTATTAACCAATGAAAGTAACACATTGACAGATGACCCTCCTACACCAAGTTGGTGAGTTCCCATTAGCTCAGGCAAATTGTCTCTTGGGTGAACAACTCATGGTCTTGACTTCCTTGCTCATACTCTCCCTCCTTCTGCTCTTCAGCTGGACCTTGGGAGCTCAGTCCAGTGCTCTGATGTGGGTCTCTGCCTCTGTTTCCATCTGTTGTTGGACAAAGGTTCTATGGTGATATTTAAGATAATAATCAGTCTGACTACAGGACAAGGCCAGTTCAGGCACCCCTCCTCTAATGCTTAGGGTCTTGGCTGGGGTTATCCTTGTGGATTCCTGGGAATTTTTCTAGAGTCGGATTTCTTGCTAACCCCAGAATGGCTCCTTCAATCAAGATATCTCTTTTCCTTGCTCTCTTATCTGTCCTTCCTCCATCTCAACTATCCCATTCCCTCAAGTTCTTCCCAACCCTCTCCTTTTCCCCTTCTCCCTTTCCTTCTACCCCCTGCCCCGCCACCATGCTCCCAAATTTTGTCAGGTGATTTTGTCTGCTTCCAGTTTTCGAAAAAGCATTTGACAAAATTCAGCACCTCTTCATGATAAAGGTATTGGAGAGATTAGGGATACAAGGATCATATGTAAATATAATAAAAGCAATATACAGCAATCCAACAGCTAACTTCAAATTTAATGGAGAGAAACTCAAAGCCATTCCACTAAAATCAGGAACAAGACAAGGCTATCCACTCTCTCCATACCTCTTCAACATAGTTCTTGAAGTTCTAGCAATAGCAATAAGACAACATAAGGAGATCAAGGTGATTTAAATTGGAAATGAAAAAGTTAAACTTTTGTTATTTGTAGCTGATATGATAGTGTATATCAGTGACCCTAAAAACTCTATCAGAGAGCTCCTACAGCTGATAATTACCTTCAGTGATGTGGCAGGGTACAAGATCAACTCAAAAAAAAAAAAATCAGTAATCCTCCTATACACAAAGGATAAAGAAGCGGAGAGGGAAATCAGAGAAACATCACCTTTCGCAATAGCCAAAAATAGCATAAAGTATCTTGGGGTAACAGTAACCAAGGAAGTGAAAGACCTATTTGACAAGAACTTTAAGTCTTTGAAGAAAGAAATTTAAGATGATACCAGAAAATGGAAAGATCTTCCATGCTCTTGGATAGGAAGGATCAACCTAGTAAAAATGGCAATCCTATCAAAAACAATCTATAGATTCAATGCAATCCATCAAAATTCCAACACAATTCTTCACGGATCTTGAGAGAACAATAATCAACTTTATTTGCTTTATGATAAGATTAGAAATAGGCTGAGTAAGCAGAATATACAAATGTTTCTCTTTTAAACATTGTATTGTAATTGTGTTTGTTTTGGGTAAGTCAGTAATTAGTAAAATTTTAACATGGACTACCTTATTTATGATTAAATTAATATATTGTAATACTAAATAAAATACTTTGCTGATAAAGTAATATATCTTTGAAATTTTTAAAATCTTATTTTTTAAAAAATCAGTATACAGAGTGTTAAGGTTTCATGTAGCAAAGGTTGGCCTTGAACTTGCTGTGTAGCAGAGGATGGCCTTGAAGTCATGATTCTCCTGCCTCTGCCTCCCTGATGATGGGATTACAGGAATATGCTACCACACTTGAGCACGTGTAGTGTCTCTTCATGGCTGGTATTAGTGTGCAGTTTTGCACAGTCTTCTATCCCTGTGTAAACATTTACATTATTTCTCATTAGAGAAAGTAATATTACAGTAATCTTCAATATCAGGACTATATTCTGGTTTACATGGCACAGAATCTAGTATTAAAATAACTGTGTTAGCCTTTAAAAAATTCTCTCATCTTAGTTACCAAAGCTATTTGTTTTTCTCGGTCTTTAGCTTATTCTACTGGATCTTGCTTATAAAATTGGATTGGAATTAGTATGTATTGTAGGTCCTTGTTCATAAGATCATCTGTACTTTAGCTAATGTGTAGAGAGTGAGTGGAATTCTAACACAGCTCAGTTTCAACATGCACCTATCGGTCACTTACCATCTGTCAGATACTAATCCTGGAGCTGAAAAAGCAATAGCAGACCAAACCCTATTTATACAGAACTAGACTCTACACTCAGTAGGCTAGAGCCATAGAACATATGTACAGGAGATGTGTTGAGCGTTTGAAGTAAAGTAAAGCAAGGGGAGGGTAGAAGGGAAAATACGCGGTTTTGAGTAGGATGGGGAAGGAGTAAAATTTTAAGTAACTCGTTCAGGGAGATTCCAGCGTGGAACAGACATTGGAGTAGAAATCTGAGGAACTGTGTGTAGGGGACAGACTGTCCCAGAGAGCAGGAAGTAGATGTCTTGTTTTCACACGGTTCAGTTCTTTGGAACTCTTTTCATTGGGGAGATATTATTGTATGTTCCCTGTGACTTCTTGTCTTGATAGAATGTCGAGCAAAGAAGTGAAGACTGCCCTGAAGAGTGCAAGAGACGCAATCAGAAACAAAGAGTACAAAGAAGCTTTGAAACATTGCAAGGTAAAGGATATTTGTTTCTTTGGCAGCCAAATATAGTACCAATTTATGAGTTATTTTAAGGTATAAGTCATTTACTGTCCACATTCAGACAAGTGGTAGAACCTATAGAGCGTATCTCCTTACTAATGGGGTAGGCTGTTATTGCTATAGAGCATGTCTCCTTATTAATGGGGTAGGCTATTATTGCTATAGAGTGTATCTCCTTATTAATGGGGTAGGCTGTTATTGCTATAGAGTGTATCTCCTTATTAATGGGGTAGGCTGTTATTGCTATAGAGTGTATCTCCTAATTAATGGGGTAGGCTATTATTGCTGCACTTGATTTTCTTTATTGCTAAATTACCAAAGCCATGCTTGTTCTTAAAGCCAGATGTATCATAAGCACCATGCATTATGGAAAGCAACTATACTTTAGCATTATTATTATTGTTGTATTACATTACAAAGTGTATCTGTTATGTGTGTTGTGCTGTGGAGGTCAGAGGACAAATTGTAGGAGTCATTTCTCCTGCTGCTGTGTCAGTCCTGGGGCTTAAACTCAAATCATTGGATTTGATAGCACGCACCTTAACCTCTGGGCCACCTTGCCTACCTAGCATTTTATTATTTTGAGGAATGTTGACATTCCAGTTTCTATCTGACCAGTGGGTGGAAGAAAAAAGATTCTAAAGCGTCCTCACATCCTGATGGGAATGTTCTTGTTAAACAGAGAAGTTGAATGTGGTGGAGAGGGGGATAGTGGAGGTGGAAGTGAAGGCCTTAGGGAGATCACCCTCTGCGACGATGCAGAAGGTGACAGGAAGCCTTTAGCTCCTCTTCTGTTGTAGCAGGAGAAAAGGTGGGGACAGATCCATGCAGGGCTCCATTTGTGATTTGGCAGTGGAATAAGAGCATTTTTCTCTGATGGCGTCTACTTTTGGTGGTGTGGTTGATGGTAGGCGATGAGGTGCTCACGTTGATAGTAGGAGATGAGGTGCTCACGTTGATGGTAGGAGATGAGGTGCTCATGTTGATGGTAGGAGATGAGGTGCTCACGTTGATGGTAGGAGATGAGGTGCTCACGTTGATGGTAGGAGATGAGGTGCTCACGTTGATGGTAGGAGATGAGGTGCTCACGTTGATGGTAGGAGATGAGGTGCTCATGTTGATGGTAGGCGATGAGGTGCTCATGTTGATGGTAGGAGATGAGGTGCTCACGTTGATGGTAGGAGATGAGGTGCTCACGTTGATGGTAGGAGATGACATGCTCACGTTGATGGTAGGAGATGAGGTGCTCACGTTGATGGTAGGAGATGAGGTGCTCACGTTGATGGTAGGAGATGAGGTGCTCACGTTGATGGTAGGAGATGAGGTGCTCACGTTGATGGTAGGAGATGAGGTGCTCACGTTGATGGTAGGCGATGAGGTGCTCACGTTGATGGTAGGAGATGAGGTGCTCACGTTGATGGTAGGAGATGAGGTGCTCACGTTGATGGTAGGAGATGAGGTGCTCACGTTGATGGTAGGCGATGAGGTGCTCTTCTACTTTTGGTGGTGTGGTTGATGGTAGGCGATGAGGTGCTCACGTTGATGGTAGGGGATGAGGTGCTCACGTTGATGGTAGGAGATGAGGTGCTCACGTTGATGGTAGGAGATGAGGTGCTCATGTTGATGGTAGGAGATGAGGTGCTCACGTTGATGGTAGGAGATGAGGTGCTCATGTTGATGGTAGGAGATGAGGTGCTCACGTTGATGGTAGGAGATGAGGTGCTCACGTTGATGGTAGGAGATGAGGTGCTCACGTTGATGGTAGGCGATGAGGTGCTCACGTTGATGGTAGGAGATGACGTGCTCATGTTGATGGTAGGAGATGACGTGCTCACGTTGATGGTAGGAGATGAGGTGCTCACGTTGATGGTAGGAGATGAGGTGCTCACGTTGATGGTAGGCGATGAGGTGCTCACGTTGATGGTAGGCGATGAGGTGCTCACGTTGATGGTAGGAGATGAGGTGCTCACGTTGATGGTAGGCGATGAGGTGCTCACGTTGATGGTAGGAGATGAGGTGCTCTTCTACTTTTGGTGGTGTGGTTGATGGTAGGAGATGAGGTGCTCACGTTGATGGTAGGAGATGCGGTGCTCACGTTGATGGTAGGAGATGAGGTGCTCTTCTACTTTTGGTGGTGTGGTTGATGGTAGGAGATGAGGTGCTCACGTTGATGGTAGGAGATGAGGTGCTCACGTTGATGGTAGGCGATGAGGTGCTCACGTTGATGGTAGGCGATGAGGTGCTCACGTTGATGGTAGGCGATGAGGTGCTCTTCTACTTTTGGTGGTGTGGTTGATGGTAGGAGATGAGGTGCTCACGTTGATGGTAGGAGATGACGTGCTCTTCTACTTTTGGTGGTGTGGTTGATGGTAGGAGATGAGGTGCTCACGTTGATGGTAGGCGATGAGGTGCTCATGTTGATGGTAGGAGATGAGGTGCTCACGTTGATGGTAGGAGATGAGGTGCTCGCGTTGATGGTAGGAGATGAGGTGCTCACGTTGATGGTAGGAGATGAGGTGCTCACGTTGATGGTAGGAGATGAGGTGCTCACGTTGATGGTAGGAGATGAGGTGCTCACGTTGATGGTAGGAGATGAGGTGCTCACGTTGATGGTAGGAGATGAGGTGCTCACGTTGATGGTAGGAGATGACGTGCTCACGTTGATGGTAGGAGATGAGGTGCTCACGTTGATGGTAGGAGATGAGGTGCTCACGTTGATGGTAGGAGATGAGGTGCTCACGTTGATGGTAGGAGATGAGGTGCTCACGTTGATGGTAGGAGATGAGGTGCTCACGTTGATGGTAGGAGATGAGGTGCTCACGTTGATGGTAGGAGATGAGGTGCTCACGTTGATGGTAGGAGATGAGGTGCTCACGTTGATGGTAGGAGATGAGGTGCTCACGTTGATGGTAGGAGATGAGGTGCTCACGTTGATGGTAGGAGATGAGGTGCTCGCGTTGATGGTAGGAGATGAGGTGCTCACGTTGATGGTAGGAGATGAGGTGCTCACGTTGATGGTAGGAGATGAGGTGCTCGCGTTGATGGTAGGAGATGAGGTGCTCACGTTGATGGTAGGAGATGAGGTGCTCACGTTGATGGTAGGAGATGAGGTGCTCACGTTGATGGTAGGAGATGACGTGCTCACGTTGATGGTAGGAGATGAGGTGCTCACGTTGATGGTAGGAGATGAGGTGCTCACGTTGATGGTAGGAGATGAGGTGCTCACGTTGATGGTAGGAGATGAGGTGCTCACGTTGATGGTAGGAGATGAGGTGCTCACGTTGATGGTAGGAGATGAGGTGCTCACGTTGATGGTAGGAGATGAGGTGCTCACGTTGATGGTAGGAGATGAGGTGCTCACGTTGATGGTAGGAGATGAGGTGCTCACGTTGATGGTAGGCGATGAGGTGCTCACGTTGATGGTAGGAGATGAGGTGCTCACGTTGATGGTAGGAGATGAGGTGCTCACGTTGATGGTAGGAGATGAGGTGCTCACGTTGATGGTAGGAGATGACGTGCTCACGTTGATGGTAGGCGATGAGGTGCTCACGTTGATGGTAGGAGATGAGGTGCTCACGTTGATGGTAGGAGATGAGGTGCTCACGTTGATGGTAGGAGATGAGGTGCTCACGTTGATGGTAGGAGATGAGGTGCTCACGTTGATGGTAGGAGATGAGGTGCTCACGTTGATGGTAGGAGATGAGGTGCTCTTCTACTTTTGGTGGTGTGGTTGATGGTAGGAGATGAGGTGCTCACGTTGCTGCTTTAGTTTGAGACTAAAGCAGGTTTGAAGCAGTTGTTATTTATGCTGTGAAAACTTATGCGTAAGAGGCCAAAAGATTGCAAGCTTATGAGTAAGAGTTTGAAGGATTGCTTAACCCTAATAAGTGCCCACTGGAAATTTTGTGTTATTATAGTGAACTTGGTGAGTGATGGAGTTGAGAACGATGAAGGAAGAGAGGCATAGGAAGCAAGGTGTGATGACCGCGCATGTGTGACAGTGATGGATCATGAGGGTAAACAGGAGTGGGGGAGAGGAGACTTCAGAAGTCAGAATCCACAGCATCTGTTCACTATCATAGTAATTGAATTGGGGGTAGGCACGTTGGCTAAACACATTGGAGGCTGCCTCAGAGGCACCGGAGCACACTGGTGTTACAGTGAGGGAAGTAATCAAAGCATTTGCTCCTGGAATCGTTTGGCCAAGAGCAAGCCCAGTTCTGAATTCCCTACTTCTCTCCCCCTGTCTTCCATCTGTCTGTAGTTTATGGCTCCAGGCCTCTATGTGATCTGTCTGTTACATGAGTCTGAATCTGTTCTGCTTGAATGCTGTCTCTGACTCTGTCCATACAAGGGGCTTTGCTAACTTCTATTGGTCAGCATAGAGAACATCACAAAGGGAAGGAATGAGGGCTACTTTACAGAACCCTTTAACAGTTTTACAAGATTGAACGTTACTGATCCAGAAGTACTCAGAAAAGCAAACCTAGCAAAACCTCATCAGAGTTATCAAGTTATGTCCACGTTGCTTCCAATGTTTATGGTGAATATTTGTTTATACAGACACTTCTTACCTGCTTGCTGTTTTCAGCAAATGATTATTGTAGCACACATTCAGACCTGTGGAAAGTCCAAAACAAGTAAGGTTGTCTGTTAACGTTGTACTCTTAAAGGCAGGCTGAACAAATAGGCTGAGTATACAGCAGGCTATCAAGCCTAAGTCTTGCATGGCCTCAAGGTTTATTATTTACTTGACTGTGAGGTCCAGAAAAAGTGTCAGCCTTTCTGAATGTGAGACATTTGTTCATAACAGTACAGTGATGCCTGAGACCTGTAGGAATGAAGGCACTGTGGTACTGATGAGATGCCGAACTGAGAGTTTGTTCACATAGACTGTGGAACAGATGTGGTCAGATGGAGAGCCTGCTTCTTCCAACACTGGGCTTACCTAACTCACCATGTGTATATGATTACACTGCTAAACTGTTGTTGTTATTACTATGTTGTTATTACTATTATTAGTGTGTGTGTGGGGGGGTGTAATGTACGTGGTGCATGGCATGTGGCATACACATGTGGAGATCAGAGGACAACATTATGCAACCAGTTCTCTTTTTCTACCTTTATATGAGTTCTAGGGCCTGAACTTAGTTCCTTAAGCCTGGCTGGTGCACTGAGCCATTTTACTGGCCTATATTTTTATTACATTACTCAGCATGGATATCTTTCTGTGGGTATTTTGCAAAAGTTTGATGTGAACTTCACCAAATATCTCATAATTTATAATGACAAAAATCCTGACTTAGACTATAAGTGGAGAACTAAGCATTGGGAGATGTCTCTTATTTATAGTAACCCAAAATTCGTTGAGACTAAAGAAAAGCTACCCGAGAATATATTTGTTGTGGTTCTGTCTGGTGGAGCTCTACAGCAGGGGATAAGCCTTTCTTTGGGGAAGATGGCTCCAGTTTATGTTCATATAGTTAGGTATTTTCTTCTTTGTGTTCTCCCAGAATCTTCTATCTATTTTTACCTTATTTCTTTTGTGTGTGATTGTTTCCTTAAACATGTACTTCAGATTCTGAAACCTTGATCATTAGTCAGACAGTGATTACTGATTGGCGGTTGACATGTAGCTTGTATCATTTGATAAGCAGTTATGTGCCAGCATCATACTTGGTGTTCGGAACAGAAGCAGAACAAGCCTTTACTACTGGAATTTAACTTTTGCTGAGTTTTGTAGGAGGCATCAGTATTGAATAGAGTGCCGCTTGTATAGTACACTGGTGACAGATTGCTGGGAGCGTGTGGGTGCACATAAGCCTAATTAATGGAGGCCGCTTGTTTGTTCCTGGCTGCTCAGCAACGAAATCATCACACAGAAACCATATTGTTTACAATACTGTTTGGCCAATAGCTTAAGTGTATTTCTGGCTAACTCATATCTTAAATTAACCCATCTCCGTTAATCTGTGTATTGCCACGAGGCGTGGCTTACCGGGTACATTTCAGCCTCTGTCTCTGGTGGGGCTACATGGCTTCTCTCTGACTCTGACTTCTTTCTCCCAACATTCAGTTTAGTTTTCTCCACCTACCTCTCTATTCTGCCCTGCCCAGACCTAAGACAGTTTCTTTGTTAAACAGTGGTGTTCACAGCATACAGAGGGGAATCCCACATCATAGGTTCAACTCATTGAAGTGTGATTTTCCCTAGAATATGTAAAACCTTGAGAGCCAGATTTAATTTAGCTCCTAGTTTTTTTCCTTTCCCTAGAATATATTTATCTTGTTTTAAGCTATTTACTTTACTTTAGTAAATACTCATATTTCTCAAAGAAATATCTCTGTGTATAATTTTGTTCTAGATGACAGGTATTATTTAAACATTTATTGCCTTTGTTGATTTGCTTGGTATAGTTATATTAGGATGAATTTATCTATAACTGCCACAGAAAATTCGTCTTTAGTTTTGGAGTGTGTTATTATGGAAAAGGCAATATTGGAGTTGGTTGCAGTGATTTGGAGGCAGGGATGCGACTAGGAATTGCTGCTCTTCTCTACTCAACATTCTCATGGGGTGAGGGTGGGGTCATTTTATGTAGGTATCAAGACCCCTTGGGCATTTTATTAAAAGGTACTTCATGTTCCAAACCCTTACGATCTTTCCTTCACTGTACCTGGCTACGGAGCACTGTTCTGTGCTCTGTTGGTGCCAGATCCAGTGTCCTGGCTATTGCTTTGTTGCTTGTTCATTAGTTTTCAAAATGTAATAACTAACTCTTATCTTTTTTTTCTTAATCAGACAGTGCTAAAACAAGAAAAAAATAACTATAATGCCTGGGTTTTCATTGGTGTTGCTGCAGCTGAACTAGAACAGCCCGACCAGGCCCAGGGTGCTTATAAAAAGGCTACCGAACTAGAGCCAGAGCAGCTGCTTGCTTGGCAGGTATGGGGACATGTTTTATTTCCTATAGTATGGGAAAGCAGGTATGGGGACATGTTTTATTTCCTATAGTATGGGAAAGCAGGTATGGGGACATGTTTTATTTCCTATAGTATGGGAAAGCAGGTATGGGGACATGTTTTATTTCCTATAGTATGGGGAAGCAGGTGTAGACTTCAGTGTTAAAATAAGCACTTAAGCCTGTTTCATGAAAAAAAATAAATTTTCTAAATGTAAAAGTTAATTTTAGGTGCCAAAGATACTGTTTATCACTGTTTACCTTCCTACCCAAATGGATTATTTTTAAACTTCACTTTACTTGGAAGGAAATCCCAAACATAATTCACCTGTGAACGTTGGTAATTTTTAGGTGTTAGTGCATTATTTCACAGAATAAATAAATGTGGGGACATGAGAGATTTTACTAAGAATCCTTACCGCTGCTTCCTTTTTTAGGGGCTAGCAAGTTTGTATGAGAAGTGTAATCATGAAAATGCTAAGGGTGATTTACCTGGGGTTTACCAAAAGCTGTTGGATCTTTATGAAAGGTGAGGAGCATGTGGGGAAAGGGCAGAGTCTCCACAAGCCTGACTTAGGATAGAGTGGTTAGATATATAGAGCTGGGCAATGGCGGTCACACCTTTAATCCAAGCACTTGGGACACAGAGGCAGGCGGATCACTGAGTTCTGAGGCCAGCCTGGTCTACAGGGCTAACCCTGTATCGAAAAATCAACAAAAGAGAGAGAAAGGAATTATATAGAAGTTGTGTTAGGATTCTCTAGAAACTGATATAATGAATCTATATATATATATGCATGGGATTTATTAGAGTGGCTTACAGGCTGTGGTTGGACTATTGCAACAGAGAAAGCCCATGAATCCAGTCATAATTCTGTCCATGAGGTTGGGTGTCCCAGATGGTCTGAGGTAAACTCAGGAATTTCAAAGAAGTAGGGTCTAGTGCCAGTAAAGGAATGGATTTGCCAGAGGGAGGGCAAGCAGACATGTCCTTCGTGTCCTTTATGTAGGCTGCCACAAGAAGGTGTGGCACAGATTTTAAGGTGGGTCTTCCCAACTCAAATGATTTAGTCAAGAAAATCCCTTCAACCTGTGCCCAACAGCTTGGGTTTTAAGTTAATTCCAGATTCTTGACACCCAAAAATAGCTAAGTGGAAGGATTGGTAACATCTATTAAGAATTTAGGAGCAATTTTCTTCCAGAAATTTGTCACAGAATTTCCTGTGATTGAATTAATCTGAAAAGACTATTACAATGACTGACTCAGTTTGGAATTTTAAAATTTATGATCAAGATAATGAATGATGGTCTTTCCTCACCCTTTACAAAAGACTTATATACAATAACACTGTTGTCTCAGATGTCTTTGCTTGTTTCCGCAAGCAAATTAAAATTCCTTTCTTCTTCTCTTTAACCTAAGTGTTGACAAGCAGAAGTGGTGTGATGTCTGTAGGAAACTCGTGGATCTGCATCACCAGGAAAAGAGATACCTAGAGGTTGGTCGGTGGCTTCTAAAGGCTGTGTGTGAAAGGGTTAGAAAAAGGCTTCATCTAGCTTAATACAAGTTAAAAATTAAGATAGTGTGATATAAAAAATTTTGAGAAATAAATTACAGTGTTTTGGAAATTGAACTCCAATTTGTGATATCCTAGTTTTAACCTTTGATTCTGGTTTACGTTTACTAAGTGTGCGCCTGTGGGGCTTAGCATGTATTACAAATTGTGGGGCTGGGTGTGCTCATCTGTCTCTTGTCTAAGTGACATTTCTGATAGAAGAACCCTGGAAATTTGCCTAACCCACTTTTTTTTTTTTTTGTTGGAGTTCATATGGCATGGGATATTGTACTTTTGCTATTTTTTACATGTTAATGGATGAAATGATTTTGGTCTTTACGTTAAACATTTTAAGTTTAAGGTCTCCTTTTCAATAGGTGGCTCGGACATGGAGTAAACTGATAAAGACACGGCAAGATGACGGGGCAGACAAGCAAGAGCTTTATGAGCTGTGGAGAAAACTGACTCAGATGCTCGCTGAGGAGATAGAGGATCAGGATAATGAAACCCAGCAGATGGTATCAACTTGTTTATTCCTCGTGGTTGCCATCATGAAAATCAATACTTAATTCAGTTAGAAGATGGAGGCACAGTGATATAACACTGTCCTCTTACTAACTTGAGTGTGATTTAACATCTTAGCAGTTACAGACTGAACACAACTTTGTGTATGTTTACCTGTTCAGTCATCAGTTTGTTCTCGTGTTCAGAAAATGTTGTTGAGAATATACTGTATGCCAGGCAGTCCCCAAAGGGTTGAGGATTAAAACTGTTAGAAGAAGCTATTTGTGGGTTGTCAGTGTGCCACTCAGCCCTGTCACTGGGAAGGTTTACACTGGTACACAGCTTCAAAGGTATCAGTAGGGAAGGTTTACGCTGGTGCACAGCTTCAAAGGTGTCAGTAGGGAAGGTTTACGCTGGTGCACAGCGTCAAAGGTGTCAGTAGGGAAGGTTTACAGTGGTGCACAGCTTCAAAGGTGTCAGTAGGGAAGGTTTACAGTGGTGCACAGCTTCAAAGGTGTCAGTAGGGAAGGTTTACAGTGGTGCACAGCTTCAAAGGTGTCAGTCGGCACTGAGTGTCTCTCTCCTGCTCTGTGTATAGAGTAGGCAGGGCATCAGGGTCGGGAGCCCGTGTAGATCAGAGCTGTTCTAGGATGAAAAGAGCCAAAGGACCCAGGATCTGCTGCAGGCACCTACCTTCCTTACACTGGGCCTTACTCCCTCAAGCTTCTGCCACCACTGGTGACCAAACCCTCAACACATGACCTTTCAAGGATCTTTTTAGGTCCAGTTATAACATGCAGTAGTAATGACTGTCTTGTACAAGAAGTTATAGGAGAAATCTAGTAGTGATAAAATTGGGTAGCTCATCAATTTCTTTTAAGCAATATCTATATAATATAGCCTTACTATTTTTCTTGGTTAACACAGTATCAAACATATACCAAAATTAGTAAAATATAGTTTTTATTTACTTCTACTTATGGAAGAAAATTCATAAATAAAAAAAACTAATAGATGGTACATGTCTTTAATCCCAGCACTCGGGGACAGAGGCAGGCGGATCTCTGAGTTTGAGGCCGGCCTCATCTACAGATCTACAGAGCTAGTTCCAGGACAGGCTCCAAAGCTACAGAGAAACCCTGTCTCGAAAAACCAAACAAAAAAAGAAAGAAAGAAAGAAAGAAAGAAAGAAAGAAAGAAAGAAAGAAAAGGAAAGAAAGGAGGGGCTGGAGAGATGGCTCAGTGGTTAAGAGCATTGCCTGCTCTTCCAAAGGTCCTGAGTTCAATTCCCAGCAACCACGTGGTGGCTCACAACCATCTGTGGTGGGGTCTGGTGCCCTCTTCTGGCCATCAGGCATACACACAGACAGAATCTTGTATACTAAATAAATATTTAAAAAAAGAAAAGAAAAGAAAGGAAAAAGAATAATGTATTACTAAGTTGCCTAGGCTGGCCCAAACTCCTGAGTTTCTGTGTTCCGCAGCAAGCAAGCTTCCTCTTGTCTTCGTTGGCTTCCCTTTTCCACCTTTCTCGTTCCCCTGCCCTTTCCCCATTTCTCTCTCCTTTCCTCCTCCCTTCATTCTTGCTTTTTCATCTCATCTTTCTTCTCTCCCTCTCTGCTACCCTTCCTTATTTTCTGTGTTGACAATTGAGTCTAGTGCTTGCATGTTGTAGGACCGTACTGAACACTGACCTATTCCCAGAACCAGTTCACACACACACACACACACTCACACACACACCTGCACACCTTTTGTTTGTTTTGTTTTTGATTTTGAGACAGGATCTTATTATGTAGCCCAGGAAATATGGCTTGGAATTCTTTTTTTTCTTACTTATTTATTTGTTTATTTTACATCACAACTGCATCCTCCCTTTCCTCCTCTCTTCCCTCCCCCTTTCCCTGCCCCCCAATCTATCCCTTCTCTGTATTCACTCAGAAAGGGGCAGGGCACCCTGGACATCAGTTCTTGATCCTCCTGCCTCGTTCTCCTGTATACTAAGGAGTAACTGTACCTAACAATTTTTTATAAGCATGTATTAACCATGCTTATTCATGGCATTCATACAAAGAACATTCATTGGTCATATTCACCCATCTCTCTACCCTTTCTCCTTACCTCCTGTACTTTTCTTAGTCCTTTTTTAAAAATTAAAATATAATTACATTTTCCTCCTTTTCCTTTCTCCCAACTCCTGCATGCTACAACTTCCCACATTCTCTGAAATTCCTGGCCTTCTTTTCTTTGTTATCATTATACATACATTATATATGCACAATTAGATTAGTTCATATGAATATAGTCCATCCAGTGTTGCTTGCATATATATGACTTCGGGGCTGACCACTTGGTACTGAATAACCAATTAGGGGACAGCTCCCTGGGGGAGACCACTTGTGCTCTCAGTATTCCTTAGCTGCCTGTAGTTGTTTGCCTAGGTGGGGCCATGAGATCCTCTTCCATGTTAGCATGGCCCTGGGTGTTGTGCTCGTTCAGGTCTGTTTTCAGCAGCCATGTTATTGAGATAGCAAGGATGTGCTGCCTTGTAACAGCAGATTTCTTAGTACCCTGGCTCTTCAAATCTTTTTGTTCCTTCTTCTGGAATGTTCTTTGAGCCTTGGGTGCAGGAGTTGTGTTAAAAGAGTCATCTATTCAAGGTGGGCATCCCATGATCAGTTGTTCCCTGCATTTTGAATTGTGGTTTTCTGTAATGGTCTCTGTTGTGAAGAGAATCTTCTTCAGTGAGGGTCAGGTGCTACACTTGAAAGATTTCCTTCTCTGAGTGAATTTCCAAAGAATGTGCTTGTGGTGTTATATTACCATACAGGATAATGTTCTAGTGGACTGCTTTGTAGCAACCAGCAGGGAAGGGAAAGATGCTTTATTAAGCTGATGTTTTAAATTTATAGTTGTCCCTTACTAGTTTAGTATACTCTGTTGGCCAGTTGGAGTTAGGGTGTATTTTAAAGCTTACATAGACATTTCACCCCCTCATTTAAATTGTCAGGACTAAGCAGATTGTGGTGGCTCAAGCTGTAATTCCTGTAGTTGGGAGGCTGAGGAAGAGGATTTCCACAACATCAAGGCTACCTTGGGCTACTAGTGACGGACATCTTACCTTATAAATCTGACCAAACAGGTAGAAATGGCTGAGAGGTCCTGAGTTCAATTCCTAGCATTCACATGGTGGTTCACAACCATCTGTAATGAGATCCAGTGCCATCTTCTGTCGTACTGGCACACACGCAGGCAGGACACTTATACATAATAAACAAACAGATGTGATCAAACAAACAGAAGAATTATGAGGGCTAGGCATACATGTAGGTAAAACACTGTATGCATAATAAATAATAAATAAATAAGCAAATGTAAGGGTCAGGCGTAAGTTGAAGGTTTAGTTTTTATAAAGGAGTCTTTAGCCCTGGCTGACCTGGAACTCACAGAGATCCACCTGCCTCTGTGCCCTGATTGCTGGGATTAAAGGCACCACCACCATTGCCCCACTTTTAAAGGGCTCTTCATACAGTATAGTACTTGCCGCAGTTTTCACTTAGCATGCTGCATCACAGCCGTGTGGTGTGTTTCAGCTGTGGACGGCATTTGAGAACGCACTGGACTTAGCGGACAGTGTTCCCGGTGAAGAGCACCAAGGGCTCTATCAGCGTTTCCTTCAGTGCTTATCTAAAGTAAGTGATGTTTGTGTGTTTCTAATCATGAAAATGTTCATCAGTATGTTTGATTGCTGTTGGAATTCACTTTATTACGCTTTTATATTTTCAAGTTCCCTCATGAGACAACTAGGTTGAAGAAGGCCTGTGAAGGAATGATAAATATCTATCCTACCGTACAATATCCACTAGAAGTGATTTGTTTATACTTGATTGAGTCAGGTAATTTTTTTATATTGCTTCCCAGAGGTGTGTGATTGTATGAAAGTGATATTACAATCAATTAATCACTGTTTTAGTGCTCGCTGTGTATGAAATATCAGTGTTTCTGGACATAAAAGAAATGGTTATGTAGTGTTGCTATTTACAGAAAGTCTGAGAAATACAGGAGAGTAGAGTGATGCAGGACTTATGGGTTATACAGCTATTGATTCATCAATGAAATTCTGTTATTATTTAGTTTTATATTTTGCAATTTTGTGAAGTCTTTTTGTGGTGGGACTTGAAGGGTGTCTTGAACTTTCTCTGATGTTAGATGTCTGATGTTATCAAGTCTCGGGGTGCAGGTGGCAGGTGTGCACCTGTGGTGTGTGAAATTCTCCCCTCCTGGTTAGTTTGCTGCAGTGGAAGGAATGGCTGAATGGGTTGGGTTATATCACACAAATCTTGACTGCCATGAAAAGGAAACATTGAGCTTCACAGTGTTGATATTAATGCCATAGTGATGGTCTGTTTTTTAAAATTTTTGCGGTATTGTGAGCTGTTAGTCTCTAGGTGAATTAGAGTAAATTCAGGTTGGAGAGTGTCTCTTGTTGTGTGTGACATACTCTTGCTTCTTTGTGTACTTAGGTAGAAGAGAGGTGGTTGTTAACAGCTGGGTTACGAGGAGCTGGGTCATCTGAAGTGTGTATGTTGACCACCATGGTTTTTCATGACATCCTCTGTCCTTGTCAGTGTTTGAATACAGTGCTTTATGATGACCAGGATACACTCGCACACATGCTTCTATTCTCCTGAGATAAGCAGGGTCACAGCAGTCAGTGATGGAACTGAACGGGAGACAGCACCTGCAGTAGCCTGTCGTGACCACATTATCGTGGGTAGGCTGTGGCCTTTGCATTCTGCCCATCCCCCTCTCCTCTATCAATAACTCCTTGATATCATTTCCTGGTCTGTGGGAGGTCAGTGCTCTTACTTTTAGTCGAGAGTTCCACTAACAAGTAAGATAGTTTTCTTAGTCTCAAAGAGAATATTTTCCACTATCATAAAGTACAAAGTAAATTACTTTATGTGAAGTACAAGGGCTCGAGCTAATAATGTTTAGGAGGGGCTGACGTTGACCACAGTGAGCAGTCTAAGAATGCATAAATGAACTGGGAACATGATGGTGGTGGTAGAAAGGAGTAGGTGAATGGAAATGTAGCAGCTTCTTAAAGGGAAGGGCAAAATTATTTGCAAGTTTTAGTTCTTCAGAAAAGTTAGCCCGATATAGAAAGAACCATGACGGTTTATGTGAGAAGTACATTTGAAAGGAGCTGTAAAAGTAGCCAGAGAATTGTTTGTAGATGGGAATCTGCAAACCAGCACTAAGCATGTAACTTGGAAATCATTCGTGTGCACGTGAGGTAGAGAGATTGCCATCAGAGAAGACCCAGGGTTAGAGGGCTGAGGATGGCTGCTTGTACGTGCTGACTTGAGAAGAGGAAGAACATGGTCGGTAAGCAAGCAATGGGGGGGCCCCTGATGCGAAGACAGGAAAGAAAGGATTCTCATGATAGACTGAGTAACTATTTTTATGATCAAGAAAACTAATAGTAAAGCTATTTTAAAATAAAGTAATTGAACTGAAACAATAATGGAGAAAATTGAGGAAGTAGCGAGAAGTTTAAAAGGAAAATGGATCCAATCTGAATTCATGGGAGAAGCAGAGGAAAGGAAGCGTGTGCTGGGGGCAGCGAGAGAAGCAGGGGAGGAATGACTGTGTAGTCGTAGTCTCTCTGAACCACTTCAAGAACAGTCGGCTGCACTGGACAGATACTGTGGGAAGCCCTTGGAAGATACGGTACAGAAGGGGCTCGTCACACAAGGAGACACGGAAGACAGGGACACAGGCAGTCATACAAGGAGATACGTGTTTTTGTTTATCAAAATCATCTGGTTTCTTCCAATTTTATCCTAAGATCCAGTGTATGATATAAAGATTGATGTAGTCTTTGTGATTGTTAGCGTTGCGGTTGAGAATTAGTGATTGGTGGCTACTCTCTCTTCACTTCTGCTGAATTAGTGACTGGTGGCTACTCCCTCTTTAGTTCTGCTGAGCTGTTTAGTGGTTTCCCCATTCCCTCCTTGGTCTCCTCAGACAGTAAAGGGTGGAGGTGAGTTTGTGGATATTTTCTTTTGGAAAACTGGCTGAATGCTTTCTCAGTAAGTGAATTTATCTTTAGCATGTTTTTTGTTTGCTTGTTTGGGGGTAAACATGGCCCTAGTATTCCTTCCTCAACCAATGTGAATTATTAGGGTATGAAAACATGAGATGCTTTCCAACATAACATTTATCAAAGTGTGCACCTATCTATCATTCCTTGAGGTTTGCAATAAAATGGATCTGAGAGTTTACCTAGATCCTGCTCTAGAGTAAGTTGGAGAGAATAGAAACATAAATGAAGTGGTGCAAAACATTGACTGTTAAACAAAACCCAGTATCATCCTGTGGACATTGAGAGATAGAAAATAAAAGTTGGATTGGGATGTAGCAGAATGGTAAGAGTACTTGGTACTTGGTAGAGTACTTGTCTAGTGTAGAAGATGCCTGGTTTATCTTAAGGGGCACGGTGTGTGTGTGTGCATATGTGTGTGTATGTGACAGTTAATAAAGGCATCCTGAAAGAATTATACTGACTGGAAAGAAAACCTCCTGGTTTAAAAGCCGAGTGTGGTGGTTCATGCCTGTCATCTCAACACTTAGAAGGGAGAGGTGGTAGGATCCAGGGTGCAGCCAGATGTGGCTGCATGTGTAGCATGGTGTACAGGGGTGGATGGGTAGGCACTCAGATGTTCTTGTTCTGGGACAGTGAAAAGCTTCACATGACTTGGCTTTTCGTCACCCTAAGCCAAACTTTATGTATTCTGAAGATGAAGAGCTTCTCCAAACCTCGAGGCACACCCTTCCTCAGGAACTTTACAGCAATTAATCACGGTGTCTCTCCAGCAAGGACAAATGTATTCCATACTTCTGGGTCTTTCTTTGTGTTGAGGCTCAAGACCCATTTCCAGCATGACTCATTTGTCGAGCTGCATGGAATGAAGTTTGAATAATTTCCTAGTTGTCATTTGTTGAAAGGTGGTTTTGTGTGTGTGTATGTTCTAAATAACCATTTTGATTTATTTTGCATTGTAGCTGAAACACAAGAGGACAAGGAGGCTTGGCTCTTTAAATTCAAGCAGAAAACAACTTCATTAAGAGTTATGATTTTGTGGTTAGGCCCAGGGAGACAGTTTAGGGTAAATCACTTGCTAGCATTAGTGACTGAAGCTCTGGGTGTGACCACAGACAATGAAAAATAAGTAGTGGTCAAAAGTGAGACCCCAGCCCTCTAACACCCTTATATCCAAAGAGTCTGGAATGTAATATTGAGTTGGAAGTGTCACCCCAGCCCCTGGCCTGGGAATTGCCCTGGTCTGGACTTCAATTCCCAGAGTGCCAAGCGCTTGGACTCCAATCCCAGCCTGCCAAGCGCTGACCCCCTCCCCTGGGAGGGTAAGGACCACTAAAAGAGTATTCAGGCTTGCGTGCAGGGAGTGGGGGAACACAACCCTGGGACGGACATGACGTGTGGTTTCTGGTTTTGCGGTTTTGTGTCTGCTCTCCCTCTGTTCCCCTTTCCCCCCATGCACCCTTCCCTCTCCCATGCTCCCAGGCACTCAATAGCGTGGCACTCGTTAAACGTGGACATTTTTGATTCGGTCTAATCTGGTTCGATTGGAGTTTTTTTGTGCCAGCGGAGAGGCTCGGTTAGTAAATATTCCTAACAACGAGGTTTTATGTCTTAGAAGTATTTGAAAATGAAGGTGAAAATAAAGAAATGAACGCCATCAAATTCTACTTTTTCTTCCTCCAAAACTTAGGTTTATTTAAAAGTGAAAATTTTAGTGTTCATTAGTTGGTTTCTTTGGTATGTCAGAAATGATTTTCAAAACAAAATAAAACCTTTTGCTCTTGTATAATTTAGGAAATTGAGTTCCATAGAACTATTTTGTATCTATCAATTTATACATGAAGCTTGAGTTTTTAGCAGCCTTAGGACTTGACTGCCTTTTTGAGAAGTAAAAATTGTGTTATAAGCTTTTTTATAATTGTTTATGTCAGCGTGTGTGAGTGGTACAGCTCTGGAGCTGCAAAGCTACAGGAACATAAATGGATTAAAGCTCATCAGGAAACCAGGCTATACTCAGAGCCACAGCAGGACAGCTCTGGAGGCGGAGATGCAACAGCACAGCTCAGCCCTGGAGGGAAAGGTGTCCTTCCTGACTTATCCAGAAGCCAAACTACCTAGAGCCACAATAGGACTTCTGGAGGCTGACACCACAAGAGGGCAGCTCAGTCTTGGAGAGGTGTCCTGACTTGTCAGTGGGAAGCTGGCTAACCTGAAGCTGGGATGTGGTGGGGGATGGGCTCCTGGCAACAGCAATCTTGCTCCTCTCTAGAGAGACTCTACAGCTGAGCTCTGCTCTGTTCCCCTAAAAGACTGTCTTCAGAGAGCTGTCCGCTTCTTCTGCTGCCCAAGATGTTAACGTCTGCCACACTCTGCTAAAGGGGAAGCCCCTGCAGAAATGTAGCAATCCCAGTAGGCTCTGGCAGAAAGTTGTTATTTTTTCTGCCCAGCCTTGCTCAGCCCACCTAAGGGAACATTGCAGCAAGGTTCTTCTGTTCTGCTCAGTTCCCTGAAGGATGTCTCAGCAAGGTCCGTCCGTCCTTCCTTCCTTCCTTCCTTCCTTCCTTCCTTCCTTCCTTCCTTCCTTCCTTCCTTTCTTCCTTCCTTCCTTTCTTTTTTAACTTTATGATTCTTTTTTTATTTTTTTTAAATTTATTTATAAAAATATCCACCTCCTCCCCTCCTCCCATTTCCCTCCCACTTCCCCTCCCCCTCCCTCTCCAGTCCTAAGAGCAGTCAGGGTTCCCTGCCCTGTGGGAAGTCCCAGGACCTCACACCTCCTTCCAGGTCTAGTAAGGTGAGCATCCAAACTGCCTAGGCTCCCACAAAGCCGCTAGTCCAAGCAGTAGGATCAAAACCCAGTGCCATTGTCCTTGGCTTCTCATCAGCCCTCATTGTCAGCCACATTCAGAGAGTCCGGTTTGATCACAATGCTCCATCAGTCCCAGTCCAGCTGGCCTTCAGCAAGGTTCTTCTATCTGCACAGGTGAATTAAGGTCTTCACCCAAGACTCTTAAGAAAGAGATTTCTCTGGGAAGGAGGAGTCCAGGAGAGTGGCTGCTTCTGCCAGGGTAGGAAAGGACAACCTGGAACTCAACAGGCAGAGGGGCTTATATAGGGCTTCTTAGGGACGGACTTTTCCCAGGGAGTTTTTCTGTTTAGGGATTGGTTAGTTTAGTTGGTCAGGGACAGAGATGTATGTAACATTACTCACAGATTATTCATTGGTATGCATCTAATACATTGGAATATAATGGCATTATGTAAATAATTTACTTTTAATATCTGTGATTGAATCAGAGATCCCATATGTGGTTTGGTCATATATATATATATATATATATTTCACAATAGATGTTAAAAAGCAAGTCTTTTAAAATATTAATTATATTTATTCCCCTCGCTTATTGTTTTAAGTTGTCTGTCTTAGTAACTTTTTCAGAATTTTCCTATGTGATTAAACAATTTATTAAAGTGTTGAGTGCTCCTCATTAATTATAAACAAATAACATTTTTCACTTGGGGTACATATGAACTTCTATGTTGGAGAAAATGGAATTATAACAAAATGTATATTTTCTAACCGAAATTATTTTACAAAAATAAATTAAGGTTATTGCAGCATTGTAATTAATACATAAGCCTAATGATTATATAGACAAGAATAGTTTGGTAAAAATGTGTGCAGTGTATTGCTAGCCCTGTGAACCTAAGAAGACTGCGACAAAGTCTTCATTTGGTGTCCTCTGATACCAGGATGATGGGAAAGCCCTTCAGAGTTGGCTGCCATGCCTCTAGCTGTGCATTATTGCCCTCAGGGAACAATAAGATACTCCGTTTCTTTCATGCATATGCTAAAGTTGATGGCTGAATAGGTGCTACTGCTGAGAGTTGAATAGGAAAAGCTGAGGCAAGCCACGGGCTGTGTGGAGCCCATGGACTAGTAGCCATAGGTTTCTCCTTCAAAACCTTTGAGCGTGAATTCAGTTTCAGAGTACATGTGTATATAAAGTGATTTAACTTCCAGTGTTTAAGCGTGTTGATGAAGTAATGATATCTTCTATATTTGCTGCTTTATTTAAGTTTTTATTTCCTGAAATCAGGACTTGGTAAAGTATGTATGAAGCAGCTTTTGAAATTTATGTATACGGGTATGGTAGTTAAGAATTCGGTGTACTTAGTATATATATATATACATATATGAATGTTAATAATGTTTTCATTTAATTTCAGGGAGTCTGACAGATGAGGGACAGCAGTATTGTTGTAAACTAGTGGAAATGAATTCAAAAAGTGGTCCAGGCCTCATTGGCTTAGGCGTTAAAGCTTTACAAGACAAGAAGTATGAGGATGCTGTTAATCACCTAACGGAAGGTAATGTATGACTACAATTTCAGCCTTCCTGTAAGGAGATAAACCAAAGTGATACGGAAGATGAACACACATCTTCTGGAGTCTGCTCATTAAATTTGAGTTTCTCAAGAGCAGGGAAAAGTTCAACCATATGTGTCCTGGTGATTTTCTTTGTACAGTAGGGATACTTTGAGGAAGCTTAGATACAGAGAGGCTTGGCTTAGTCAACTCAGGTGTGGCGGTGTTTTGGGAGACATACATTCTAGTTGAGATGTGACTGACAGAGTGAAGAAGGCAGCTGGAGCGAGTGGGAGGACACTGGTCAAGGAATGCATTTGTGGAGCAGCAGAGCCGAGAGCAAACCTGTTGTTTCGGGTAGTGCAGTAAGATTTGAGGATGGTGTGTAGGTACAGGAAAGGATAGGAAGTGAGACTGAACACAGCCTTGCAAACATTGTTAACAAGCTTACAATGTGTTCTGACGACAGCAGGAGCCCATGAAAGGCTATAAGCATAGAAACTGTCATCTTGTGTTTAGATTTTCTGTGGCAGCATGGGGCTGGGAAGATAGATGTGCCAATCAGGTGCTTGTCTTGTGAACATGAGGACCTGGGGTCGACTCCTAGAACCCATGGTATTTATGATTATTCCATCCTAGGCTTGACAGAAAGCCCTCTTTGCATAGCCGGCTGGTATCATCTAGCAGAAGCCCAAGCCAAAGTGCACAGACCTAAGGAAGCTATTCTTTCTTGCAACCAAGGTATTCTTATACTCTTTGTGTTTGTATGTAGGAGGACGAATGCTGTTTGCTTTCGTCTAACTTGAGAAAGAGACTATTTTAAAAAGATAGCCTTTTGATTTTGTTTCAAATTTGTTGTTGATTTAAATGGCACTGAGGAAAATAAATGCCTGATCTGTGTGCATGTCTGCTGATAAATGCATCTTTGAGGTGAGGGCATAGATGCAGTGTTCTGCTTTTCCAACAAGGAACCTTCTGGTATGTTTAGGGCCTTCATGATTTCTTAATGCCATGAATAAAGATGAGAGATGATTCTTTGTTTTTGACCTAGTTGGTTGTCAAACTTCTGTATTTGACAGTCCATTCTAATTCGGCTTCTTCCAGAGTCCATAGAGAGTCTGTCTTAGTTTGGGTTTCTATTGCTGTAAAGAGACACCTTGACCATGGCAACTCTTACAAAGGAAAACTTTTAATTGGACCTGGCTTACAGTTCAGAGGTTCAGTCCATCATTGTGGGACATGGTGGTGTGCAGGCAGACATGGTGTTGGAGAAGAAGCCAAGAATTCTACATCTTACAGGCATTAGGAGTGGTCTGTCTCACTGGGCATGCTAGAACATATATGAGACCTCAAAGCCTACTTCCACAGTGACATACCTTCTCCAGCAAGCCCACACCTACTCCAACAAGACCACATCTACTCCAATAAGCCCACACCCACTCCAACAAGACCACACCTACTCCAACAAGGCCACACCTACTCCAACAAGCCCACACCCACTCCAACAAGGCCACACTTAATAGTTCCACTCACTTTGGCAGCCATTTTCTTTTGAAGCACCACACAGTCCATTCTAATCTGACTTCTTTTCCCTTCCAGTGTCCTTAATTTACTAAAGGCAGAGGAGTAGTAGCCAGAGATATTCTTAAGCACCATCAATTTTATTCCTACCGTGTGAAAATAGAGGTCTTAAATTCATGTGTTTGGTTTTAAATTCAGATCTTTCTAGAAGAATTTAAGAGAAAGTTTATTTGTGATTGGATTATTATCTCTTTCTTTCTCTATCTCTCTATATAATATATATTATATATATTAGAAATTTTGCTTATTGTATCTGCAATGTATTATGTTACTGTTTTTGAAAGAAAATCTTAACTTTTTAAGACTGACTTCATGTTATGTGCATGGGAATCCCACATGTATGTCTGTGCATCATGTTCATGGGTGCTGTGGAGGTCAGAAGAAGGGGATATCCTGGAGCTGGAATTGTAGGTGGTTGTAAACTGCCCTGTGGGTGCTGGGAAGTCAAACCTAGGCTTTTTGGAAGAGCAGCCATCTCTCTATTCCCATATGTCATTCTTTAAAAATTTTTTGTAAACATTTATTTATTTAATTATTTGTGTATGTGTGCATGCACACATGTGCACGTGCCATTACATGAGTGTCCTGCCCGCTAGACAGGAGCGTCTGTCTTCTCTGAGCGGAGCTGCGTTCTTCTCTGAGCTCACTTCCTCTTCCTGTCCGCATACTATTCTGTTTACTCCTCCCACCTATGTTCTAACCAATTGGGCCAAGCAGTTTATTTATTGCTTATCCAATGAAATCAATAGATTGATATACAGATTGGTATATGACACTCCCACATCATAGAAGTCAGAAGACAATTGCTAGAATTTGGTTCTCTTCTATCTTTTAGTTCTGGCATTCACTGAAGTTAGGTTGTCAGGCTGAGCAAACACCATTATTTTCTAAGCTGCCTCTTTGACTGTATGTCATTCATAAATAGCAAGCAAACTGAAATGCTGGAGATTGATTTCTATGTCCTCAATCTTATCAGCACTTAAGAACATAGATGATCACGGTGCAGCAGGTGGCCGTCGTCATCAGAAGAATCTTTGTCTTCTTCTGAAAGCAGAGGCTTTGCTTAAACTCTCCGATTGTGAATCTTCAGAGGAAGCAATTCGCATTCTCGATCAGGTAGGTGGTCTGACTTTTCCTCTTCTGCTATCTCTTCCTGCCAAATGCTTACATCATAAATTCTGAGTTGTGTCTATACTCTGGTTAACTCTTCCACACTCTTGAACCTGCGCGCCTTAGTCAGGGTTCCCACGGCAGCGGAGAGACACAGTGGCCATGGCAACTCTTATAGAGGGAAATATTTGATTGGCTGGCTTACAGTTGAGAGGTTTAGTCCATCATGGCAGGAAGCATGGCAGCACACAGGCAGACATGGTGCTGGAGAAGGAGTTGAGATTTCTACATCTGGATCTTCAGGCAGTATCTTAGGTGAAGAATTTCTGTTTGATTTTAGTGCCTGTTCTTGCATCTTGTTTATGTCTTATGGCAGTAGCACACTTGATTATTAACAATTTAGGGCTTTAACTTTTTCCTTCAGGAAATGCTTTACAGATTACTGATCGAGTGGTGACTTCATAGCTTCATGTTCAAGAATGTGAGTCTCGGTTCCTCCACAGATGTTGATTTTGTTTTTAATTAGCAAACTGTTTTCTTAAGACTTTTGATTTAATTTAAAATTCCTTAGTGAGAAAACATAACCGGCAGATCGTGAATTTTAGAGTTTTGTCAAATATATTAGTTATTGCAGTTTTTTTTCATCATTGCTTTGTGTATGTCAAAGGGTTTTGCATTTTTGTTTTCTTTAAAGTAACAGTAGCTGCTGGCCTCCTTTAAGAACTCCTATGTAGCAAGATGTGGTGGTTCATAGATGTGCTGGTTCATGCCTGTAATCCCAGCACAGAGGCTCAGGCAGAAAGGTGACCATGAGTCCAAGACCAACCTGTGACACATTATGAATTCTGGGCCAGCCTGAGCTATGAGCTATACTGTGAGAATCTGTCTCCAAAAGCAAAAACCCCCCAAAACTCAATACCGTACTTTCTACTTGTCTGTTTTTAATATGTATCTTGTTTAGATGTCTTATAGATACCTTTCCAGTACCTTTTTCTGACATATACAAAAAGCATAATGAAAAGTTTTTTTTTAAATGTAAGAGTCCATATCTGAGACAGAAAATTTCTAAGTTGATCATAAACATCATGTTATGCTAGAAAACAGACCCTGTAAAAGGGCCACACTACACACACAGAGCTGACCCCTGAGGGCAGCAGCACATGTGCCGAAGAGAAATACTGATTAAATATGTCTGAATTTAGGTGTGCATGATGCTACCACGAAGAAAAAGAACCCAGCAAGCTTGCGAAAGCAACTCGCGGGCTGGTGTTAGGGAACAAACTGGAAGAGGGAAAGCATTTATTCCTGTCTTACCAACTGCTCTTGAGATGGCTGAACGGGTGACGAGGGAGGACAGGCTCCTCTAGGTTTAAGTATTTCAGTGATAGTGGAAAGAGCAGTGATCAACTAGAAGTCATTTTATAATTAAACAAATGAATAGATGTAGGCCTTGAGGATCAGTGACTTCCACAGAGAAGATGGTAGCCCAACACAACCATGACAAACACACATCGCATACTGTTGCTGGACCAGGTCCAGCCTGACCTGTTGATGCAGGGACCAGGAGAGTATCAAACACCATGAGAACACATTCAGTTGTCTTGACTTTGTGAAACTGTGACAAATGGTCTGTGCTTTCACAGTTAAGTTATAAAAAGAAAGCAGAGAGGTAGAAGGGGACCCTGGAGATAAAAGATAGTTAAGAGAACCATCTTCTTATTGAGATATATTTACCTTAGTTGAATTTTGGCTAAAATAAGTTGCTCAAATTCTTCATGAGGCAACTAGGAAATCTGATCATATGAAAGCTGCATGGTTGTCTTTGGGTCTGAGAATTGTAGTGGTTTTGCCATTTATAAAGGACTATCTTAAATATGCATGCTGAAATATCACAGGTGAGAATTACAATGCCAGATATTTGTTATCATGTCATCTGAAAGGTATGGCAAAAGGTTTGGATATATACATGGACCGACATTATAAACATGAGTTTATAATTCTGTACCTGGATAATGAGTATGTTATAAGGTTGTTACACTGATCTTTAATTTTCTTGTGTATTTGAAGTTTCTCCAATTAAATGATTAAAGAATAAAAATCTGGATAGCAATTACACCTGTCATAACCAGCTCGTTCGTGTCTGTTCTTTAAGCAGAACAGACACCCCTGCAGCTTTCTGGAGAGACTTGTAACAGCTGTCAATCATTTTCTAGGTTTCAGATGCAGATAATACCCCACGACTGCTGGTTCTTCAAGGCCAGGCCCATCTGAACACAGGCGCTGTAGACAAGGCTGCAAAGGTTGGTGCTTTTATTTCAAATGGAACATTATTTAAAGGCTAAAAGAAGGTTCTAGGAGTTTAATTCAGTGTTACAGTGCTTGCCTACAAGCACTGGAATTTGGATTTGGTCACCAAAACTCAAAATCAAGTAAAATAAAATATAAAATGAAAACTAAACAAAAAACTGAGAAATAAAAGTCAAAAGCCATTTAAAAATAACAATTTTTTTTTTTTATTGTATGTGAATGGGTGGTTTTCCTGCATGTGTCTTGTGTACCATGTGCATGCCTGGGGTCCTCAGAGATCAGGGAAGGGTGTTGGATCCCACGGAGCTGGAGTCGTGGATGGTTCCTCTGGAATAGCAGATAGTGCTCTTATCCACTGAGCTGTCTCTCCAGCCCCCCGTTTGTTTTTAATGGGATCTGGAATTGACAGGTATCTTCTTGACAGATCATGGAAGACCTTCAAGCTTCTTACCCTGGCCAGGCCGAAGTCCACGCACTTGAGGGCTTGATTCATTTTTCTAAGAAGGACTATCTGCAAGCAGAAGCATGGTGAGGGTGTATAGATTGCCTGGGGCTCCATTCATATCTCAGCTGTGGCCGTAATGCAGTTCCCCTGTGTGTGTGTTTCATTTCACTTGTAGTATAGGATCTATACATTTTTCTGTGATAGATTCCTAGTCTAATTAGCTGATCATAATGTTTAGTTAGAGAGTGTAATATTTGGTATATGTTCTGAATATGTGTTACAAGCATAGTGTTAAAAGGTCACTATGCTTCTTTTTTTTTTTTTTTTTTTTTGGTTTTTCGAGACAGGGTTTCTCTGTGGTTTTGGAGCCTGTCCTGGAACTAGCTCTTGTAGACCAGGCTGGTCTCGAACTCACAGAGATCCGCCTGCCTCTGCCTCCCGAGTGCTGGGATTAAAGGCGTGCGCCACCACCGCCCGGCGTCACTATGCTTCTTAAAGCTCTTCTTTCAGTAATACCATTTTTTGCTTATTAAAGTCTAGATCCTGAAGTAGTGAAATGTTTTAGATTTGGGGAATTTTTTAGATTTATTTTATTTTATGTGTATGAGTGATTTGCCTTCATGTATGTGTACTACATGTGTACCTAGTACTGGAGTTGAGAATATGGTGTCACAACCTCTGGAACTGGAGTTCCAATTTGGGGCTTTCCTGTTAGTACTGGGAACCCAGGTCCTCTGGAAAAACAGCAGGTGCTTAACCCTGGGGTATCTCTTCATCTCCTAGATATGGGATTCTTGAATCACCTAACTTGATTGTTCTATCTTGGAGTCCCTTATGTTTTACACACACACACACACACACACACACACACACAGAGAGATAGAGATACACGGGGTGGGGGGATACACACACACACACACACACACACACACACAGAGAGAGAGAGAGAGAGAGAGACACACACACACACACACACTTAATACTGCTTTCCACTCCCCCTTGGTTATTTAGTTTCCAGAGAGCAATTGAGAAAGACGCCGAAGTTGCTGAATATCATTATCAGCTTGGGTTGACATACTGGTTCATGGATGAAGAAACAAGAAAAAATAAAGCAAAGGCTCTTGCCCATTTCCTGAAGGTAAGCCAGTGCTACTACTAAATTCTTTGTTAAAGTTGATTTGTTATACAGTCAAATAGCCAACAGAATAGTTATTTAAAGTATCATTTTGCATTTCTTTTCTCATAGAAGAGGTTTTGTGAGAATATTTTTTCTAGATGAAAATTTAAATTATGAAAGTATAAAAGTGTCAGCTTCAGAAGTCTCTGTTACAGAAGTTGAGACATGTTGGCTGTGGAAGCAGTGCTGTTTCAGCCGAGGCCTCTGTAGTTTATGGATATAGAGTCTCAGGGAGCATATTAACTTAACAATGGCTGTAATCCCACATTTGATTACCAAAGAAATGCTAGCTTTACCTTGTGTTTGTTTTCCATAGGCAATGTGGAGCAGCTTTTGTGTTTGTTTTAAATATCACACTTTTGGCATAATTCTGTATTTTCAATAAAATAGTTTCTTCTTTTAAATCAGTGTACTACATCCTTGATATGCACTAATATAACCTTTTACTATTCCATTGTCAACATTTATTTCCAAGGCTGCAAGACTGGACACATACATGGGTAAAGTTTTCTGCTATTTAGGTCATTATTACAGCCTTGTCGCTGGAGACAAGAGCAGGGCTCGCGGATGCTACAGGAAAGCCTTTGAATTAGATGGCACCGATGCTGAGTCCGGAGCAGCAGCCGTCGACCTGAGTGTGGAACTTGAAGACACGGTCTGTCTTATTGCCACTCTGCCTCTTAGTCTTTTATGCCAGTATATAAATTGGGATGTTTTTATAATATATTTTCTTGAAAGTTTTTTTCATTATTCTTTGTAGGTAAAATAGAAATATCTTAGCACTTATTTATAAGCTACTTTTTCTTCTCATTGGCAGATACTAAATTCCTTGTCACTCTTCTGTGTATACTTTTACATGGCTGTGTACCTGTCCACATGGCATTCATATATGTGCCTGTACATGACTCTATAGTGTTGGAGAAGGACACTATTTGTTGGTTCCTGGCAGCTTAGCCCTGAAATAATCACACAGAAACTGTCTTAATTAAATCACCTCTTGGCCCATTAGCTCTAGCTTCTTATTGGCTAACCTTTACATATTAAGTTAACCCATTTCTATTAATCTGTATATCACCACGAGGTCATGTCCTACCAGCAAAGTTTCAACACGTCTCTCTCTGGTGGCAAATCCACGGCACCTCTCTGACTCAGCCTTTCATCCTCCCAGCATTCAGCTTAGTTTTCCCAGCCTACTTAAGTTCTGCCCTATCAACAGGCCGAGCCAGTTTTCTTTATTCATTAATGGTAATCACAGCATACAGAGGGAAATCCTATATGACCTCCCCTTTTCTGTTTAAATAAAAAAGAAGGCTTTATCTTTAACATAGTAAAATTACATACAACAAAACAGTTATCATGCAAGAATTACAGTTATATCTATTTTATCTTCTATCATAACTAAGGAAGACTATGTTCTTCAACTCCATCAAAGACTCCAGAAGTATATAATATTACCTAAGTAAACAGGAAGTACATTGTAAGCAACTTCCAAAACTCTAGAATTGACAGAGACATCTCACTGCCTGGACAGTCACCCAAAGTTCTTGTGTATCATTGGAGCATACATCTTTAGCCTACTGGCCCATAGTATCTGGCAGACTTTTTCATGAAGCAGGAAACTTCAAAGATAGTTACACCTATATTGGCAGTTTGTCAGTAACTTTCTTCTGTGTCTTGCAGAATGTTTAGCAGACTCTTTTGTGTAGCAGGAACCCTGAAGGATGATCTCACCTTTAGGCAAGTTCAGCTGTCATTTCTCCATGGGTCCTGCATGTCCACTTCAGCAGTCCAGGCAAGAGCAGTTTCTTGCCCAAATGGCTAGCAAACTCCATAAGGAGCCTCTTAGATGCCCCTCTTCCTCTTGAAGTCACTGGTGCTGCCAGGAACAGACATGTCTCACTGTCATGAAAAGTCTTAAGTTCTTAAACATTTTAAATGCCATATTCTGAAGGTCTCTGAAAGATTTGAAGAATACCTATCTAACTGAAATATATCTCTGTACATCTAAAAAATCTAACACAGCTACAAGCTCGACTATTATAGATGATTATTAACTTATATTTCTTAATTATACATTACATTTTTAGATGAACTATATAATCACGACACCTTAATCAAGAGCAGAAATATACATATAACAAGATTGACCTTAAATTTGCATCAATAAACCAAGATCTATACCAATGCAAATTATTCATATCTATATCACCCTGAGAGAGGGCAGTACCAGGTGTCTTTTCTTAAGAACTTTCCACTTTGACTTTCTGAGAGAGCTTATTCACTGAGCCTGAAGCTCACCGACTCAGCTAGATCAGTGCACTTCAGGAATTTGTCTGTCTCCGTCCACCCCGTCTCCCTCTGCCCTGCCACAAGCCACAGTGCTGGGGTTTCAGGAACATTCCCCACCCCATCTTTTTATCTTTTTACACAAGTTCTGGAGATGTGGGGGCCGGACCTCAAGTCCTAATGCTTGTGTCCCTAGTTCCAGCGTTTTCTTTATTATTAACAATAGTTTTTTGTGTTTCATTATAAATTAAAAAAAAAAATCAGAAGTGGGAAGTGAAAGTATGCTTTTTTTATAATTGTGTATTTTTATATTTGATGTTCCTGACATTGATATTTTCTCATTAGGAAACTGCTTTGGCTATCTTAACAGCAGTAACTCAAAAGGCAAGTGCCGGGGCAGCGAAGTGGGCCTGGCTGAGGCGAGGCCTGTATCATCTGAGAGCTGGTCATCATTCTCAAGCTGTGGCCGAGTAAGACAACTCATCTCATTTACATTCAAACCGTGTGTGCTTCCTTACAGTTCCTTGATAGCCACATGACTTTTAAACATGGCCTCTAAGCAAGATGCACTTTGAGAGAACCATAACAAAATTTATTGTTTGGGTGCTTATTGCCTGCAAGGTACTAGAATTTAAAGGGTACCAAATCATGTACTGTTGTTGAGGAGCTAGCCTGAAGTCTTGTTGACATCATAGTGCTTAGGCCCCTTGAGAGACATGCCAGTAGTAAAAAGCTGAGCTCTATGCTGCCGCTGCTGCTACACTACCATTTGTTGGCTTAGGTAGCAGGGGAGATCATGTCAGCCTGAAGGGTGTTTTGGAGAGGCCCATGTGTGATTGATTTTAGTCATTTTGCTTGAACTGTATTTCAGAGTAAAAATATAATTGAGTCAAGATAGAGTCATGTCTGATATGTGTTAATTTCTAGGATGTAAATATTTTGTTCTTTTCATAGAAATGCCATTTGATCAGAAATATCAGTATCCCTCTCAGTCCTGTATTTCAGATGTTTGAGGAGGATTGACAGGCTGATAGATTGATGGCTACCTGCCCATTGACAGGCTGATAGATTGATGGCTACCTGTTCATTGACAGGCTGATAGATTGATGGCTACCTGTCCTGGTGGCATAGAAAACTGGAGTTCTGTCAAACAATAAAGAAAAAGAAACTATGGTTTTCCCCCAAAGAGCATTTTGCTCTTATATTTTAAAAACCACTTCACAAAATCTTCTTACTATTAAAAATACTCAAATTGTAAAAGAAAACAGGGAAGACTCCTTTAAGTATCACTTTTACAAATCAGAGGAGTTGTGGATGATTTTAGATGTGGGTGTAGTAATTATTCCTTTTAATTTTTCACTATTTGTTAATTGTTAAGTTTGCAGGCGGCACTAAGGGCAGACCCAAAGGACTGCAATTGTTGGGAATCCTTGGGAGAGGCGTACTTGAGCAGGGGAGGCTACACGACAGCCTTGAAGTCTTTCACCAGAGCCAGTGAGCTGAACCCAGACTCCACCTACAGTGTGTTTAAAGTGGCAGCCATACAGCAGATCCTAGGCAGGTATGCAGAGGCCATCGCTCAGTATCAGCTGATCATTGAAAAGAAAGAGGATTATGTGCCGGCCTTGAAAGGTAATTTTAAGAGTTTCTTTTTTAATTTTAATAATGCTGAACTGTAAAACCCAAGTAAATTTTCTACCTACCTATATTAAATAGCTTGAAAAGCATACAGTCAATAGCAAGTATCTGATGAGAATTTCTTATTGTATAACTTGATATAGAGTTGTGAAGCCGCAAAACAATCCCTCACTAGTTAAGAATTGTGGATAATAAAAAGGGTTATTTATTTGAGGGGAAAAAAACATACAGATCACCATCCCAACCATCAGTCCTCTTATAGCAAACAGGAAACAGAGAGTCTAGCAGCTGGGACGGGAGCCAGAAGCAAGGGAGAGAGTGCTCACTTCCTGCTGCTTTTTTAAAATATAAGAGGCCACATCCCAGTGGGCTGGTATTTTAATGGCTATTGGCAGAAGGAGTGGAAGGAGCTCCCGCAGCACCTCCCCCCATTTTTAACTCCCTGATACAAAACAATATACATAAGAACAGATATCAAGTATAAGATTAGAATTACAATCAACATAAACAATATTAAGGAACATATGCTAAATGTTTTAATAAACATTTTATCCTATGGAGTCTAAGTCTTGTATAGGAAATGGCTTGGTTAGTTCATAAGAGTACAGTACCTATGACTATGACTATGTAATCTTCAACCCCATTAAAGGCCTGAGAAGGGAGATAATATTACTTGAGCAGGCAGGAAGTACAATCCAAAGCAAGTTTCCAAAGCAAGCAATATATGATGAAGACAATTAGCTACCTGAGCAATCACCCAAATTCTCATTTTGCAACATTGAAGCAACCAACTTTGGCTAAGGCCTAGTGTAATGGACAGACCATTTTTTAGAGGAAGGAAATTTTTTTAAATCCATTTTACCCTGTCTTGGCAAGATTTGACAGTCTTGCTTATCCATTTTTGGATACTATGTAACTTGTCAGTGGTTGAGGCATTGTTAGTTTCTTGCACAAAGGCCAGTTTTGCCAAGAAGAAAACAAACTCTGTTGTAAAAGGAGCAGCGGCGTTCCCGGCCTGGCTAACTTAACCCCCAAATAACCGCACACAAATTGTATTCATTTAAACACTGTCTGTCCCATCATCTCCAGCCCCTTATTGGCTAACTCTCACATATTAGGTTAACCATCTCCATTAATGTGTATTGCCACTTGACTGTGGCTTACCAGCATGAGTCTAACCAGCGTCCATCTTGGAGAGGAGAGCCATGGCATCTGCCACACTGTCTTCTTCCTCCCAGAATTCTGTTCTGTCTACCACACCCATCTAAGGGCTGCCTTATCAAAAGGCCTAGGCAGTTTCTTTATTTGACTAATGAAAGCAACACATAGAAAGAAGACCCTCCAATAACAAAGCTCTAAGTAGATTGTTTTCAGTGCTCAACATTTTCTTGGGAATAGATTGGTGCTGTCAGAAGCAGTTATGTCTCATGTCAGTAGAACCCTAAGTTATTTAAATGCCATGTTTTATAGATCCTTGAAGTGGTTGAAGAATTCCTATCTAGACAGAATATAGTCTCTATGTATCTAAAGAACCTAATTGATCTAACTATGTACAACAAACTTGAGCAACTATTGACCTTTAATAATATGAAAATATACCCTAAAATATTATCACCACACAAAATGTCTTAAACTGAGGTTGAAACATGCATATATACAATGTGACAGATCAAGTTTTGTTTTCTAACAGTTCATAAATAGTAATATGGTAGAGATTTCACCTTTAGACAAATAGAGCAAAAACTATAGGCCCCAAATAGATCTTCCAAGCAAATTTCTATGGTGCTATGTTTTAATAACTTTATATTTTATTCCCAGAATAGCTTAATAATTTTTTATTTAATGTTGATTGCGTTTGGGTGGGCTACTGTCTAGGGGTTGTAACCCACCCTGCAATCTGTTACTCCAGGGTCTCGGAGGGGCGCTACCTGGAAGGAAATGAGCTAGAAAAGAAGGAGGAGAAGACCATGCTAAATTTGTCATGGCCTCCATTTATTAGGGACAGGGTTACAGCTTATATAGCCCCTGGATGAGGGCTTGGGGGGCAGGGTACAGGAGCACAGAATCTGGCCGCGTGGTCCCGGTCACGTAAGCTATGTTCGGGTCGGGTAGGCCAAGAAGTCAGGAGTTGCCACACCTAGTTCCCTGGATAGCTAGAATGTAAGGCAGGTCTTACATAACATAATTATGGGTGTGGGGTTCTCTGCAGACTCCCCAAGGTGATGGTTTCTGTAACGATCTTTAGGGGGGAAATGGCTCCTAACAGATTCCCCCTTTCTTATATAAAGGCAAGTAGCTATTAAGTGGAGAGCACCAAGTCAGAGTCAACCATGGTGTCAGATCTAAAGGAGAAGGGACTGGGACAAAGAGAGACCCTTCTCTCGAATGGTGAAGCAATTTACCTCTCCTGGGAACAGAGGGGTGCCTTATGAGTAACATTAGTTTCTTGGAGCTTCTCAAATAAAAGGTATCTAGCAGGATTTAAAGTAAGCAGATCACAGGGCACCCTGTCTTAGGCCATGTGGAGAACGCCCTCGTACCTAAAAAACCATGCCATGTTGAGCCGGTTTCTACAACCTCTGTATGGTTTGATATTTAGGCGAGGATCCACACTAACTCCCGTCATTGGGCCCCTGCGTTTATCATTGATGAAAAAACTGTGAGGTGCTCCTCAAACAAAAGATATAATGATATAATTTTGGCACCAATAACTCCATCTCCAGACAAGAAGAAAGGGCTTTTTCCAAACCCAGTATTCACCTTTTAGTCTGGCCTAAGGTATGTCTCCATCCTAGATGCCTACTCCACAAAAAGTTACGTGTGCTGCCTGCCAAAAATTAGGGCAGTGTAAAAGGGATCAAAATCTAAAATTTTTAACATATGCATTAAACCCAAACACTTTACAGCATGTGTCAAACCTTTCCCAACATCTAAAAGCAGTTACAAATATCATTAGATCAATTTCAGTAAGAGTACAATGACATACATTGTTGTCATCAAATACCACCAGTTCCAGTCTCTGAGCAACAGTGACAGGAGCCCCAATCTTCCCCTTTCTTTAGTAAAGAGGTGTTAATATTTTAATTAAAATGAGTTCTGTGTCCCAAAGATTAAAGCAGTCTGATGGTTAGTCTGCACCTTAGCTCCAAAGCAGACCAGAGTTTAAGCTGTAGAAGCAGTTTAGCATTTGTACTTCAGGGCAGGTGGGATTCCTGGGTGAGGTGAGCTGGATTCAGCTATGTGAAGCACATTCTGGCACTCATCTCAGGCTGGTCTCCCTGGACTCTGGAGGCAGAATTGACACCCTGCAGAGTGGCATAGCAGGTTCTGTTATCAGGCACTCCTTTCCTTGGGGGCAGGGAAGACCAGACCAAGGACCTCTCTTCAATTGTCTCTGGAACTCCTCTGTGTCCGCAGCCTCAACATCAGGTCCAGCTTTTATTTTTTTTTTTTTCTGTGAAAAAAGCATAAACATACCCTCGACCCCAAATATATATAGGTCGGGTTCTTTCATAATGCATTGTAAGGGCTTTTCCACCTTGCCTTAGCAATGGTCAGCTTGGTGTTATCATGCTAGATCCGTTTGCATCAGGATCCGTTTGCAACTTCTATGAGTTGCTTTGAAGGAGCCTTGTTATGCTCCATATTTTTTTATTAGCCATATATGCAGTTCTTCCATTGGAAGAGCCATTTGTAAAATTTAGCATAAAATCCTTTAAGGGATTTTATACAGTTGTGAATTGTAGCAATAATCTGGGAAAAGACCATTGCTTTTGGCCTTTGAATTGAGCAAAGGCAATTGTCCAGGAATCAATCTTAAAATTATCAATGAATCTATTGTTTAGTATAAGAAGCATTGATCATAATCAATATTTTGTCAAGCCATCTTCCAGATGTTATCCTGTCCTTTTGTACCAGACAGGCTACTGTTTTAAATTAAGAGTTTAATATCTTAACTAGCAAAACTGAGAAGGTTTAGCCATAAACAGCATTTTTTATAAAACTGTTGTAGAATAAGTTTTACATTTAATATACATACTTGCCATAGCTGAATTATAATTAATATATTGTATTTGTTGATTATTGTATACTTTACCTGTTGATTTATATTTTATCTGTTTGAGTACCTGTTAGGCAGCTTTTAACTCTCTATTGGAAATTATTTTTGTAAGAATTTTACCTAGCAGCTCAAGGTCTCTTATAAGAATATTATAACTAGGGCTTTAACCATTGGACATCCAACCAAAAGTTTGTAAGCTATTTTCCTCTTAAGTTTTAAGTCTGCCTTGCAGATAGGAAAATGGAAAAAGGAAGCATTTTAACTAATAATGCTGGCCTCATTAGACACCAACATGTAGAAGAATGAAAATAGATCCATATCCATCTCCATGTACAAAACTTAAGTTTAAATGAGCCAAAGGCCTCAGCATATAAAAATTATGTTGAACCTTACAGAGAAAAATTTTTGAAGCACATTTTGCCACATCTTAAACACAGCCTCAGTGGCACAAACATTATGAGAAACTATAAATTATATCTCCTGAATTAAGAAGCTTTTGTATAACAAGACTATAGAGTGGGAAAAGATCTTTGCTTATCATAAATCCATTTTAAAAATATATGAAGAACTCAGGAAATTAGTTACAGACCTAAACTGAAAACTCTGAACAGACGAACTAAAAATGACTGAGAGACACTTAAAAAATGTTTAAATATAACATCCTCTAACAGTCAGAGAAATGTAAATCAAAACTCTGAGATTTTACCTTATCTTTGTAAAAATGACCAAAATTAAAAATTATTGTTAACAATTTATGCTTAAGAAAATGTGGGTAAAGAAAAAACTTTATTGCTGGAAGTGCAAACTGGTGTTGGAAGTGCATACTGGCACAGCCACCCCTGGATCACACATAGCATTGAAAAGCCTGAACAAATCCAGACTCTCCCAGCAGGAAAAGAAAAATCAAAAATCTAGGGTTAGCCTGTGAGGGCACCAGACCTCATTCCAGATGGTTGTGAGCCACCACGTGGTTGCCGGGGGCACCAGACCTCATTCCAGATGGTTGTGAGCCACCACGTGATTGTCGGGAATTGAACTCAGGGCCTTTGGAAGAGCAGGCAATGCTCTTAACCACTGAGCCATCTCTCCAGCCCCCTCAGCAGGAAGAGGAGAATCAAAAATCAAACTCCTCCCCCACGTGGGCCGTGAGCCTCGGCCCCAGTGCAATGGCCGCTGTCTCATCAAAGCCCCACGTGATCGCAGCAAGGCTGGTCTTCCGCGAGCCATGGGGGTCCTGTGCCAACCCAAGACCCGAGTGAGAGTCTCCCCAGCACTGAGGGACCCTCATTTTGTCTATTTTTTTAAAATTAGGCAAATATCTACCTCAAAACTCAGCAATACCCCTTCTGAGCCTAAATACAAAGTTGTTTAACCATACCACAAGGACACGTGCTCAGCCATGCCCAGAGCAGAACTACTTTATCATAGCCAGAATCTGAAAATAACCCAAAGGTATCTCTTTTACATCTAGGATAAATGAGACATTATCCTTTTAAATATCAATGAATACCAGAAAATATCTTGGAGTAACTTTAAGCAAGCAGGACAGAAGTTTTGAGTCCCGTCATCTCTGCCTGTGAAGGCGGAAATGTTTTTAATTTTTAACCATTATTACTTGCTAGAGTGTAACTCTGGCCCTTGATTAATTTAATTAAGAGGCCTGAGTCTCAGCAGTCTAGCCTGAAGCAACACCTAGCAGCAGGGAAGAACCTCAAGCTGAAACATTACGACTCCCACCCAAGAGCGGGCCGTACAATTGAAAAAACTTGTAGGATAAGAACTTTAAATCTTGAAAGATCCCCTACTTTCTTGGGAAAGCAGAAGAAACACAGCAAAAATGACAATTTTACTGAAAGCAGTTTACAGATCCAGTGTAAATGTCCATTAAAAATTATAGCAACATTTCTCACAGAACTCACTTACAGATTTAGTGTAAACGTTTATTAAAATTATAGCAAAACTTATCACAGAACTCAAAAGAACAATATAGAACTCAAAAGAACAATCCTCAACCTTATACGAAAGAAATAAAAACTCAGGATAGCCTAAACAATTCTAAAAATCCTCTAAATGTATCACAATCTTTGATTTTAAAACTTTTGTACATAACCATAGTACTGAACTTAACCTACCTTAGATATAAACTTATACATCTACAAACTAAAGATTTTTGACCAAGAAACAAGATTTTTAAAATGGAAAAGAAGCATATTTACTGTCCTAAATGCAGCTGCAGCTTTTTGAGTCTAGACTCCTTTATAGCAAACCTGCCTGTCAGCTTTTGCTTCATACGGCAGGGGGTTAAAGACATAGGCTCTCTAGCCCTAGCAGCCAGGCTGCTTGGCAGATGTAGCTGTGTGGATTGTACCCTAACTTCTCCCATCTCAAGGGACTCCCTTTTGAGTCCGCAAGCAAACATATAAAGCAAACACATAAATCAAACATATAAATCTCTGTTTTTGACTCTTACCCTTCTTTCCCTGATTGATTAATTAAATTCCTGTATGAATTTCTCTGCCTTTGAAAGTCTCACCCCTTATTAGACAACGGTGAACTGCACCTACCTCTCCTCCTGCAGACCTGTCCGAGTCCTACAGTTGTAGAATCTTGTTTTTTCTTCTTGGTGTCTCGGGACTGCGCGATGTTGTCCGATAGCTAACCGTACTCCGAGGCACTGGTTCGGGCGCCACTGTCGATTGTGTTTGGGTGGGCTACTGTCTAGGGGTTGTAACCCACCCTGCAATCTGTTACTCCAGGGTCTCGGAGGGGCGCTACCTGGAAGGAAATGAGCTAGAAAAGAAGGAGGAGAAGACCGTGCTAAGTTTGTCACGGCCTCCATTTATTAGGGACAGGGTTACAGCTTATATAGCCCCTGGATGAGGGCTTGGGGGGCAGGGCACAGGAGCACAGAATCTGGCCGCGTGGTCCCGGTCACGTAAGCTACTGTTCGGGTCAGGTAGGCCAAGAAGTCAGGAGTTGCCACACCTAGTTCCCTGAATAGCTAGAATGTAAGGCAGGTCTGCTAACAGATAACAGCTAATTGGGTGTGGGGCAGGTTTTGTCAATAGAACAATTCTTAACATAATTATGGGTGTGGGGTTCTCTGCAGACTCCCCAAGGTGATGGTTTCTGTAACGATCTTTAGGGGGGAAATGGCTCCTAACAATTTAATAATTTTATTATGTTGTAGAAGCTTACTTAAATTATTTTAAATGCAGTTTTCTATATTGTGGAGTTAATCTGATTTCAGCTCCCCCTTCAGTAGCCCTTCCTAACCCTGTTTTTAACTATAGAAGGAAGAGCACCACCTACGACTTAAGTTCTTGAAACTGTATCCTACCCTTTCGTACTATGATATGCGAGGGTCTTCTGTTTTGTTTTGATTTCATTGGTTAATAAAGAAACTGCCTTGGCCCTTTATTGGACAGAAAATTAGGTAGGCAGAGTAAACAGAACAGAATGCTGGGAGGAAGTGAGGCAATCGCCATGCCTCTCCTCTCTGGTCAGATGCGATGGAGCCAGCCGCCATGTTAGACATGCCGAATCTTTCCTGGTAAGACACCACCTCGTGGAGCCACACAGATTATTAGAAATGAGTTAATCAAGATGTGAGTTAGCCAGTAAGAGGCTAGAGCTAATGGGCCAAGCAGTGTTTAAAGAATACAATTTGTGTGTTGTTATTTTTGGGCATAAGCTAGCCAGGCAGCCGGGAGCCGGGCAGCAGCCCGCAGATCCTTCTACAAATGGTGCCCAATGTGGGGCTCGAACCCACAACCCTGAGATTAAGAGTCTCATGCTCTACCGACTGAGATAGCCTACACTATTATATATGCTACTCTGTGTGCTCCTCTATTTGCTTCTTAAAAGGTACCATGGAGGTTTCAGTTGTTTGTATTGTAGGTTTTGGTAGCGTATAGCTTTGAGCTTGGGATCCCTTTCTTTTCTCTACCTTCCTCTCCCCTTTTCTTTGTTTATAAAACTTTCCTCAAGAGAAAAGAGCTCACTTCTATTAAATATTTCCAGGCACTTGAGTTTACTTCCTCATTTAATTTTTACTGTAGAGTTTGCTACATATTTAACATAAAAGATCAAATACTATTTGCATTATAGCTAAATCCATATGATAGAGAGTAGTATTACCCCTAGTTTAGGATACATCAAAGACAAATTAATGTCAAGAGAGTGCTGTGCACATGATTTCCTGAGTCTTAATGCAGGTTGATTGCCACAGAACCTTGACTTTGGAGATCTTTTTTAAATGTGTCAAGACTGTATTTAGAAATAATGTTATAACACTGTATTTTCTCTGAAGCTTTTGTAGAAGATCAACAGATTTATCTCAAGTTGGCTCGAAGTGTTCGTTTGTATATTGTAACTATGTGCACAACTGTCGTCGCTGCAGGTTTGGGTGAGTGCTATCTGATGATGGCGAAAGCAGCCTTAGCAGATTTTCTGGACGGAAAGGCGGTAGACTATGTGGAAAAAGCGCTGGAATATTTTACTGGGTTGGTATCACCCTCGCTTAGCACTCTTATGTTCTTGGTGGTATAATAAAGCTAATTTAGAGTATAATTTTATGTCTCTGCTGTGAGATACAGCAGTTATTCAGACTGTCAAACATGAAGAATAGCAGATGTGCCGATTAATTCTGTAGCGAACACATTAGTAATTTTACCCCTGGTGAGAAAGACACGTGGTTGTGCTCTTTGTTATGGCTGCCTTGTTGTGGTGACGTGGTTAACAGTGGTCACTAGTGGAGCAGAAGAGCCTCTCTGGTTGAGAAGGGAACTTCAGACACACAGGTTGCTTTTCATTCATCAGCAGACTTGCCTCTGGCTGATGGGCTGAAGTGAGGGGAAACAAGCCTTCAGATTATTCCTGGAGAGAAGCCTAAGAAAACGTGATGTATCTAGTAAGAAGATAACCGGGGAGATTTCAATCTAGTGTATTATAGAAGGGCAAAGTGTTACTAGTGTTAGATGCCTTAAAAAGTCCATGGAGTAGGGGCCGGGAGATGGCTCTACAGGTAAGAGCAGTTGGTGGACAAGCTTGAGGACTTGTGTTGTGTGACTGCTCATGTGCCTGTAACTTAGTGTTTGGGAGGACAGGACCAGAAAAATCACAGTCTTTCTGGCTGTCATCCTACCTTTACGTTCAGAGAGACATCTGCCATGTTTCAAAGAAATATGGAGAGGGATAGAGCAGGACGGTTGATGGCCTCTCTACTCATATGCACCCCCCCCCGCACATACCCCAGTGGCAAAGGCAACAGCAAGTTTAGAGATTGTCTGTGGTGCATGCCTGTAATGCAGCCAGCCACGTGGGAAGCCAAGGCAAGAGGACTGCAAACTTTAAAGAATCTCAGTAACATCTCGGCAGCAGCTATATCACTGAGCTGAATTCCCAGCCCTGATAAAAAGAAGAAAAATTAAAAAGACATGAGTTTGGACAGTTAAGATTGCTACTGTTTTCTTTTTTCTCCTTACATGTATCAATATTAAAAGTATCTTAGGAATAATGTCCTTCCTTCTGATTTTCACAATGGTTGGGTTTTCAGTGAGGCCTGCAATAATTAGTGTTTCTGGGGAGACATTGGCTGGACTTGTGCAGTAGGAAAGGCTGTGAAGACGCCCTCTCTGCTTGTCTGTCTGTCTGTGACATGGCAGTGTGTAATCTTGGCCTAAAGTGAGCTGCTCTGAGAAAGGCGGAGAGAGATGTGCCCTCTGATTTTTCTCATCCTAAGAGGAACTAGCCCTTCCCATGTCCTCAGACCCTGTTTACCTTCCGAGTCGTTTCTCCAGGCGGCTCTTACTTGCTCCTCCAGGTAGATCTGTAGACTTGTTTGAAATTTTTATTTATTTATTTGTGCCCTCAGTGAAAATCCTGTGCTCTACCAAACATACTTGGTATACACATAGTTGTTACATTGTTTAGTCTTTTGAGGGGAAGTCCATGGATATAAACTTTCATAACAAAAAGTCACTGCCTTGATTATTGATTAACTAAACCAAAAGGCACACTAGAACCCTGGTATTAAAGCAAACTGAAACAGCGGTAACAGACCTGCCCTAAATGAGACCTCAAGTGTTTTCCATTTAGTTTCCACCCTTTTTCATAATCATGGTGAAGATATCTGAAAAAAAAACCCGAAAAATTTTCTGCCACATCAAATAATCAGTTTTTCCTGCTTTTCTTTTTTCCAGATTTTTTTCTTCTCCTAGTAAGGAGGTGATAGGATAGAGCTCTGTTAAGTGGTTAGTGGTACATACACAGAACCAGACTAAAGTCACTGCTGTCATCCAGGACTGCATAGACAGTTCTTCTGTTCTAAGAATATGCAGTCCTAAGAGGCATGCAACTGAGCTTTGGGACATAATTTTGAAAGCCTTTGTTTTTCCTTGCAGGGCACTGCAACATCGAGCTGATGTGTCCTGCCTCTGGAAGCTCGCTGGGGATGCCTGCACCAGCCTGCATGCTGTTTCACCATCTAAAGTGCATGTTCATGCCCTAGGAGTCCTCCTCGGTCAGCAGGGAGGAAGAGAAGTACTAAAGAAAAATGAGCTCCTGCATCTTGGAGGAAGGTGATTTACGGAGAACACCAGTCATTGCCTTAGAGTTGAATTAGAACAGTATAGTCTAAAGTATCCTTACCGTTCATTTTTATTGTTCTGCAGGTGTTATGGTCATGCGTTAAAGTTGATGTCTACATCTAATACATGGTGTGATCTTGGAATTAATTATTACCGCCAAGCACAGCATCTAGCAGAGACAGGCAACAGCATGGATGGTCTTACAGAGCTACTGGAGAAATCTGTGCATGTACAAGAAATTTTCTATGAAATTAAAAACACAGTGACTTTATGAAAGATGCTATTGATAAACATTTTGTTTTAACATTAAACCACATTTTATTTATTTATGCTGATACGGAAGAAATAAAAATTTAATCTACTTTAACTTCTTTTCAGTGTCTGAAAAAGGCTGTGAGACTGGACAGCAATAATCACTTATACTGGAATGCTCTTGGTGTGGTTGCATGTCACCGTGGTAAGAACTGACCAACACTTGTTTTATTTTACAAGATACTTGTTTTCAGGAAGCAAAGTTTAGTTACTTTAAGTTCTGTATGTTTCAGGTATTGGAAATTATGCCCTTGCTCAGCACTGTTTTATCAAATCAATCCAGGCAGAACAAATTGTAAGTGTTCCCTGTGTCTGCAAAAAGAACTGTAAAATTCAGTGTATTAATTTTCTTTTAAAATTAGTTCATCTAATTTGTGTGTGTGGAAGCATGACTGAGCGCGGTGTACATGTGCTATAGAGTGCCTTGGGGTCTCACTTCCACCGTGTTGAGGCAGGCTTTCTCTCACTTTAGAATGACCATATTTATTTATTGTATGTGCGTGCGTGCACACGTGTGAATGTGCATACATGTATATGGTTTTCAGGATTACTTTGAGGAGTTTAGTTTATTCTTTGCCAATTTCATACATGTACACAATGTGTCTGGTCCTCTTCCCCCTCGCTCTGATCCCTTCATCTCCCCAGCAGTCCCCTCCCACTATGTTGTGATTTTTTTTTTTTAAGTGAACTACTGAGTTTAATTTGGATTGCCTGCCTGAGAATGGCTATGGGGTTACCAGTAGCCACACCATTGAAGAAAAAGGACTCCCAATTCTCCATTAGCCTCTTAGCTAGGTGTGGAGCCTGGTGAGCTCCTCCCTGAGCCTCACAGTAGGATGCCGAGGCAGTCACTCTTGTACAGCTCCTGTGGCGGGTACCATGCCTGCTCGAGTTCATGAATGCAGCAGTCGACAGTGTTGTTGAGAAGGCCGAGCCCTCCTCCCATCCCCCAGCTCTTACGTTCTTTCTGTTCTATCTTCTGAGGTATCTCCTGAGCTCGGGGGGTATGATACAGATGTCCACTGTGCATTAAGTGCTGCATACTGCAAAAAGACGCTTTTCCGATTGAGGCCTATTTTTAATATATCTTTTAGAATGCTGCTGCCTGGACCAACTTAGGTGTGCTCTACCTTGCGACTGAAAACATTGAGGTATCGTTATCAGTTTCAGTATGTTAAAAAGTATAAAAAATAGAAAACGTTCAATTTTGTGGAGAACTGTTTTATGTATTATCTATCCAGTTGATTGATGGCATTTGTTCTATTATGTTGAGTATTGAATACCTAAAATTTATTTTTTCTTCCATGCAACTACTGGTTTTATATTTGTGTATACTTTTTTCTTTCCTGAGACAGCGAAGACTTCTGTGTAGTCCACACTAGGCTTGAGCTCACTCTGAAGTAGCCATCTTCTTACTTCAGGTTCCTTATATAGTTTTTATAGATGAAAACAGTTCTCTTATTTGGCAAAATTATAAATATAAGAGAAGTTCTTTGAGTGCATTGTTTAGTCTTGATGAGTGAAGGTAAGAGAGATAATTAGTATATTTTTAATATCTTAAATTTAACCTTTGCTATTGTGATTTAGATAATGGCTTCAACAAATATTATTACTTTTAAACATCCCAGTGGAATTCCTCCCAACTGAGCAGCCGGAACCTAGCACCTGGGATCCTGTTGCTGGGCCACATTTGGGAAGTCTCCTCAAGTCTAGACAGAGAGCCACATCTTTACTGTTTCTTGGTTTAGTCAGTTGCTGAATCTTATTCTTAGACCAAAAACTTCCCTGTTTTTGAGAGTACAATAATTGCTCACTGCAAAAATGTTCAGCTTTGGATGATTGTAAACAGACTGAAAGAAATTCTTAAATTAGATCTGAAGGTCTGTGAGGTATTGTAGCTGCAGCTCAGGATAGTGTACACACTTAGTGTGCAAGGCCCAGGCTAAAGTGTACACACTTAGTGTGCAAGGTCTAGGCTAAAGTATATACACTTAGTGTGCAAGGCCCAGGCTAAAGTATATACACTTAGTGTGCAAGGCCCAGGCTAAAGTGTACACACTTAGTATGCAAGGCCCAGGCTAAAGGTGTAGATGGAGACTGGCTTGCTTTCCCGCTGCCCAGACCAGAATAATCACACAGAAACTATATGAATTACAACACTGTTTGGCCAATGGCTCAAGCATTCTTCTAGTTAGTTCCTGTATCTTAAACCATTTCTATTAATTTGTGTATTGTCACTAGGCTGTGGCTTACCAGTGCTGGCATGTTACTCCTTTGACAGCTACATGACTCTGCCTACTCTCTTTATATTTCTGTTTGGATTTCCTGCCTGGCTTTACTCTGCCCTGCCATAGGCCAAAGCACTTTTATTCATCAACCAATAAAAGCAAAACATATGCAGAAGGACTCCCACATCATAACGTGTACACACTTAGACTGAGCATCAGGACTGCTGGGTCCAACAGTTGCTCAAGAGCTTTCTTCTTCCTAAAGTCTTTCCTTACACCACACGGGTTATCCTGAAACAGTGGAAAGCAGCATGGAGTAAGGTGCTTTTGTTGCTGTTTCTTTTAAAGCAGGGAGCATTTGAGCTTATGGTTCAAGAGAAGTGTCTTTAGTAGTTTGTGAATGATTCTGGTAGAACTGTGTTTTTAACTTCTCTTTCTCCAGCAGCAGGTCCATAGTTCCAGCTGCATTGGTTGTGAGTTCTTATTCCTTCTAAAAAGGGGAATAGATTCAGACTTATTTAATCATTACTTTGACACGTAGTTAGCATTATTTAAAAGTTCTGCTGCAGCCTCAGTGATAGAAACCTATAGAATAATTTGTAGGGTGCCAGAGCTCTTAATCTGTAAAGAAATCTGTTGCACACAGCATTATTCTAAGACTGTAGCTAAAAGATTGTATCCAGGTATTATTAATTGTGACCGAACAATGAAATTTTTAATCTATATATATTTATGATATGTTTGACATCCCTTCTTTTACGCTTTTTAAACAGTTGAAGTCTATGAGATTGCTTGATGTGGTATTTTCTTGCTGTTTTTTTTTTTTTTTTGCCTAGCAAGCTCATGAAGCTTTCAAAATGGCCCAGTCCCTTGATCCGTCTTATTTACTGTGCTGGATTGGACAAGTAAGATAACAGTTATTAATAAACATCAATATAAAGTAGCCTCATATTAATGATAATAATGATAACATTACATGTATCATTTGAAAACTTACTGCATGCTGGTCATTGTGCTTAGGTCTTTGCAAGGAATATTTTAGTTAATTTGTTATCAATCCTTTGAGGTGCGACTATTGTTATACTCTTTTTACAGATGTAGAAATTTAAGTTAAGATATCCTAAATATTTTGTCATCGCTGGTAGTGGTTAAACTTTGAATTAAACTTTGAATTCTATGAATCTGATTATTACTTTGCCTAAAACATAAACCTAGAACTCTTATTAAACTTCCATTTGCAAAGACAGTATGTATTTACAAAGATCATTTTGGCTATTATTGTTTTGTAATTTTCTATAAAATCTTTATATTGGATTGTACACTTTTGAGTGTTTCTCTGTAACCATGTTTAGATTTTGTACTGCCAGATAGCATCGGGTTAATTGTTACTAGTCTGTGTCTGATATTGATTATTTTACTAGTCTTATCACCTGAAAAACTGAATGCCTTGGCTAGTTGAGAGTATTAATGAATTGCTAAGCGGTTCAGCAACAATAGGAGCATGTGTCAGAAAACCATCAGTCAAAGATTATGTCTTACTGTGCTTTTGTGTCTCAGTGTAATTCAAGTTATCTGGTGGTGCAAGCAGAGATAGCCCGTCAGTTTCCTGTCTGTCCTCTAGGTACAGTGGAGCATGGAAGCAGGGCATCCACGCTGTCCTGTGTGTCAGTTATTAGACAGAGAGCACCAGCCTGTATTTCTGCCGGATGTCAGAATCTTACGACGAGACTGTTCAGCGTACTTTGTGTTGTTTTAGGTTAGGGAAAACTATCATAGTTACCTCTATGTAAAATGTTTTCTGTTTTGAAAGTATTCTTAAAAGTAATTATCTCAGGACACAACTCACAGACATAGTTTAAACTGGAATCACTGGAAGTGAAACTTAACGTTGCTTTGAAGCATGGCTCGTAAATCTTCCCTTTTTCCATAACCGTTTATTAACGTTTTTATTTCTTTTAAATTAATTAAAACCTTTAAAAATTTTTTTAATAGGCTCTTATTGCAGAGACAGTTGGAAGTTATGACACCATGGATCTCTTCAGACACACTACAGAGCTCAGTATGCATGTAAGAATCTTAATGTTCTTGAGAATTCAATGGGAAAATATTATCCTTGCTAAGAAAATGAGTAGAGACTGGGAGTAGTGATGCTTGGGAGATAGAGGCCGGAGGATCAGGAGTGTAAGGTCAGCTACAGCAAGTATGAGATCAGCCTGAATTATATCAAATTCTGTCTCAAAAACCAAAACCAGGAATAAAAAGTAAAAAGAAACAATATAGTGGCATAAGTGATATAAAGTGTTAATGATAGCTCTTGCTTTTACTGTATCTTAGAAGCAGATAAATTGTCTTTATACAGAACTTGTTTTCATCTTCAGTGTTCAAACTGATGAAAAATGACACTGAGATTACACATTTTATTTATGTATTTTTATGTGTATGGGTGTTTTGTCTGCATGTATGTCTGTGCACCAAGTATGTGCCTGGTGTCTATGGTGCCAGAAGGGGGCATTGGAGCTCTTGGGACTGAAGTCACAGTCAGACAGGTGTGAGCTATCATGTGGGTGATGGGAATTGGATCTGGGTCTTCTGGAAGAGCAGCCAGTGCTTTTAACTATTGAGCTGTCTGTCTCTCCAGTCCCCATTGAGATTTAGTACATGTAATAAGAGTATTGTGGAATAGAGGATTGAGACCACAAGAAAAAAATAGACATGAGGTGAAGAATAGTTTTAGTTGATAATCTGGACTCTGAAAAGACGTGAGTTCATTTGGTTTTACCTGTGGGAATGGTCTGAGAGGGGGAACAAGCCCATCTGGCAAGCCTTTTGTCTTCTACTCTTTGTTGTGTTTGATTCTACTCAAGGATTAGAGAAGTGATTTTAAATTGATCTCAACAGGTTTTATTGTTATTTTCGTTAACAGCACTTAAAGAAGACTAGGTTGTGACACTATTGTTATTGGAATATTTTATTTCTTTGTTTTATTGAAATACTTATTATTTTAAGTTTACTTTGTTTTTTCAAGACTGAAGGAGCCATAGGTTATGCGTATTGGGTTTGTACAACGTTACAAGACAAAAGCAACAGAGAAACTGAGCTCTACAGGTATAACATCCTCCAGATGAACGCTGTCCCTGCAGCACAGGGTGTTCTGTGTAAATACGTGGGTAAGATACCTATTGCATGTGGCAAAATATCAGACTATTGAAATGTGTAAATACATTGTAAATACCTGTCATATTGGTGCAATGTCAGACTCCTCAAAAGCTGTGGTTTTGCTTAATTCACCCATCTCATTTAGGTATCTCATTTAGGTATCTTAATTCACCCATCTCATTTAGGTATCTGTTAGGTATCTTAATTCACCCATCTCATTTAGGTATCTTAATTCACCCATCTCATTTAGGTGTCTGTTCTTTCAGATGCTAATTTACCTTTCTGTTGCTACCTGGGAGGAGTGCAATGTTTAAATCCAAGTAATGGCTCTGCAAGAGTGATTAAACTCACTTTATTACTTTCTGAGTCAAGATTTTCTTGTAATAATGGGAATGTGTTAAAGGTTAATGGCTTTGAGTTGTTGCTGCAGTGATTCCTCTGTATACTTTCATTTCAGTTTGTGGGCCAGGTATTTTATTTCCCTTAAGTTATGTTTTATTTCTGGGAAGAGAAGTCACAATTCCAAGGTTGTATAGTCAGGAGAATTAGATAAGATAACGTATATGCGGTGCCAGACCCGTCCCTGGTGACTTCAACCCCTCCTATTTACTCTTGAAGTATTTATCTTGGAAGATATCCCCCCAAATACATTTACATTTAGAAAACTGACAGAATAGTAAAGTTTATTAGCTTTCCCTGGTAATAATTTCCTGTCTTTTACAATAAAACCACCGAGTCTTTATCTCTGCCTCACTACATAGTCCTTGGTGTCCTGCGCACTTGTGAATTTTAGGTTTCTTACCTGTGGGGTTTGCTGGTATGAGAGGGACAGAGTCTGAGGCCGAGTTCTTGGCTGGGGTAGTCACTAAAGAAACCAGCAGCTGATTAATGTGAAGTAGAAATGGTTCAGCCCAAGTCAGTCTTTGTCAGTTCCCGTGTGCATTTAGTCTGAGCCGCTTGTGAAGGTGATGAGTTTATTGGCATCAGCTTTGTGGGCATTGTCATCTATGGCTGTATGCTGACAGAAGAACACTAAAATCCCAGATGAGGAAGTGTCTGCTCAGAAACGCTACTCATGAGTTTCCTTGCTTTATAAGTAACTTAGAGGATTTACATAAGCAGTAGATTTTTAAATAAAATGCAGATATCTAAAATGATGAACACATTGTTTTCTTTTTTTTTTTTAAACAAATGTCATAACTTTTTCTTTTTTTTAATGGTGGAACCTTTTTCTTAGACTTCTTTAAATTTTAAGCTGTGTGCTTGGCCAGAAATGCTAACACAGCAGAACAAGAGAGCATGATGCAAGGATGCAAACTCCTGCTGAGCGTTCATTGCTCTACCGTGGTGACTGGAGCCAACGTTTTTGATGGCTCTAGAGACTGTGACCCTGTTAGTCATATACCTTATACTTAGCCACGTTACACTCTGATCTTAGGATACCAGCCATCACACAAGATTCATAATTGTGGTGTATTTCTTCAACAGCATAGGAAATTTAAAAGCCTGCTCTTTAATACTGGCTTTAAGTAGGTAAAGTATATTTTTCTTTGTCTAGTGTAGATATATAACACACTTTCAACATAAAAATTGGGAAATTCTATATTGAAAGTGCCCAGATCCATTTTTTTGCTCCTGGTGTGAAGTCCTGAATTATTTTTTTTTTTAGAACATAGAACCACCAATAGAAAATTGTTGCTAAATTAAATCACAAGAGGTTTAATTGATTAGCCAGAAAATTGTATGAAATTCTTTTAGAACTAATAAAAAGTTACAACAACCCTAATTTCTTCATAAATATTAGAAATAGTTTTTACCTAGTTACAATTTCAAATAGTTTTACTTAAAACAGTTTTTGTTTCGTTTATTTTAAACCAAACATGAAAAAATAAAATATATTAAGATAAAGCAAAAACTCAACCGAAGGAAAAGAGCCCCAAGAGCAGGCACAAGAATCAGAGACCCAGTCATTCATACACTTGGGAGTTCCATGAGAAAATACTAAGCCAAAAGCTATGCTATATACCCAGAAGACCTGGTGCAGACCTGTAGGCCCTGTGCTTGCTGCTTCAGTCTCTGTGGTTCACATGAACCTTGCTTAGCTGATTCAGAGGGCCTTGGTCTCCTGGTGTCCTCTACCCCCTGTGGCTTTTACACTCTTTCTACCTCTGTGGGGTCCCTGAGCTCTGAAGGGAGGGATTTGATAGAGTCATCCCATTTAGAAATGCGTGTTCCAAAGACTTAAAGAAAACATGTTTAAACTGTAAGCTATAGCTAGGAGCCACATCTAATTCTTTAATATTATTCAGTGATTTAGAAGAATTATCAAATTATCACTGGTATATTCAAGATAAATTAGGCCATTCTTAATAGTACCATTAATCTCAGGAGGTGACCCCCTGCTTTGAGTTACTGAAACAAAAAGGATTTAATTATTATTTTGTTTACTTAGTCAGCATACACATACAAATTAGAGATATTTGTGAATTTCCAGAAAGGATTCAGAATTACGCTCCAGCTTTCACGATGTTGGGTTATTTAAACGAACATCTGCAGCTGAGAAGAGAAGCCGCAGAGGCGTACCAAAGGTGGGTTGTGCTTGGTGGACCTCACTCATGGCGGGGTCAGGACACTACGGAGTCTGCTCTTGGGACAGAAGAACTATGTGATTTTCACTCCGTTCCCGGTCCTCACTGTGGGAGGTGAAAAGATGACTTCCACATTCTCAGCCATAATTTGAGTTCCTTTGATAGTGGGTGGGGAACAGAGCAGGGCGGAAAATAAAACCTCATAGATTCTATTTTAGAAAAATCCATCCCCTATAGTCAGACAAGAAACAACATGGATATTTGTTTGACTTACCTTATTATCAACTATATACTTATTTCTGTCAGTAAATGTTTGTTGGATACTATGTCCCAAGCAGTGTCCTTAGCATGAGAAGTTTATCAGGGAATTACAACAGACCGAGGCCCTGTTCTCATGGAACTCCTCAATGCAAGATACTCAATAAACAACTAGTATTTGGTTGTTAGCTGTTGCTAAGGAAGAGTGAGAGTAGTGTCTAGGGTCAGAGAATATGAGAAGATGCATTTCTGACAGAGTGAGAGCAAGTACTCACACAGAAGTAGTTTGCCGTATTTAACAAACAAAATCCCAGTGCACTAGAGTGGAGTCATATCCTGGGGACGGGTAGGAAATGAGAGCAGCTAGCTGTTTCTCTATACGCTAATGCTAGGTGAGTAGGAGAACAACTGTTGATCTCCTGAGGAACTACTAAAAGAATGGTTTTAAGAGGTGATATCTAACTTTAAGGCACACCACTCCTTCAAATGTGACTATTTAGAAGGTGTCTGGTCAGGTGTAAAGAAGTGTCCCAAATACTGAATTGTGGATTGCCATGTACTTCAAAGGAGCAACCACTAGATGGTACTGGAGCTTACGTAGTGGAGTTATTTTTCCAGGTGATGGAGGAGGGGTTATAAAAAAACCACAATTTTCTTCTTAGATTGTCAATAAACTTAGATAAATAAAATGTAGAATATAATAGTTAACACATAAAGCAAGATAACTTAAGGTGTTCGCTACCTCAGGCTTAAAGTGACCAGCCACAACCACAAAAACGATATGTCCTGACCACAGCAGCTGCCCTGTATGTTCTCACATTTGCTGCTTGAAACATAGATAGTAGTACATAAATTTAAGCAGAAGTATTGTTTCTGTAAAATTTTTACCTTTTTATTGATTTTTTTTGTGGATTTCACATCAGACACCCCAATCACACTCAACTCCCAGTCCTTCGCATCTGCCCTCTGCCCTTGTAACAGCTTCTACCAAATAAATACATAAATAAATAAATACAACGAACAAAACAAAAAATCTCACTGTGGAAGCTGTAGTGTGTCCCAGCGTGTCAAGCAGATAGTCTTTTCTTGCAAATGTTCTTCAAGGCCTCTGGCTTCTGCTGCACTATCAATACCGGAACCTCTCTGGGCCTCACTCCTCGTAGATATCCTGTTGCTGTCCTCCTGCAGCACTGGGTCTGCAGGACCGGTCCATTCAATGTTCCAACAGTTTACAGATGGGGTGGATGTTGGGGTGGGGCAGCTCATAGCCCTGGTTCTGAGCCTGCGTGATACCTGGGTTGGTCAGCCTGCCAGCTCTCCCTCTTCCTCACCACTTCTCCAGCACTGCCCAGATTAGCTCACCCAGTGCCCCAGTCAGCAAGGGGCAGGGCCGGTTTTGCTCTCGTGCCCGTCAGGCCACCTTGGTAGCACTTTTATGCTTCCTGAGCTAATTATTTTTTGTCCAACATCTAGTAGATAAAAAGTCTTTTCTATATATTTTACCTGGCAGATATCTTTAAAGAGAAAAGAAAGAAACCATTAAAAAGATCTCTTAGCTTTTAGGACGTTTCCCTCCCTGCCTATAGAGAACACAGTGGGAGAAGAAAATGTTGGCTTCAGCTCTTGGTAAATGTATTCTGAGTCTAGAGGGACGGCTCATCTTCTCCCTGAACACATCGTCTTTTAGTATTTCCTAGTAGACAGTGCAGAGCACATGAAAGCATTGAATTTTCTGTCTTCCTGCATAAATATTTTCAAGAGTGTCTTCTGTAAACTTTAGTGTGTCAGAATACAACATTGATTTGGCCATTGCCTATGTTCAGATTATAAATTTTAGAATATTTACAATCCAGATGCAATAATAAATGGTTTTACTAATGAAAAAATAAGATTATTTTTACTGACAACTTAAAAATTAAATATATCTAAGTACCTTTGTGCTGTCAAGTGACTGGAACATGAATAAGTTGCATGAACAGCATTGGCTGATTACTAGAACTGAAAGAAAAGACTATAAATCCCTGGATTTGCCCGAGGAGGACTGAGTAAAACAAAATATTGCACATAGAACATTTCAAAACCTTGTCCTGTTTTTTTAAAGGGCGGCTGCGCTGTTACATCCCACAGAAGACCAAGACACTTATACTGTTACAGTGAGAAACTGGGGCAGATTGCTATGGTAAGGCTGTTGTCTTCTCATTAATTCTGTGACTCTGTAGTCTGGTGTCTAGAGCCCTGGGGTAGACCCAAGGGCCAGAATGTGTTAACATTTCTATACCCTTAAAATCTAGCCTGGGTGTGCATGGTGAAGAGTGAAATTGGAACTGCTGGTTTACAGGCTAGATATAGAGGTTTGGGAGAGAGGTTGGAGTTTTCTCTACTAGAATCCTACTTAACTAGCTGGGGAGTTGGATTTATTCTGATTAGTGATAGAATGTTGTGGTCTAGGAGCTTCTTTGAAACATATTAAAAACTTCCATACAGTGAAGAACTTCTCTTCTAGTCTCTATGTCTTCTGACCCAGAAAGATAATCAGACTAGTTGTTGTGGAGGGCGGAAGCAAAGCCAGAGTACAGATACATACGAAGAACGGTTTTGACTCACACAGTGATTCCTTAGGTTGCCCTAAAATTGAATGGTTAGTTTAAACATTTAACTGCAGCTTGGTATTATACGGTCAGTCTCTACATCTTTAGGGACCTGCACATGAGGTATGAGGTAGCCAGTTCTTCTTCCTGTTATTGCTGTAATTCAATCAAGTCCATTGATGGGGAAATATTACTACTCTGATCGCCTGTTAACTCTTTTAAGCTTACACTTGTAGTTGTTTCTGTTGAAGCAGAGAATAACTAGAGTAAAAGGTACCTTCTTAGGTTTGACATTTCATATAGAGTAAATACTTTTGAAGAAAATTTTACTTTTTATAGAAAATTGGCCATCTGTTTTCTTTCTTTTAAAAAAGAGATTTATTTATTTTTATTTCAAGTGTATATGAGCATATCTGTCTGTCTGTATGTGCAATATGTGTGTGCCTGATGTCCACAATTGCCAGAAAGGGTGTTGCGCTCCTGCAGCCTGACTCAGTGCATAGTACCGAGTCACCTAGTATAGGTAGGCACAGGCTTGTGTCCTCTGTAAGAGCAGCAGTATTAACCACTGAGCCCCCCACCCCCAGTCCCTTTTCTGTTTTTATTAGGCAATATCTTGAACACAGAGGTATATGGTAAATAATAAACTATAGTGTGTAGTATAGTTGTGAGTCACAACTCACATATAACACACTACAGTCTTTTCACTTTCCTTCATGTCTGCATGTCACGGAGACATCCATAACACTGAAGCCCTACTCCTTTCTCTGCGTTTTTCTTCTACACATTACTGAAGAGTCTTCACTTAAAGAAATAAATATGCACATATTTACAATCTGTTTGCATCAAAGGCTAGTCTTTCAAAATTAAAGCTTAATTTCATATTTTTCATCTTTATAAAACTAGTATTAGAGGCAAAAGTTGTTTGTGTTTTTAACTTATAGCTTCAGAGATTAAAATTCTTTTTAAAAACATATTTCAATAACATAAAAACTTTTTGAATTACAGTGATAAATACCACAAACAAGAATCTCAGAAATATTTATTTAGATAAGAATTGGGGCTAGATAGATGGCCCAGCATCTGTGAGTGCTTGCTGCTTTACCAGAAGTCCTGGGTTTGGTAGGCAGCTCTCAACCACTATAATTCTAGCTCTCAAGAATCTGATCTTCTTTCTAACCTCCACTGGCACCCACATACATGTGACATAGACTCAGCCAGACACACACATGCATAAATTAAAGACATTTTTAGGTGATGGCAGCTGAAATCATGTGACTTCATTGTAAGAAAAGCAGCTCTTTTGCTATTAGGACCCTCATGTTGCTTTTCTTACTATATATGGAAGCATAGAATAGCAAAATTTTCTCTGTGGACTTTTAATGTTCCTATGTGCCAACCAAAGAAGGTATGCAATTGTAAATAGTTTACAGAAAGGATAAGTTTTTGCTCTTGGCTAAATATTTTATAACTTAATGGAAATTATAGAGCCATATTCTTAGGATAATATTTAACTAACATAGTAAGCTTAAAAATTAGAATTTTTTCATAAAAGCCAGCCTAAAATTATTCTGATAATTTGGGATCAAGTAAATTTTGTTAAAAAACAATAAATTTAAGAATGTTTTGAGTTTAACAGAGCTAGTCATTTTCACATATAATTTAAGAGAAGAAAAAAACAATAACCAAAAAGCATGAAGCTAAATCATTCTGGTGTACTCTACTTATGGTGTGCCTTCTGTTTCCAAATCTTTTTAACAACTTGAGAACTAATATATTTTATTTGCTAAATTACTATAAAAGGGACATTAGGTAAGTCATTAAAAGTAGTTGAGTGGATATGTCTGTATATGTTTACAAAATCAAGATTAATATTTTTATCTTAAACGTAAGTTGTGCTCACTTCTTAGCTCCATTGGTGAATATGACAGAGCTGTGCAAGCCTTTGAGTCGACGCCCCTTGAGGAACTAGAGGACATCATAGGCTTTGCTTTGGCCTTGTTTATGAAGGGACGGTATAAGGAGAGCAACAAAGGTAAGTACCACTGCTTGAGGCTTTGCAGAAAAATATAGTATTGGGATTGTGATGGGATTGCAATACATTACTAATTAGTTGAAAATTTAAAAATGTGATATGTCCGAATGTATGTATGCCAGTTCAAAATTGTGTGGCTGATGTCCTTGGAGGCCAGAAGAGGGCATTGGATCCCCTGGAACTTGAGTTACATAGTTGTAAGCTGCTGAGTGAGTGCTGGGGATTGAACCTGGATCCTCTGGAAGGACAGCCACTTCCCAGCCTTGGGGTTGCAGTATTTACTAAAATATGAGTGGGAGTCGGGAGCTGTAATAGGTATTATTTATGTGTCATCTCTTTAGTGTGCTGTGATGATGAGTACTCCTTATGAACAGTTTGAACTGAACATCCATTGTCCATTTGAGGAGGCTAAGGCACAGGCTTAGTGGTGGGTATGTAGCTTAACATTTGAAAGCAGATAATTACTATTCTATATGCTCAAATGAAACCTTTTGATAAATGACTTTACGACTTTTGTTAGTAGTAGATTTTTATTTCTCCGAAAGTTTTAACTGGGGGACATTCTGATATGTATGAGCTCCACTACTGTGTGTGCAGTGCACTTAAACGTTATCTGCTTGGTGAAGGGGATGGTCTGCACTGGGAATGTGATTCTACATCGGTGTTTCCAAGTCTCCTTTCCTACTTAAGGTGACTCGGACCTCACGGTGTATTCTGTAGGCAGAAGATGGGGTTGTCCCTAACCATCATAAAAGCACCCTCAGGGTCATCTTGAAATAGCAAAGCCATGATTGGGTTTATTCTGTCTGCTTGAAAAGAAGAGAACAAGGACAGTAGAATTTTGTTTAGATCTTTGAAATGTGGGATTGGGAAGGGGAAAGTGGCCCATTTTGCTAATTCGAATTTCTTTTGTATTTTGCTTGATGTTCCCTTCCTCTATATACTAGCCTATGAGAGAGCCTTGACCGTTGTGAAATCAGAGCAAGACAAAGCTCATGTCTTGACAGCGATGGCAATAACAGAATATAAACAAGGACAAATGGATGCAGCCAAGTCATTGCTTTTCAAATGGTATGTACAGCTGCTTTACCACCTGGACAGCAGGTCCTTATGTGTGAGAAGAGATTTGAACAAGGAACTTTTAAGTGAACGGAAGGAATTGGAGCGACCTTGTTTGAAATTGACAGTCATGGGTAGAGTTGAGTACCATTGCTTAGCTCAATGTGTCTGTCTAATACTGCTCATTTGTTTTTGAGAATAAGTGGCCCTGTGGACCACAAACAATGAAAGAAATTGTAAACTGACTTGGTGTTTGGTTGTTCGCATTCTCAGAGAGCTCTTCCTCCTCCCTTCCTTCCTGCTCAAGTTAACCTGAGAACAAGTTTATTTAAAGCCCATTTTTAAAGATACCTGTAGAACCTATATACTTCTAGTTTCAGAACAAGTTAAAATGAGAGCCTGTGATCATGTGTAGTACTTGGTAACTTCTTAAGGCCTGTTTGTTTTGTTTTAAACGTTGGCTGTAATTCCTCCAGGAACAGTAGATGATTAATACAGGCTATTGCCAGTGAGGTTTATTGGTGTTTTGAATGGTGTAGATCCTCATAGGACAGACGGCCCCTTCCCATTGCAGGAAGCTTATTCTCCCATCATTGCTTATTAATAGCAGAATCACTCATTTACTGTGACAAGCAAAACATTGCCTTGATATCTTCCTCCTCAGCCTCAGAGGCATGAACTTGTGTTGCAATGGAAATCTCTTCCCTGGCCTGCTTTGTGCTTGGTTGTTTGGTGAGCCGTGATGAGAAGAGACATTAAGTGGAGCAGTTCTGACCCTGTAAGCAGTGCAGGAAAATGATAGGACCCTTCTGAAAATGCAGCCACCACAGCCCTCTGCCATTGCTGGAAAGGCCAGAGAACCTTTGCTGTGGCCAGCCCTCCTGGCCCTAGCTCTCCTTTCTTCCTGGACTAAAGCATGCTAGGTCAGCTTCTATGTTGAGGAGACCAGGGACTTACTCAATCCCCAGCCAGCCAGCCTTCGGGGCACTCTACTGAAACCTGGTGTTTCTAGCCTTTGCCTGGCCCTGCCATGGCTGGTGCTGCAGTGCTTCCTGGCAACGCTGTCCCACCACGAAGCAGCTGCCTCTGCCTTGGTTCAGGTGCTGGTGCTTCTCATCTGCCGTCTTCTACTTCCTGTTAACAAAGTAGAATTTGACTTCAACTAAACATTTCACTAAAATTGTTCTCATTGGTCAAAGGGACCAGTTTCTGTTTGTTTCTGAGATTTAGACATGATGACATGGAATGAGATTAGTCAATTTGTGCTGTGAAAGGCTGATACTGTTTTGCTCCAGTCAGATAGTTATTATCTTTGAATGTAAAAAAAATATATATTAAGCACAAAGTTGGCTTATTTTGATAAATCTTTAAGTAAATAGCTTTTTGTATTAAATAAAAACTCTTAATAGATAGTAGACCACTGTACTAATGGCTAGCAGACTTCTAAATATATATTTATAGCTCTATTTTAAAGGAACCAACCATCGAAAGCCTGCAAGCCCTCTGTGCCCTAGGGTTAGCAATGCAGGACGCCACACTGTCGAAAGCAGCTCTTAATGAGTTGCTGAAGCACGTCAGACACAAGCAGGATTACCACAGGTGCCTTCTCACGGCGGCAGTTTGTGCACTGCAGGGCCGCAGCACGGCTGCGCAAAGGCAGGCCGCTAAAGCTGTCCACAGGTGAGCCCTGAGTTGGGGGGCGGATTATATCTGATGTGATTATGTTCGGCTTTTGTGCTTTATTGTGAATATAAAATGAAATACGCGTCTCTATTTGGAAATCATATGTCATTTATTTTGGTGAGTTGATGAATTTTTCCTTTATTTTGGTGAAGCTCCACTTATTTTGACACAAAGATCTGTAATTCCTTTGTTTGTAATATTGTCAGCTCATTACCTGATATGTATCAATACAGACCATGTGAATGCATTTAGGAATTCTTAGTCACTTTAAGATTTGGAAATTCTTTGGTGATTGAAAGTTTTGCTGGGTATAGTAGTTTGTACTGGTATCCATGGTCTCTCAAAAGAACAGTACTCAGCTTCATATGGAAAAGGAAAAACCCAGGATAGCCAAAACAATCCTGTATAATAAAAGAACTTCTGGAGGCATCACAATACCTGACTTCAAACTCTGCTACAGAGCTACATTACTGAACAGCCTGGTATTGGCATAAAAACAGACAGGAGGACCAATGGAACCGAACTGAAGACCCGGATATTAATCCACACACCTTTGAACACCTGATTTTTAACAAAGAAGCAAAAAAAAAAAAAAAAAAAATCAAATGGAAAAAAGAAAGCAATTCAACAAATGGTGCTGGCATAATTGGATATCAGCATGTAGAAGAATGAAAATACATCCATACCTATCACCATGCACGAAACTCAGGTCCAAATGAATCAAAGACTTCAACATAAAGCCAGCCACACTGAACCTCATAGAAGAGAATGTAGGAAGTACACTTGAACGCATTGGCACAGGAGAACACTTCCTAAATATAACCCCAGTAGCACAGACACTGAGAGAAACAATTAATAAATGGGACCTCCTGAAACTGAGAAGCTTCTGTAAAGCAAAGTTTATAGTCAACAAGACAAAATGACAGCCTACAGATTGGGAAAAGATCTACATCAACCCCATGTCCGACAGAGGTCTGATCTACAAAATATACAAAAAACTCAAAAATTGGTCATCAAAAGAACAAATAATCCAATAAAAAAAATGGAGTACAGACCTAAATAGAGAGCTCTCAACAGAGGAATCTAAAATGGCTGAAAGGCACTTAAGGAAATGTTCAACATCCTTAGTCATCAGAGAAATGCAGATCAAAACAACTCTGAGATTCCATCTTACACCTGTAAGAATGACCAAGATCAAAAACACTGATGACAACTTTTGCTGGAGAGATTGTGGGGTAAAGGGAACACTTTTGCATTGCTGGTAAGAGTGTAAGCTGATACAGCTTCTTTGGTTATTAGTATGGTGATTTCTTAGAAAATTAGGAAACAACCTTCCTCAAGACCCAGCAATACCACTTATGGGTGTATATCCAAAGATGATTAATCGTGCTACAAGGACATGTGGTCAACTATGTTCATAGCAGCATTGTTTGTCATAGCCAGAACCTGGAAACAACCTAAATACCCCTCAACCGAAGAATGGCTAAGTAAAATGTGGTACATTTACACAATGGTGTACTACACAGCAGAAAAAAAAAATAATGACATCTTGAAATTTGCAGGTAAATGGATGGATCTAGAAAACATCATATTGAGTGAGGTAACCCTGACCCAGAAAGACAATTCTCATAAGTACTCGTTCATAAGTGGTTTTTAGATGTAAAACAAAGAAAACCAGCCTACACATCACAATCTCAGAGATCCTAGACAACAAAGAGGACCCTAATAGAGACATACATAGATCTAATCTACATGAGAAGTAGAAAAAGACAAGATCTCCTGAGTAAATTGGGAGCATGGGAAAGTGTTGAAGGGGAGGGGAAAAGCTGGGAGGGGGAGCAGAGAAGAATATAGAGATCAATAAAATCAATAAAAAAAAACAAAAGAAGGTTTGGAAATTAAGTTATCATTTAACAAAGGCAGACAGCTTCATGCTGTGAGTTCCAAGACAACTAGCCCTACATACAGAAGTACTGTCTCAGAGAGAAAGTTATCTTAAAGCAGCAGCTCTGTTTTTATTTGTTGTGACTTTGACTTCCGTCTTCATTTATTCTTGTTAATAACCTTAGTTGATTCGGTACATTAAATTTTTATTATATTCTTGTGTGGGTGAGTACACACATGCTATAGTGTACACTTGTGAGATAGGAGGGCATTTGTGGGAGTCATTTCTTTCCTAACCATATGTTTTCTGTAGGGTTATGGGTTCTAAAAGATCAGTGGTTCTCAACTTGTGGGTTGTGACCCCTTTAGCTAACTACTAGCTCCAACATGTTTACATTGTCATTCATAACAGTAGCCAATTACAGTTATGAAGTAGCAATGAAAATAATTGTATGATTTGGGATCTCTATGATGTGAGGAATTTTATTAAATGGTTGCAGTATTAGGAAGGTTGAGGACACAAACTCAGGTCAGAGTTAGGTGCCTTATCCCTTTGAGCCATCTCTCTTGTGAAATTAAAACATATTAACATAAAGTTTATCCCATATGAAGTATTTCCCTTAGGGTTACATCCTCCTGCTATATGATATGCCTTTGCATTTCTTTGTAGTCCTTTAAGCACACGTACTAATTTTTTTAAACTGTTCTTGTCTCATAATTTTGTGACCATGATGTTGTTTTTCTTCATGTTTTAAGAACATAAGAGCTCCTAGCATTTGTAGAAGACAGTATAGTATGTTTCCTAAAATTTAAGATATGTTCAATTAAATGTGGGCAATTAATATGAACTTGCGTAGGTGTCTAAAGGATTTTAAATCAAAATATTTTCTGTACTTGTTATGGTTAAAGTAACCATCATCTTTTTTTTATGCAATATCTGGCACTGTGTATTTTATTAGTCAAAACTAATTATGGACCATATGGCTTACCCAACGTTCTTTAAGCACATTGAGTCAGGACTAGTAGACTTCAAACCAGTGTAGTGTTCTTTCTCGCCATATGAGAGAAAAAGAACATCGTAGTCCCATTTACTTCTCTTTTTTATTTTTCTAATTCAACTTTTTATCGATTCTTTCTGGATTTCTCCTGCATCTCCATCCCACTTAGCTCCCTGTCCCTTTGTATCTACCCTCTGCCCTCGCAACCTCCCTCAGCCCCCAAGATAAAACAAAATAAAATTTAAAAGATAAGAAAAATCTCATTGTGGAAGCTGTAGTGTAACACAGTGAGTCACACACTATCTCTTTAGTTCATATATTTTTACTTGCAAGTATTGATTGCAGTGAGTGATCGGTCTGATTCTAGGCCTCTGACTTGTGCTATATCCTTGGTACTTGGGCCCTCAATGGGCTCCTCCTGGATACTCTGTTGTTTCCCTGTATCATGGAGATCCTGAATCTTTGAATGTGTGGATCAGACCCCTTCATGTGCTCCAGCAGATCATAGATGAGGTGGCTGTTGGGGTGAGTCAACCCATAGCCCTGATTCTGGACCTGGGCAGTTTCTGGATTGATGAGCCCACCAGCTCCCCCTCATTATCACCGTCCTCTCCAGCACTGCCCCAGCCAGCTCATCCAGTGACATAAGCAGCAAGGGGTGGCCGATTCTCTTGCTCTCATGCTCTTGGAGCGAGCTCAGCCACACTCACACCTACACCTACTGTGTTGCCCACACCACCATATGGCAGATGAGAGGCAGGGCCAGGTCTCTCAGATCTCTCATGCTTGTGTTCCTGGGATGACTCGCCCGTGTGCCTGTCATCGGGGTCAGCAGTAACTCCTGTCTTTAAGTCTAACCTTTTCTTTGTTTTCTCTAGTAACCCAGCTGACCCGGCTCTTTGGTCTTTGCTGTCTCGAGTTGTTGCTCAGTACACTCAACGGAATGCAAAGGTGAGTAATGTCTAAAATTCTGCCAAGTAAAGTACCCTGTGTGTTAAATACATATATGCATGTGTGTATTTATGCAAGTGGATATATTTACGTTTATACACACACACACACACACACACACACACACACACACACACACACACACGACTGAGAGAGCCGGTTCACTATGTGACTCTGGTTGGCCTGTAATTTTCTATATAGACCAGGCTGGACTCACAAAGACTTACAGAATCTTCATACTTTGCCTTTTGAGTGCTAGGATTAAAGACATCAGGCATCACACCCACCTTAAGTATATATCTAAAATACAGCATTTTTCTAAAAAATAAATTAGTATGATGAAGAGAACCTCATCATTAAATCAAATCCCTGTTTACACAAGTACTGGACTGAGTACCCTTCTTGGGCATATGAAACCGTTGTGAGTGCTATGGACACTGCAAAGTAGGGGTCCCATTCAGGGTCATATTTTATAGGGATAAGTAACGTGCATTATAAATAAGCAGTAGTGATTATAGCTTTTATTTCCAAATCTCATTATAAGCATGAGTTTTTTGACATTTGGTAAAGAATATACTGTATTTTAGTCATGAGAAGAAGATATTTTCAGGTATCTATCTTATTAGTTACTATTAATATTTCTTTCTTTGTTCACTTAAGTGGTTGGCAAACGATGGCAGCAGCTAATTTGTTTTAAACACTTATTTAGTAATAATTCTGATATCTAAAGTAGATGTGTTTACTTGGTCTGTTTGTTTGTTTGCTTTTGTCTTCTCAAAATGGTTTTTTGGAGCCTGTCTTTGTAACGTGTGCTGTAGACCAGGCTGGCCTCGAACTCACAGAGATCCACCTGCCTCTGCATTCTGAGTGCTGGGATTAAAGACATGTGCCACCAATGCTCAGCTTGTTAATGTGTTTTTATTGTTCCTTGTGCTTCCTGATTTCACTCTAGATGGCTTTCTTTCTTTCTTTTCCTGGCTGTACCTTCTAGAACATTACTTGTAGACATAATTTGAACCTTACGATTAAAATAGTTTTATATGAACGAATTTCTGTATCTTTTTGTTAGCCGTATTTATAACTTGGGATTCTGTATTAGCAAGACTATTCCTTGCCTGGGTCTCAAGTCACTTGCAAATGACCTGAGCATGCTATCCTTGAGAGGTTCAGCATATTCTGAGGTTTCCTATATACACCCTCCTTGTGTGAGGCCTGGACTTGTCCTGCTTACTGGTCAAGAGTGTGAGTCCCATATCGGGATCTACAAGTGACATAAATGATCTCTCAACTCATTCTGCATTTATAACTTTCAGTTTGGGCCTGATAAATCCTTCATAGCTTCTCGGTTATTCCTTACTTTTAGGAATATGCTTCTAAAATATTTTATCCCAGTGTTGTTGAAATGTTAACACACTGTTTGTTGACATCACTAAATGCAGGTGGTACAGCAGGACGAGAGTCTCCTAGGGCATGTCTAGCCTCTGCTTCAGAGGCTATCTGAGTAATAGAGTTCCAGCTCTTTCCAGGAGATGAATTGGCTGAGGCTGGTAACTCGTGGACACAGAGTGAAGCACTCATTATGCACGAGTTACTCTGTTACACGTGGGTTTGCATTTGAATTAACAATGGTATGAAGTTTCTGTAGTTAGGGTTCAGGAAGCTTGAAACATTGAGATTAACTTATGCAGATCACAGTTGGTGGTGATGGTATTCAGTTCCAGTTACACTCTGGAATCATCCCTCTTTGCTATGTTACCTTTCTTTTTAATCCACCTTTGTTTATATTAAATACTTCTAAAACTTTAATTTAGCATTCTGTATTCGAAGAACAGTATTGAAAACATTGCTGACAACACACTTGAAATGTACCTGTGCTGAAAACCTTCTACATTTGCTGCTGTTGTCTGTGAGACAGCCTCACAGCCCAAGCTGCCCAGGAATTCACAATATAGCCCAATGTGGCCTTGAACTTGTGGCAATCTTTCTGCCTCAGCATTCTGAGTGCTGAGATTATAGGCATAAACCTTCATGCCTGGCAAAAATAATTCACTTTTTTTCTTAGGTAAAATGTTTAATTAATTGAATTTAAAATTTTTAGATTTCGAATTGACCTTCTCAAAACTCAGATGCTGCATATTTTCTTATTTTCAGTATTGGAGCAGAAGCCTCATGGCATACAGGCGTTAGTGTTAGGGACTATGGGGGGAGTCTTAAGAAGGCTTTTTCATTTGTTTTTAATCATTGAAGGAAGTCAGGACAGGAACTCAAGTAGGGAAGGAACCTGGAGGCAGGAGCTGATGCAGAGACTGTGGAGGGGTGCTGTTTACTGGCTTATTCCTTGTCACTTCCTCAGCCTGCATTCTTATAGAACCCAGGACCACTAGCCCAAGGATGGGACCACCCACAATTGGACTGGGTTTTCTCACATCAATCACTAATTACGATGCTCCACCGACCTAGTGGTGATGGCACACACCTTGAATCTCAGCACTTGGCCAGCAGAGGCAGGCAAATCTCCGTGGTCTACACAGTGAGTTCCAGGACAGCTAGGACTGTGACATAGCGAAAACCTGCGTCAAATTAGCAAGCAAGCAAACAGATAAACAAGTAAGTAAACAAACAAACAAATAAATAAATAAAATGTTGCACAGACTTGCCTACAGCTCCATCTTATTGTGCCATTTTCTCAATTGAGGTTCCTTTTTCTCAGACTCTAGCTTGTGTCAAGTTGACTAGCCAGCCACTAAATGCACTTTCACTATCAATTACATTTTTGTGCACTCATCTACTACAAAAAACATGAAAATTCCAGGACAATTAAAACTATAGAAACAATTAGCTTTATACTCTTCTTCATAACTCTTGTGTCTGCCATTGTCCTGTATTGTGTCCTTTCTTCTCCTTTATATCTGCTATGCTGCACCTACATGTATATTTGTTTATACATTCATGTGTATATTACAAGTTAGGATCCACATATAAGGGAGAACATGAGGATTTTTTTCTTTCTTTGACAGGATGATGTTCTAAGTCTATCCCTTTTCCTGTAAAATTTGTTATTCCATTATATTTACTATCTATCTATCTATCTATCTATCTATCTATCTATCTATCTATCTATCCACCTACCCATTATCTGTCTTTCAGGTTTTTATTTTCAATTCCTCTATTTGTAGATAGCTAGATATTTTCCAAGAATAAGCTATGTTTTTTAGTTTTTTGATATCCTACTCTTTCTGCTGTTCTTTTTTTCAGCATTTAAAAAAATTGTTTTAAAAGATTTATTTATTTTATGTGCATTGGTGTATTGCCTGTGTGTATGTCTGTGTGAGTGTGTCAGATCCTCAGAAACTGGAGTTATAAACAATTGTCAGCTGCCTTGTGGGTGCTGGGAATTGATCCCGGGTCTTTTGAAAGAGCAATCCTTGCTCTTAACCACTGAGCCATCTCTCCAGCCTTTTCCCAGCATTTTCATATTGTTAGACAATACATATATTTACTTGGTGCCACTACAAAATCATTTTACTTTTGAACTTTTAGTATTTTAATAGCAAATATGAAATGACCAAAGTAGACAGACTTTCTTAAAGTTGTAATAATAAATAAATATTTATAGTTTAGAAAATGCAAATTTGCTGAAAACGGAATGCAAATGATTTGCAGGAAAGATTTTATTAGTGTTGCTGTTTGGTGGAAAGCTTTGTGTTTTTCTGACTAACGTCTTTTGTTGTAGGGAGGTGCTGTAGCTGGACTGGTGGCTCATATTCTGGATTCAAATCATGGAAAGGTTAGTTCTTGCTCTCATACAAAAGACATATTTAACTTGTTAGACAGTATTAATGAATCAGAATAATAGCCTCATTGTTTTGTAGTTTAAGTCCTATTAAATACAGGCCCTTAGGTCAGTCTTGAAAAGCGGGAACTGTGAAGAGAGTTGATGATACACCTCCTTGTCTTCCTCTATAGAAGGCGTTATTGTATACTGCGTTAAACCAGTTGGCCATGGGAAGCAGTTCAGCAGAAGACGGAAAAAATGCTGCTCTAAAGACCATTCAGAAGGCCGCTTTCCTTTCTCCAGGTGAATCTATTCCATTTCATTAATCTAGCTGTCATCAATTTCGCATTTGTGGGTTAAAAGAATAAGGTTTGTATTTTCATGATATAAGAAGTTCTAAGAATGTATTTTAAAGTGTTGCATATTACTTGGTTATCTAAATTTGATTATTGATAATTAAAATATTTTAGTTGTTTGAACAGATCGATGAGAATATTTTCTCAGAGATACTTCATTATCTGTTACCAAAAATCTGAATGACTTACTACTTTCAGGCTGATTCCAGTTTCCATCAGTCTGGTTTTGTGTGTTTATCTAACCCTATTAAATTACATAGTAAATTATATTCATGTGTGGTTAGCTCTGGAAGACCAGGGTGTCACTTTCCTCATTTCTATGACAAAAGAACTTAAGGAAGGAGGTTTATTTTGGGTCGTGATTTGAGAGTTCAGACAGTCTGACACGGTGGTGGGACAGGCAGGTCAGCACACTGCATTTAAGTCAGGAAGTAGAGGGAGATGCAAGTTCCTGCTCAGCTTGCACTCTCGCTTCGTTTGCATGGGCACGGCCAAATTTCAGGGTGGATCTTTTCTCAAGTAGACTTGTCTGGAAACACCCTCATAGACACACCGTTTCCATGACGACTCTAAATTTTACCAAGTTAATGAGATTGACCCACAGGTATGGTAACTGCTAGAAATGTATAGCCTCGCCTCAGCTAGCGGTTGTTAATTCTAGCAGGCTGTGTCATATTGATGCTGTTGACTTTGTAGGTGGTGAGGGGTTGCACATCACCACCCCAGTATGTTTCCATTGTTATTACTAGAAATGTTAGAAGGCGAGAAGGTCATGCAAAGTCTGGCAGTTCTGTCTTAAATATGAGCGACAGCATCAAACAGTTTTCACCCCAGGAGGACATAATCATAGATGCACATCCACACGGCGTCGTAGGATGTCTTTCGAACATAAATTCAACGTTGAGTGTTTCCTTCAATTCTTACTTTTCTTAAGAATCAAACACCAAAAACAAAGTGGGTTCACTTGTTTCTCCTTAAACTAAGCCTTTCATATAGGAATAGAGTAATAGAAAAATATGGGTGTGCTGGAGACTTGTCCTGTATGTCTAGGGAAAGGGACTGAAATTACACAGTACTTTAGGAACTGAGCCACACAGGGACAGCCGTGGGACAGGAGCTGAGCCACACGGGGACAGCCATGGGACAGGAACTGGCCCACACAGGGACAGTCATGGGATAGGAACTGAGCCACACAGGGACAGCCGTGGGACAGGAGCTGAGCCACACGGGGACAGCCATGGGACAGGAACTTAATAGACTATCCTATGTGATATTCAGAAATTTTGCAGGTCCTGAAGGTTAAATATACCAGTTTATTTGGGGGAAGCAAGTTAGCGTTCCTTTAAGGAAATGTGTTTTTTTTCTTAAGATACTATTAATTTTTATTGGGAAAGACATAAACTGTCATTTCTGATAGTATCACAGCAGCATATTGATATGAGCAAGCCTTAAAGCTATATTTCTTGTTTAGATGACCCTGCTGTCTGGGCTGGACTGATGGCAGCCTGCCATGCTGATGACAAACTGGCCGTGGTCAGCAACACTCAGCCAAAGAGGGCCAATTTGCACTTGGCACAGCTGTCTGCTGTTTCTATTGCACGTAAGTTTTATTTTTACTAATTTACAATTTTAAATTATTCTTTTAAATTGCATGCAATATATTTTGATCATATTCATTTTTCTTCCCCCAAGCCCTCCCAGATCTTCTGTACCTACCTACCCACCCAACTTCATGTTCTTCCTCTCTCAAAAACCAAAAAAAAAAAAAAAACCAAAACCAAAAAAAAGGAAAAAACAGGAAAAGAAAACGAAAAACCAAAATGACAGAAACACCAAGGCATAACAACAACAGAAAAGAAAAACAAAATAAAAAACATGGTCCATTTTCTCTTGGTCAGCCACTGCTGAGCATGAGACACGTCCTGGAGTATGGTTGATATACCCACTCTCACTGCATTAGAGAAACTGCTCTCCCGGCAGGTGTCAGCTGCAGTTAGCTTGTTGGTTAGGGGTGGAACTTTGTGCCCCCTTCCCCTTATCTCTGCTGTGAGTTTGTCTGACTTGAGTTTGTGTAGGTCCTATGAATGCTGTCACAGTCTCTGTGGGTTCATATTTCCGTCAGTCCTGTTGTATCTGAAGACACTTTTCCTTGGTACCATCTACTACCTCTGGCTCTTAGAATCCTTTTATGTCCCCTTCTACAATGAAGCAGGGGGTTATTGCCCTTGATAACCTGCTGGCTGTGTGCTTCTGCAGAATCCTGCTTCTTCGCCCCCTCACCTGTGGTTTCGAGGATAAGCTGAGACTAAACTGGATACAGAATTGAGGCCTTTCAGAAGCTGTCTTGGCTTTGGTCACTAGTGACCTCTCCTCTCCTCTCTGTCAGTGGTGTCAGAGAGCTTAGTCCAGAAGTCCTACAAAATCCCTTTTCAAGTAGCTTGTAGAAAGCATTTGTCTACATGGTTTAATTCAGATTCCACCAATCAAGAACACATATAGCTTCAGTATTTATGGTTATAAAAATGTGCTCATTTACCGACAAATTTCATTCTTCTAAACATGAATGAATGACATTGTTATCAATTTTGAGTTAACTGTTACATGTTAGTAAATCAAGAATACAAATCTTCTCTGATATTCTTTATGTAACTCTGAGTTTTAATAAATGACTTTTATCACATCCTTTTTCTAAAAGATTTTTCATTTCACATTCTTGCAGTGTAAGTCCACTAGCAACATGGTCATTCAATTTTTGTTTGAAAAAGTCTTTATTTCTTTTTCACTTTTTAAAGCATAATTTTTGCAGAGTACAGAATTTTAACCACTCCTCTTTTTAACTTTAAATATTTTATTTTATTCTGTTTTTCTACATTTTCTGAAGAGAAGCCAGATATGATCTTAGCTTTCTTTTCCCCTCTGGCTTCTTGCTATAGTTTTGCCTTATCTTTGTTTTTTCTTTGGTTAGAAGATAATGTAGCTGGGTGAAGTTTTAAGGTTTTGTGTTTGTTTGGTGTTCATCTTCTCAGTGTTCTCTGAGCTTCCTAACTGGTGGTTGTGCCTGACATTAATTTGGGAATGTTTTCATCCATGGCTTTAAATGTGTTCCTCTTCTTTCTTACTTCTCCTGGCATTCCCATTAGGTTTGCTTAGATCTTTTGTAATTGTCTCATAGTTCTTGGAAATTATACTCTGTTACATTCAGTATTTTTTTTTTTTTGCCTTTGCTTTTTTGTAGTTTAGAAATTCTTTTCTCAGCACTCTTCTGTCAGTCAATAAACTGATCATGAGCACTCTGTTCTGTAGTGGTTTTGGTTTCTGTCTTTTGTGGTTTCTGAGTTTTTCAGAATTTACATTGCTCATCTCTGTTGCATGTTGTCTGCTTAATCAACGATAACCTTTTCTGTAATCATTGTTGTTGGATTTTAATAATTGTAGCATCCTTGCCATGTTCCAGCATCTCTGCAACACTGACTGCAGTCCTGATACGTACTCTGTCATACAGAATATATCTTTTGCACTTGAGGCATTGTTTTTCCTTTATAGCTTTGCCATGGATAAAGTAGCTGCTGTAAGCCTTTGGTAGTGTGGTGCTGAGGTGGGGTGTGCTGTGCACAGCGAGGTCCCGTGAGTAGGTTGTTTCAGTCTCAGTGCCTGTGGCTCTACTCTGTGAATACCACCATACTTCTCAGTCTATCCCTCCGTACTCATGTGGGCGGAACAGGCCCAACAGGGGGCTTGAACCGGCTCTTGCTCTTTTCCACTTAGGAAGCTGTTAGTGGAAGGTTAATTACATTTCCTGTCTTTACCAGTAAGCAACAGAAAGTCGGAAATTCTTAAATATTTGGAAACTAAATAGTGTATTTCCAAATAACCAAGACCAAATAATAAGCCTAAAAGAAAATCTTGGAATATTTTGAACTGAGTTAGTCTTTACCCAGTGGGTCAAAACTGTATATATGACTAAAGTAAGCTTAGAGGACATTTATATAAATGTTACGTTAGAAAAGGAAAAGGACATTTATATAAATGTTACGTTAGAAAAGGAAAAGGCTCCCCTCATTAATGATGTCAGCTCTGTCTTAGGAATCTAAAAAGGGAAGAATAAGCCTAAGGTAAGTCTAAGAAAGAAATAATAAAGATAAAATAGAAATCTGTTAGATAAGGGCTGGAAAGATGGCTCAGAGGTTAAGAACACTGGCTGCTCTTCCAGAGGTCCTGAGTTCAATTCCCAGTAACCACGTGGTGGCTCACAACCATCTGTAATGAACTCTGGTGTCCTCTTTTGGCCTGCAGGCATATATGGAGGTAGAACACTGTATAAATAATAAATCAATAAATAAAGTTTTAAAAAAATCTTTTAGATAAAACAGAAAAAAATCAATAAAATAAAAAGATGTGGTTTTATTTTTTTGAGAAGAGCAATATAGTTAATAAATGTGTAGCTATATGATTCAAGAAAAAGAAGATAGGATACCAGCATTTAAATGAAAGTATCACTACTTTTATTGACATGCTAATAAAATTTCAGCAGAAACTTCATGCCTTGGAATTGGACAACTCAGAGAAAATATTACAATTCTGTAAGACACGAAGATGACTTAAACAGAAACAAATTCAGTAGCTACATATCTATTAAGAGTATCCAGATTGGAACCTCACAAAGTACACTGTAAGACCAGATGACATCACTGGTGAATCCTGCCAGTCATTTCAGGAAAAAATAATTATCTTCTAGGAAACCAGCTTTTTCCCAGTAACAAAACCAAAAGACATTGCCAGAGCAGAAAAGGACTGAGCAGGGTGAGCCCTAGCATGCATGATGAAACTCACAGCAGAACCTTGGCATCTGTATCCGGAAACTCATAAGAAAGAGTGCATCACACTCAGGTGGGGTTTATCCCAGAAATTTGGAAATGCACGCAGTTTACATTAGTATTAGGAAAGATGCCATTCCTGTGAAGTTACAGAAAGTAAAGTCTGATTATAGGTTTCCCAGGAACAGAAGAGCAGGGTTGAGGTGAGTTGGAAACAGAAGTGACTGATTTCACATGGCGGGAGGCAGCTTTTGCTAATGCCGAGTTGTGCGTGGTTTTACCTCAGCTGTAGTGCCCGTCCAGCAGTGTGTGCGTGGTTTTACCTCAGCTGTGGTGTCCGTCCAGCAGTGTGTGCGTGGTTTTACCTCAGCTGTGGTGTCCGTCCAGCAGTGTGTGCGTGGTTTTACCTCAGCTGTGGTGTCCGTCCAGCAGTGTGTGCGTGGTTTTACCTCAGCTGTGGTGTCCGTCCAGCAGTGTGTGCGTGGTTTTACCTCAGCTGTGGTGTCCGTCCAGTAGTGTGTGCGTGGTTGGACCTGCAGAGCAGATGTGGCTTATCTTACTTTAGCCACTGTAGAAATTGCTCATTGTTTTTCAGTGAATTTTCATTAGTTCTATACAGGATATATATTTAAAATATCAGTCAGAAGTATTCATGGTAAGTCTGTAGTGTTCTGGTGGTACATGTGTGTTTTAACATTTGCAGATTCAGACACTGGGTTTGATGGTATATGCCTGTAAGTGTGAAGTTCCAGAGATGTGAGTTCAAAGCCAGACTGGGCTATATAGACTCTGTCTCAAAAAAAAAATAAAATAAAATAAAAAATAAAAAAAATAGTGTGTGAAATGTGGTAGTGATCATTGTTAGCAGTGGCCCTGGTTCCCTCGAGAGCACATCATACACAACAGAAGACAGTAGCAGTCGCCTCCTTTTTTTGTTGTTTACAGTTAAGGACAAAGACATTTTGCAGAATTACAACCAGTCACTTGAAAAGTGGTGTCTCTCCCAAGCTGTCACTGGTCTAATTGACACAGGAAGAATAGCTGAAGCTGAATCTCTGTGCACAAAGGTACTATTGTGGAATTATACATTGAAATTTGTGTTTTGGTCCTACCTAAAAGTGGGGAGACTGGTGGTGGTGATGGCAAGCAACATTTATTGGTTACTTACTTCAAGTCAGCCATTCTGTTTAACATTATTATTTCTGGGCTTTACAGCAGTCTGGGATGTACATGTTTACTATTGTCAACCTTTTTTTTAAGTGAGAAAATTCGTATTTGAAATTCATATTTGCTAAGAAGCTCACAGCAGCTAGAAGAATTGCTAGTACTGTACCACTGCTACAACCCTCATGGTCTCTATTTTGAAAAGCAATGGTATTATTTCTTTATGTGTATGCATGTGTATCTATGTATAGGGTAGTAGGGTATCATATTTCCTGGTGCTGGAAGTATAGCCAGTTGTGAGCTGCATTATATGGGTGCCGGGAATCGAACTCTGGTCCTCTGCAAGATCAATATGCTCTCTAATCCTTGGGCTGTCTTCCCGGGCCCCTTCCTGGACTCTGAATAGAACTTCTATTTTTGTTTAGGGTGTCATTCCTTTGGTTTCTGGTTATTCCCTTTAGAATACAGCGTTTCAAGGATCTGTTCACTTTTCTACATCCTGAAGCAATAGAATAACTGGAGATTATTGACTAGAACTATTTGTTCATCACCGTGCACTGGGATTGTGGGTCTCTCTGCTTGCAGGTTCTAGGGATACATTCTTAGCATCTTTCCTGCAACATGGTTAGAACTCAATAAATATTTATTCATTCAGTAAATCAGTTTCATGGACCTACTAAAAAGGAGAAAGTTTTAAATATGACTTTTTCTCTGAATGTTTATGTTTCATAAGTACCAGAAAAAAATGGTCTTTGGGAGAGAAACAGATTTTAAAGAGAGATAAAAGTGGTCTTTCATGATCCCTTTGGTCCTTGAATGTATAGAATTCTATCTGCTCTAAGACCGGGGCAGTGTATTGATTATATTGTGAGTGTGGACTAAGCATAAATTAGCAGTTGTATTATCTTTTTTGCTAAAATGAGGAATGCTTCATCAGCCTTTTCTTTTTATTTTATTGTTTCAGTCTCTCTTAGAAAAAAAGCCTTAAAATACACTTTAGATGTATGTTGGATTGTGATATAATGAGAAAAACATAGATAAACATGAGAAAATAAAGAATAAAAGATAAGAGAGAAGCAGTGCAGAAGTGTTCTGACTACAGAAGAGTTAGACATTTGCTGGCCTACAGAGATGACATTGTTGAAGACAATTCTAATGATTCTGATTTGATCATGATATATGTATGCATTGAGTTATGGTGCTATATGATGATATACTTTGTAAATAAGTACAAATCTTACATTAATCATGGAGTATGGTATGTTCCACTGAAATAGTGATAACCTTTATTTTTTATGTTTTGGGGTCAGTTTTATATTCAGTTTTTAGTATAACTGCTGAGAATAAGCCAACTCAACAGGGCACATTAAAACTAAACTAATTGAATCAAACACTACAGCAGTATTACTTACATGAAAGATTATCTCAGTGTCAACTTTGGTATTCCCAGGCTGTGCAGCCTTTTGCTTGTTTAACTTTATACCTGTTTTCACTATAGCCAGAAAAGGTTTAAATTAAAGAAAAAGCATCTCTTAGCATGGAGCACACTTTAATTGTCTTTTACTTATTTCAGTTTAGAGCCATTTTGTTATGTTTCTGTTTGGGGTTTAATTTTTAGAATTTAAAAGGCAACCCTGATCAGCCAGCTGTTATCTTGCTGTTGAGACAAGTGCAATGTAAATCACTCCTGGAGTCTCAGAAGCCCCTCCCAGATGCTGTACTGGAAGAACTGCAAAAAACAGTCATGTCCAACTCCACCTCTGTTCCTGCCTGGCAGGTGAGTCCTAACTTGAAATGTGCTGTGATGCTAGTTTAGGAATGAATGCACACCATCTCTATTTAAGTCTTGCCTTTAGGCTCATTATGATTTGTCAGTTTCCAAATGTGAAGGGAGCTGTGGAAACATAACATTGCTGAAGACGCTTTATAATGAGTGTGATTATACGCTGTTGGTGTGAGTGGGACTGGGACCCCTAGGTGGGGACAAACACGGACAGCGCTTACATGGCCAGGAAGTTTTGGGGGAAGGGGACTGAGAGCAGAGAAAAGAGAGAATGAGAGAGAGAAAGACAGAGACCTGCCTCCTCAGAGAAATGACAGAAAAGGAACAGAAGTGGGCAGAGCTTGTCTCTTAAAGGGACCTTTGACCTGCATATGGAGCCAGGGTTGTAATGATCTCTCCTGTCCCTTTAAGAGACAAGCCAACCTACTCCCTCCCCCTCTATTGATGCAAGCTGATCTTCATCTTCCTGCCTGAGTCCTTTCCTTTTCCGTTTGTCCCCCAAAGAGGCAGTTTTGACTTGCTCTATTCTCTCCCCATTTCCCCCCTTCCTCCATCTATCTATCTGTCTATCTGTCTGTCTATGTATCTATCTATCTATCTATCTATCTATCTATCTATCTATCTACTCTTCTCCCCTTCTCCCTTTCTCCTCTATAACCCACTAAATAAATATCCAACCTCACTCTGCATGGCACGCCTATCTATCTGTCTCTTGCCTACCAAGTGGCTCACTGCCCAGGACCAGCTGCCTCCAGAGACCTGTGGCATGGTCTTGTGTGCTGTCCCTGCCTGGGACTGGCTACTCTCGGGATCCCCTGCCTGCTGCCCCCCCCCCTCGGGGACCTGCTGCATGGCCTCCTGGCCTTCTGCCCACTGCAGCTACTCGGGATCCTGCATTTTTACTTAATCCATTACAAGGGTGCCGTCTGCCATGTGTACAGGGGTGGCCACTCTGCTCCTGCCAGGTCCCCAAGGGACAGGGACAGGTTTGCCTGGATGATAACAATGAGGATGCTATCTCAGTTACTTTTCTTGCTTTTGTGTCAATATACCTGATACAAGCAATGAAAGGAAAGAGGTTCGTAGTTCCAGGATGGTTTGAGTGAAAACATCTTCTATAGGTTCAGGCATTTGGTCCCTTGTTGATGGTACTTTTTGGAGATGTTTAAAAAGTATGGCCTTGCTGGAAGAAGTATGTCTCAGGGGTTGGGCTTTGAGAGTATGTAGCCTTAGTTTATTTCTGAATTGCTCTCTCTGCTTCCTGAAGTGGTCTTCCAGCTTCCTCTTCTGTTGCCATGCCTACCACTATTACAATCGTCCCTCCCTTGCTGGAGTTTTACCACTCTGGAGCTGTAAGCAAAATAAACTCCATTCCACAAGTTTCTTTTGGTCATGATGTTTATCACAGCAACGGAAAAATAACTACTAGAGAAATTGTTTCCAGCATATGAGCAGTTGTCTAAAAGAACCTGACAATGTTTTCAAAGGAATATGGAAGACTGAAACTTTGGACTAGATGATGGGAATATTCCTAACGCGAGCTCTCTGCTGACACAAAATCACAATCAAGCTAAATCACAACAAGCCAAATTAAAGGATATCCAGGTTTAATGGGATTCCTGCATTCTCAGGTGATCCCAAGGGGAACTGGGAAGAGAAGAGACCACTAAAGGACTTCCCAGGGAGTGGTCAAGGTTTGGCAGACTGCCTCATCCTTCCTTGGGGGAGGGACCAAGGGTTTGGCGGGTACAGGGTCGGGGGTCCCCCAAAGATGGAGGCCAGAGACTGGGACTTACACTAGAGAAGAAATTGAACACTGTAAGAAGAGCATAAAAGGCTATTCTAATAAGAGCTTGGAAGGCAGCGGTGCTGAGATGGTGCAGCCTTTGGAGCCCACTCCAGAGGTTTCTGATGGGAATGGTCCTAGCTCCTTGACTAGAGAACACTTGTGTTATAATTTTGCAAAGTATCCAGCTGCTTTGCCCATGTCCTGAGAACTTTCCTGAGGCAGATGGAAATGTAGTGGGGTGATTTCTTTAATGGAGAGCAGTTATACTATACAGTGTTGAGTCAGCCGAGTGCTTGTTATTGCTTACTCCTTTGCAGGTCTACAAAGAAAACGGTGAGTGAGTGGGCAGAAAGAAATATGAAATGAACAGCTTGGAGAGAAAATGAGCTCCAGGAAACTTAGTGTTCCAGCCAAGGCGTATGCTAGACGAGAGGCTCTACTTGTGAAGGAGATAGTGCCATTAAGGAGACACCTGCTCCACACTGGAACAGAGGAAAGCATGCCAGGCCCAGACCCCTCCCAGCTGGGCTTTCATCTTGCAGAAAGAGCCTAAGGTGTTTTTCTGATCCTAGAAAACAGTGGGAGGAAAGTGTTCTTGCTAATGTAATTTGAAGGGGCCAGTGTCTATTCCAAACTGGCAGCCAAGCTTGGCAAAGCCATCCAAGTTGTACTGGGATTAGAGGCATGAAGGATTCAGGAGTGGAGGGGTTCTTTTTTTTCCTTGTGTAGTTTCAGAGAGCTGCTGAGCACAGGCAGCATGTGGGAGGGGTGTCCCTGCCTGAAAGCCCTGAGAGGGCAAGACACCGTGGAGGCCATTGCTGTGAAGTGTAAACAGGAAGCTCAAGTTGCAGTGGAGATCCCGCGATAGTAAAAGATGCCAGAACTGTGCAACATCTGTCCAGGAGAGCTGCTTGCAGGGAGACAGTGGTGCTGGCAGCAAAGCTAGAGGGGCAGAGCCATCTACGCCCATTAAAGTCCCAGATACCAGACGTTTTCCCTGCTGGGTTTCAGGCTTGCTTTGGTCCAGTATTTTCCCTCTGTACCCCATCCTTCTTTTCAGAATAGGAATGTACGTGCTGTGGATTATATATTGGAAGACTGTAATCTGCTTTGTGATTTTACAGTGCCTTACAATTAAGAGATTGTCTTGAGTCTCAGTTGAGACTGAAAGGCTATGGGGAACATTTAGAGGTGGAGTAAATGCATTTCTCATTATAATGGTCAGGAGCCTTTAAGGGGCCAGGAAGTGGGATGTGGTTGTTTGGTTGAGAGGCTCTGGCATTTGAAAACAAGTCTGTAGTTGATGGGAGATTGGGGAGATACCAGAGCAGCTTTGCTGGTCTGCCTCTGTGGGTGGGCTTCTGGTTTGCTGTCTCTGCTTCCTGATGTGATCTCAGTTCCTGCCTTCTGCTTCCAAGCCCATTACTTGTTGCCGTGCCTCCTGGCCATGATGGACTTATATCTTTCTGGAACCATAAGCCTTCTATGAGGGAATATTCTTCCTTCTTTCTGTACATTGGCTTGATTGTGGTGTTCTATTTCAGTAACAGAAAGTAGCCTCAAAGTCCATCATGGTGGTGGGAAGTGGAGACAGCTGGTCACTTTGTATGTAGGAAGCAGAGAACAATGAATGCCACTTTTCTCTCTTCTTTTAAAAATTCAATTTAGGACCTCAGTAATGCGTGCTCTGGATATTTAGTATGCTGGCTAGTTTTATGTCAATTTTGACACAAACTGGAGTCACCTGGGAAGAAGGAACCCCAATTAAGACAAAGCCTTCATAAGACTGGGTTGTAGACAAGCCCATAAGGCATTTTCTTAATTACTGATTGCTGGGGGAGTAGGGCCCAGTCCGTTGTGAATGGTACCATCCCTCAACTGGTGGTCCTGGCTTCTATAAGCAGGTTGATATTAATCCACACACCTTTGAACACCTGATTTTTGACAAAGAAGCAAAATATATCAAATGGATAAAAGAAAGCATATTTAACAAATGGTGCTGGCATAACTGGATATCAGCATGTAGAAGAATGAAAATATATCCATATCTATCACCATGCATGAAACTTAAGTCCAGATGGATCAAAGACCTCAACATAAAGCCAGTCACACTGAACCTCATAGAAGAGAAAATGGGAAGTACACTTGAACGCATTGACACAGGAGAACACTTCCTAAATATAACCCCAGCAGCACAGACACTGAGAGAAACAATAAATGGGACCTCCTGAAGCTGAGAAGCTTCTGTAAAACAAAGGACATGGTCAATAAGACAAAACAACCACTTACAGAATGGGAAAAGATTTTCACTAACCCCACATCAGACAGAGATCTGATCTCCAAAATATACAAAGAACTCAAGAAATTGTGAAGTGGGTTATTAAAAACGCTGTAGGTCCCCAAGCAGTGGCAGAGGGCCATGTGGTGGGCAGGCCACGTGGCTGCAGGCAGCGGGCCCCAAGAGCAGCCAGTCCCAGGCAGGGATGGGTGGTGGCAGGTCCAGGGCAGGGAGACATGCAGCAGCGGGCAAGAGACAGAGACATGAATAGGCATGCCATGCAGAGTGAGGTTGGATATTTATTCAGTGGATTATGAAGGGGGAAGGGAGAAGGGGAAGAGGAGAGGGAAAGAGAGAGGGAGGAGGAAGGAACAGAAGGGTAGAAGTGAAGAGAGGCAGAAGATGCCTCTTTGAGAGGGAGACAGAAAAAAAGGGAACTCAGGCTGGAAGCTGAAGATCATCCTGTCTCAGCAGACGGGGGTGGGGTGGGTGTGGCTTGTCTCTTAAAGAGACAGATCATTGCAAAATGGTCATCAAAAGAACAAATAATCCAATAAAAAAATGGAGTACAGACCTAAACAGAGAACTTTCAACAGAGGAATCTAAAATGACTGAAAGACACTTAAGGAAATGTTCAACATCCTTAGTCATCAGAGAAATGCAAATCAAAACAATTCTGAGATTCCATCTTACACCTGTAAAAATGGCCAAGATCAAAAACACTGATGACAACTTATGCTGGAGAGTTTGTGGGGTAAAGGAAACACTCCTGCATTGCTGGTGGGAGTACAAACTGGTATAGCCCTTTGGATGTCAGTGTGGTGATTTCTCAGAAAATTAGGAAACAACCCTCCTCACGACCCAGCAATACCACTTTTGGGTATATATCCAAAGATACTTAATCATGCCACAAGGACATGTGCTCAACTGTGTTCATAGCAGCTTTGTTTTGTCTTAGCCAGAACCTGGAAACAACTTAAATGCCCCTCAGCTGAACAATGGATAAGTAAAATGTGGTATATTTACATAATGAAGTACTACATAGCAGAAAAAAATAATGACATCTTGAATTTTCGCAGGCAGGTGGATGGATCTAGAAAACATCACATTGAGTGAGGTAACCCAGATCCAGAAAGACAGTTATCATATATGCTCACTCATAAGTGGTTTTTAAACATAAAGCAAAGAAAACTAGCCTACAAATCACAATCCCAGAGAATCTAGACAATGAGGACCCTAAGAGAGACATACATGGATCTAATCTACATAGGAAGTAAAAAAAAGACAAAATCTCCTGAGTAAATTGGGAGCATGGGGACCATGAGAGAGGGTTGAAAGGGAGGGGAGCAGAAAAACTGTAGAGTTCAATAAAAATAAAATTTAAAAAAAGAAAACAGGTTGAGCAAGCCAGTAAGCGATACCCCTCCATAGCCTCTGCATCAACTCTTACCTCCACATTCCTGCCCTATTTGAATTCCTGTCCTGACTTCCTTGGGTGATGAACAGTGGTGTGGAAGTGTAAACCAAATAAACCCTTTTCTCCCCAGCTTGCTTTTTGGTTATGATGTTCCATCACAGTAGTAGAAACCCTGACTAAGACATCTAGATTGGGTATACCCATATCAATTAACCCAGTCTAGATACTCTCTGGCAGAAATGCCTGAGGTTTATTTATATAGTAATTTGAAATTGCAAATTGGCAGTTAAGATTAACCATTACATGCTTTAGTTAAGGTGTCTCTTGCTTGGAAGAGAAACCATGACCATAGCAACTCTTATAAAGAAAGCATTTAATTGGGTGGCTTACAGCTTCAGAGGTTTCCTCCATTGTTGTCATGGAAGAGAGCATGTTGGTGTGCATGGAGCTGTGGTTCTGGAACTGGGAGTCTTACATCTTTATTGGCAGCAACAGGAGGTGAACTCGGACACTGGGCGTGATTTGAGCATATATGAGACCTTAAAGCCCACCCCCACATTGGCACACTTTCTCTAACAGGGCCTTATCAATAGCTGCAAAGTCATATCTCCTGATAGAGTTTATGGGGGCAATTATATTCAAACTACCACAACATGTATCACAATTTTGAGTGTGATGTGTATGCATGTGTGTTAATTCAGCCTTTAAAAGGAGTGTGTTTTCTCCAGCTACTTTATGAATATCTAAAATTTTAATGACTATTCTGTGATAACCTAAAATTAAAATGGCTATTTTAGAGCTAGAAATTTTCATTAGCAGCTTATCTGCTCTTTTCATTCATATTGATGACCTTTATAAAAAGTACATAGTAGTCACTGTACCTTTAATTTTTCTTAATAAAATACAGAGAAGCACATGTTGATTGAATTCAGTTTGTTAGTTCTTCCATTGTCCAGGAAGGTATTAAAAAGATAAAATTTGAATATAGCTTGCCTAAACATTCATTTCACTATTGCACAGTCTTCATTCTTACCTTTCTTTATATCAAGCTTTTTATAAGCTATAAATAAGAAAATTAATGTCATAAAATATTTTATTTTATAATCTATAAATAAGAAAATTAAATAATATAAAATATTTTGGAGTAGGCAGGCTAAGTCTCTAATTCTTGAATAAAGATGTTTTTTTCCCCCTCTTATAGAAGTTTTCATTTGAGATCTAGACACTTAAGTCCTAAGGTAAGTTAGGGAACCTTGTCGAATTAAAATGGGAAATCGAAGGGGAAATGGTGTAACAAATAAAGTCTTAAGAAAGTGTGCACATGTGTGCACATGTATTTTCTCATCTGTTCACATGGAATAGTAGGTCCCAGTCACATGTGTGTATGCCTGTGTGACCACCATCTATATAAGTTCCCACCTCCCTGGTGCCTTTTAAGTTCATTTCCTCTCCCAAATTCCCAGAAAAGAGAAGCTGTAATTCTGACTCCGATATTTCTGTGAAACTTTGCCTAGTTTTGAACTTCATATAAATGGAATCCTCATTTGTATCTGTCTATATTCACTAAATATTATATATGGGAGATTCATTTTGCTTCAAGTGGCTAGAATGTTTATTCATCTCATTTGTTGCTATTTTGTATTATTGTGTATAATAGAACTGTTAGTGTCCTAGGTGTCTTACATATGTGTGTACCAGTTTGCACCCAAATGAGCATCTCATATGAAATGGTGTTGCTGATTGTACTTCTCTATCTTAGACATGTAATACTATCTTTTCATGTTTTAACTTTCATTTTCCTGATGACTGATGATGCAGAACAGCTCCTCAAATGCTGTTGACCTTTCAGATATTTGAAGCACCATTTTATACATTTTAAATTGGTTTTTAAATGAGATTAATGAGATATATAAAGCATTTGTAATGAATCACTGTAATTCATCAAATTTTATGAATGTGAACGCATTGTATATAACCATTACAGCTGTGGCTCCTATTAGCATTCTCTTGATGCTATTTTTATGCCAGCTTTTAATATTGATGGTTGAATTTAGCAGATTTTGGATTTGGTGGGAGTTTTGTTTTGGTTTTCGTTTGTTATTTTCCTTACTGTGAATGAACCTTGATCTGGGGAGATGGCTCAGTAGGTGCAGTGCTTCTGTGCGAGCATGAGAACTCAGCTAGGATCCCCAACACACACACATTCATTGCACTCCAGGTTCAGTGAAAGGCCCTGGCTCAGCAGAGAAGGTCAATCTCAGATGTCTATGTGTATACCCACCCCATGACCACATGCATGCATACAGCATCAATTTCGGGTTTCTGTGTGTACACACCCCATTAACACATGCATGTAATACACATACACACAGGATAGGAAAAATAAGAAATCTTTTAAGTCCCACTTGATCGTGATATATTAATGTAATGTAATGATGATGCCATTTTGCAAATATCATGTTTAGGATTTTTAAGAACTGTTTCTATATATGGGTGTTTTACTTGGTTTATGTGTACCTGGCACTGCTCAGGCCAGAAGAGGGCATTGGAGCCCTAGTCCAGAGGCTGCTGTGTGAGTGCTAGGAATTGAAACCAGGTCCTCTGCAAGAGCAGCAAGTGCTCTTAACTGCTGAGCCATCTCCAGTTCTCAGGTGTAGAACTTTTGACTTTGGAGTCATAAGAGAAATTAGCCTGTAATAATTATTCCTGTGAGGTCTTTGCTAAATATTTTATCTATGTTCTTATTTCTTTGTCCTTTATTTTCTAAAAACTAATTTTTTCTTTTTGCTATTTCTTTGCTGTTTGTTTCATTTTAGTTTCTATTTTCTGCCATAGCTTCTTGAGACAGATTTTACTATTGTAATATGTATTTTTCTTTCATTTTTTTCAGGTGTATGTGTAGTAGTTTCATGTGTGTGTAGATGCACATGTATGTGTGCATGAATGTAGAGGCCTGAGATTAGTATTGGGTGTCTTTCTCAGAGACTCAGTGTCTCTCACTGAATCCAGAGCTCACCTGAGATTAGTATTGGGTCTTTCTCAGAGACTCAGTGTCTCTCATTGAATTCAGAGCTCACCATCTTGGGTCCTCTGGTACGCCGGAGTATTTTTGTCTCATTTCTTGGACCTTGGGATTACAAGTGGCTACGGTTCCCACCTGACTTCTTATGTGGACTCTCAAGATCTGAACTCTGGTCTTTACTTGCATCAGGAGTGCTTTGCCTACTGCTCCGGCATCCCACTGTCTAATTTGCATTCTAGTGTAGCATTTCTATTGTCGTTTGTTTCAAAATGCTCTTTAATTGTCATTGGGATTTCTTTATCTTGCTTTTTATATGAAGTATCTTGAAAAATTTATAATATGAGATGATTCTAGGTACTTTTCTATTAATGATTTTAAGAATAATTCTATTTATTTAGAACATAATTTTATAGTGTCAAGTCACTGACTATTTTTTTGAAATGTAGTTTCTGTGATAATTTTTGGGACAAGGACTCAGTAGTTAGTAGTCTGGGAGTCCTGGAACTTGTGATCCACCTGCCTTGACTTTCAGAGTGTTTGGATTATATCACAAGCAAACATGTCTGGTTTCAGATTTGTTTTTTAATCCAGAATAAAGTCAAATATGGTAAAATTTTCAAGTAGAGTTGTAAAATGTGTTCTGCAGTTGTTGACAGTATTTTTTAAGGAGGTAATGTAAACCAGGCTTGTAATTGTTTGTAACTTTTGTCTCTTTACTGAATTTTTATGTCTTCTGTTTCTTAATATGCTTGTTGAAATAGGGCCTGTTAAAATTACCTGTCACTCTGAACTTGTCTACTGTTGGTATCTGTCAGCCTTTCCCTGTGAATTCTGTGTTGTTTTGGATTTGCACATGTAGACATGCTCATGTGGAAGGAATGCTGTTACAAAATATGTTACATCATATTTTGCCTTTTCTGGCTTAAAGGCTACATTGTTGAATAGCTGCACAAACTTGCTTTTGATTATATAGTTTATTCAATTTTTGCATTGTAATTTAATATTCTTGATTTGGCATCATGGGATATGCTTTAGACTTCAGCATGATATGGCCAGGAAACTGTTGCTGGCAGAATAAACAATGTGATTACCCTCTTTCTTTTGGGGGACACAGAATTAAAAATTAAATTCATTAGAGTTGAGTGAATTTGTTGGGAGTGAGGAACCAGACTCTGTACAAAACTCAAATGTTTGCATCTTTCTTGCTTTCTGTCCCTTAGTGGCTGGCACAGGTGTATCAGTCCCAAGGAATGATGGGTGCTGCAGAGATGTGCTACAGAAAGAGTCTACAAGTGGCGTCCCAACAGGGCAGCTGGAGTGGGAAGCTCTCGAGTCTGTTGAAGCTAGCTCTGCTTGCATTGGATGTGTGTATGGTGAGTGTGTTACAGTTGTGATCATAAAAACTTGATTTCTTCAAAACCCCTTTTCCTTTGTGAATACGGAACCTTTCACATAGTGATACTCTGTGCCATTTTCCCAGTGCGTCATTATCTTTTGTGGTGGTCTCTTGTGGACTTTGTAACTTGACCTCCAGAGGAATGTAGAGCAATAGCTTCCCACAGACTACAAGAGAATTTCTTAATTGTTTAGAGACAATCTAAGAATGTAATTTTACAAATTGAGTTATAACAGGTGTATTCTTGGTAACTTAATAATTCAAAGTCTGTTACTTATTGTGACAAAGAAGCCAACATTTAACTTTTTTTCTTTTCTTAATTCAATTTGATATTCTTCAGGGTATTTCTAGAGACTTCTATCACTTGATATCCTATTTTATTTTTAATTGAAATTTTAAATATTAATCCTAGTTTCTCCTCCCTCCCTATCCCCCACCTATTCCTCAGAGAGAATAAGGCTTCCCATGGGGAGGCAAGAAAATCTAGCATATCCCTCTGAGGCAGGCCAAGGCCCTCCCTATTATATTTTGACTGAGCAAAGCGTGCCTCCAAAGAGAATGGGCTCCAAAAGGACAGTTCAAACAGCAGGGGTAAATCATGGCTGCACTGCCGGTGGCCCCCCCAACCATACACTGTCACCCACATTCAGAGAGCATAGTTTGGTCCTATGCTGGTTCCCCCACTGTCAGTCTGGAGTCATTGAGCTCCCATTAGCTCAGGTCATCTGTTTCAGGGGGTATCCCCATCAAGGTCTTGACCCCTTTTTCTCATATGATCATTTCTCCCTCTCTTCAACTGGACTTTGGGAGCTCAGCCCAGTGCTCTGTTGTAGATCTCTGCATCTGCTTCCATCAGTTGCTAGATGAAGATTCTGTGATGACAATTAAGGTAGTCATCAAACTGATTGCAAGGGAAGGCCACTTCAGACACCCTCTCCACTATTGCTTAGGGTCTTAGGTGGGGTCATCCTTGTGGATTCCTAGGAATTTCCTTAGTGCCAGGTTTCTTGGTAGCCCCATAATGATTCCTTCAACTAAGATATCTCTTTCCTGGTTCTCCCTCTTTGTCCTTCCCCCATCTAGATCATCCTGTTCCCTCATGTTCTTTTCCTTCTTCCTCTTTCTCCTCCCCCCTTTCCCCCTCCCTTTTCATCCCATCCCCACATTACCAATATTCTCAGGAGATCTTGTCTATTTCCCCTTCCCAGGGAGACCCATGTATGGTTATGTTAAGGTTCTCCGTGTTACCTAGCTTCTCTGGGTTCATGGACTATAAGCTAGTTATCCTTTGCTTTACATTTAATATCCACTTATGAGTCAGTACATACAGCATTCTTCTTTCCGGGTCTGGGTTACCTTACTGAGGATTGTTTTTTCTAGTTCCATCCATGTGCATGCAAATTTCAAGATGCCATTGTTTTTTAACTCTGAGTAGTACTCTAATGTGTAGATGTGCCACACTTTCTTTATCCATTCTTCCATTGAGGGGCATCTAGATTGTTTCCAGATTCTGGCTATTACAAATAATGCTGCTATGAACATAGTTGAACAAATGTCTTTGTAGTATGATTGAACACCTTTTGAGTATATGCCAAAGAGTGGTATTGCTGAGTCTTGACGTAGACTTATTCCCAATTTTCTGAGAAACAGCCATACTTATTTCCAAAGTGGCTGTATAAGTTTGCACTCCCACCAGCATAAGCTACCATTGGTGTTTTGGGTCTTAGCCATTCCGACTGGTGTAAGTGTTTGGGTGGAAGCATGACTCCAGCTCCTGGCATCCACATACCCAAAGACTCTGGAATGTTCGGATGGAGGCTCCACTCCATACTCCCTCTCCAAGAGTGGCCTCTGTTCAGACTCCACCCCCAAGAAAGCCTTCCAAACGATGACCCCTCCCCAGAGATGCCCAAGACCACTCCCACAAGGTATTTAAACTGCCCCTCAGAGAACAAACACTTGGTTTTCTGGTCTTCCTCTCCTGTCTCCTCTCTGGGGGGCTGGAAAGCCATCCATGTGCGATTGTATCCATTAAACCTGGGCTTTTCTAGTTTTGTTTGATTTGATCTGATTCAGATTGTTGCTTTGGTTGAGAAACTTTTTAGTAAGATGGTATCTCAGAGTCATTTGATTTGCATTTTCCCGATTGTTATGGATGTTGAGCAATTCCTTAAGTGTCTTTCGGTCATTTGAGATTCTTCTGTTGAGAATTCTGTTTCGATTTGTACCCCAGTTTATAATTGGATCATTAGGTATTTTAGTATCTAGTTTTTTGAGTTCTTTATATATTTTGGAGCCCAGTCCTCTGACTGATGTAGGGTTGGTGAATATTTTCTCCCATTCAGTAGGCTGCCGTTTTGTCTTACTGACTCTGTCCTTTGCCTTGCAGAAGCTTTTCAGTTTCAGGAGGTTTCATTATTAATTGTTTCTCTCAGTGTCCTTGCTACTGGTGTTATATTTAGAAAGTGGTCTCCTGTGCCCATGCATTCAAGGCTACTTCCCATTTTCTCTTCTATCAGGTTCAGTGTGGGTGGAATTATTTTGAGGTCTTTGATCCATTTGGACTTGAGTTTTGCGCGTGGGAATCTATTTACATTCTTTTATATGTTGACATCCAGTTATGCCAGCACCATTTGTTGAAGATGCTTTCTTTTTTTCATTGTATAATTTTAGCTGCTTTGTCAAAAAATCAGGTGTTCATAGGTGTGTGGATTAATATTTGGATCTTTGATTCAATTCCATTGGTCAACCTGTCTGTTTTTATGCCAATACCAGGCTGTTTTCATTACTGTAGCTCTATAATAGAGCTTGATGTCAGGGATGGTGATGCCTCCACAAATTCCTTTATTGTATAGGATTGTTTTGTCTCTCCTGAGTTTTTTTGTTTTTCTATTTGAAGTTGAGTATTGTTCTTTTGAGGTCTGTGAAGAATTGTGTTGGGGTTTTGATGGGGATTGCATTGAATCTGTAGATTGTTATACTTAATATATGTATTTGTTTTTGTATGGTTATATGAAAATGTGAAATAAACTATTTTGACTTTTAAAATGCATATTATGGATACTAGTAATTAGGAAATCTTAGAACAATGTAAAGATTTTGTGTTTTGTTTTCCTTTTTAGTACTTTTATTTTTGGAAGTTATGATTGTATAATTCCTCCCTTCTCTTCCTTTTAACCTTTTGTGTGCCCCACCTTCCACCCCTGTAGTGTTGCTTCATCTAAAATACAATTCCTACATCTAAGGATCGGGATTATTTTAGAAGGTCAGGCAGAAAAATACTAAGAGCCAGGGGAGCAGGGATTTTGCTGAGACTGTTTTTGAGGTGGAGTCTTATGAGAATTACTTTCTACCTTTAAGCTCCCTGCATAAAATCCACCTGCTAGATAACAGGCATGCTTGTCTCATTTACGCGGTGCTGGGCATGAACCCCAGAGCTTCATGTCTCATAGTCAAACACACTACCATGGAGTTACGGCCCCAGCCCCAGGGAAAACAGTAATTTTTCTTCTTATCTAGTTTTGTTACTGCTTAATTTCCCTTACTGTTTCTTAGCAAGTTTATGCTACTATTGAATCAGTATTTTTCTAAAACCTGTTCATAACTGAAGGAATATACATGCATTTTCCTCCCATGCAATGGCACTACTTTGTTTACAGTATTAATGACTTTGGTTTAATTCTTCCCTCATCTACTTCGTGTGTTTATATTATGACTTTATTAAATTTCATATTTTCTTCTCAGATGATTTTTGAAAAGCAACATATTATATTTACCTCTGTCTTAGTCATTGTTCTGCTGCTGCAAAGAGACACTATGACCATGGCAACTCTTATAAAGGAAAGCGTTTAATTGGGTCTGGCTTACAGTTTCAAAGGTTTTGTCCATTGTCATCATGGTGGGAAGCATGGCAGTGTGCAGGCAGATGTGATGCTGGAGAGGTAGCTGAGAGTTTTACATCTTGATCTGCAGGGAGCAGGCAGAGCAAGAGACACTGAAGCTACTTGGGCATTTAAAATCTCAAAGCCTACCTCAGTGACACACTTCCTCCAACAAGGTTATACCTCCTAATGGTACCACCCCCCAGTGATCAAGCATTCAAAGCTATGAGCCTATAGTGGGCATTTCTGTTCAAACCACCACACCGTTATTAAAAGTTTGGTCATGTTAAATTCGATAGACTAAAGAAAAGATTACTTGCTAATAGAGTTGTCATCTATAATGCATATTTTTCTTTTACCAATGCTTTCGTGTTATTAAATAATGTTTTCTGTTTGAGTTCTTCCCTTAAATGTACACTGTTTTGTCAATTCTTAAGGGCAGGGACAGATCCCAGATCATTTTTAGTAATTACAATTTTGTTCCTTAGTATTTGTATGATGATAGACAAGACAGGAATCCATAGTGAGAGTTAATGTTTATTCTGCACTTTCTAGGCTAGTGTTTCTGGTGATCACTGGTCGTCCTTGCTTCAAGAAGCCACAAGTGAGGCCTTGAAAGTTTGCTTCTCTCCGCTGGCTGTCTTCTTGCAAGCTTTGTTACAGTTCAACCGTAAGATGGGAGCAAGGTATAAGAAATCTGTTTTTTATTAGCTTGGAACCCCTACTTCACTGTAAACCTCCTAGGAAATGATCAAGGGAGGATTTATAATGAGATAAACTAGTAAAGTAAGCTTTGGAATATTCATGTCTCACTACTCCAGGAACATTTCATTCTGTATTGCAGTGAGGAAGAAAACATTTCATGTTTGTTTAACAAAAAATGATGCATAGATATAAATATGAGAATTTTGGCATGGCAGCATGTCATGTGAAGATGCCCTTGGGGTTTTTTATTCTCTTCTATTTTAGGGTGAGCCAGCAGTGTAGTATCGGTTCTAGAGGCAGACAAAAATCAGAGTGACTCTGGCTGAAGGTTATATTAATAGAAGTTTTGCTAATTTAACAAACTGGAAAAATTAGCAAATGTTGGAAACCAAGGCTATTTGTGAACAATGTTTTTGTGTCTGGAAAAGTCAAAGGCTATTCAAATTAAAAACAAAAGTTTTGATAATATTATTAGAGGTTGGGGTGGAGGGTCACAAACATGAAAAACATTACTTACAAGTCATATGTGTGGATGGAAAGTATTTAAAAGTTTTAAAAGTAACATGGTTATAATAAGTCAATTCTAAATGAAATAATGATTTAGGGATAAACAATACTGACACTGGATACGGATTAGGTATTATAGAAATAGAGCTCAATATATATATAAATATGCCCCCTCAAAAAGCCAACCCTCACAAAATAAGACGGAAGGATGGATTAAGATCCTGCCGCTATTCAGCAATTCTGGCATTATTTGTACTTTTCCCCTGGCAGGGAGCTGGGGGCTCTTTGTGTATTTGCATGCATACAGTTTCACAGAGAAATGTTCTGTCTGTAAACACCTAATGAGCTGGTGCACTGCTGTTCTCGTTTGTCTAGACTTCTTATCATTGTTGTCATTTTCACTATTCGCCCCTGAGTACACAGTCTCGGAGGAAGCTGTGATTGTGATGTAACCAAGTGTGGGACTTGCTTAGTCCTACTCAAACTAATTGCTATTTATATGATCCTTCTACTTAGCACTTCTAAAATGAGTTGTTTTATGTTATTTCTACCATTAAGGAGTTTTGAGGGTCATAAATGTTAGTAAGTTAGGAGAGAAAAAAGTCAGAACATAACTGTAAATCATTTTAATTATGAATTGAATTCACATATTGTACATCTCCTTGAAGATGCTAAAAACTTGATTTTACACATGTGGCCTGTTATCAGATAATAAATATTTGTTGTTCCAATGTAGCATGGCTGTGTTACTAGTTGTTGGTTAGTTAGTTGGTTACTTCTGTAAGAATTATTTTTCTCCCATGAATTTTCTGGAATTTTGAGATAGGGTCTTACTGTGTAGCCCAAGCTACCTTGGATCTTGTGAGCATTCCGCCTTCACCATCATGCCTGGCTGATTTTTCTGTACCTGTCAAAAACGATGACAGGGTAAACACCCAGAAATGCGCATGTAATTCAGAATCTTCTCTCCATTGTATGTCAAGTGAGCTTCAGTTTGCACGTCTGCAGTAAGAATAACAGCAATAAGGTTATGAATATTAAGTCTGTTAGTGCTTTGTGCATAGTAATAATAACTATTACTTTTCTTATCAGAATAAAATAATAAAGTAATCAGATAAGATTTTCAAATGAATGAGAAAGGTAATGTATGTATGAGATTAGTATATAAAATCCATCATAATAACTTTAAAGACTTTGAAATAATTGTAAATGTCTTTCTTCTAGAGAGACACGACGACTCTTGGAGAGAGTAGTGTACCAGCCTGGCTATCCCAAATCAATTGTATCAACGGCACGTTGGTACCTCTTAAGACACCTCTATGCGAAAAATGACCAGGAGCTCATTGATGTAAGCTGTTAACTTCATTAAAATACTAGAGTTATCTTTTCAGACTTACCCTACTATTAGTGAAATTTTAACAGATGAATATAAATTTCTTTGGCCAAAATACTACGATTAATGTTGCATTGCGGAGAGTAGAGAAATAGTTATTTACTTGGTTTGAAGGTTTAATGTGCAGTTAGTTAGTGTTTTACATACATTTGTTAGAGAATTCTTACCTTGGCATTATAATAGTGAAAACTAAGATTCTTTGGCATGAAAAGCCATGGTATTAATGCTTTAATACTTTGCTTAAAAATAGTTAAGTGTAGATTCAACAGGAAGCCATACTAAGTTTTCTTTGAGTAACCATTTAGAATCCAAAGTCCACATTACTGTCTACCAGCTTCCGTGGTGTAATGGTTAATGCTCTGGACTCTGAATCCAGTGATTCGAGTTCGTATCTCAGTGGAACCTGTTCCTTAGGGAAGAGACCTGGTCAGTCACCCTCATCCACTCAGACCATGAAACCCAGTGTAAACAGGCTGCCCATGCCTGCTTCAGCACTGCCACTGAGAGCAGAGAGCATTGCTTTAAAACTCCTCTGTCAAGACCAGTTGTGGGCCGTTTTCTAAAGAATTTCTTATCAAGTAATCACTCTTGTTGTGAAGGCCTGGCTTAGATCCTGCAGCCCACTGCGGGAGGACATCCACATATGTATGCACATTCCCCCACCCAATATGTGTAATAGTAAATAGAATTTTTACATCTACATACGTATGCACATTCCCCCACCCCATATGTGTAATAGTAAATAGAATTTTTATATCTACATACGTATCCATATTCACCCACCGTGTATATATAATAGTAAATAGAATTTATACATCTACATATGTGTCCACATTCCCCCATCCTGTCTGTATAATAGTAAATAGAATTTATACATCCACATATGTATCCACATTCCCCCATCCCGTATGTATAATAGTAAATAGAATTTATGACATCCACATACATATGCACATTCATCCACCCCATATGTATAATAGTAAATAGAATTTATACATCTATATACAAATTCACCCACTCAGTATTTATACTTCCATCAATGGATTTTATACTTCCATCAATGGATTTTTTTTTTTTTTTTTTTTTTTTTTTTTGGTTTTTCGAAACAGGGTTTCTCTGTGGCTTTGGAGCCTGTCCTGGAACTAGCTCTGTAGACCAGGCTGGTCTCGAACTCACAGAGATCCACCTGCTTCTGCCTCCCGAGTGCTGGGATTAAAGGCGTGCGCCACCATCGCCCGGCTCCATCAATGGATTTTAAAAGTGTCTTTATTTATGACTTTTTTTGATCTGTTACTGTAAAAATAGCATGAAATTGTTAGCCATGTTGGGACATGGAATTTAAGGTAACCTAAATCTGAGTAACTGGGCATCGTCACTCATATTTGGCTCTAGAATAAACCTTCTCATAGCCATTTAAATAATATGATTGCATATTAATCATGGATGACAAGTTTAGATTAAAAGTTATTCTCACATACATATCTATTAATCAGTGTAGTTTTACAAGCTTTCTTAAGTGGAAGAGAAGGGTAAAATGTTAAGGAAAGTGTCAAAAAGGTAGTATTTTTCTGTGACCTGTGATCACGATAAATATAAAAGTCATTTACCAGATATACAGAGGGGCTAATTCAAAATCCTTACGTAGCAAAATTTGCAGGTTTATCAAGTGTCCTTTGCATTTCTGAACCTCTCGTGAATAGGGTCCCGACTGCTCCTTCTTCCAGGTAGTCTTTCTTCTGGAGTCTGGGGAACAGGTAGTGAGGTAGTGTCTCCCGCTAGATTAAGCTCCTCTCATAGTGCATCTCGCTGTGCACTGTACCCGTCCACATCACTGCCCTGAGAGGCTGAGAGAACACAGGGCATGGAGTCAGTGTGCCAGTCCTCGGGCCACGGCTGTACCAGTAGCAGTGCAGTCAGTGAGTCTCCGACCAGGAGTCCTGTGTCATCAGGCAGAACCTTCAATTGCCGTACACTCTCTCGTTAGTTTGCGAGAAGAGCAGTCCACTGCTTCCCAGTACTTGACACCAGGCAAGCAGAAACAACTGAACATTTGGTGGAATTGCCCCTTCCAACCAGTGGAATTTGTGACACAACCCAAAGCCTAGAGCTTAGATAGTGTGCATGGCTCTAAACAGGGTGATGCCATCAGGACAGTCCTGTATAGAGCAGGCTCAGGTGGGGTCGGGGTTTATAGGAGACAGGAGTGTAAGCCTTACTTTGTGCACAGTCGGTAATTATAACAGTCAAGGTTGCCATTTTTTCTAATAAACAATGCTTACTCATTAGCTTTAGTTGAGTCGTTTATGATGGCAAAACTGAACAACCGCACCGCTATGGATAGTGTCACCCTCTCTGTCTGTGACCCCGCAGGTGTTGGTGAAGAATGCTGAAACCCACCGTGATAAAAGGACACTGGAACTGAATGAGAAGCTGTCATCACAGTAATCGTGGTGTGGACTACAGTAAGAACTGAAGACAATAGGAGGAGGCAGCGAGAACAGCATTTTCTCAAACTGTACTGTATCTGCTGGGTGTGGTGTGCACACCTTTACTCCCAGCACTCGGGAGGCGGGGTGGGTGGGTGGTGAGTTACAGACCACCCAGCAGTAAGATTCCATCTTGACAAAATAAAAACAAGTAAATTAAATCCTATAGTTTTAATCATCCTTTGCTTTTCCTTTCTTTCCATTTATTTAGAGAAGCTGAAGTTCTTAAGTTAGGGGTGCAACTTTCCAGTACTCCTTGATCTGCTTTTAACCTGAAAGACATGACATCTCTGACTTGGTCCTCATTCCTTAGTTGTTTTTTGTACGTTTGTTTGCTTATTTTTTCTTTCCTAGACAGAGTTTCTCTGTGTAGCCTTGGCTGCCCTGGAACTTGCTCTGTAGACCAGGCTGCCCTGCCACCTGCCTCCGCCTCCAAGTGCTGAGATTAAAGGCATGTGCCGCTGCCACCCAGCACAGACCATTGTTTTACATTTGCATGGGTAGAATAGGGTTGCTTCTCACAATAAAGCCTTTGTAGCCATTTTACAAATAATATGAAAAAGTAAATTTGTAATCTTTTTTAAACTCCAGAGTTCTTGAGAGCAAGTCCTGAAGTGTGCGCGTGCTCTAGTAGTCAGTCATCTGGCTCCCCTCAGACCCAGAGAGGAGCATCACGTGAGTGCGTGTATGATATGCACCGCTAATGGATGTCTGTAAAGTGTAGAACGTGCAGTTAGCTGCTTGCATATAAGAACAAATATTAATAAAAAATTTGTTGAAAATGATGATACTATTTAATTATTTGTGCAGTCTCTTCATTCATGATGAAAAGACATGAATTACCTGAAATAAAACAAAAATAATTTTTATATTATCAATATGAGACATAGTTTTTAAGTTTTGTGTTTAAAAATTTAAAAGCAGAATTACCCTTTTTTTTTTTCAAAAGTAATTTATATATTTAAATAACCTATATGTCACTTACTTTGGATTGTGGTTTTCAATATTTCAGTGGGCATGGTGGTGCATGCCTTTAATTCTTCTGCACTTGGGAGGCAGAGGCAGGCAGATCTCTGAATTTGAGATTAGTCTGGTCTACATAGGAGTTCCAAACCAGCCCAAATTGCAGAATGAAATCTTGTCTCAACAATTTTTCAGATGACTGTACAGAGGTATGTGTCAGAATAATTTAGTATGTGTTTTTTCTAAGTCAGCAGGCTCATTGTATTATTTTGTGAAATCATATGACTTGGTAATACCTTTTAATTAAGTTTTACTTCGAGGTTCTTCTCTTAGACAGAATTGTAACCTGGTATTTCCCCACTGCAGTGGAACACTAGAGTCACTGACAGCTATTGAAGCAGAGCCCTTCAGATGGGAGGATCAGAGCTCAGGTCCAGATGGAGCCGGAGCAGTCTAGCACTGGTACAGCGAACACACACAGTCCTCCTAAGCGGATCAGTGCCTACAGCCTGACCCGCAGGCCGCTGGAGATGCACTGCAGGAGTGGACTCGTGCCATCCGCCTGCTCTGTGGGTATCATGAGCTTCCCAAGGTGACCTCGTTCCCCATTTAGATTATGGGACCAGTTTCTGGTGTAGGAAATACTTTCCCTCAGCACAGGAGGCAGAGGCAGGCGTATCTCTGAGTTCCAGGCAACCTGGTCTACAAGAGCTAGTTCCAGGACAGGCTGCAAAGCTACAGTGAAACCTTCTCTTGAAAAACTGGAAGAAGATGCCTTTGCTTAGGATTTGTGCCCTGAAGGTCATTTACGGTGTGTTTAGCCTTTGCTCCAACCCACATTCAAATGATAACCTTTGGATTCTTTTGCCAATTCTGACCTGAAACCTGAGTTTCCTGGAAATCGGGGTGGTAAGAATGTCTTTACTGCAGGTCTCTTTTTTTTTTATTTAGAATGTACACATGCAGGGTATCCTGTGCCAAACTTAGAATCCTCTTTCTTTAACTTCTCCTTTAACTTCTCAAAGTCAATTTGAAACAAGTCAACATTATAAAACTGTGGAAAATTTAGTTAAATTAAAATTAATTTCTCCAAGAACTGATACTCAGTATCTCATTGTACATTTGGTTTTAGAATTACAGTGTGTTTTCTCTTTGGCTTTTTCCCCCCACTAACCTACTATTAATGAACTATTGATAGTGCTACTCAGCTCCCAATGGTCATCTTTTGGGGGAAACACACTTTAGCTTCTAAGTATGTTCTGGACCACTATTATTTGCTTGGAATCACTTGTCATGGTTTTTACAGTGTCTCCTCTATTTTTGGTCAGAAAAAAAGTAAAGTGTTATTTTCTTTTTGTATATTAGCAACTATATGAGCAATTGACAAGTTTTCTTAAATTTGGGATTCAGCACAAAGTAGGACTGGATAGGAAAACTTGGGAGCATTAAAAATGTGTTAGTTGTTTGTTTGTTTACCTGCTGGTAATCTACACACTGAGATGACTGTCTGTGGCTACCCGTATCACAGCTTGGTTTACCTGCTGGTAATCTACACACTGAGATGACTGTCTGTGGCTAGCTGTAGCACAGCTTGGTTTACCTGCTGGTAATCTACACACTGAGATGACTGTCTGTGGCTAGCTGTAGCACAGCTTGGTTTACCTGCTGGTAATCTACACACTGAGATGACTGTCTGTGGCTAGCTGTAGCACAGCTTGGTTTACCTGCTGGTAATCTACACACTGAGATGACTGTCTGTGGCTAGCTGTAGCACAGCTCGGTTTACCTGCTGGTAATCTACACACTGAGATGACTGTCTGTGGCTAGCTGTAGCACAGCTCGGTTTCTCCTTTGACATAACTGTAATAACATAAAAATGAGGCAGGTTTTAGGATATGAGTCAATGTAGATTACAGATATGTTTTTTGCACAATGAAAAATTAGGAAGTTTTGTTTTTGTCAACTGTATTCTTGCTTATTTGCAGCCCTTCCTTCCTCCTCCTTGAGCTCCTCCCATGGCAGTGATTCTAAAAGGTAACACCAGGTTTCATAATGAACCTCACTTTATAGGCAAGGATGTTCTGGGTTTGCTTACATACTTAAAAATATGTATTTATATATCATAGACTTTATATGAGAGAAGTAAGTCAGAACATTCCATCTTGTACAATATGGTTTTACATTTTACATTTTTAGTTGAGAAAACAGATACAAGAGACCTGCCGTGCCCCAGAGACCACTCTTGCTGTCTTGCTGGCATGGCTATAGTTTCTGTGTGGTAATTTTTTAACTTCCTATTGCTGATTAGGGAATTTTTCATAGCAATATTTCAAATTCTAGTTTATCCAAATACCCTCTACAGCTATATACTTTCATAAATGCTACTTTTTACTTTAAAATATTTGAAGTAGAAAATTTTGTTAAGAAATAGCCATTGTTCCTCTCTTCATAACCACCAGGAAGCGGAGTCTGCATAGATATCCATGAGCCGGTAAAAGGACAGGATGTGTAGTGCAGATATAGGCATTTTATTTGACTGTAAAGAAAAAGAAAATTTTCAGGATAACAAATAAATCAGGAAATTAGTATATTAATTGAAGTAGCCCAGACACGGAAAGACAAAACCTGTTCTCTCCCCTGTGTGGATCCTAATGTAAGTTGTATGCATATACACGTATATTGTCCTAAGTGAAGGGATAGATCATAAAGGTAGGAAGATGGCCATGATGGGAGGAAGTCTTAAGGAGGCAGGGAAGGCTAACAGGATATATGTGACATGAGACCGAAAAGGGGACTACCAGTAAGGGGGGGTACAGGTAGCAGGAAGCAGGGTCTGGGAAGAGGAGGGTCAATCCAAACAGAGTATATGAAACATGCCATAAAGTAACAGACGCCGCTGGGTGAGCGTCATTTTCTTGAGGAAACACCGATGTGCATATGGTCACCACTAACTGGACTTGGGTGAGTTATAAAAGGAATAAAGACATGAAGTTGGGTAAGGGGATGTACTGAGGAAGTTGGAGCGGACATGTGAGTGGTTATGATCAAAATACCTTGGGTTTGTGGATGAAATTCTCAAAGAATAAATAAACATTTTTTAATACCCGTAATAAAATTGGTTACTTTGTATGGCCAACTAAGAAACAAGCAATGAACAGGGTTGCTTAGGGGTTAAGAGCTTACAGCTGTTGTGACGTCAGCTCCCAAACCCTCTTCTGGCCTCCACAGGCGCCCATACAGAGTTGAGACCCAAGAGTTTTCCGTCTTTTGTGTTACCATGTCCATCAATTTTATCATTGTTTAAGACAGGCGTCTCTGATGTTCAGCCCTGACATCCTACATGTAACAATATGTAAACCAAACAGATTGTATTTATTTATATGGGAACACACACACACACTTATGTAATAACAAAGCAAGACACCAACAATGGTTTTTGAGACAGAGCAAGGGGTTGCATGGGAAGAATTGGAGAACGCTAAAGGGGGAAACAATGTAATTATAGTTTCAAAAATTATTATGCAAATAAAATACCTTTTTCATAAAATCTCTTCAATAAGTGTTTTTATCTAATTCTCTTGTTAAATGCGTTAAATTATACTCACATACCACAGATACGTGTTCCAGACTGGTGGGATGACTTAGCAGATCAAGGTCATCCTGAGTACTGGAAAAACCAACTCCTCAGAGTTGTCCTCTGGCCTCCACAGGCACACTACAGCATGTGTACCCATATCCATGAGGAAGGATGCTTAAAAGAAATCCCACACTAGCTCAGAATTGGGTATAATAAAGGGTTATTTACTTAGGGGTAGACTCACAGATCACAATCCTCTGCTGGAACAGGGAACAGCAACCAAATCCAGCAACAGGAAAAGAGGCTGGACATGCACTTTACATAAATAGGATGAGGCCACGCCCAAGTGGGCGGGTAACTTAAAGGCTACTGGCATAGGAATTCCTACAGCACATACACACATCCCTATGCACACACAGTATTTTCATAAAGCTTCTCAGGCACACACATTCATATAAAGAAATTTGAATGGAGTTACGCAAGGCAGGTGATACTGATCCCAGCTGCTACCAGTGTGAAAATCCCCCAAGTTGTTCATCACTGTTAGTCAAAGGTCCCTGGATACTCCCTAGACAATGCAAGCTATTGTCACTGTTAGTCAAAGGGTCCTGGATACTCTCTAGACAATGCTGATCCCAGCTGCTACCAGTGTGAAAATCCCCCAAGTTGTTCATCACTGTTAGTCAAAGGTCCCTGGATACTCCCTAGACAATGCAAGCTATTGTCACTGTTAGTCAAAGGGTCCTGGATACTCTCTAGACAATGCAAGCTATTGCCATGGTTCTTGGCTGCTCACTGGAACTAGATGGCAAGATACTATTGGTGAAGGATGTGGAAAATTCAAGAAGGCTTCCTAGCTACTTTTCTTTCTTTTTTAAGATTTATTTGCCTTTAATCCCAGCACTCGGGAGGCAGAGGCAGGCGGATCTCTGTGAGTTCGAGGCCAGCCTGGTCTACAAGAGTTAGTTCCAGGACAGGCTCCAAAGCAAAGCTACAGAGAAACCCTGTCTCGAAAAACAAAAAAAAAACAAAAAAAAACAAAAAAAAAGATTTATTTGTTATGTATACAGTGTTCTGCCTGCATATATACTTGCAGGCCAGAAGAGGGCACCAGATCTCATTATAGATGGTTGTGAGCCATCGTGTGGTTGCTGGGAATTGAACTCGGCACCTTTGGAAGAACAGTCAGCGCTCTTACCACTGAGCCATCTCTCTAACCTTATAATTGTACATATATATGGTTTTTTAAGACAGGATTTCTCTGTATAACAGCTCTGGCTGTCCTGGAACTCGATTTGTGGACCAGAATGGCCTCTAACTGGAAGGTACTAGGTAGGCTGCTGAGGGGAAACCGTCAGTGGTCCTGCCCCGCAGTGAGCCTGTGACATCCAATGGCAGGTATGGTAAGATACAGCCGTGGCTGCAGTACTACGACAAATATAATGGTAACCAATTACTTTGTGATTGGATTTAAGACCAGGAGGTGTTGTAAATTTGTCCAAGAGTTAGCCCGTAGATTGAAACCAATAGAATGAACCTACTACTAGTATTTTGCTAAATAAAAAATGCCAACAGTCCTCTAAATTCTTATTTCTGTACCTATAAATCAGTGCAGATCTCAGACCTTACCAGAGAAATTTCAGAGGACAGGATTAATGCAGGAACTCACAACTGGTCTAAATAGAGAGCACACGTGTCTGGAGTGCTTAGCCATATCACACTCCTTCCCCGAGGATCAGGGGCTGTTTTGGAAGAGAGCCGAAAGATTGTGAACTGGAGGTTGGAGACGACCCGAGCAACAGCTTGTGCTGGAAATGACAGCAGCCTCGTCAGTCAGCAGTGCAGCCAGGAGCAGGAAGGGGCTCCCAAACCTCCACCCCTAGCTCAGGTGCTATTGACTGCTGATGGTTTCTGGGGAGGGGAGGGGAGCGTGTAACTGGGAGGAATTAGGGGAAGCTGGGAGGAGAATATGATCAAAACACACTGCATGTATGAAATATTTTAAAGAGTGTTTTAAGTATGAACTAGATTTGTGACTTTAAATATTGTCTTTTGGTCTTTGAATTGTCTATAAATTGATAAATTCAGAGTCTTAGCTAGATAGCTAATAGTGATGTTCTGATGCTCTAGTGAGGTCACCAAAGTTTTCCAAACCAGAAATGAATGAAACAAAGTACTAGAACGAACTGTTGCTGCAACCCCTGTACCTTAGGATAGAAGCCTTTGCAATAGGCTCACATGGTAAAGAGAGGTAGGGAATGGTCTTAGATCTGAGAGGAGGAAGGAAAGCCGTGCTTACAGAGGATGCGCATGGGAAGCCACCATCTGTGAGTGGTTGAATGTAATTGCTTGCTCCCAATGCGCCAAACAGGCTGTGCTTTTTACAAGGCCACACACATTAAATTCGCATTGTTTTGTAATCTTAAATAACACAAATCTCTATGCCCCTGCCTTTTTAATGTCATTCCCTCCCTTTGTTCATACAAAGTATGCTCATTGTTTAATCTCTATATAGAAAACATGCTTATAATTTTTTAGGCAGTTGTAACTTTTTTTGAAAAACCTCAATAAGCTAGTGTAAAAGATTGATCTGCACTGTTTAATGCTCTTAGAAAGTAAAAGTAGAGACAGCTTTTGTAAACACATAGCTCAGAGGTTGGGAAATTAGGAAGATGGCAGGTGGGTACAGAGTAAAAGACATGTTTTCCCTAGTGTGGACATCTCTGAAAGTGCTGATTTCTCTTATGCTTGTGACACAAATATGTCTGGACACAAGGAAGAAGCCATATGGAACAGATGGTTTTCATGGAGAAAGAAGAGGAAGTTACAGAGAAATAAAAATATTGGTTAGAGAGAAATTTACACTGATGTATATATGCAAGGTGCAACGAAGCCACCAAACTGGATCACTTTGAGGGTAGAAAGAAAGGCTTGGTGTAGATCCAAACTGCCAGATTATCTCTCAGCACCAGAGAACAGCAAATGAGGGGAGAGCCTGGCCAGCTTTAAGTGGACAGGTAGTGGTGGGGGAGGCCTGTGAGCCAGAACAACCTGGGAGTATCAGAAGTGGGGTGCAAACCAGAATAACCTAGGAACTAACCGGGGCTTTGATCCATTATAGGCTTCTTTGAGTTCATGGGAAACCAGAGGCCCTTGCTGGAGGCAGTTGGCTGCATGGGTATGTGGATAAGGAAGTCATGGCTTTTTTATGGCATAAAACCTGCTTCAGAAGGTTCTGAGGAATGCTGAGTTACAGTATTTCTTTTTTTTTAACTGGCTAACCATCCATCTTAGCTTGAGCTAAGTCCAACATGGGCTGCCATTTTCGTGGTCCCTTTCGGGGGACTGCTTTGGACTTAACAACAAGAAGCTTCCGTGAGATGGAGGTAAACACACTTCTGAATCTCGTGTGGCTCCTGTGCTGAGCTTGTGATTGTAAGGCTCTTCTAGAGCAAGCTTTCTGGACACTAGTTCACAACAAGAATTAGAAATGGTGTAAATATTAAGAAATAATAATAAGCTTTTGTTCCAGTCAAGTAGCTTGTAGGGAAATCCAAATTAACATCCAGTATCTTGACATGACAGCAGCCAAACATTTGCATCAGCCATGATGTTCATGCTCATGTACACTTTCTGTAATAGCCATTTCCCACCAGGCCTTCAATACCCAAGAACTTACACAGAGAGACAGACTGAATACCTACTGTGTGCCAATGCATTCATTCAGTCTCACAACTTTGTGAAGTAAGTTTTCCCACTTTAGGGGAAAATTACAAGGATTGGAAAAGCTCATTCCTGAATTTGTACTTTTAGGCAAGTAGAATGTACCTAAATGATCATTGCTGATGGTGTCTGTTTCTCTTCATTGCTGTAATTCAAAGAAATGTGGAAGAGTGGTGTGTGTATGTGTGTGTATGTGCACATGTGCACACATTAGTTGTTATAACAAGCTGTATTAAGAATGTACCATAACAATTTGGCACAGTCTGTGTTCTAGAAAGGAACCTGAAGAGAAAAGCAGGGTCCTCCAAAAAAAGGGGAACTCATCACCCTCTGTGTTTGAAAGGGCAATGTATTTATGTATGAAATAGAGGAGCAATAAAGAAAGCATTTAAGTCTTTCTGTACTTGTTTACACTGGAGGACCAGCCATCTTTGGTAGGCAGAATCTAACAATTCTTGAAGCAGCGCTATTAGAATGCTAATGAGTCACCACAACCCTCAAAGACGACACTGCCTCTTCTCTTATGAATGCCACCTCTTCTGCTATATCATCGATTATCTTCTCTGGGCACGCTGTTCCTTCAGCACCTGGTTCTTCCCCTCACAGTATTCACACCCTGTGGTACCCACTCCCAGGCAAGTCTTCTCCACTCATAACTCCAGTAGCCTTTTCTTTGCTGATGACTTCCAAAAAGCTAATTCCGTCGAGATTTTATCCAGGTGCCACTTTTCTCATTAACGACTGGACACATAATTTGACTGTCCCAAATAACCTGGGTGCACAGTCTCTGCCCTCCTGCATGAGTTCCCTTTTTCTCAGCTCAATTGTGCTTCTTCCACCCTGTCTATTCCACATACACCAGGCAAAGCAATATCAGGTACGAATTTAGTAATGTTAGTTACTCTTCTATTTAAATTGCTTGGGGCCTATCTGGAGTCCTTAGTATAAAGCCTGTTTTCTCAACATGAATTACAAGGCTTTTGTCGTTGGTCCCTCCATACCCCTACATTGTCCAGCTTGTAGTCTCTCCCCCCATTCCCTGCATTTTCCTCCTTTCCCTGTCTTCCAGGACACATGTTAGGCTCTGACTATATTGAATTTCTTGCCCTCCAGACCTATCTCCCCTCTACTCCCCTCGCCTTAATATTCATCATAGCTTTGCCCATGTATTTGCAAATGTAATTATTGGCCTTTTCCATAGACTGTTACTGTCATAAGATCAGATATTAGCCTCTTATCAAATACATGGTTTAAACATGAATTCTGTCCTCCGTATCTGCAGGTTACTCATCTGTGGATTCTACCATAGGTAAAAAGCATTTTAAAAGTTTAACCTGTATTGTACAACAACAACAAAACCAGTTTAGCAAAACTATGTAAGACTGACATTGCATTAGATATAAGTAATCTAGTGAGGTTTTAGAGAACATGTATGGCAAGGCATGTGGCTGTATTGTAGAGTATGTGTATAGTATACATGAAACCTTGAAGTCACTCTAACACTGGAACAAATAAAATAGACAGGTTTCAGCAAATGCTGCATGATTTTGCATGAGAGTTCAATATGCATGAATCATGATACCTGCTGATGTCAAAGGACAACCATGTTTCCATATTCTGAAGTGCTGTGTGTGTGTGTGTGTGTGCGCGTGCACGCGCGCACACGTGCATGTGCTTATACACACATCTAAGTACCCTTTCTGTTGCTCTTCTCCTCATTCCCTTGAGACAGGGTCTTTCATGGAACCTGGGGTTATACCCGTGTCAATAAACTCTAGAGATCCTCCTGTCTCAACCCACTGCAAGGGCAGATGTGGATATGCCAACTTTTTATGTGGGTGCTGGGATCACAACGCAGCAAATGTTTTCATCCACTGAGTCATCTCTGTGGTCCCACACTGTCCTCTCATGTTTTGGTGTGTGCAAATCTTTTCATTTGATGTAGTCCCCACCCCCGCTTTAGTCACTGCTACTACTAATGTTGAGAGATTTTTCCAGGAGCAGGTTCTAATAAAGGAGAGTAAATTCTGGAAGACACGAGTACCCTTACACTATCCAAGACTGTGTATATAAAAGCATACGAGCCACTTTAGCATATGTTCTGTGTATGATTGCAGAGTTACAGTGCTCCAGCATTAGCCTGCATTTGGGGGAGAGGAGTCCAACATTTCCTAAATGATTAAGCAAACACATTCAACATGGAGTACATGCCATGCCTCTGTCTTGACCTCTCATAAAAAGCGCTTATTCAAGCGGGTAAGATTCCTGGGTGAACTTAAGTGGAAGAATGCAAGGGGAGAGAGGTTCAGTGCTCTGCTGTCCCCTGAACAGAGTTTAAATGTTATATACCCTTCACAGGTTCTTCAGCTTCAGAAGCCCTGAGCACGAGTCCTGGATGTGTGTTTAGAAGGTCTTTGGGAGCGTTTTGTTTATAATGTGAATTTATGGTTTGGAATTGTAGGTCTGAAGGGTATGTGCATGATAGAGTCGGGACTTTAAGACAGGAGAGGAAAGGAAGACAACATTTAATAGATGCTTCCCAATTGCCCTCTAAGTCACTGTACCAGTTTATAGGCTTACTAGTACTTACTGAGAACTTTTGCTTTGTCTCTCTTGTCCATGCAATATTATCAAGTATAAATAGCTCCTTTGATTTTTTTCTTTAATATTGAAGTTAAACATTTTTATACTTCCACTGGTTATTATATTCTGCTACCTGTTCATATCTTGTGACCATTTTGAAAATAAAATTTTGAATGTATTTTTTTGATGATTTACAAACATTTGTAACATTTGTATCAGATCTTGATACTAGCATGAGATTTGATTACAAAGGAGACTTTCATGTTTTGAACTCTTAAATCTACTATGAAATTCCCTCCAATTACAGTATATACTGTATATATACTGTGTATATACTGATAACAATAAATGGAGATGTTTTACATAGTTAAAAAATTAGAGAAGTGGGTGTAGGTAAAATATTTGTGCGGTAAACTTGTTCTTTATTATGGGAAAAACTGTTGTTGTTCTGGAAACCCAAGAAAGTTCCTAAATCTGCTAATGAGGTCCCTTGTCAGGTTTACAAAATTCTCTGTGAATAGGAATTAGTTCTTATTTCAGCACAAATAGTGTATGCCACAAATATTTTGCTTTTATTTTTCATAAATATAAATGCTTTATACCAATGGTTCTTGTAATGATTAACTTTAATATTAACTTGACACAACCTAGACTCGCCCAGAAAGGGCACCCCGTGAGAGATCTATAGTTCAGTTGGCCCGTGGACATATCTGTAGGGAACTGTTTTAAGTTAATTGGTGTAGGAAGACTATGCCTAGCGAGTGGTACTCTAGGCGGGGGTCCTAAACTGTGGAGGAGTGAAGACAGCCGAACACAAGAAAGCATGTGAAAGGTTTGTGTGTTCATTTCTCTCCGTCCCTAACTGTGTGCTGGGATGACTGCTTCAAGCTCTTGCTGCTCAGTTTCTCTGCACTGAGGTGTAAGCCAAAGAAACCATTCTCTCCCCTAAAGCTGCTTTTTTGTTAGGATGTTTTATCACAGGAACAGATATGAAACAATAACAGCTCTGCACCTAAACTGTGTTTTGAGTTGATAGGAAATCAATGCTTTTGAGGTACTTCTGAATTTACCACATAGCCTAATGTTGTGGAATATTTTTAGTGGAAGCTAGTATATTATTTTGTTTTTTAGGGGTTAGTACTTACAATTCTGACACATACTGAGTACAATAACAATATATTTTAAATATGTATAAATTAGACTTCCTATAGACATTGTTTTTCTTAGAAAAGAGTATTTTCTGGGTCAGAAGTTATAAATTAGCCTTCTGATGTATACATTCCACAGATGTTTCCCTTATAGTTTATGAAGTAATTTGATTGTAAATGTGTAAAGTATTTGGATCTCGAATGCTAGTGCTAAAAAATAGAAATGTTTCTTTTGAGAAGGAGATATAGTTGCTGTAATGCACAGCAGACTGTAACCACACCTTGGCAGTCAGTAGTCTATCATCACTGCTCTGCCACGAAGCTGAACTTAGGTATAGATAGCTCCTCCCTTATTTGTGGGCAAATAAAAATTTAACAATGTGCATGTAAAGACATTACTTAATATTTCATTAATAAATTAAAGACATCATGAAGCTTTTTGATTTATTGTACCTTTTTCCTGGTATATCAGTTTCTTTAGGAGGTGATAGAAACACTAGAAGAAGTCAACATCCTAAAGATCTTAATTCTCTTCTTCACAACTAGCTAGTGAAAAAGAAAGTAACTTCAAAGTTATACTTCCTGGAGTTCCACAATTTTACGCTGTAATTTCTTCATGTCTTTCTGTACTTTATATTTCTCTAAATCCATTTTTGTTTTCTGTATTTGTTGGAGAGAGCTGATGGAGTCATGAATTGATTTGAATCCTAGAAGAAAAGAGAATAGATATACTAAAACAATCCATCGGATCCCTCAGCAGTCCTTCCACAATTGTTCCTCATTTAACTCAAAGCACATGAAATTCTATTAGGACAAATCTAAAAATATACAAAGATGCATTAGTTTATAACAGCTTAGCTGGAATCTGGAGTTATTGTGAAAACTGGTTTCTTTCCTTTCTGTAAAATTACATTTGCATGACTAAGATAATTTATATATTGATACAAATTTATAATTATATTTGTAATATTGTATATGTTCTTACTTCTGTTTACAATATTTTTGTATTTTGATACAAATGTAAAATTGTTTCTGTCATATTGTATGTATGTTCCTACTTTTTAAGATATTTTGTATATTGATGCAAATTAAGGGATTTTGTCATTTGTACTATACATTTCTACTTCTGATATAGATATTTCTATATATTGTCACAAATTTGAGATTATTGTCTTTATGATATTTATCTGTTTACAGACTGTTTATTTTTACAATGTAAAGCTTATGTCTTTAAGCTATATAGGGTAAGAATTACAGGTTAGTGGTCACTCATGTTTGTCGTACTTATAGTTATATTAGGTTTTCTAGATGTACAAGGATATATTCCATATAGATAGGTAATCTTCAATAATTTCAAAGACCTACAAAATATGACATTTAAATGTTTTAATAACTTAAAATTCTGTTGATGTGAGACACTACTGCTTTTGGAAGCACCAATCTATTCCTAAGAGTATGATGGGCACCAAAGATACTCCATGTGGAGCTTGTTTACTTCCTGGCAAAACTGGCCTATTGGGCAAAGAACTGCCCTTGCCTTGACTGCTGACAGTAAGCATGCTTTTCAAACCAGTCAAGCAGGACACAAGGAAACCTGACTGCTGAACCTTGCCAAGTCATGGTAGGTCAGTCTTTCTAATTTTCCTGCTTCTGAAAATGGCCTGTTACATATTCTAAGTCCTTGCCATAACACTGCAGAAAGACATTGGTTGACTGACCAGACATCTAGCTGTTTTTTGTCAGTTCTTGCATCTTTTGGAAGTTGCTTGCTTGCAATTCTTGCTTGCTCAAGTAATATTATTTTCCTTCTTAGATAATATTATTTTCCTTCACAGGTTTTTGATGGGGTTGAAGATTAGATAGTTACAGTCACAATCCTCTCATATTTTAGCTAGGGCATAAGACTTAGACTCTCCAGGATAGGACATCTGTTTTTTGCTAATTATTAAGGCCTGGATATTTAGAGTGTGTTTCTTGCTTATGTTGTTCTTAGTTTTGGTTTCATCTTTGCTTATATTATTACGTTTCTTTTGCACAATGCTTGGTAGTTGCTGTTATTGTAGATAGTTTTATGTTAGGATAAAAACCTTCTTATTTAGATAAAAGGAGGAAGTATTATAGGATTTTGATCCTGAAACATGATTAGTTAAATACTCAGAGAGAGAAATTTGGGTTCCACCTGAAGATCTAAAAAACAAAATAGCTAGCCACTGGCTCTTACCTCAACCTCAGTCTGGAATGGCAATCCTGCCTCCAGGAGTCTCAGAATGAGATTGTGCCTGAGAGACTGTCTCCTCCTGTTTTTTAATCCTCTCTAGGATTAAAGGCGTGCACCACTGGGATAAAAACCATGGATCACCCAGTTTCTATGGCAACTAATATGGCTACTGCGATTAAAGGTATGTGTTACTACTGCCTGCTGTAAGACTGATCAGTGGGGCCGTTGTACTCCCTAATCTTCAGGTAAGCTTTACTTACTAAAATACAAAGGAAATACTGCTACATTTTCCCTTTTTGTCTAAAACAAAAAGGAAGGCTATAACTAATACAAGAAAAACTATATACAATAAGCACAATAACTATATAATCTATGCAGGCAATGAATATAGCAACAATGTCTAGTCCATTTGCATTTGACAAATTCAGAGAAAATACTCCATATCTGTCCTATCGTGGGAGTCCAAAGTTTTGTACATAATTTACTTTCTATCATAACTCACATCACCATCCAAACCTATCTTTTGATATCTTTCAACCTTACATACTTTACATTTCTTTAGTGAATTTCTTTTCTGTGTCTCATAAACAAGGGAAACTATAACTATCTAGTCTTTAACTACCTCAGAGACCCAAGAAGGAAATAATATTAACTGGGTAAGCAGTAAGTGCAAGCAAGTGACTTCCAAAAGATGTGAGAAATGACAGAAACAGCTGGCTGCCTGGACAGTTGCCCAAAGTTACTCTGCAACATTGGGGCATCATCCATTTTCATCCTACAGGCCTAGCATATTTGACAGACTCTCTGTGAAGCAGGATATTTTGTGTCCTGCTTGTCTAATTAGGACAGCATACTGTCAGAAGTTGAAGCAGGGTCATTTTCTTTCCCGGTGGCTTACTTTTGCCACAAAGAAAGTAAACTCCATGTGGAGTTTCTTCGATGCCCATCATCTTCTCTGAAGTAGACTGGGGCTGCCAGGAGCAGACATGTCTCATTGTCATAAAAAAACTAGAGCCTAGGTTATTAAAGAATCTTAAATGCCATATTCTGTAGAACTCTGAGTGTTTGATAATACATGGCTATCTAAAATGTATTTTTGTTTGACCTTGAAAAATAACTAATGTGACTACAATTCGATTATCTTAGGTGATTAACTACTAATCTATATTTTCTTAATATCCTAAATAATAATAATAATTTTCAACTACTAGAAATTTATGTTACATTGTTAAATGAGTTCTATAGGTACAATACTAGAAACAAGAATAGAAATGTATGTATAGTATGTTCTAACAAAAATTAATCTCAAATTTGTATCAATGTAAAAAATTTGTATACAATATACAAAAGTCCAATCCAATGTAAGATATTTAAAACTAATAGTTACTTTTTAAAAGTAGATTCAATAATCTACCATTTTATATTAAATCTATATCTACCCTTTTTCTTTTCAGAGCAGATTCAATAATCTATCCTTTTATCCTATCATATCTAATCTCCCCCTTTTTTCATTTCAAAACAAGAACTTGGAATCTAATTTCCTTTGTTTAGCTTTTTCCCTGGCCATTATCCATAACAACTTGTAACCAACATACTAAACAAAGACAAACATCCATAATCCATTTTTGGGGGGAATGTGGGTATAGTTTTCTAGGCTACTTCATACTGACTGGGAGTGCTGATAATTTTATGGGGACCCGAAGAAAATTTAAGATTATGATCAAGTCCTGACTGGAATAGTCTGCGAAGCTGGATCATCTCAGCCAGCAGTCTTGAAGCTATTCTGGATGTAGCACTGAGAGGAAGCTGCAGCAGAGGTGCTCTAAAACGCTGGATCATCTGGGCCACCCAGTTCTATTGGAGATTTGTCAGAGGGTCTTCCTCAAAACGTTTAGTCAGTGACCTTTGGGGCAGCAAGCCCTAGGGCATGGTGGTTGTAGTAAATCTGCTGGCCTGCCCTGTCACCTGTGTACCCTGTCCCCTTAAGAGACAAGCCCTGCCCACTCCCAACTTTCCCTTTCCCTCCTAGGCAAGGGGATCTCCTGCCTCCTCTCCATCTCTTTCTATCTGTCCATCCTTCTGAAGAGTCAGTCTCTGCCTCTCCCCACTCTCTCTTTCCACTCTCTCTGCTTCCCCACTTTCTCTCACCCCATAAGTCTTTATTCTTATACCCTTCCCAATACTCACTAAATAATTTTTATACCCAGGCTCTCTCTCTGCATGGTGTATCTCCCAGGTGCTGCAGCCTCGGGTCACCCATGAATGGTAACAGTGGTCTTGTCTGCATATGTGCCACTTACAAGCTGAGGGAGAGGAGTCACATGCTCTTGCTTTCTTGCTCAGGTGGTTGGGCCCCTGCTCCCCTGGACAGCACAGCAGGACACAGCAACTGGATTGCAGAGGCATGCAATCTGTTCTGTATCTCCATTTTATACCTAAATAAGTCCCTTGAGACCCTTTAAGGGGTGTTCATGGAACACCCCTCTCTGTAAACTTAACTGGCTAGTGAAAAAATTTTATCTTGCGGGAGATATTTAAGATATTTTCTTCTAAGTTCACAATGGAGCCACAAGTCAGGTCTTTGTGAGCTTCAGAACTTGCTCTCACAAGTTCTATGGTGCAGAGATCTTAGAAAGTAAATGTTCTCGGAGCAGTGGTAGGCACGTGACAGCGTCAAGGGGAAATGAAGGAACTTGGGGGAAACTGAGGCGGGAAAGGAAGGCCCGCTCTTCCCTGCTCACCTGATTGATAGTCATTTTGCATCCTCTCTAGTTCACTCCAAATCCGTTTTTCCATCTGGTTCATCCTCTTGGATAGTTTATTTTCTATGAGTTTTATTTTGTTTACTTCTGCTTCCTGTTTCTGGGAGTTAATATAATTCTCCAAGTTGCTTGAAAGCTGCAACACTTTTTCTTCTGTTTTCATCTCAGACTTTTCCTAAAAGAGAGATCATATGATATACCTCTTGGGAAAAGAGGAACAGCTTGGGTTTATGCCTCAGCTTATAGACAGTGCTGGTTTCCCATGGAAAACACCAACACTTTGTCTCAAACTGTGGTCATGAGTGTAAGTTAATTCCTTTGGCTTGGTTGTTTCTGGGCTCTAGTGCTATACATGTTGAATGCTTGGAGTTGCTGAAGTGCCTGGAAGGTTTGGAACTGTAGTCTGGTATTTAAAGTAATATCACAAGGAAGATAGTAGATACTGCCTTCTCTGAGCTCCTTGGAAATGCTCCTAAGTGTTAGAGCTAACCCCTACTCCACTGGAGTCTGCATCCCATGTGGACCCCAATCAGCAGGAAGGGCTGACTTTCCACTCCAGCTGTTCATTTTTCTAAAACCCGTAGGTCATACCCTCCCCCAAGAAGTTCTGACTTAATTGATCTATGGTGGAGCTCAGGAGCTAGTACAATAGGGAAGCTTAGCCCGTGTGAGTGGGGACAACACAGCAGCCATAGAGAGTAAGGGAGGAGAGACTGAGCACAAATGGCAAGGCTCCTCTGAATCTGTTTCCTGCTACGTGCTCCAGGAATGGTGGGCTCAGTCTTTCTCTTCTTCATAGGATGACCTAGAGACATCTAGAGGGATCTGGGTGCTTTTGGAGTTGAACAAGCAGGCTCACTCAGCAGCCCTGAATCTGCTACATAGGCTTTGATAGTCACAGCAGCCATAAGCTGTAGATTTTGTGCTGTTCCTGGCCCCTACCTCACTCAACTATGTGTAGATTGAGGTGTGGGCTAAGGACATTGTTTACTGCACTGCTGGCGCCCTGCTAATAAACTTCTCAGAACTGGATTTATACAGTCAGTAGGCAGGCAGCCACGGCCCGCATAGACCTTGTGCTGCCCTTCTCTGCAGACATGGAGTGCCAGCCTGAGTGGGAGAAAGAAGCCTGGACATAGGTATGTCACTCAAATGCCTTGTTACTCACTCTAGACTGGGAGCTTCTTCTCATCTTTATGATATGGCAAAGAGTTCTTAAAACTTTGAATCTATTCCAGGCATGATCCCAGCAGCCAAGAGGTAGAGATAAGCAGATCCCTGTGAACACTGGGCCAGCCTGGTCTACATGATGAGCTCCATGCCAACCAGAGCTATGTAGTAAGATCTTATCTCAACAACAACAACAACAAAAACAAAACAAAAAAACCCCAAAACTTTGCATCTGCTCAAGGCAGCATAAACTTCTTGTCTGTCAGAAGCTCTCAAACTGTCATGAGGCCAAATTTCACCAGGGAACTTGTCCAGAGCCACTGATTCCTGATGGAGGACCCCAGGACAGGGATTCTTAGGTTTGGGTTGAGGAAGGTTTTCATGTTGTTTGTTGTTGCTATACCAGGGAGAGCATACTTTGGGAAACCTTGGCTCCTACATCTGCAGAGGTGCTTCCTTGACCAAAGGCAGGTACCGGGCTCCTACAGAGGTGTTAAAATTCAAATATGCTCCCATGCAGCAGAGATTAATGTCAAGGATGGGGGCAGCCACCCAGACCACCATGAAGACAGCAACCATGAAATGGCGGAGCCCCTTACCAGCTTTTCCTGCACAACCTTCAGACATTCATTTATATGACCCAGGTGGTCTTTTCTGTACTTGATAAACTGATTTTCTGTCCATTTTTGATTGTTTTCAATTTCTTCATACACATTTGTAGAAAGTGAGCTAAATCTAAGGAAAACAATTTTGATGAGTGGATTAAAAAAATTTAACATTAAAATGATACAGTAAGATAATGGTCCCACGTGCCTGGGTAAGTAATTATAGGATAACTTGGGATACTCTGTTCTTCATATACCCCATAATATAAATTACATGGTGATAGGTATATTGTAAGCTAACTGATAACATTCTCACATAGAAAGGCACGTTGGATTCATCCATGCGGATATCCACTCAAGGCTTGAGTTTACTGTGTGAGGGAAAGAAATACTCAGGTCACTTCATGGTGGAGGTGACAGATCTTTTCTGTAAAGAGCCAGAAAGTAAGTGTTTCAAGCCTGTAGTCTTTTGTTTTGTGTCAAACAGTGTTGCTACTGTGCTATCAGAGTAGCCAAAAGGAACACAAACAAAGCACAGAGCTGTGCTCTGATCAAGCTGTGTTTGTGTATACCCAGAGTTAAATCCCACAGAATATTTTCAGGTCATGCTGTGTATTTCTTACAAACATTATTCAGAAATGTGAAATGCATCACCTCTGGGCAGTTCAGCTGCCCAAGTTTGCTGACCATTGCTTTGTGAGCCCCACTCTGAGAGAAAAGAACCCACAATGTTCAGTAGAGGAAGGGGCAGGAGCCCCAAGTGTAGCTTGGAAAGAAGCGTCTAAAGTTTGGCTTAGGGAGCGTGTTCCCTGGCAAATCATTACATTCTCTGCCAGGTGGATCTGTGTGGATGGATTTGAGGCTGCTGGAGGCATCATTTATGTGACTTAGTCATGTAACAAAACAAAGAACAAACAAACCAACAAGCCTGAAGCAGCAGACTTACAGAAAGGGCTGCTGACGCTGTGAACTGTAAGAACATTAACAAACAACAGAAGATTTTAAAAACCGGAAGTGAATGTTGTTTCAGATGTTAAAAGCATCGTAAGCAGGTAGAGTTTAATATAAAAAGTCACTGTAGAGTGGCTGAGTGGCACACAGGGGACATGCAGATCTGAGAAGAAAGGAGAGGAAGCAGGGAGGCTTGTGAGTTGTGGGATAATGCCTTTGTACACTGTAAAGATTTGTCGGTTAGCTAATCTGCTTTCCTTTCATCCCTCTCTCTCAGTCCGTCCTATCCTTCCCAGGGCCGGAGTCCACTCCAGAAGCTGAGCAGCCATGACATCTGTTGAGGTCAAGACTTACAAGTATATCCGTGACAACCATGTGGGACCTTCACCCCTTATTCTCAAAGGGGCGAGAAAAAAATTCCTAGCAAAATGTTTTAAAATTAGAAACCCCAGGCTACCTTCATGCTCCCAGGAAGGACAGTGGCCCCTCCCGACTCAGGAGTCAGGATAAGGATGGCCTGACTCAGGGACGGTGTGGCCTTGCTCACTAACAAAAAAGGATGGAGAGAGCAAAGGACCTTGCACCCGTTCCAAAAGCAGCTTCAAAAACCCTCTTTGTAGTTACACCTTTAAAAGCTTACCCCACAGAGGAGATACAACTCTTCTCTGCCTCACTGTAGCAGGGTCAGAGATGGGTTCTAAACATGTTTGTATTATGCTGATTAAACCTTGCTTATTATAGTCTGGGCCTCTCTGGTGGTCTCTCTCTGGGGGTCGTAATCTGGGCACAACAAACCACAGCAAGTTTTGTTGTCTTGACATTTTGGAGATCCTGTTTTACCTGCTCTGCCTCACAGTCAGTTACCAGGATTGACTGCGGGCTTCCTACAAGCAACTAGGGGACCATGATACATTCTGGGAACTCTTCATTACGCTCCAGCGTCGGCTTGGCTGGGTAGAGTTCTTCATCTGGGCACTGAGGATCTGTGAGTGGCCTGGGCTGCCTGAGCGAGTGACTAAGAGCTACCTGCCTCCTGGGACTGTACTCTGCTCCCTAACACCCTTGGAGCCACCCACAATTCCTGCCACAGCTTCAAGACCTGTGCTCCAGGACACAGCATCCCTGACAATGGCTACCAAGAGAAACCAGGCTACCCCAAGCCTGTCCAGGACACCAAATCCACCAAAGTCCTCAGGAGAGACTTCAGAACAAGTCCCACAGGCCAGCTTCGAGGCTATCCCAAGGATGTTTGGTGGCTGTTTGATGCTCTCCCTAATCTGCAAACTCTTAGCCCTTAGTCCTCAGAGAGCATCATGGCCAAGATCCAGAACTGGGTGGCACCTACACAGCAAGTGTTGACTCCATTCCCACAGCACAGCATGGACCTGTGTCTCCCGCTGATTCCTTCCAGCCCTTCCACATACTGCCCTTAGGACAAGCCACCTCCCTGGGTCACGGTATCTGTTTCGTCTCCTGATACCTCTCCTGTCCCTTTTGGGACAGACCAAATATTATGCTGTTTGTCACTGATGACAAACTACTCCATAGTGTGTAGTATTGACAAAGTAATAATTGATCTGATATTTTTCTGATAAAATTAAGGTAGAACTTAGTTTATGGTGTTAATCATTAGAAATCAAATGATGTGCAGGACATATGACATGTTTATATCTTTCCGGCTACCAAAAAGTATTTGGACTCATAATTAAAAAATAGAAGCATCAGCTGAAAGTGTTAGCAATTCGGGAGCAGAGCCTGGAGGGTTGTTCTCAAGTTCAAGGCAAAGCTGGTCTACATATTAAACTGGATAAAAGACAGGGCTATGTAAAGAGACACTGTCTCCAAACACAGGAGTGAATGGAAAGGAAGAAAGGAAAACATCAACCAAAAACAGGTGTTACAAGATAGTTTCTATTTAGACCAGTGGCTGCCAACTGCAGGGTGGGAGCAATGTCTGACAACAATTTTCATTGTCAGCACTGGGAGGCGCTATTGTCGTTTAGTGGGAGGAAACTAGAAATGTTACTGCCAAGAATCAGACAATCAAGCCATGCTAAAGGCTGGAATCCGTGACTTGGAGCCCAAACAACAGAGGGGGAGAGTAAGTTTATTACATTCAGAACTTCATCGTCTCTACATTTTCTCACTTTAATTTCTGACATACTGGAAAATATAGCTTGATTAAGCCGAGTCCCTCAACACTGAAGAACATGAAATCAGTTTCTCTTCTACACAGTGCCATGATTTCCAATCACCCACACAACTGGCTAATTGCTGTCAAATCTCAGGGAAATAAGACCAATATGTGTTGGTGGACAACATCGTTTGGGCCAACTTTTTGTGGAAAGTTTCATCCGTCCCTCTTGCTCTCATTCATTCAGATTTATCTGTTGGTAAATACCATTTTAATAGAGGTCTCTTTTCTGACCACCCTGACAAAGAGGACCCTTTACCTCATGTGACATTCCCTTACCCATGTCTTAACTGTTCTATTGCTGTGAAAAGACATCATGACTGTTGTATAAGAAAACATTTAAGAGCGGGGAGTGCCTTCCAGGCAGGTCTCAAGGTGCCCAGTAAGGGAGCTTGGGCACCTACAGCTGGTGCTCCAGGATCTCCAGTGTTCTCCTGCACCCCGTGCTGCCTCCCACCTCCTTCTTCTTGTCCCTGGATCTGTGAGCTACCAGGCGGCCCTGGTTAGGTACTGAGGAATTCCATCTGGACGGCTGGTGCTCCAGGATCTCCAGTGTTCTCCTGCACCCCATGCTGCCTCCCACCTCCTTCTTCTTGTCCCTGGATCTGTGAGCTACCAGGCGGCCCTGGTTAGGTGCTGAGGAATTCCATCTGGACGGGTGAGTGTCTACTATCCAGGCGCGGTGTGCCTCAGAAGCTAGCACAAACCCCCCCCTCCCCCAGCTCCTTCTGCAGGGCTGCCTTTCTTAGGCTCGACCCAATCCCCCCCACACCCCACCCCCAACCCTGCCCTGTGGTTTGCTAGGACCAGTGCTCAGAACGGTTTTAAGCTCTTTCACTAAGGCTATCCACCCAGAGCGGGGAGTGCCTGCCTTCCAGGCAGGTCTCAAGGTTCCCAGTAAGGGAGCTTGGGCACCTACAGCTGGTGCTCCAGGGTTGCCATCTGAGTTGTGCTGAGGAGTTCCATCTGGACGGGTTGGTTCCTGTTTCTACACTGAAGAGATACACCCAGAGAGTCAGTCACAGCAAAGACTGGACCAAGACACCAGGCCTCTCCTGGCCCCATTTGAAGCAAGAGATGGGAAGGCGCCAATACAAGAATTCCTCCAACAACCTGAAAGGCAACATGACATCACCAGAACCCAGGGATCCCGAAATAAGAACAATTGTACACCCTACTCCAGAAGAATTAGAAGAAATCGACTCAAAAATGAATTATATGAAAATAATAGAGGACCTTAAACAGGAGGTGAAAAACTGCCATAAACAATTAGAGATGACAAACAAAAAAGTAGAGGAAATTAATAAATCGCTCAAAGATACCCAAGAAAACCAAGAGAAGCAAGAAAAAGCAATCAAACAGATAAGGGAAGCGGTTCAAGACTTGAAGAATGAAATGGAAGTAATGAAGAAAACACAAACCGAGGGAAGGATGGAGATGGAAAACCTGGGTAAAAGAACAGGAACCACAGAGACAAGTACTACCAACAGATTACAAGAGATAGAAGAAAGAATGTCAGACACTGAAGATACCATAGAGAAAATAAACACACTGATCAAAGAAAATAGCAAAACCAACAAATTCTCATCACAAAACATTCAGGAAATATGGGACACAATAAAAAGACCAAACCTAAGAATAATTGGGATAGAAGAAGGAGAGGAAGTACAGCTCAATGGTCCAGAAAATATATTTAATAAAATTATAGAAGAAAACTTTCCCAACCTAAAGAAAGATATTCCTTTGAAGGTTCAAGAAGCATACAGAACACCAAATAGACTGGACCAAAAAAAAACATCTCCTCGCCATATAATAATCAAAACACAAAACATACAGAATAAAGAAAGAATATTAAGAGCTGCAAAGGAAAAAGGTCAAGTTACTTATAAAGGTAAACCTATCAGACTTACACCTGACTACTCTATGGAAACCATGAAAGCCAGAAGGTCCTGGATAGATGTACTGCAGAAGCTAAGAGAACACGGATGCAAGCCCAGACTACTATACCCAGCCAAGCTATCGTTCACTATAAATGGAGAAAACAAAATTTTCCAGGATAAAAACAAATTTAAACAATACGTAGCCACAAATCCAGCCTTACAGAAGGTAATAGAAGGAAAAATCACAAACCAAGGAGTCCAACAATGACCACAATAACTCAAACATCTAGAAACCCTTCACCAGTGCAACCCAAAGAAGGCAAACACACAAACTCTATGACTAAAAAACTGACTGGAGTTAACAACCACTGGTCATTATTATCCCTTAATGTCAATGGACTCAACTCACCTATAAAACGGCACAGGCTAAGAGACTGGATACACAAACAGGATCCAACATTCTGCTGTTTACAAGAAACACACCTCAACTACAAAGACAGGCACCTACTTAGAGTAAAGGGATGGGAAAAGGTTTATCAAGCAAATGGACCTAAGAAACAAGCAGGTGTGGCCATACTAATTTCTAACAAAGTTGACTTTAAACTTAAATCAATCAGAAGAGATGGAGAGGGACATTTTATATTCATAACAGGAACAATTCATCAGGATGAAGTCTCAATCCTGAATATCTATGCCCCTAATATAAAAGCACCCACGTACGTAAAAGAAACATTACTAAAACTCAAGGCTGCCATCAAACCGCACACGCTAATAGTAGGAGATTTCAACACTCCTCTTTCACCAATGGACAGGTCAATCAGACAGAAACCTAACAGAGAAATTAGAGAATTAATGGAGGTAATGAATCAATTGGACTTAATAGACATCTATAGAATATTCCACCCAAATAGGAAAGAATATACCTTCTTCTCTGCAGCTCATGGAACCTTCTCGAAAATTGACCACATCCTCGGTAACAAAGCAAACTACCACAGTTACAAAAAAATATCCATAACCACCTGTGTCTTATCAGATCACCATGGACTAAAGTTAGAATTCAACAACAATGCTACCCCCAGAAAGCCTATAAACTCATGGAAACTGAACAGTCAACTATTGACCCACACCTGGATCAAAGAAGAAATAAAGAAAGAAATTAAAGTCTTCCTTGAATTCAATGAAAATAAAGAAACAACATACTCAAACTTATAAGCTGTCCTAAGGGGAAAGTTCATAGCCCTTAGTGCCCACTTAAAGAAAACAGAGAAAGCATACATTGGAGACTTAACAGCCCACCTGAAAGCTCTAGAAAAAAAGAAGCAGACTCACCTAGGAGGAGTAGAAGACTGGAAATAGTCAAACTGAGGGCGGAAATCAACAAAATAGAAACACAGAAAACAATCCAAAGAATCAATGAAACAAAAAGCTGGTTCCTGGAAAAAATCAACAAAATTGATAAACCCCTATCCAAACTAATCAAACGGCAGAGAGAGAATTTGCAAATTAATAAGATCAGAAATGAAAAGGGGGACATAACCACAGACATAGAGGAAATTCAGAGAATCATTAGATCTTACTACAAAAGCCTGTATACCACAAAACTGGAAAATGTAAAAGAAATGGACACTTTTTTAGATAAATACCATATACCAAAGTTAAATCAGGACCAGGTGAACAATCTAAATAGACCTGTCAGTCGCGAAGAATTAGAAGCTGTTATCAAAAACCTCCCTACCAAAAAAAGCCCAGGACCAGACGGTTTCAATTCGGAATTCTACCAGAATTTCCAAGAAGACCTAATACCTATACTCCTTAAGGTATTTCACAATATAGAAACAGAAGAGTCATTGCCAAATTCCTTTTATGAAGCTACAGTCACTCTGATACCAAAACCACACAAAGACCCAACCAAGAAAGAGAATTACAGGCCTATCTCACTCATGAACATCGACGCAAAAAATCCTCAACAAAATACTGGCAAACCCTATCCAAGAACACATTAGAAAAATTATCCATTTTGATCAAGTAGGCTTCATCCCAGAGATGCAAGGCTGGTTCAACATACGAAAATCTATCAATGTAATCCATCATATAAATAAACTGAAAGAAAAAAAAACATATGATCATTTCATTAGATGCTGAAAAAGCTTTTGACAAAATTCAACATCCCTTTATGATAAAAGTCTTGGGAAGATTAGGGATACAAGGGTCATACCTAAATATAATAAAAGCTATTTACAGCAAACTGACAGCTAACATCAAACTAAATGGAGAGAAACTCAAAGCCATCCCACTTAAATCAGGAACACGACAAGGCTGTCCACTCTCTCCATACCTCTTCAATATAGTGCTTGAAGTTTTAGCAATAGCAATAAGACAACACAGGGGATCAAGGGCATTCGAATTGGAAAGGAAGAAGTTAAACTTTCGTTATTTGCAGATGATATGATAGTGTACATAAGCGACCCCCAAAACTCCACCAAAGAACTCCTATATCTGATAAACACCTTTAGTAATGTGGCTGGATACAAGATCAACTCCAAAAAATCAGTCGCCCTCCTATACACAAAGGATATGGAAGCAGAGAGGGAATTCAGAGAAGCATCACCTTTCACGATAGCCACAAACAGCATAAAATATCTTGGGGTAACGCTAACCAAAGAAGTGAAGGATCTATTTGACAAGAACTTTAAAGCATTGAAGAAAGAAATTGAAGAGGATACCAGAAAATGGAAGGATCTCCCTTGCTCGTGGATTGGGAGGATCAACATAGTAAAAAGGCAATCCTACCAAAGGCAATTTATAGATTCAATGCAATCCCCATCAAGATCCCATTAAAATTCTTCACTGATCTTGAAAGGACAATAATCAACTTTATATGGAATAACAAAAAACCCAGGATAGCCAAAACAATCTTATACAATAAAGGAACTTCTGGAGGCATTACCATCCCTGACTTTAAACTCTATTACAGAGCTACAGTAATGAAAACAGGGTGGTATTGGCATAAAAATAGAGAAGTCGACCAATGGAATCGTATAGAAGACCCGGATTTTAACCCACAAACCTATGAACACCTCATTTTCGATAAAGGTGCTAAAAGTATACAATGGAAGAAAGAAAGCATCTTCAACAAATGGTGCTGGCACAACTGGATGTCAACCTGTAGAAGAATGAAAATAGACCCATATCTATCACCATGCACAAAACTCAAGTCCAAATGGATCAAAGACCTCAATATCAATCTGAACACACTGAACCTGATAGAAGAGAAAGTGGGAAGTACCCTACAACAGATGGGCACAGGCGATCGCTTCCTAGGTATAACCCCAGCAGCACAGTCATTAAGGGCAACATTGAATAAATGGGACCTACTGAAACTGAGAAGCTTCTGTAAAGCAAAAGACACTGTCACTAAGACAAAAAGGGAACCCACTGACTGGGAGAAGATCTTCACCAACCCCGCAACTGACAAAGGTCTGATCTCCAAAATATATAAAGAACTCAAGAAACTAGACTTTAAAATGCTAATTAACCCAATTAAAAAATGGGGCACTGATCTGAAAAGAGAATTCTCAACAGAAGAAGTTCAAATGGCCAAAAGGCACTTAAGGTCATGCTCAGCCTCCTTAGCGATCAGGGAAATGCAAATCAAAACAACATTGAGATATCACCTTACACCTGTCAGAATGGCTAAAATCAAAAACACCAATGATAACCTTTGCTGGAGAGGCTGTGGAGAAAGGGGTACTCTCATCCATTGCTGGTGGGAGTGCAGACTTGTGCAGCCACTTTGGAGAGCAGTGTGGCGGTTTCTCAGGAAAATTGGGATCAACCTACCCATGGACCCAGCAATGCCACTCTTGGGAATATACCCACGAGATGCCCGATCATATGACAAGGACATTTGTTCAACTATGTTCATAGCAGCATTGTTTGTAATAGCCAGAACCTGGAAACAACCTAGATGCCCTTCAATGGAAGAATGGATGAAGAAAGTATGGAATATATATACATTAGAATACTACTCAGCGGTAAAAAACAATGACTTCGTGAATTTTGCATGCAAATGGATGGAAATAGAAAACACTCTCCTGAGCGAGGTAACCCAGATCCAAAAGGATGAACATGGGATGTACTCACTCATAATTGGTTTCTAGAGATAAATAAAGGTCAGTGAGTCTATAATTTGATATCCTAAAGAAACTAAATAAGAAGGTGAACCCAAAGAAAAGCATATAGCTATCCTCCTGGTTATGGGAAGTAGACCAGATTGCCAGGCAAAAATTTGGGATCTTGGGGGTGTGGTGGGAGGGGGGGTAAGGGGAGAAGGGGACAGAAATGTGAGAAGGGGAGGATGGGGGGAACTTGGGGAAACGGGATGATTGGGATAAAGGAAGGTTGGTTAGGGGAGCGAGAAGCACACATCTTAATTAAGGGAGCCATCTTAGGGTTGGCAAGAGACTTGGATCTAGAGGGGCTCCCAGGTGCCCAGGGCGATGTCCCCAGTTAGCTCCTGGGGCAGCTGTGGATAGGGAACCTGAAATGACTCTATCTCATAGCCATACTGATGAATATCTTGCATATCACCATAGAAACTTCATCTGGCGATGGATGGAGATAGAGACAAAGACCCACACTGGAGCACTGGACTGAGCTCCCAAAGTCCCAATGAGGAGCAGAAGGAGGGAGAATATGAGCAAAGAAGTCAGGACCACAAGGGGTGCGCCCACCCGTGGAGACAGTGGGGCTGATACTTTGGGAGCTCACCAAGGCCAGCTGGACTCTGACTGATATAGCATGGGATAAAACCGGACTCTCTGAATTTGGCGGACAATGAGGGCTGCTGAGAAGCCGAGGACCATGGCACCGGGTTTTGATCCTACTTCATGCTCTGGCTTTGTGGGAGCCTACCCAGTTTGGATGTTCACCTTCCTAGACCGGGATTGAGGGGGGAGGACTTTGGACTTTCCACAGGGCAGGGAACCCTGACTGCTCTTCAGGCTGGAGAGGGAGGGGGAGGAGTGGGGGGAGGGGAGGAGGAGAGGGAGGAGTGGGAGGGAAATGGGAGGCGGGGAGGAGGCAGAAATTGCTTTTTTTTTCCAATAAAAAAAAAAGAAAACATTTAACTGGGGACTTGCTTACAGTGTCACAGGTTAGTCCATTATCATCATGGTAGGGAGCATGGTGGCATACATGCCATTGGAGCAGTAGCTGAGAGCCATATCCTGATCCATAGGCAGAGAGAGAGAGAGAGAGAGAGAGAGAGAGAGAGAGAGAGAGAGAGAGAGAGACATCCTAGGCCTAGTGTATGCATTTGAAAGCTCAAAGCCCACCCCTAGTGACACACCTATTCCAACAAGGCCACACCTACTAATCCTTCTCAAGCAGTTCCACTAACTGGAGGCCAAGCATTCAAACATCTGAGCTTTTAGGACCATTCTTATTCAAACTACCAGAACTTCCTTATTAAAAATTAAGTAGAAATAGGTTTGTCATTTTATTTCTAGGTTCTCTTTTTCTATTCCAACAATCTATCTGTCTATTTTTATGCCAAAACCAAACTATCTTTATCACTATAACTCTATGAAGTACTATTTGAGGTCAGGTATTACCTCCAAAAAGGATTGCTTTGGCAATTTGTATTCTTTTGTGGTTCTGTTATGAATTCTGTATTGATTTTCCTATACCTTTGAAATGTGACATGGGATTCTGATATTTTTTTATTAATTCTTTTTAATATTGATTTGAATAATATAGACATTTCACAATATTAATTCTACCTACCCAGGAGCATAAAATAGGTTTTCATTATTTACTATCTTCTGTGATTTTTTTCAACATCTTGAAATCTCTTTTGTAAAAGTCTTTCACTTCTTAAATTGGATATTTTCCTAAATACTTAATTTTGGAGGAAAATATTTTTAACTGAAAGAAGTTTTCATACAATATATCCTGATCATGGTTACCCTCTCCCAATTCCTCCCAGATCCTTTCCTCTTCTCCACCCACCCAATTCCACACCCCTTCTTTTTCTCTCTAGAAAATAGGTATCTTAAAAAATATCCTAAGCAAAACATAAAGCACACACACACAAAACACATACAAACACACATACACACAACAACAACAAATTCCATAAAAACACAAAATTGGAAACCATATTGTACAAGCAGAAGGCTATGATGACAAAACAAAATGCCCATGTAAAGCAGCATGAGCCAAAAAATCTAAAACAGTGCCACTGAGTTTTGGTGTGTGTGTGTGTTGGCCTCTACCACTGGGCGTAGGGTCTACATTTGTATGTGGTTAATATACCTGGTAAGTTCTCTTCAATGGAGAAAACTACTTCTTCCTTCATAAGTGGTTGTCAATTGGAGATAGCTTCTTGGTTAGGTAGGCATGGGAGCTATGTCCACTTACTCTCTCAGTGCTGGTACTCAGTCTGACTTGAACCTGTGCAGGTCCTGTGCCTGTTGCCCTAATGTCTGTGAGTTTATATGTGTGTCATTTCCGTTATGTCTGGAAGGCACTGTTTCCTTGGAGTCTTCCATTCCCTCTGGTGCTCAGAAGCTTTCTACCTCCTCGCCCACATAATTCCCTGACCCCCAAAGGCTTGATGAAGACATACCATTTAGGCCTGATGTTCCATGATCCCAGTTATGTCTCTGTATTAGTTCTTATCTTACTGCAGGAGCAAGCTTCTCTGATGATGGCTGAATGAGGCATTGATCTATGGGTAGCAAAATGCCTTTCAGAGACATTTTATTGCTATGTTCCTTTAGTAGAACAGCAGTACTTGGTTGGTGGTGGGGAGTCCTATTTTGAATGAAATATTTTCCCTAATTTTCTCAGAGAGTAGCCTATTAGTATAAATGAAGGGTAATATTGTTTTGTTTTTTTAGTACATACTTATTCTGTATCTTGCAATAACCTTACTGGAAATGTTTACTATAAGCCCCAAGAGTTTTCTAATAGATTCAAGAGGGTTTTTAAAGTAAGGAATCATGTCCTCTGTAAGTAGGGATGGTTTGATTCCATCCTTCTCTATTGTTATCCTTTTATATATTACTTTTATCTGGTTGGTACTATTTCTGAGCACTATTTCAAATATGACAGGGTAGAGTAGATGAACATTCTTGTATCATTTCTGATTTTAGAGAAAATATTCTCAATTCATCTCTATTTGATATAATGTTGGATGCAGGTTTGTTTCATATAACCTTTATTATTTGAGGTACATTCCATCTATTCCTACTTTATACAGAACTTTTATCACAGAGGCATGTTGAACTGGGTCAAATGCCCTTTTAGCATCAACTGAGATAATTCTGTGGCTTCTGTCCTTGGAATTGGTGTATTATATTGACTTACATGTGTTGAACAAACCTTGTCTTTCTAGGATGAACCTACTTGGTCACAAGGTGTACCCTTTTCAACATGTTCCTGAATTCTATTAACAAATATTCTGTTAAGAATTTCTGCATCTGTAGTCATCAAAAAAATTGGTGTGGATGCCTGGCTAACCCAAGAGACATTCCTGCCAGGGAAACAAATAGGCTGATGGTGGATACATACTTCTGTTCTGCTCTTCCAGGTATGTCCCCCAGTCTCATCTCGAGCTCTTTAGCTAAAAACCTGATGTGGTCTCTCTCTTTCTTCTCTGACCCCATGCCCCACAGATCACAAAGATCTTCTCCTTAACCTCCTTTCTCCCAAACTCATCCCATTACCCCAGTCTCCTTCACCAGCAGACATTCACCAGGTAAGCAGGCCAGGGAAACAGGTAGGCCAGCTGAGGACCTTCACCGTGCCCTCCTCCCCTCCAAATCCAATCCTCCAGACTTATTCCTTGCTCTGCAACAGAGCACTAGCTGCACCTTCCTTGTCCACATCCCCCATTTCCTATGGATCCCACAGATCATCCCCTCCTAACCTCCTTTCTCCAACTCCAGCAGGTACCGAACCTGCCAGAAAACCAAGTAGACTGCCTGCAGATCTTCTCTTCTCCCTCTGTCCTCCAGATCCAATACCTTAGTATCATTCCCAGCACTGGAGCAGAACACATGTGACAGACTTCCCCGCACCTCTCTTTTATCTTCTGTGCATCCACAGATCTTCCCCTTCTAATATCCCTCCCCCCACTCATTTCTTTGTCCCAAATACTAATTCTAGACCTCCTACTATCTCAAGGACTTCTCCTCCCAGGGAACATGTAAGGTGATGGCGGATGCACCTCTCCTTCTGCTCCTCTGGGTCTAATCTCCCCAAGTCTCATCCTTAACTCTGCAGCAGAAAACCTGCTATGTCTCCCGTCCTGCTTTGACCCAATCTCCAATGTATCACAAAGACCTTTCCCTCCAACCTTTCTTTTCCCAACTCATCCCACTCTCCCAGCCTCAAACACCTCTGAACATCTGCTGAGCAGGCCAGGAAAACAGTCAACAGGCATCAAAGGGAGGACTGAAACCAAAGAACAAAACACCCATACAACAAAGACAAATCCAGAAATCAGCAGCTCAACCTTAAATCATCTCAAACCCAGATGCCTAAATGCCAGCATAAAAACACATTCAAAAACAGCCATGGCACTTTGTTTCCACTAGAGTCCAGCAATCCTGAATAATCAAACATAGCTGAAGCACAATAAAAAGACCTTAAAGCCAACCATATGAATATGGTAGAGGTCCTTAAAGAGGATATCAATATATCCCTTTAAAAATACAAGAAAAGTTAAATGAGAAAATCCATAAGGAACTAACACCAAGAAAACACGAACAAAAAACATTGGGAAGAAATTAATAAAACTGTTCAAGACCTGAACATGTAAATAGAATTGATAAAGAAAACAAACTGAGGGATTTCTGAAAGTAAAAATTTAGGAATTTAAACAGGAAACATAGAAGCAAGCTTCACCAACAGAATACAAGAGATGAAGGAGAGAATATCAGGCATTGAAGGTATGACAGAAGAAATGAATATATTGGTCAAAAAATATTAAAGAACACATCAAAAAGATCATCCACCATTATCAATTAGGCTTCATCCCAGAGATGCAGGCATGCTTCAATATATGAGACTCAATAAATGCAATCCATCATATAAACAAAGTGAAAGAAAAAACCCATATAATAATTTTATTAGATGCAGAAAAGGCCTTTGATAAACTCCAACAGCCTTACATGATAAAAGTACTGAAGACACTGAGGATACAGGGGACATACCTGAACACAATAAAAGCAGTTTACAGCAAGCCAATTGCCAACATCAAATTAATTAGAGAGAAACTGAAAGCAATTCTACTAAAATCAGGAACAAGACAAGGTTATCCACTCTCCCCTTATCTACTCATGTAGTACTTCCAGTTCTAGCTAGAGTAATAAGACAACAAAAAGATGTCAAGGGGATACAATTGGAAAGGTCAAACTTACTCTATTTACAGATGATATGATAGTATATATAAGTGATCCCCAAAATTCCACTGGGAAATGCCTACAGCTGATAAACACTTTTAGCAAAGTAGCTGTGGTACGGGAAGTCCTTCTGTATATGTGCTGCTTTTATTGGTTAATAGAAAAAGCTGCTTTAGCCTATGAAAGGACAGAATAGAGTAAGGCAGGAATTCCAAGCAGCAAAGTCAGGGAAATGCCATGTAGCCGCCGAAGGAGATAGATGCCAGAACCTTTACCAGTAAATGACTAGTCTCATGGTAAAATACTAAATAATAGAAATGGGTTAATTTAAGATGTAAGAGCTAGCTAGAAATATGCATGAGTGTTGTAATTGACATTGTTTCAGTGTGATTATCTCGGGTCTGGGTTGTCTGGAAATGAATAAGTGGTCTTCCTCTACATAACTGGATAAAAAAATTTAACTCACAAAAATCAGTTGTCCTCCCATATACAAATGACAAAGAGACTGAGTAAGAAATCAGGGAAACAATGTCTTTCACAATAGACACATAATATAAAGTATCTTGGGATAAACTCTAAACAAGTAAATGAAAGATGTGCATGGAAAGAACCTCAAGTCTTTGGAGAGAAAAACTGAAGAAGATATCAGATAATAGAAAGGTCTCCCATGCTCGTGGATAGATAAGGCTGCTATATTGAAAATGGTCACCCTACCAAAAAAAATCTATAGATTCAATCCAATGTCCATCAAAATTTCAACACAATTCTTTACAAACCTTGAAAGGACAATTTTCAACTTCATATGAAAACACAAAAATACCCAGGATAGCTAAAATAATTCTGAAGAATAAAAGAATTTCTGGAGGTATCACCATTCCTAATCTCAAGTTGTACTACAAAGAAATAATAATAAAAAACAAAACAAAACATGATACCAACATTAAAAAACAGCAGAAAGTAACAATGAAGTGACTCCTAATGATATTCTGCTATACTCATAGATTGGTGCTTTATTCAGCAGTTATCGGTGAGGCTTCCTCCTGCAACAGGTGGGAACAAATATAGTCCCATAGCCAGACATTATGCAGAAAGAGACCTCAGAACACACAGTTCTAAATGATTCCATCAAATCGTTCACTTCAGTACTCAGGAAACTCCCTGGAAGAGGAAGCAGAAAGAGTAGCTCATATAATGCAGAAGGCAAAGGTCATGAACTCAGAGAGACTGGATCAGCAGCACAGGGCCTATGCAGGCCTGCCCCAGGTCCCCTGAATATACACCACAGCTTTCAGTTTAGTACTTTTATGAGATTCCTGAATGGGTGCGTGGGTCTCTGATTCTTGTGCCTGCTCTTGGGGCTCTTTAACTTTCTGTTGGCTTGGTTTGTTATCTCTTAGAAGCCTGTCCTTTCCTAAGGAGAGACAGAAAGGAGTGGATTTGGATGGGAGAGGAGGTGGGAAGGAACTCAGGCGTGAAGAGGGAAGGGAAACTGTAATCAGATTATATTGTATGAGAAAAGAACTTATGTTTAATAAAAGGAGGAATTGGTCTGTAGTTGTTTTTCTCATCAAATAAAGATGATATTGGTTTCATAGAATGAATTTGACAGTGTTCTTTCACTTTTTATTATATGGAACAAGTTAAGAAAATTGGTCTGAAATCTTCCCTGGAAGTTTGATAGAATCCATATATATGATCCTGGGCTTTTAACAAGAGCTTCTGCCTCATTGCTTTTTAACTGATCTGTTTAAGTTGTTTATATCTTTGAGGTTTAATATTCATAGATAATATTCTTTAGAAAATGTTCTATTTCTCCTGACTTATCCAACTTTTCAGAGCCTAAGTTCTCATGGTAATTGTTGATAATGATCTGTATTTTACTCTAATTTTACTGATTTGCATCATCTCCTTTTTCTTTTTGTCATATTTACTAAAGGTTTGTCTATTTTACTAAATTTTTCAAAGAACCACTCCTTGATTCATTTTATGTGTTATTCTTTTAATCTAAATTTCATTAAATTTCTTCCCTAATTTTTATTAGTTCTTGCTACCTTCTCTATTTGGAATTAGCTGTTGTTTTTCGACAGCCCCAAGGTGTATCATTAGGTTATTTGATTTTTTAATATGAGTACATATTGCTATACACTTTTCTTTTAGGCCTGCTTTGGCTGCATCCAAGAGGTTCTGATTACACTTTCTGTTCATTTGTCCCTAGGAATTTTTTAATTTCCTCTCTGATTTCATGGATTACCCATAGTGTGTTTTTTATTCTTCAAATATTTTTGTGGTTTCTGTAATTTCTATTATTGTTGATTTCTAGTTTTATTACAATATGGTCTGGGAGGAGACAAGGAATTATCTCAGTTTTTGTGTTTAAATTTATTTTGAAACTAAAAATTTCTGTGCAGCAAAGGAAACAATAAACAGAGTTAACACATGGTCCAGAGCATGGGAGGAAACCTATACCAGCTACTTTTCAGACAAGAGGCTAATATATACATATTTTACAATGAATGGCCAGAATTAAATACCAAGGAAGTGAAAGTCCCAAATAATAAATAGGCAAATTAGCTAAACAGACAGTTTTAAAAAAAGAAATACAAATGGTCAATAGATATTTTAATACATTCAATATCCCTTGCCATCAGGGAAATGAGAAGTAAACTCCTCTGAGACGCCACCTCACCCAGTCAGAATGGCTATCATCAACAAATATGACAACAAATACTGGAGAAGACACGGAGAGAAAAGAGCCCTTACTCACTTTTGCTGAGTAATTAACTAATATGGCCATTGTGGAAATCAATTTGGCAATTTCTCAAAAAATTAAAACAAGGACTACCATATGACCAAGGTATTTACTTACTCCTGGCCATACACAGCACATGCCATACTCCATTGTAAGACTTTGCACCCTCTAGTTTACGGCTGCTTTATTCTCTAGAGCATAGTATTAGAATCAGTCGAGTTGTCTTCAACAGATAAATGTATTTTCAAAATTTTGTATTTATATAAAATAGAATGCTACTGAACTCTAAACAAATGAGGTTAAAATTTTTTCAGGAAGATTAAAGGACTTAGAATGTTTATTATTTAGCAAGGTCATATGATCTCAGAAAGAAACTGCATATTCTCTCTCATATGCAGAATTTAAGCAGTAATAAACACATGTTTGCAAACAAATGTGCTTGGCTAGAGCATAATATAAAGGAAGAAGAATAAGAATGTAAACATAAGGGGATGATCAAGGACAAAATGCAGGCAATGGACACACATTAGAGCATAATATAAAGGAAGAAGAATAAGAATGTAAACATAAGGGGATGATCAAGGACAAAATGCAGGCAATGGACACACATTAGAGCATAATATAAAGGAAGAAGAATAAGAATGTAAACATAAGGGGATGATCAAGGACAAAATGCAGGCAATGGACACACATTAGAGCATAATATAAAGGAAGAAGAATAAGAATGTAAACATAAGGGGATGATCAAGGACAAAATGCAGGCAATGGACACACATTAGAGCATAATATAAAGGAAGAAGAATAAGAATGTAAACATAAGGGGATGATCAAGGACAAAATGCAGGCAATGGACACACATTAGAGCATAATATAAAGGAAGAAGAATAAGAATGTAAACATAAGGGGATGATCAAGGACAAAATGCAGGCAATGGACACACATTAGAGCATAATATAAAGGAAGAAGAATAAGAATGTAAACATAAGGGGATGATCAAGGACAAAATGCAGGCAATGGACACACATTAGAGCATAATATAAAGGAAGAAGAATAAGAATGTAAACATAAGGGGATGATCAAGGACAAAATGCAGGCAATGGACACACATTAGAGCATAATATAAAGGAAGAAGAATAAGAATGTAAACATAAGGGGATGATCAAGGACAAAATGCAGGCAATGGACACACATTAGAGCATAATATAAAGGAAGAAGAATAAGAATGTAAACATAAGGGGATGATCAAGGACAAAATGCAGGCAATGGACACACATTAGAGCATAATATAAAGGAAGAAGAATAAGAATGTAAACATAAGGGGATGATCAAGGACAAAATGCAGGCAATGGACACACATTAGAGCATAATATAAAGGAAGAAGAATAAGAATGTAAACATAAGGGGATGATCAAGGACAAAATGCAGGCAATGGACACACATTAGAGCATAATATAAAGGAAGAAGAATAAGAATGTAAACATAAGGGGATGATCAAGGACAAAATGCAGGCAATGGACACACATTAGAGCATAATATAAAGGAAGAAGAATAAGAATGTAAACATAAGGGGATGATCAAGGACAAAATGCAGGCAATGGACACACATTAGAGCATAATATAAAGGAAGAAGAATAAGAATGTAAACATAAGGGGATGATCAAGGACAAAATGCAGGCAATGGACACACATTAGAGCATAATATAAAGGAAGAAGAATAAGAATGTAAACATAAGGGGATGATCAAGGACAAAATGCAGGCAATGGACACACATTAGAGCATAATATAAAGGAAGAAGAATAAGAATGTAAACATAAGGGGATGATCAAGGACAAAATGCAGGCAATGGACACACATTAGAGCATAATATAAAGGAAGAAGAATAAGAATGTAAACATAAGGGGATGATCAAGGACAAAATGCAGGCAATGGACACACATTAGAGCATAATATAAAGGAAGAAGAATAAGAATGTAAACATAAGGGGATGATCAAGGACAAAATGCAGGCAATGGACACACATTAGAGCATAATATAAAGGAAGAAGAATAAGAATGTAAACATAAGGGGATGATCAAGGACAAAATGCAGGCAATGGACACACATTATGAAAGAGTGAATGAAGCTCATTGTTTTCCTAGTTCTAACTCTGTCATGGAATTTTTGATTTGGTAGTAGATAAATGCATAAGATATATTCAATACTGAAAGTGAGTGTGAAATTTAATGTGAAGTTACATCATCTGTCTATTTTAACTGTATAAAAGTCCACTGAAATGGATTGACTTTGGGTATGGTTAATTTGGATGTGTGATATTTTTATTTATTTCCAAGCCTTTTTCAATAATAAAATTTATAAAATAAAAAAAGTACAAATTGACAAAAAGCTTGTTAAGCTATTTAGAGATCTACCATGCGTTGATTTTCATCTTCTTTTCTCTGTCTGGGGGAAGTAATAAGTTGTTATAGTTTACAGGGACAGTAAGTCCCAGGTAACCAATAGTCTTACAACTGAGAATGAGATTCTCGGCTCACTTTTGCTTGTAATGAGTATTAGTCTTTGTTCCTTTATCACATACACAGTAGGAATGTCTCTCTGAACAAGAACACATTATGCCCAAGAAACATCTTCTGAAAGGGTGTGTTGCTAACTGAAATAAAACCCAAAACACAATTACTATCATGACCTCTTCTTACAAGGCCATCTTTCAACTGAAGAATGACTTTCCTGTTAACACTATAAATCAGACTGCATCTGCTGTTAATGTATTAAAACAGAAAAACATTTTTAAAAGCATTGTCCTTTAAAGATAGAGTAAATAAGTTTGTGTAAATCTCTAACATCAGGGGTGTGATTTGCCCTAACTTATTACAGAACTAATAGTTAAAAATTGATGGCTCAGTGGTTAAGAGCATTGCCTGCTCTTCCAAAGGTCCTGAGTTCAATTCCCAGCAACCACATGGTGGCTCACAACCATCTGTAATGAGGTCTGGTGCCCTCTTCTGGCCTGCACGCATACACACAGACAGAATATTGTATACATAATAAATAAATAAATATTAAAAAAATTGCAGTATCATTAATTTATGTGTGTGACATTTACAATTTAGTTACCAAACCATCTTCAGTACCGGGTGTGGCAGTAGTTCAGCCATAAGTAGACAGACAGACAGAAAGACAGACAGATAGACATATATAGATAAACAGACAGGCATATAGGTAGGCAGATGATAGGTAGCTTGGTAGGTAGATAGCGCTTTTAAAATTTTTCTTATAAGGCAAAAGCCAGACTTAAAATATAGTAAGAACCCTCAGTAGGACAATGCAGGTGACTAATTTTGTTCTTGTTTAATTTTTATGTAGCTGAAACAAAGGCTAACTCTCATCCTAAGGGCAATTCTAGGAAGGCTTAATTGGAACCTAAAGTTACCGCAGAGGCCAGCCAGAGCTGTGCTGAGACCAATGGTGCAAATGCCTTGGTTACGGTTGGAATATTTAAACCAGACAGCTCCATTCTGAGCCACTGTTACCAGGGCCACTGATGCCCCCAATACAATGTCTTGCCCTAAACAATTCACCAAATTAACAGTTTTTAGAAGATTTAAAGATTTTCTAAAAAAAAAAAAAAAAAAAAAAGTCAGACTGTGACTGTGACAAAGTGAATGTAAAATTATAAAAATAAAAAGCAAGAAAAGACGAGATTGGGCGCGTTCAGGGTGGTATGGCCGTAGACAAGGAGACAGAGACAGAGACCCACATTGGAGCACCGGACAGAAATCTCAAGGTCCAAATCAGGAGAAGAAGGAGAGAGAGCACGAGCAAGGAACTCAGGACCGCGAGGGGTGCACCCACACACCGAGACAATGGGGATTTTCTACCGGGAACTCACCAAGGCCAGCTGATCTGGGTTTGAAAAAGCCTGGGATAAAACCGTCTTGGGAAAAAAACATAGAGACAATGAGGACTACTGAGATCTCAAGAACAATGGCAATGGGTTTTTGATCCTACTGCACGTATTGGCTTTGTGGGAGCCTAGGCAGTTTGGATGCTCACCTTACTAGACCTGGATGGAGGTGGGTGGTCCATGGACTTCCCACAGGGCAGGGAACCCTGATAGCTCTTTGGGCTGAAGAGGGAGGGGGACTTGACTGGGGGAGGGGGAGGGAAATGGGAGGCTGCGGTGGGGAAAAGACAGAAATCTTAAATAAATAAATAAATAGCAAGAAAAGAGAAGAAAAAAAGCAATGGATTGTAATGAACCTATAAACACAGAAGGTATTTCTACTTTTGTAATTATATTTTTTATGTGTGTGTGTGGTAGACTATGTGCTACTTCTTTGGAAATTGAGTCAGTTTTGAGCTTCATGTCAGAAGTGAGAAATTAATTCTAACAAATATATTTTTCCTCCTAAGTTAACTCCCGTAAGTATAGTTTTTGTAAACCCATTTATGTTAAGGGACAGGGATGCATTACTGGATTGTCTGTCTAGTGTGTCGAAGGTCCTGGCTTTGATCTCCCACGCTGAACCAAATAAACAAACAAAAAGCTAAATGAATGTCTTAGAGGCATCATGTACTTAAAGTAACCACCTGAGCTTTGAAGTTAGACACTGCTTGTGTGATCTGGGCAGATCACTTCATAGTAATTTAAAATGCCCTGTCTTTTGAGTAGTGTTGAGAGTTGCCATGCAGGGTGGGGTGTATTGTGAGTCTTGAGATCTTAGGGATCTTGTTTTCTGTAAACAAGTCCTATGTTTTTTATTTTTATCGAAGTCATTTGACACTGTTTGCTTCCTTAGGATATTATTTAGCTGACTGGCTGGGATTAAAGGTGTGCTGTTCTTAACCAAGTCCGTCCTTCACTCTTTTTCTCTCTCCTCTTTATAGTTTCTTTCCTCAGTCCCAACAGTCTTCCTTCTGCTTTTGCATTATCCAGATTCCATTATCTTCTCTCTCTCCACTTAAACATCTTTTCCACACTTTGCATTGTCCCCTTCTTACTTTCTGACCTGAACAAAACGCATGAGCATGCGCATACATACGCACACATGCAAGTGCACACACATATTCTTAGATTCTGCATATGACAGTAAATATGCAATATTTGTCTTCTTGAGTGTGGCTTATTTCACTTAACACAACCATCTTCCATTTCACTTCCCCATAAATTTCATGATTTCACTTTTTCTTTATGACTGAAAGAATTTTCACTGTGCATGTAGTATAGTTTTCTTATGCTTCATGTATTGATGGGCATCTAGTCTCATTACATTTTTTAGCTGTTGTGAAGAAAGCAGTGATAACCACGGATGTGCAAATATTTCTGTGGTACCTTGACTGAATGCCCTTCAGGTGGTATGGCAGGTTTGCATGGTAGCTCTATCTTTAGCGTTTTTGGGGGCCTCCATGCTGACATCCGCAGTAACTGTGAAAGTTTACTGTTTAAATTGTATACCTAAAAGGGTTTGCACTTTCACTTTCCCTTTAAATATTTTTATTTTCCTTAATCTGAAAGTAAGGTTATTAGATCAACCACATAGCTGCTTACTGATTAGTCTCAATGGATGGGAGCTTCTGAATCTGAAAATGTTATAAATATGAAGAAATTGATATTTTCCCTTTACTTGAGAAATCTGTCTCCAGGTGTTGGCAATAACTTACCTATCATAATTTTTAGGGTACATACATTTTTCATTTTAACATGATGGCATACTATCATGTAAAGTATGTTCACATTATGGCATACTATAGTTTGTTGGCTTCGTGATTTTGAAGTACAAAATACTATGGTGTTGCATATGGTCAGTGAGGATACAGAAGAGATGTGGAGAATAGAGAAAGCATGGTATTTTCCAGGTGCTTTTGAGAGAGAAAAGAACAAGGTACAAAGAATGGTAAGATAATAGTACCCAGTAACCAAGTAACAATTTTGCTTTATGTTGTATTCTTGGGACACAATGGTCATTTAAACAGGAAGACAGTCATTGAAACATTTGTTTAATCCTCTTTATTACTTTCTTTTTAAGTAAGGGAAATTCAGTTTCTGAAAGGGCAATATAAAGCAGCAATTGCACAGCCACAGATGGAGTGTAAATAAGCCAAGATTGTCCTAAGGCATATCAGATACTCTTTGGTAATCAATTTGTGTTCAGTAGAACTTTACATTGATATATTGTAATATAAAATTGGTTAAAAAATTAAAATTGTGCTATAGGAAGTGTTAGAGTGAGTTTTACAGAACAGCCAGTGTGCAACGCAAACATCCAATCCACAACACTGGGCTGCTGAGATGCCGCAGTGGGAAAGGAGCTCTCACAAAGTCTGCTGACCTGAGCTGACCCCAGGTCCCACATGATGGAAAAAGAGAATCAGTATTATAGCCATGCACACCTCTATAAATAAATAAATGCAATGGTTTAAACTTTAAATAATTTAAATTATGTTAAAATTCACATTTATTCTCTTATGAACATTGTATAAATTACCTTAGTGCAGAGTGTCTACTGAGTTGATTTGCTACTTTGTTTTTTGTCTAGACTCTAATTCCTGGAATAGGCTTTATTGCCAATTCTTTCATTATGCAAAACCCTTTGAAATTCACTGAACAGAATTAAAAACCATCCATTTACTTACTTGAATTCCAAGAGGTTCATTTCATGCCGATAATCTCCCTGGACGATCTTTAAGTTTGAGGTGTGCTCAGAAGAGGATGCCTCTATCTTTCCTAAGAGCTGCATTACCTAAGGGAAGTACAGGATGTCTATGTGTGAGAACAAAGACATTGACACACATACACACTGTTTCTTTCTAATGAAGCCAGAGCGCATTGCATTAGAAAATGAGCCTCCTGTCAGAAGAACAAGTGGGCCATCCTACACAATACCAAATAGGAGTAGAAAAGAAAGTCCCCTTGCTACATAATAATCCAAACACTAAACAGACAGAACAAAGAAAGAATATTAAAAGCTTCAAAGGAAAAAGACTAAGTATATATAAAGGCAGATCTATTAGAATTACATCTGGCTTTTCAATGTAGACTCTAAAATCCAGAAGGGCTTGGGTCCTTATGCTGTGGACTCAAGAGACCACATATGGCCGCCTAGACTACGATACCCAACAAAACTTTCAATCACTATAAAAGGAGAAAATAAGATATTCCATAATAAAGTCAAATTTAAACAATATCTATTTACAAATCCAGTCCTACAGAATATGCTATAAGGAAAAATCCAAACCAAGGAGATTAACTACAGACACAAAAACACAGGCAATAGGTAATTTCACATCAACAAAACTAAAAGAAGGAACACACACACAAACACAACCACCACCACCACCACTGACAACAACAGCAAAATAACAGGAATCATCAATCATTGTTCGTCGATATCACACAATATCAATGGCCTCATTCCCCCTCACTACAAAGATTAACAAAATGGATTTGAAAACAGGACCCATCCATTTGCTGCATTCAAGAAACACACCTCAATATCAAAGATAAACATTATTAACTTAGGTTAAAGGATTGGAAAAGATATATTCCAAGCAAATGGACCTGAGAAGGAAGTTGGTATACACAACAAAATAGACTTCAAACCAAAATTAATCATAGAATATGGGGAATGACACTACATATTTATCAAAGAAAACATCCATTTCAATTCTCAACATCTATGCCCAAATACAAAGCCATGTTTGTAAAGGAAACACACTGGCAGTGGCGGACTTTAATACCCCCACTCTCACCAATGAACAGGTTTTCCAGACAAAAACTAACCAGAGAAATGCAGGATCTAACACATGTTCTGAACCAAATGAACCTAACAGATATTTACAGAATATTTCATTCAAATACAAAAGAACATACATTCTTCTTAGCACAGAACTTACCTCCCAAATTGACCACATTCAAAGAAAGTCTCAATAAACACAAGAAAGCTGAAATAACACCCTGCATCCTTCAGACTACATGGATTAAAGCTGGATATCATCAAGAACAGAAAACTTGCAAATTCATAGAAACTGGACAACTCACTACTGAATGATAAATGGGTCAAGACAGAAATAAAGAAATTAAAGATTTTTCAGAGTTCAATGAAAATGAATAGAAAACATACCCAAACTTATGGGGCATAATAAAAGCCTTGCTAAGAGAGAAGTTCTTAGCACTAAGTACCTACATAAGAAAATTGGAGAGCTCAGACTAGCAACTCAACAGCAGACCTGAAAACTCTAAAATAAAAAGAAATAACACACACAAGAGTACTGAATGGAATACAATTATCAAATTGAGAACTGAAGTCAATAAAATAGAAACAGAGATAACAGTACAAAGAATCAATGAAACAAAGAGTTGGTTCTTTGGGAAAATCAACAACATAGACAACGCTTATCAAAATTAACTGGGAGATACAAAGATAATATTCAAATTAATAAAATCAGAAATGAAACGAGGGTTATAGTAACAGACCCCAAGGAAATCCAGGGAATCATAAGGACATACTTTAAAAACCTGCATTTCAACAAATTGGAAATTCAAAAGAAATGAATAATTTTCTCATTAGGTATCACTTACCAAAGTTAAATCCAGATCACACAAACAATTTAAATAGACCTACAATCCCTAGTGAAACAGAAGCAGTCATTAAAAATCTTCCAACCCAAAAAGGCTTAGGGCTAGATGGTTTTTAAGACAAGGTTGCCCATTCTATCCATATCTTTTCAATATTGTACTTGAAGTTTTAGCTAGAGCAATGAGACAACTGACATTCAAAGGGATACAAATTGGAAAGAAGTCAAAGTATCATTATTTCCAGATGACATGATAGTATACATACATACATATACATAAGTATACCCAAAAATTCTACCAGGGAATGTCTACAGCTGATAAACACCTTCAATAAAGTGGCAGGATACAAGATTAACTCGTAAAATCAGTAGCCCATGGGACTCAAAAAGAAATCAGAGTAACAACACCCTTCACAATAGCCTCAAATAGTGTAACTCCAGCCAAAGAAATGAAAGACTTGTATGACAAAAACTTCAAGTCTTTGAAGAAAGAAAGATCTCCCATGTTAATAAGTCAGTAGAATTAACATAGGGCCCATCTGACCAAAAGCAATCTACAGATTCAATGCAGTCCCCATCAAAATTCTAACACAGTTCTTTATAGACCTTGAAAACACAATTCTCAATGTCATATGGAAACACAAAAAACCAGGATAGTTAAGACATTTTGAATAATAAAAGAATTTCCAGAGATAATATCATCCTTATTTCAAGCTCTACTACAGAGCTACAGTACTAAAAACCACATCATAAAAACAGATATGTTGATCAATGCAACCCAGTTGAAGACCCCGCCATAAATTTACACATCTATGGGTACCTGATTTTTTAAATATATGTAAAGAATCCAGAAATACACACTGGAAAAAGACAGCATCTTCAATAAATGGTGCTGATTAAACTGGAGGTCTGTGTGTAGAAGAATGTGAATAGAGCCATGTCTGTCACAATACTCAAGTCAAGATGGATCAAAGACCTCAACATAAAACCAGATACACTGCACCAGATAGAGGAGAAAGTGGGGAATAAACTTGAACTCATAGGCACAGGAGAAGATTTTCTGAATAGAATCACTGTTAGCACAAGTGCTAAGATCAAAAATTAATAAATGGGACCTCATGATACTGAAAATCTTCTGTAAAACAAAGAACACTGTCAAACAGACAAAACAACAGCCTGCAGAATGGGAAAAGATTTCTTTTTTTAACCAACTCTACATCTGATAGAGAGCAAATATTCAAAATATATAAAGAGCTCTAGAAGCTAGATATCAAAAAAATCAAATAATCCAATTAAAGTGTAGTAGAGATATAAATACAGAATTCTCAGTAGAAGAAGCTCAAATGCTGAGAAACACTTAATGGCATGTTCAACATCCTTAGTTGATATGGGAGGTGCTGTATCCTGTGAATATGTTTTATTGCCATTGGTTAATAAAGAAACTGCTTTTGGACAATGGCTTAACAGAGTAAAGCCAAGCTGAAAGAGATATATATAGAGAGGAGGCAGAATTAGGTAGAAGCCATGGAGCCTCCAGAGAAGGAAGATGCCAGCCACCAGAAGTTGATGGTAGGCCATGAGCCTCATGATAAAATATAAAATAATAGAATTGGATTAATTTAAGATATAAGAGTAAGCCAGAAATACACTTAAGTTACTGCCCAAACAATATTGCAAATAATATGGTTTCTGAGTAATTATTTCAGGTCTGGGCAGCTAGGAATGAACAAGCAGCCTCCACCAACAAATGTAGCTAGAAACAAATGCACAGCCTCCACCCAACACTTAGTTATCAGGGAAATTCAAAGCAAAATTTATTTGAGATTCCATCTTACACTTGTCAAAATGGCTAAGATTAAAAACACAAATGACAGCTCATGCTGGCAAAGGTGTGGAGCAACGGGAAACATCCTTCACTCTTGGTGCAAACTTGTACAGCCACTATGAAAATCAATGTGGTAGTTCTTAGAAAATTGGCAACTGATCTACGTCAAGACCCAACTATGCGACTCTTGTGACACTGCATCCTACCACAAGTACACTTGCTTAACCATGTTCACCACTACTCTATTAATAATAACCAGAAACTGGAAACTACCTAGGTGTCATTTAAAAATATGGTACATTTACACAATGGAGTACTACTCAGATGTTAAAAATGAAATCATGAAATTTGCAGGCATTCTGGGTGAGGTAACCCAGACTTAGGAAGACAAATATGGTATGTATTCACTTCTATGTGCATTTTATCTGTGAAGGAACTAATAGTCAAACTACAATCAAACCTAGAGAGGTTAGAAAAAGAGGAGCGGTATGGGGGGTATGGATCTCTCTGGGAAGATTTTTGGTTGGACTGGGGGCAGCTAGGAATGGGAGAAGGAGGGATCAGGTAGGGAGGGACAGAGGGTTAGAGTGTAGGGAGAGACAGCTAGAATTAGGGGATTAGGGGACATTACCTATTACAATGTAAACTTCCTGGAATCTATGAACGTGACCCTAGAGAGGACTCCTAGTAATAGAAGATGTGGAGTGTGAACTGGCCATCTTTTGTAATCAGACAAGGCTTCCAGTGGTGGACTAAGTTACATTTGGTCGAATTTTTAGCTGAGTAGTCATGAGCTCACCAACTCCAGCCAGACTTGGAAGAAACAAGCATAGGGCCAAACTATTCCCTCTGAATGTGGTTGATGGTTACATGTTATAGGCTGAGAGGCTGCTGGCACTGGAAATGGCACCAGGATTTATCCCTACTGCTTGTACTGGCTTTTTGGTATCCTGTTTTTTTTTTTTTTTTTTGGATGTATACTTTGCTCAGCCTAGATGTAGTGAGGAGGACCTTGACCTTCCACAAAGCAATGTGCCTTATTCTCTCTGAGGATTAGCTGCGGGTGGGGTGTGAGAGTGTGTGGAGGGGATGGGAGGAGGGGAGGGAATGGGAACTTGGATTTTTTTTCAAGACAGGGTTTCTCTGTAGCTTTGGAGCCTGTCCTGGAACTAGCTATTGTAGACCAGGCTGGCCTCAAACTCACAAAGATCCGCCTGCCTCTGCCTCCTGAGTCCTGGGATTAAAGGCATGTACCACCATTGCCCTGCTGGATTGGTATTTTTTTTAAAAAATCTAATAAATTAAAAAAATAAAATGAAGTGTAAGTGAAAAAAAGTCCCCCTGCCACATAATAATTAAAACACTAAACATATAGAATAAAGAAAGAATATTAAGAGCTGTAAAGGAAAAATGCCAAGTAACAAACATATAAAGGCAGACCTATCAGAATTACATTTGACTTCTCAATGGAAACAATGAAAGCCAGAAGGTCCTGGTCAAGTGTTATGCAGAAATCAAGAGACCACAGATGCCAGCACAGACTCCTATACCTATATGCTTCTGGATTAATCCAACATATATATTTTGAAAATGCCTTGACTTCAAAATTTAAGCCAAAAGATATGTTTCATTGAAGAAGAGGTTTTGCTTTTGTTTCTACAGGAAATGAAAGGCTGTGGATTCATTCTGGGTTAAGAAAGATCAGGTTTGATCAAGGAAGACCCACTGAAAAATCTCTGATAGGAGCAGATGGCCCACATGATCCAATATTTCAGAAGACCTCAGTTGGAGTTTCTACATCCAGAACAATCTCAAGACTGCTGGCTGAGATGATCAAGGCTCACAGAATATTCTAGTCAGGACTTGACCATAATTCTAAATTTTCTTTAGGTTCTCCTAAGATTGCCACTGCCTCCAATCAGTATTAAGTATCCTAGTAAACTGTGCCCACATTCCCATAAAAATGGATTGTGGATGTTTGTCTTTGTTTAGAGTGTTAGTTACAAGTTGTTAAGGATAATGGCCAGGGAAAAAAGCTAAACAAAGGAGATAAGATTCAGAGTTTTTGTTTTGAAAAAAAGTACTGTAGGACAATGGTCTTGTACCCTGTAAAGATTTGTCACTGTATTAGTTCAATAAAATGCTGATTGGCCAGCAGCCAGGCAGGAAGTATGTGTGGAGAGGAAAGGCTCAGTCTGCAATTGTCACCCAGATGCAGATGATGCAAGATGAGAATGTCCCACCGATAAAAGGTAATAAGCCACATGACTCACAGACAAGAATTATGGATTAATTTAAGATGCAAGAGTTAATAAGAAGGCTAAGATAATAGGCCAACCATTTTATAATTAATGTAGACCTCTGTATGTTTCTTTGGGACTGAATAGCTATGGGACCAGGCAGGAGAGAAACTTCTATCAGCACATCAAGAGGAAATCTCAATACTGAACATCTATGCCCCAAATACAAGGGCACCCTCATATGTAAAAGAAAATACTGCTAAAGTTTAAATCACTCTTTAAACCCCACACACTAACAGTGGGAGACCTCAACGACCCTCTCTCACCACTGGACACGTCTGCCAGACAGAAATTTAACAGAGAAATAAGGGATCTATCAGATGTTATGACTCAAATGGACTTAACAGACATATGAAGAACATTCCATTCAAACATAAAAGAATATACCTTCTTCTCAGCACCTCATGGAACCTTCTCAAAAATTGATCACATACTAGGCAACAAAACAAACCTCAACAGATACCAAAAAAGGGAATAACTCCATGTATCTTATCAGATTGCTATGTCTTAAAATTAGAATTCAATAGCAACACTAATTCCAGAAAGCCCACAAACACATGGAAATTAAACAATGCTCAACTGAAGCATCAATGGGCCAAGGAAGATATAAAAGAAGAAATTAAAATGTCCTAAAATTTAATGAAAATGACCATACAACATACCCAAATTTATAGGACAAAATGAAAGCACAGTTGAGAGAGAAGTTCATAGCACTAAATGCTTACATAAAGAAACTGAAAAAAACCTACACTAGTGAGTTAACAGAACATTTTAAAACTCTAGAACAACAACAACAAAAAAAGCAAACTCACCCAGGAGGATTAGAGAGCTGAAATCAACAAAATAGAATCAAAGAAAACAATACAAAGAATCAATGAGATAAAGAGTTGGTTCTTTGAGAAAAAGCAACAAAATAGACAAACCTTTATCCAAACTAATCAAAATGCAGAAAGAGAATTTCTAAATTGACAAAATCAGAAATGAAAATAGGGACATAACAACAGACACGGAGGAAATCCAGAGAATCATCAGGTCACACTTTAAAGACCTGTACTCTACAAAAATGGAAAACTTAAAGGAAATGGACAATTTTCTGGATAAATATCACTTACCAAAATTAAATCAAGACCAGATAAGCAAATTAAACAGACCTATAGCTGATAAAGAAAAAGAAATAGTCATCAAAAGTTTTCCAAACAAAAAAATCCCAGGACCAGATGGTTTCAGCACAGAATTTTACGAGATTTTCAAAATAATAATAATAATACCAATACCCCTCGAATTGTTCTACACAATAGAAAAAGAAGGAAACTCTTTTTACAAGACTACAATTTCCCTGATACCCAAACCATGCAAAGCCATTACTAAGAAAGAAGATTACAGACCAATCTCTCTCATGAACATTGATGCAAAAGCACTCAATAAAATACTGGCAAACCAAATTCAAGAATACATCAGAAAAATCATCCACCATGACCAAGTAGATTTCATCCCAGAGTTACTGGGATGTTTCAACATATGAAAATCTGTCAGTGTAACCCAACATATAAAGAAACTGAAAAAAAAAAAAAAAACCTCACATAATCATCTCATTAGACACTGAAAACGTTCTCAACAAAATACAACATCCCTTCATGATTAAGGTCTTGGAGAGAGCATAATTTCTCAGAAAATTAGAAAACAACCTGTCTCAAGACCCAGAAATATCACTTTTGGGTATATACCCAAAGGATACTCAGTCATACCACAAGGACATATGCTCAGCTATGTTCATAGCAGCATTATTTGTCATAGCCAGAACCTGCAAACAACCTGAATGCCCCTCGACTGAAGAATGGATAAGGAAAATGTGTACATTTACACAATGGAGTCCTACATATCAGAAAAAAAATGACATCTTGAAATTTGTGGGCAAATAGATGAATCTAGAAAATATCCGATTGAATGAGGTAACCCAGGCTCGGAAAGACAAATATAATATGTAGTCACTTATAAGTGACTTTTAGACATAAAGCAAAGAAAAACCAGCCTACAATTCACAATCCCAGAGAACCTAAACAACAAAGAGGACTCTAAGAGAGATACACATGGATCTAATCTACATGTGAAGTAGAAAAAGACAAAATCTCCTAAGTAAATTTGGAGCATGAAGACCATTGGAGAGGGTAGATGGGGAGTGAGAAGAAAGGGAATGGAGCAGAGAAAAATATATGGTTCAATAAAAACAATTTTAAAAAAGAATAGTTTCCAGGGGAACTCCTTTGCAGGCAGGAGTTGAAGGCAGCCAGGAAGTGAGGAAATGCAGTCATGATGGAAACAGCTCATCCTCACAGTGGTAGCCTTTCCTGAGACACGGGGCCACTTATTTGTTGGTTTGACTGATTGAACTCATAATGTATATGAATGAGCTTCAGATTAAACTCACTGGAAGTAAAGGCTTATCTTTTCTGACCAGACCCTTTGATGACCTCTCTGTCAACTTATTGCTAGTAGAAACAGTAGTTACAAAGTAGTCACCTTACAAAGTAGTCACCTACAAAGCCCACCTCTTTCCATTACCTTCACATCCAAGTTCTTGGAAAGCGTTTCTAGGGCAGAAAAGAGGTCTTGGAATGATTTTTCAACTTGTCGGCACTCGTGCCTGATCAACTGGATGTCTCCGGAAAGCTTCACAATGCTTGAATCACATCTAGTGCCAAGATGGATATCTGTGTGAGATCAGCAAGCTCATGTGATCGTAAACTGTAAGCAGGTTCTGCGCACTCACATGTCATCCACATTTCCCCATGCTGGCAGATGTGGGGCATGCAGAGACTGAGAAACTAGTGTGATCACACACTGAGGTGCTGTGGGAGCACTCCAGTGAGTGGAGGAAATGTTACATTTTAGCTGTAGGGATTTTTCTTTTTCTTTCTTTTTTTAAGACAAGGTCTCACTGTGTACCTCTGGATGGCTTGGAACTTGCTTTGTAGACCAAGCTGGCCCTGATCAGGGAGACAGAGCTGCTTTCTCTTCCCAGTGCTGGAATTAAAAACATGCACCAAAATGCCTGACTAAAACTGAGTGTTTTTCTTTGTTCATATTTTTATATATGGGTTAAACTAATATGTACGAGTTACCCAGTAAGACGGTAGAGCTAATGGGCCAAGCAATGATTTAATTAATACAGTTTCTGTTTATTTATTTTGATTCTGAGCAACTGGGATGAACAAGCAGCCTCCCTCCTACAAATTGGCACCAACCTGGTAGACTAAATCCATGTAAAACCTGACAGAGCTTAAAAAGGAATTCTAGACACAAAAAAATCAAAGTTTATTCAATTTCTTTTCAGCTGGTGGCTTGTCATAGCTCCATTAAGAAAAGTTTTCCTGATTCAGCCATTAAAAAAAGCCATATGGTTTTAAAATGTGGCTTCCTGGGCATGCTGCCAGTGTGAACTCTGGCTCTGGAGAATTTGAATGGCATTTGTGGGCTCAGGTGTTTGTGTGCCCACTTGGGGTCAGGAGGAAAGTAGCTGAGACCAGGCCCACAGCTCAGTTCTCCCTGCCTGGGCAGGCGGTGGGATCAGGTCTACTAGGTGTGCCCAAGCAGGAGAGCATGGCAGATTCCTGCCGCCATGCACAGAGGTGTTTCCAGGCCACACAGTGTGCCGCATGGCAGATTTAGCTATTACACAAAGATAGCAGTAGTGGTGCTTTCACCATATTAAAAAGTGGAGAGAGGTGGAGCCAGCATCCAGAGCAGCTGCAACCAAGCTGCTTACCATTTGAAAAGTTCTTCAAGACAGTAGAGAATTACAGATAACACAGCAAGGACAGATTCAGACATAAAAGAACTCAAAATGGTTCACAGTGTTGGATAAATGTATGTAAGCCTGGGACAGAGAAAAAAAAAGTATAAAGAGTTATCTAAAGAAGTAAATGGTTTTAAAAAAGGGTAAAGAGACAGAGTACAGATAGTCATAGATTAAAAGGAGTAAAAATAATCAGCCAGTAAAAATGGAAAATTCACAGAGAGTATGGATTATGTATATTATTGTGTTTTCTTTGAATTTTTGACTGTGAAGGAGTTAAGTACAGAGAGACATTTCATTTAGCCATTAAACCAAACCAGCATATATGTTCTAAAAGTATTATGACTTCCAAATTTGAGTCTAAGAATATGTTGCTTTGGAAAAGAGGTTCTTCTTTTGTTTCTACAGAAGATGAGAACCTGTGAATTGCTTCCAGACCAATATGACCCCTGAAAGATCGCTGTGAATCTGTGAATACCCCAAAAATATCCTTAAAAATTACTTCACCCAATAAACAGCAGGAAGAAGTTTGGAGAGAAAAAAACTACACCCATATTCCCAAATAGTGTCTATAAATGTTTGTTTACATTTAAAGGGGGATATGCAATAGAAATGTTTTATATGGATCTTGTTTACAAATTTAAGGTCAATTTTGTTGTATGCATATTTCTGCTCTTGATTAAGGTATTATGATTGTGTAGTTCATTTAAAAATGTAATGTAAAATTAAAATATAGGTTAATAGATAATCATCTGTAATAATCAAGCTTGTAGTCATGTTAGTTAGATTTTCTAGATGTTTAGAGATATATTTCAGTTAGATAGGCATTCTTCAAATTTTTCAGAGACCTTCAGAATATGGTATTTAAAATGTTTAAGAACTTAGGACTTTTACTGACAGTGAGACACATCTGCAGCACAAAGCTACTTCAAGAGGAAGATGGGCATTGAAGAGGCTCCATATGGAGTTGGTTAGTTATTTGGGCAAGAAACTGCTCCTGCCTGGACTGCTTAACTGGAAGTGCAGGACCTGCAGAGAAATGACTGCTAAACTTGCCTAAACGTAAGATGATACTTAGGGGTTCCAGCTTCATGAAAGAGTCTGCAGACATTCTGCAGGATACAGAAGAAAGTGACTGACAAAGTGCTAATATAGGCAGAACTGTCTTTGAAATTTCCTGCTTCATGGAAAAGTCTGCTGGATATTATGGGCTGAAGATGAAAGCCCCAATGATACAAAAGAACTCTGTGTGACTATGCAGGAAGGGAGATGTCTCTGTCAATTCTAGAGTTTTAGAAGTTGCTTGATTGCACTTCCTGCTTACTCACGTAATATTATTTCCCTTCTCTGATCTTCGATGGGATTGAAGACTAGAGAGTTGTAGTTACTTTCCTCTCATGACTTGGTCAAGTTATTTATTATATAAGACTTAAACTCATTAGGGTAGGATAATTATTGAATATATTTATTCTTATTGTATATAATTTTGTATTAGGCTTAGAACTCTCTTATTTAAACAAAAAGGGGAGGTGCTGTAGGAAACCCTTAGTAGCCCTTAAGTTACCTGCCCACTGGGGCGTGGCATCATACTATTTATGCTGATGTAAAAGATGTGTCCAACCTCTTTTCTGGCTGTGTGATTTGGTTGCTCTTCTTCGTTCCAGCAGAGGATATTGATTTGTGAGTCTACCCCTAAATAGATAACCTTCTATTATTCTCAATTCTGAGCTAGTGTGGGATTTCTTTTAAGCATCCTTCTTCAGTGGAAATGTTGTTTTCCTTTTAAATTTTCCATTAACACTGAGATATTGATGGAGACATGAGCAAAATTTCTTTAATCTGTCTTCTCTCAACTTTCATTCTCAAAATATGTGATTATTGCTTTTAATCACCAAATTAATATGATTTATCATTTTTTTAAAATCCAAGTTTGCCCTTAGTTCTAAAGAGCCTAACATGACCACCCACAGGTGCTGCTACAGGTCATAAGTCCTGTGCACACTCACCCTTCTCTGAGCTCTGTGCACACTCACCCTGCTCTGTGAGCCCTGCACACACTCACCCTGCTCTATGAGCCCTGTGCACACTCACCCTGCTCTGTGAGCCCTGTGCACACTCACCCTGCTCTATGAGCCCTGTGCATACTCCCCTTCTCTGTTTTGCTCTCAAGATTAATCTATCAGGAAAGAGAACATCAGAGGAAACTATACAACAAAAACAGAAGCATTTAGCTTTTAAACTACTAATACACTGTGGTGGAGAAGGGAAAATTTAAAGTATTGGAATGGTAATTAAGTATCAAATATTAAGGCTGATTTATGAAATAGTAAAGTGTTTGCTAAGAATTATGTTAAAATAATTAACAACGTTGCCTATGCCAAAATACTAATTGGAATTAAAATCAATGCTTATGGAAAGACAATAATCAAGATGATCTAGCTCATCATTAGTCATGTTTCTGACAAAAACACAGAAAAGAAGCAGGAGAGGGAGAGTAAATTTATGTCTGATGGCTTCTAGCCAGAGTTTTTCTCAGATAACCAAATAGATTTCAGAAATTTTCCATAGAAATTAGACATTCAAGAAAAAATATGACCTTGCCCTGAAGTTACTAAAGATTGAGGATGGAAGTTTCAGAAAATGTTGGCAACAATAGGCTTGGTTGGTAAGTACCTGTATATGCAGGTCCTTGAGAGGGGGAGGTAAGGGATCAGTGGTTTCAGCCAGCATGGGACACACGCAAGACTCTGTCTAGGGAGAGAGAAGTGTGGGGGCAGAAAGAAAGAAAGCAGGTCGGTAGGAGAGCATGTGTTGAGCCTGTGGGAAATCCCTGGGGTTTGATCCCCTGCACCAAAATAAATAAATAAATTTAAAATTAAATTGGAGCAAAGGAAAAAGAATGTCATATGTTCTTGATGTTATTCTACTGGGCTCTGTTACTTTTTAAAAATTCTGTGTGTGTGTGCGCATGCACACGTATATGTGCATGTGTGCATGTGCATGTGTGTGCGTGTGTGCATGTGTTCACGTGTGTGCATGCGTGTGTGTTCGCATGTGGAGATTTAGAAGCCAGTTCTCCCCTTGCACTCTGGGTTTTAGCACTTGCACTCAGGTCTCTGGGCTTTCACTGCAGACACCTGTACCCACTGAATCATCTCTTAGCCCTTGGTTACTTTGAATCCATTTGTTCTTTGACTTATATGCAAACCAGAATTTATAACAACAAAATAACAGACTTTTATCTGGTGTTATCATTTCAACACAAAACTGAACCAAGTCATCTTTTATTCAAAGGGAAGTATTTGAATTATGTTTTTCAAAAAAAATATTTAACTAGGGCCTTAAGTTCACTGGTGATTATCTTATTAATTCCATGTATAACTCATCCAAATCTAAAAGTTCTTTCATATCAGATGTTGCCTAATAAATATATAGAAGGAAATGTAAATAGTGTATTCCTTTACTTGTATATAGTATACAATATCTGCGTCCCTGGGTTGTCAGTTAATTTTTCTTTGTTGACTTTCTAACCAGAGTCTTATTTCTAGGACAATACTGAATTTTCAGCGACACTTCTGAACTGCAGAGTCTCTGCTAGTGCCACACACTCATCTGTGCTGGAGGACAGGAAATGTCCGGGACTCCGCACCTATCCCTACCCTTCCACTGCCCTTTGGAGTGCCTGTGCGTCCTGGTTAAGATCCCACAGACTTCCTAGCTGTGATAATGTTTGAGACCTTCTGCTTCTTTGTCCCAACTGCCTCTGCTGAATAACGGGGAACAGGTATTCAATCAAACCTCAGACATAAAAATTGGTTATTTTCCTAAAAATTTTGACATGTATTTCACAGATTAATTCATTGATGTGGGAGTGTCATGTATCAGTCTGTTGATTTCGTTGGTTAAAATAAAGAAACTGCTTGGCTGGTCCTGATAGGTTAAAACATAGGTGGGAGGAGTAAACAGAACAAAATGCTGACAGGAAGAGGAAGTGAGCTCAGAAATCATGCAGCTCTGCTCAGAGACGCCAGGCTCCTCTCTTGCAGGCAGACGGGATAGCTCTGCGCTCTGAGGCACACGTGCGATGAAGCTCCTACTCGGGATGGACGTAGGCTAGAATCTTCCCGGTAAGCGCATCTTGGGGTGCTTGCAAACCTGATTTGAAATGGGTTAGACCAGGTGTGAGAGTTAGCCCGTAAGAGGCTAGAGCTAGTGGGCCAAGCAGTGTTTAAATGAATACAGTTTGTGTGTTGTTATTTCGGGCATAAGCTAGCCAGGCGGCCGGGGTGTTGGGGACGCAACCCCACCGCCGCTTCTATTTCAACAATTAATGTTGATTCATGTAGTCATCCCATAGAGTCTGTTTTCCTGTGTCTGTCCTCTGCCCTGGATATTCAAGGCTAGTGACTGAGTTCAGGCCCTACCACCTCTACCCTGCATTGCTAAACAGATCCTGCACCCTCTTGGTGTATGCTCCACCAATTCAGGTATTATTAGAACGCCACAACATATACCATCCTCTTTCCAAAAATCCTCGATTTCTGTTTACAACCTTCCACATGGAGTTCAAACCCTTTACTTCAGCCCACAAGGTCCCTTGTTTATCAACTTTGGTTGTTTCGTTAGCATTATCTTCCATCTTTTCTTAGATGCATACTCCAGAGTATCATAACCAGAATACTCTCCTCCTGGGCAGGCAGGAATATGCCTCAGCAGGCCTCCCTTTCTTCTTTTCCACACATTTTCCTTCCTGTGTGAAATGTCTTTCTCATCTTTCTTAGTTCATTATTGCAGGTCTTTCAAAACTCATTCTTAGTATTGGATCCTTGGAGCAGCCTCTTCTGCCCAGTGTGGTTTCAACATGGCTGTGGCATACCAGGCATTCAGGATGGTGTTATCCTCATTGGGGGCAAGCTGTTGACAGAGGTGGTTCTGCCAGGTGCACAGGAAAGAGCTACTGAGGGGCTGTGCTGCTGAGTCTTAGCTTGGCATATGGTAAATGATGAATGAGTTGGATGTGTTGTGGATTTTGTCTTTGGTTGTGTTGAGACTGGTACTCTGGAAGCCATGACGCTCACTGTGTAGAACAGGCTGTCCTTGAGCTCACAGCTCCACCTGCTTCTCCCTCCAGAGTTCTGAGTATGAATGGATTTTTACTTAATTGACAGACTAGATACCTAGGATTCTCTGATTTAACTCTGTATCCTCCCAAAACTAAGTGTTTTCAGTGCGATAGCATCAGCTGAGGCAACTGGCAGGCGTTAGATCACTGGAGTGCTTCCCGTGGTGAACCAAATGAAGGCCCTCAAGGACATCTTCAGGTTTCTGCCACACAAGAACACTGTTTATTCCCCCTGGAAGATGTAGCCCTCACAAGGCAATGGCACTTGCTGTCCTGGGGTATGGATTCCCATCCCAGCCTCTGCAATTGTGAGACCTTGAGTTTTTGTTCTTATAAATACCTAGTTTCAGGTATCCCGTGACAGCTGCATAAGCAGACTAAGGGAAGTTTGACTTGAGTGTCAGTCATCTGAGTCTCATGGTAATTTACATTTTGGAAAGAATAAGATGAAGTTGGAAAATTCAAAGAACGAAGAAATAGATCTGACAGAATATGTAAAGGTGGAAGACACCCATGCTAATGGCCTCTCAAGTAATTTCTCATGTGTCTGTCAGGCCAGTCCACACAGTGTCAACACCTAACTTCTGGTATGTCCGTCAGTGTTTCTACCACTAGCATTATCTAGACTGTTTTTTTTTTCCTGTTTCATACACTATTATTAACTCTTGATTTAAATGTCTCATATAAAAGATGTTACTCAGAACTCATCTGTTTGGCTGATTTGTATGTAATCATTGCATACTTTAAATCCATTATTTCTCTTAATACAATGCATGTGGGGATTTTGTGTTATGTTGGTATTCCGAGTATAACTGTTAACATCTGGGCAGTTGAAGACTGTAAAGACAAGACCTTGGCTACTTCCACTAGCCCCAAACTGGATATTCTCTAGAAGAATTCATGGAACTGAAAGCAAGCATCAGACTTTCAAAGTTTTATGAGTCAGTTTCTCAACTACAGGTCATCCACTTAGCTCATCTTTTAAAATGGGAAACTCTGCTGAGAGGAATTCTGTGGACAGCTGTGGCTGTTAGACGGCCAAACACACTTCTCACCTTGCTACTCTTCCTCGAAGGTCTCCAACTCCTTGTAGGTGTTTGATGCTTAGATCCTGCACGGCAAAGTTAGTTCCTGTAGCCACCTGGTCTCGAATTCTTATTTGGTCTTCTAGGATCTGTAATTGTTAGTTAAGACCATCATTAACTTCACAATACTCATGGTAAGAGAACATCACTAAAATGTAAATTGTGGTTAAGCAGATGGGGAAAGGGAAAGGGAGGGGGAGGGAGGAAGAGAGGAAGGGAGAAGGAAGGGAGAGAGAGAGAGAGAGAGAGAGAGAGAGAGAGAGAGAGAGAGAGAGAGAAAGTTGTATTAACTAAGGGAAGCTGATAAAGTGCTGCCAGGGGCTAATGAAGTCGTAATAATTTCTGAACACTAGCCAGAAAGCAAGGCTTTATGTCAAATCTCTCAATGGAAAAACATTGGCATCTACTATGAAAATCAGTTTGGCTGTTCCTTAAGAAGCTGGAACAGATCCTCCTCAAGATCCAGCTATACCACTCTTGGGCACATGCTCAAAGGACTCTCATCCTGCTACAGAGACACTTGCTCCCGTGTCATTGCTGCTCTGTTCTTAATAACCAGAGACTGGAGACAGCCAAGATTCATCAACAGATGAATGGGTAATGAAGATGCCATACCTCTACACAATAGAATATTATTCAGTTGTTAAAAAATAAAATCATTAAATTCTCAGGTAAATATATGGAGCTAGAAAAAAAATCATCTTCAATGAGGAAATGCCCCCCCCCCCGCCAAAGACCAATGCGGTATATATTCCTTATATGTGGATGATAGCTTTTATTTTATTTTAAGTATTCAACAGGCATGCTACATCTATATAAGCACAGAGGTTAGGGATGGTGTAAGGGTCTAGTGGGGAGGGAAGGATCTCTAAAGGAAGGGAAACTAAAATATATGGTTATGAAGAGACATAGTGTAGATTAGAGCAGGAGGGTTGAGCAGAAACAAGGAGGAAAGGAGAAAGAGAGGAAACATGGGAGGACCAGTCAACAGCTAACACTAAGGGCCTTTGATCATATGGAAACCTACTAGAGTAGAGGCTTCTTACAATATCTATGTATCATCTATCTATCTATCTATCTATCTATCTATCTATCTATCTATCTATCTATCTATCTATCTATCAACAGATATGAAAGAAATTTAAAATAAGTCACCAGACAATGGAGGAGACAAAATCCAAACTAGACATCATTTTGAAAAGGGTCTACTCTATATTCCTTAGAGATTGTGAAAGAGCTCTTATGTGTGTTCAGATTTTATCCCTGTTAGTCATATCTCAAATGTGTTCTGGCATTTTTCCTGTAGTACCAAGTTGGCAGTGCTGAGAATAGTAGTTTTAAAATATTTTATATCAATTTATAACTATTAACTTAAAAATGAAAAAATACATATCCATTAAAAATAACATGTTAGTTGACAACTTCAGTGTAGACTGACAAACATTTAGTTGAGAAAAAGAGCATAGTACTTTGGAGAAAACAAATAACTTGTGATTTCTGGAAATGGTTGAATTTAATAAGACATTTAGCAATAAATAATCAGTATTTTTTTCTGAGAGAAAATCCCTGCTCTGTGGTGTTTGACTCCTTGCTGTGGAATATTAGTTTAACTATGTAAAGATGTGTTACATTTGTTTATATTGCAGAATATCACTGAATGTACAGATGTGTTGCATTTCCTTATTCTGCATTTGTTCAATTATGTAAAATGTGTACCTGTTTCACCTTGCCCACTAAGGTCTGACTGGTCTAATAAAAAGCTGAATGGCTAATAGCTAGACAGGAGAGGGATAGGTAGGGCCGGTAGGCAGAGAGGATAAGTAGTAGTAGGAGGAGGAATCGGGGCTAGAGAGAGACAAGGGGAAGAGAACAAGGGAGGAAGAGAGGTAGATGTCTGGGGCGAGCCAGCCAAGCAGCCACCAGCCAGCCAGACACAGAGTAGGACCTATAGAATGAAAGGTTAAAAGCCCCGAGGCAAAATACAGATAAAGAGAAACAGATTAATATAATTTATAAGAGCTAGTAGGACAAGCATAAGATTAGTGCGAGCATTCATAATTAATAATAAGTCTTCGTGCCATGATTTGGGGCGTGGTGGTCAGAGAAAGCCTGCTACAACTCTTCTTGTGGTACTAATATTTCCACTATGATTTCCATCAACCCTATGGTGTCACAGCACACAAAGGTGAGAAAAAAAATGCCTGAACTGTGTTTAAACTTGATAAATTTTACCAGGCAAAAGGAGTTTTTAAAAAGTGAACGATAGGAATGAAAAAGACCTTATATACCATGACAAAAGGTATCAATAATTTTGGTTACCTTGTAGTTGCAAAGCAGAATATTTGAATGTTTAACTTTATATGAAACATGTAAATGGACTTTAAAAACAAGATTAAAAACGCACAGGATCTAATCTACATGGAAAGTAGAAAAAGACAAGATCTCCTGAGTAAATTGGGAGCATTGGAGAGGGCAGAAGAGGAGGGAGAGAAAACACATAACAATAAAAACAATAAAAAATTTAAAAATGCCGCACAAGAAGCCATTACAAATTTTATTGCCTAGACCGGATCTAGCCAGCTGGGGTCCTCAAGGCTCTGCTAGCTAGGACCCTGCCTGGTGCCTTGTGGCCCCAGGCATGTGGGTCTTATTACAATAAGGCAATGTGTAGTGGAGAAACGGAGAGAGAGAAGTAAAATTGTTCTGCGGAAAGACTCGGAAAGGAAGAAATGAAGACAGTGAGGAGTTGATAGATGTGGGTGGGTTGCTTGCCGCCTGGGGCCGTGGTGAAGGGCAGTGAAGAGGAGAGAGGGGGATGTCTGTCCAGGCTGGGCTGCTGCCAAGGGCCATGGCAGGGTCCCTGGTCCTACAGTATCCAGGATCCGTGTTGATATCCACGGCTCCTGTTGCCGTTGAGTTCCAGGCTGATTCCAGTGGGCTAGGCCACCTCTTGGGTCCGTGTTTGGGTCCCTGATCCACACTGCCACTGGAGACTTACTGATCTGGGAGGCCTTTGCCGCCACCTGGGACCATGATGACAACCAGGCCTAGCCTGCTTTCGAGAACCACGTCTGAGTCTGCGGTCCTACAGTAGCTGAGGTCTATGTTGATGCCCAAGTCCCATGGTGCCACCAAAGGCCAAAGGAAGCCTGGGTTCTGGGCCACAGCCCGTGGCCTTGTTGCTTGTCCAGGGGCCATGCTGATACCAGAGCTATCTGATCTGAGTGGCTGGGGCTAACACTTGGAGACAGGATATTGACCGACCAAGTTACAGCCTGAGGCCATGTCTGGGTCGGTAGCCCTATAGCAGCCAGGGTCCAGATTGATGTATGTGACTCCTATTGCCCCTGAGTGCCTTTAGGATGCCCAGGGTCAAATCAGCCACCTGAATCCAGGTTGGTGTCCAAGGGCGGGGTCACATCCAGATCTGAGTGGCCTATATTGCTACACAAGGTCATGGTGGTGTCTGGACCAGACCTGCAGCTGAAAGTCAAGTCAGGGTCCTTGCTGATGTCTGAAACTCCTGTTACCTCCCAAGGCTGTACAGACACCTGAGTTCCAGAGCCATGTCAGTGTCTCAGGGCCATCCAGACCCAGGTGCTGCCAAGGACCACATCGGGGTCCATGGTCCTACCAGGGCTGGGGCCTGTGCTGAAGTCCAGATCCTGCATTGCCACCAAAGGTAACATAGAGACTCAGGGTTAGGGCCACAACCTAAGGTGTTGATGGCTCTATCCACCAGAACCATTCCCACCCGAGCTAGGATGTTGTCCATGTCTAAGCTGCTGCTGACAGCCATGTCTGAGTCCACGGTCCAGTTACAGCTGGGGTCAGTGTGGATGTCTGTGACCTGTGTCACCTCAGGAGGCCTTAGGAACCTTGCAAGATGAAATCAGAGGGCCATGCTGAGCTGCCCCTCCCTTTGCCGGTCCTGGGAAAGCTGGCCTTGACCCTCACTGGAAACTGAAGCACGAGAGCTGGCCCCTGCGCATTGGAGAGATGGTCCCCACCCCTCACCACAAGCCAGGGTGGACTGATTCTGAAGGCACCCACGTAGGGGAATTGAGGCCACCCCTGGCCTGAGGTGGTTGGCTACAACTCATCCAGGCCTTGGGTTGACCCTCCCTAGCACCTGGTCCATCTAGGACCTACTGGAGCCAGTAAAGGAACTGGTCTGGTGGAATGAAAACCGCCAGATCTCCAAGACTCATAGCAGTCACAGCATATCCCAGGAGTCCCAGTGAGCATCCAGACACCTTGAACCAGACCAGTGAGTCATTGCAGTGAACATTTGCTAGTAAAACTGATGGAAAAAGAGGTGTACTATATGTCTTGTATTGTTTATCATACAATCCTCCATTGCCACCAGGACGAATGACGAGGTGTTGGAGAGGTAGGAAAGATGCAGGAGCAAAGAGATTTTTTTTGTTGTGTTTTTTTTTTTGTTTTGTTTCTAGGTTTTCTGTTGTTGTTTTTGCTTTTGTTTGTTTGCTTGCTGAAGAGTCCAGGAATATAATATAGAAATAAAAGGTCCAGTCTAGGAATATTGAAATGTAAAGTTGAAAGCCCAAACACATTTTGGGAGAAAAAGAAAGAAAGAAAGCTGGCAGCCACTGTTAAACTTTAACAAACACTTTCTGTCTTAAGAGAATCCTGGCAGCCACTGTGTAGAGAGGTACCCCCCCCCCCCTCGCCCACAGGGTTTCTTTGTAGCTTTGGAGCCTCACCTGGAACTAGCTCTTGTAGACCAGGCTGGCCTAGAACTCACAGAGATCTGTCTGCCTCTGCCTCCCCAGGGCTGGGGGATTAAAGGCATGCACCACCACTGCCCGGCCCATATGTAAACTTTTAACATTTGTTTCCTGTCTTCCGGCTTCCCAGCTAGGCAGGTACCGCAGACACTGCCTCTATGGGACCCTCTGCTATATTCCCTTAATTCTTACCTGTCTGCTATGTGACTCTACACTTTGTCTTGCATTCTTTCAGGGACAGTAAAAAGTGTCTGGACCAGCCACAGGCTTTTACAAACATCCTAAATTAACACCCTATAACCAAAGTTGTAAAACTTACAATGTATTGTGACTTTAAGCCTGACTCCAAGGTTGTAAAAGCTCTTTGACCCATACCATACTATAAGAGGAGGCTGAAAAGCAGCCCCATTGCTACAGCTACAGAAGCTGGTCTCTGGCTGTGGTCACAGCTATAGCTGATAAGCTTTGTGTGCCCCATGGTGATTTTTTTTCTTTTTCTGGAATAAAGCTTGCTCCTGATAGACTTTGGTGGTCTGTCCCCCCATCATCATTTGTGATGCCAGACTCAACACTTGCTTATACTTGATATGTTTCTTTTTGTGCAAAGTGTATGGCAGGGATGAGGGGAGGATATGGGAGGACCGGGAGGTGAGCAGAATTGGGGTGCATGATATAAAACTCCCAATGAGTCCATAAAGAGGTGAAATAAAACTAAAACAATGTAACAACAATGACAACTCTCCCCAAACAAATGTTCTCACCAAGGGTTTGCTGATGTCAGCCAGCCAGCAAGGGCCTCAATGTGAGTCTTTACTGTACAATCTCTTGCTATCTCTGTGTGAGTAGCACAGAGAGGGTTGATTAAAATCATAGTGGAAATATTTACCATCAAAGGAGTCAGACGACAGAGTAGGGATTTTCTTATAGAAAAAGTGGTTGCTCATTGTTAAGTGTTTAACAATGTACCACACTGGCTAACCTCCTTACTACAAAATTATCATAGTCAGATTAACAAGTGAACTCAACATCTTTAAGGAAAAAAAAATCCAAAACCTAATTTCTGTACATAGCAAGGATTGAAACAATAAATCTAGAAATTGGCATAAGCCCAGTGTGAAGCATTGCACAGAACCTTAGTGAGGTGTAAATTAGTGCAATTTACTCGTGGAGCCAATTTAGCAACATGTATAATTTTACCATGTCTACACCCTAGTAAGTCCACTTCCAAGAATATATGTTGTGGGGTAATCCTGAAGAATCCAATAATAAAGTGAGTGTGTTCAGTTGTAGCCTAGGAAGTCAGGAGCAGCCTGTCATGCTATGCTATGAGTTTTCTTAGCCTCCCAGGGGTCTTCCTTGCTTTCACCAGCAGCTCTGGCGGCAACCAAAGGCTAGTTTTTGTTACTATAGCTCTCTATAGCTAGCGATAGTTTTTACAATAACCAGCCTTTCACTTGTAATTGACAATTGCCGTGAACCAAAGTTTACTTTTTTTTTCCCAAAGTTTACTTTTAATGGAATGTTGTGTGTGGGTCCTCAGACGTGAACCTGTTCCACCTTGACTAAGGGTCAGAGAGTTTGAGCTTATTCTTGCTCTTTCAAAATTGCTGACAGGTGTGGCTACAAAGAGATCCGACCTAGGGTGCGGTTGATTAGTGTTTTGAGTACAGAGGTGCAGCTGTAGCACCTGGACCAAGGCTCACAAAATTCAAGGCTATTCCTTCTATCATGTTAATGAAGTCTATTGCATCTCTTTTTAAAGGAAATCAACATGCCTGGGATCAGTATTCACTGAATTTCCCTCCTGGGCTGTTCTGTGTTCCTGTCTTTCATTTCTCTTATATCCCTATTCCTTTTGCTTAGTCATTCTAATCTTCATGCTCCTACCCTGGAACATAGGAAGGCTGGTCCCCAGTAGAGTTGTACGTTTCTCTTAACAACCATCCCGTCCTATAAACTTTAACCAAAAGCCTTCCTGCTGTTTTTGCTTAGTATACCTCCCTCTTTGTGAAACCGGTTGTGCTTGAAAGAGTTGGAGGATCCTTGTAGAAACTGTTAACTATGAAGATGATCTGTAAGTTTGGGTAAAACTTTAGCTAAAACCTTATTATCAGAAATCTTAAATCTTAAAATGCTTCTCTTCAAAACTGTAAAATCTCTTTTGTCCATGCCTAATACTTACTCCTTCTATAAAAAGGATGCCAGAGTCCGCCCCCATTCCATAATTTCAGAAGCCTGAACTCTGGCTCCCAGCTGGAAGCTGCAGTGATTTTCTTTTGATTCTTTTTATTTATTTATTTATTTTTCATTGCTTTATAAATAATATCATTCAAGATTTCCACTTCCTCCCCTCCTCCCATTTCCCTCCTACTCCCCCACTCACCCTCCCTCCCTCCTCCTCCAGTTCTAAGAGAGAGCAGGGTACCCTACCCTGTGGGAAATCCAAGGCCCAACCCCCTCCATCCAGGCTAAGAAAGGTGTGCATCCAAATAGACTAGGATCCCAAAAAGCCAGTACATGCAGTAGAGACAAATCCCAGTGCCATTATCATTGCTCCTTCAGTCTGCCCCAATTGTCAGCCATATTCAGAGGGTCCAGTTTGATCCCGTGCTCTTTCAGTCCCAGTCCAGCTGGCTTTGGTGAGCTCCCAGTAAATTCCTGGTTAAATTTATTTTTTTCTAACTGTAAGTGCATGCCTGTACCCTAGCATTGGGAATGAAAAGGCATGTTCAAGGCCAGCATATCTCAAAAATCCATTTGACTTTTAAAAGGGGAAAGCCATTTAACTGCTGCAACGGTGGTAAAAATAACCCTCCCCATTTCTTTCAAGGACTTGAGTTAAGTTTTATTTCATATTTGAATCTATTTTTAGGACCAATGTGCAAATGAACTAACTGAGTTGATGTGTATAGTTTTCTTTAAAATATTGGAATAGCTTCCATTTTCCTATATAATGTTCATTAGCTGAGTTATTTACTAATGTTAGCTTAGTAGTTTCTATTTTGCCATAGTTAATTAAATTATCTTAACATCTTGAATGCTTTTTTTGTGGCTCTGGGGATCAGTCTCAGGACTTATATAAGCCAGGCAAGTGCTCTCCACTGAGTTTACCTTCAACTTTTGATTTTGCAAGACAAGGTCTCACAGTGTAGTTCAAATTGGCCTAGAACTTGTGATTCCCTTGTTTTGCCTTGAACTCCTGAGATTACAGGCACACGTCAGCATGCCCGGGTGCATAAGCACTGTAATCACATTCAGTTTTGTAACTTTATGCTGAGTTTTTAACTTCCTCTATTCTCTAAGTTACACTATGAATTTTACTAGGCGTACACACAAACATTCAGTTTATAAATACCTTCAGTCATTACACGAGGTCAGGAGCCAGTTATGCTGAGTTAACTCCATGGATGGTGTCTGATTTTCTTCCTACTAAAAAAGAATCAGCCCTGAAGTTTCACTGTTACTAGCCAGGGGCAAGTCTAGTGCAGGACACTGTCAATTTTGATGGTTCTACAGGTGTTTGAGCTGTCTCTGGAAGCTGTCTGCCCAGACTCACCGTGGGCACACACTGACAGAAGTCTAACCAAAGGCTTGTACTGAGCATTCGCTTCCCATTGTGTACTGGAGGGATCTTGTTTGATCAACTTTGAGGGATCTGGTATGTGAAGTGAACTAAACAAAATCTTTGCCTCCTGGAGATTGTATTTAGGAAGAGGAAAGCAGACAGACAGACAGATGACAGTGATCGCTCTAGGGTGGTGAGAACTTTGTATAAAGGGGGAATAGAAGGGAGGCAGACACTGTTGAGGCCGGAGGGGACTAAGTGCTATCATCTAGGGTGGCACTTGAGTAGGAATGTGAAGGAAATAAGGAGCATTCGTAGGGACAGCTACAGGAAGATGGTCTGTAGGGCTATGCGTCATACAGGCCCATGTATCTACGTTGTATGGCAGTCAGACTCTCAGGCCACAGTTTGCACTTGGCCTCACAGAAGGAGGTCACCTAGTCTTTCCAGACAAAGTACCGCCATCCCTAAGAAAGGGTCAGGATATGCTAATGTTGCTTTGCTCCTTCTTTATAATTATGGACATCGCCTGGGAAGAGGTGTTAATTCAGGCTACGTTTTGTTACAGAGCTGCCATAGTTGCGGACATGACTTAAGTCCTGCTACCCCGGAAACAGAATGCTAATGAACTTCCCCCTCAGTTTACCCTTTGATATAAAAGCTGTTTGGATAATAAACTCAGGTGATCTTCAGGATTTGAATGAACCCTGGGACTCCCCCCTCCCCCATATCGCTGTGTGAACTGTGCCTCAATTATTTCCACACCTCTACACTGGTCCGAGAAATAATTTATGTTGTGGCTGGACCCCGGCAATGGTCTTACTAGAGCACAGCCGTGTACAGCTGAGAGGCTGGCAGAAGAGAGAATTGGGAAGAGGGTCGTTGGGTTCAGTGTGTTGATGCATATAAAGCTCTACTCGAATTATCATAGTCTTATGGATTTAGACTAATAAAGTCTTTTAGCACAATGTTTGACATACTAAAGCATTTTCTTTACTGTCAAAAAATAGGTGTTTAGTATTTTCTAAGGGAAGGTTTTTGTTTTATTATCTTTTTATCATAACTTATAGTCAAAAAGTTTAACTCTTTTTCTGGAGCAGTAGCAACACATTTCTATAATTGAAAATGACTCTGGTGGTTGATAACCCTTCTTCAGCAGCGATGTCAACATGTGGAAACAGACCTACCTCAATGTTCTGGTTGAGTTTCTTGACGATGCTAGTGATGATCTGGATGTGACTTTCTAGTAACTTCCTGGCAAGAGATTCTTCTTTTCGAAAGCCCTGGGCCCCCTGGAGGCAAGTGGAGATGTCCTCTTTGATGCGGAAGGCTTGCTCAAGAAGGAAAGCTATGGTGCGTTCCTGGTTATTCAATCTGTCTTCCAGAGGACATGTCTGGTTGTTTGGAATGACAGGAAGATAGGGGGAACCCCTGGTCAAAAGGAACACCACAGGGTTACAAGAATGAGTAGGAGGGCTCTCTTAGTCTCCGTTCTATTGCTATGAAGAGACAACTCTTATAAAAGAAAGCACTGAATTAGAGACTCACTTACAGTTTCAGAGGTTTAGTCCATTACCATCACATTAAGAAGTGCGGTGTCATTCAAGTACAAAGTAGCTGAGAGCTTTATATCCTGACTAACAACTAACAAGCAGTGGGCAGGAGGAACCTCAAAGCCACACCTCCTAATCCAGTAGTTTACAAACTTCGTAATGCTGCGACCCTTTGATACAGTTCCTCATGTTGTTGTGACCCCCAACCATAAAATTATTTTCATTGCTACATAATAACTGTAATTTTGCTACTGTTATGAATTATAATATAAAATATCTGATATGCAACGCCAAAAGGTTCACAGCACACAGGTTGAAAACTGCTAATTCTTTCTAAGCAGTTCATCACTCGGGGAATAAGCATGTATGTATGGGCCCATGGGAGTCATTTTCATCCAAACCAAGGGGCTGGGAACCTGAACTCATTTTCTCACTGCTACTTTTTCATTTTCTCTCCTGTGAGATATTTAAACACTTTTCCCAAGCTAGAGTTATTTCATTCTCAATGATGACAAATTTTAAAGCCCAAATGGTAATAGTTGCGAAGAAATTTATAGTAGACCTAAAAGAAGATGATAGAAGCCTTCTTCAATGACTTATATATTTATATACACTTGTATACAAATTTTATTTTAATCTGAAAAAAATACAAGTTCTTATATATAAGTTTAAAAATGCCAAATGGGGAACCTGGAGAGATCAGTAGGTAAAATGGCTGATGTGTAAGCATGAGGACCTGAGTTCATATTCCCAGAACCCCCACACAAAATCAGGCATGCCTGTGACTTCTGCCATGGGGGACAGAGGCAGGGAGATTCCAGGAACTTATTGGTCAGCCAGTTTAGACAGATCAGTGAGGTCCATGATCAGTGAGAGACCCTGATGTGGGATTCCCCTAAGTATGATGTGATTACCATTAATGAATAAAGAAATCTGGCTTGAGCCTATAGTAGGGCAGAACAGAGGTAGATGAGGAAAACTAAACTGAATGCTGGGAGAAGGAAGACAGAGTCAGTGAGATGTAGCCACTGCCAGGAGCAGACACCCTGGAACTTTACCTGGTAAGCCACAGCCATGTGGCTATACACAGATAAATAGAAATGAGTTAATTTAAGATATAAGTTAGCCAGAAATATGCTTAAGCTATTGGTCAAACAGTAATGCAAATAATTTAGTTTTTGTTTGGTTATTTCAGGGCTGAGCAACCAGGAATGAATGAGTAACCTCCTGTTACAGACCGGCACCCAACATGTGCTAGCTAAATCCACATAAAACCTGAGAAAGCTTAGAAAGGAATTCTAGATACAAAAGAACAGAGTTAACCATAGCTTAATGCTGGGGCTCCTTTAAGAGTGGTTATTTAGGGACTGAGCAGTCAGGAATGAATGAGTGGCCTCCTACTACAAGACTCTGTCTCAAAATATAATGTGGAGGATAGTTGAGAAAGATACTTTATGTTAACCTCTAGCCAACACATGCGCAACACACACAAACACTCTATGTGAATGTGCAAAGTGACTTGGGAGAGTTTCTGTCTTGGAATAGTAAATAAAATTAGCCACTGCAAAAGCTTTATACAGTCTTACAAAGCTGGAAAACATTGTATACAGTATCTTTCTCTTGGTGACTTACACTGTGTTACATTCTATCAGTGTTTAACAGTATTATATTAATTTCACAAGAAAGAAAAATAGATTATGTAGAATAGGTAAAAAACTGGTCTGAGGTCATTCCAGATCCCAGTATAGGCCCCTTCCAATGCTTGAGTGCAGAATTTTGACCTCTTAAAAGGCTACAATTTCATTAGATTTGGATAGAATTATATTAATTTTAAACTAGTCTGCAATGATATTGAATTTCCTGGGGGACTTCCATTATACTGTGGTCCAGTAAAAGGGTTTTTCTCATTGGAGCTTTTGCTTAACACACTGAGCTTCTGCAAGAGTGCTCATTATTTATAAAGGGTGTTCCGAAGACTTCAAGTGCTGGCTAGTGTTCTACACGGGTGTGTATAATAGGTACTACAGAAGAATGACATAAGAAAATAGAGATCTGTGGTCATGTAATCAGAACCCTTAAGAGAGCTGGCCCAGCAGTGGTGTGGTAGACTAAAATGACCTCAAGTGGGCAGGCTCCTCTGAGCCATAACCACACAGAGCATACCTTTCCTTGCAGCCTGAAGGTACTCATACCACCTTGTCATACCATGTTTGTATTTTAAACAGAAAAACAGGGTGAAGAATAAGATGTTTACCAACTGAGCTTGTCCAGCCTTCCTTCTTTAACATGAGAAATTCTGGAGGACTTATCTTGGCATTTCTACCTATTTCATTAAAACCATGGCATGTGGACGTATTCTCGACTTAGACACAGTCTGTGTGGTTATGGAAAGACTGGTGCATCAGACAGCCTGGAACTGAGGGTTCTCCTGGCCATGTGCTAGCGAGCTCAGGCATTGCAAGAGCAGCCCCAGCCTCTGGGTGCTAACTCACTACAACCTTGTGAGGCAACTGAGCCCAAATAACCTAGTGAACCACTCTGGACTCCCAATCCACAGACACTGTAGGAAAATATTTGGTGTTTTATCAAAAACAGTGGTTTATCTGAAATATGGAATGGCCTGAGACTAAGATGGTGATTCTGGACATAAGGGGAGCACAGACATGATAGAGATTTAGGACCCAGAAGTTAAGAGAGATTGGAAATGAGCTTGGGAAAGGCAGATATTCTGCAGGCTCTAATTTGGATTTAATTAAAATTGCAATTAAAAACACTAGATGTACGAGAAGGAAACAAATGAGCTTTTTGTGTTTATACAAAGTTGCCTATTGGATAGCCTAAAATGTATCTATATAGAGAGATTTGTGTTTATACAAAGTTGCCTATTGGATAGCCTGAAATGTATCTATATAGAGAGATTTGTGTTTATACAAAGTTGCCTATTGGATAGCCTGAAATGTATCTATATAGAGAGATTTGGATGCTTTCCAGAAATTAAGAGACAGCTCACGATTTGGATGAGGACGATGAGACTGGATGATTTGATATTGAAAGACCTGGATAAATCCAGACCCCCTAGCAGAAAAAAATAGAGCCAAAAACCTAAGCAGGAAGAGAAGAATCAGAAATCTAGGATTGGCCAGTTTAGTGACTGTTTCAGGAATTAGCTGAGAATAATCTTGAGAAACAGGGAGTTGCCCCCTTGTGATCATCACTGGATTTTCAGAATTTTCTATATATAAGCTAGGTGTAACCTACTTCGGATTACTGGGCTGTGGTTTCTTCCCTTAAAAAATCCCTTTTCCCAGTTACTCGGGGTCGAACTCCTCCCCTGCGTGGGTTATGAATCTTGGCCCCGGTGCACTGGCTCTTGTCTTGTCGAATAAACCTTTTGTGATTGCAGCAAGGACGATCTCTCATGAGTTACTGGGGGGTTGTGTTATCCTGAGACTTGAGTGAGAGTCTCCCTACACCGGGGGTCTTTCAATATGTATCTATGTGGGCATGCATATGTGTCACAGGGAGAAGGCAGTCTCAGCAGTTTAGTTTAAGCTAGGTGTTAACTACACCACATTTCCCCACAATCCTATGGATGCCAGGCACTTATAGCCACTCTGCTGGGATTGCCTGTCAGCTAGAGATATATAGTGTGTCAGTAGGTGTCTGAAATGGGGTGAGGCAACTGTTGCAGAGGTTAGATGCTAACATTACATCCTCACTAGCATCACTTAGAAAAAAAAAACTGAATTGTTCACCTTGGCCCTACCCTACATTATTGTCTACCTGGGCCTCAATCCTATCCCATTGTCTACCTTGGCCCTATACTGTGTTACTGTCTACCTGGGTCTCTATCCGATCCTGTTGACTACCTTGGCCCTACCTTAGCTTACTGTCTACCTGGGCCTTGATCCTATCCTTTTGTCAAGCTTGACTCTACCGAATCCTAGGTGCTGCCCACCATTGACTAGAGATCCAGGGCCTGCAATATGGTAAAAGAGATCTATCTATCCAACTCCTCGAGCAGTCTTTGGGTCAAGGGAACATGTTGCCTTCCGCTCAGCCCAGGTGTCCTGGTGACTCTAGAATCTCTGCTGAGGCTGCTCTGAGACCACAGAATTTTATACTTAGCTCTAGATGGGACTCGGGGCCACATACAGCTTTAGCCACCTTGAAAAATAATTGAAACTTTAAAGGAGTCTGAAGCTTGAGATCTAGTGTGACCTTTGTCAGGTCTAAAACAGAGCCCCAGTTCCCCTGAAGGTAGTGGATAACCCCATCATGACAGTCTTTGCTCAGGCTCAGCTCAAGCTAGAGTATACAAGCAGCAAATCTCAGGAACTAGTGAATTGGGTATCTGCCCGCCACAAAGGGCCACTTCAAAGGCCATGCTAGCCTCTAGACTTCTTCAGTTCCTGTTCATATGTACCTTACCTGTTACACTAGCATCCTGGCCCTCCTCACCTCCTCTTCTACCCTAAACTCCTAGGTGGTTCCAGCTCACAGGCTTCCCTTCCCTGAGCTACTTCCTTCCACATGATTTTCCACTACCCACTTCTCTATTCCTGGCTGCACCCAGTCTGCTGCTTTTCCCCTCTGCTCTGGACTCTTGTAGATGCTCCATCTCTGTGAGAGAACCTTTCGGTGGTTTCCTTACTGCCTTCTCACTAACAAGCACACCAGCTGATGTACACCTTGAAAAAACACGAGTCGTCTGAGATAAGGCTCAGAGTAAAAGGGCCTGGTCCTTTGAGTCTTTCAGGTAACTTTCTTGATTGCTGATAGTTTTTTTTTTTTCTGGTAGTTTTGACAAAAATGTTGAATTAGCACAACTACCCTCTTCCCAACTTGAGAGAATTCTTTTTTTTTTTTTTTTTTTTTTGGTTTTTCGAGACAGGGTTTCTCTGTGGTTTTGGAGCCTGTCCTGGAACTAGCTCTGTAGACCAGGCTGGTCTCGAACTCACAGAGATCCGCCTGCCTCTGCCTCCCGAGTGCTGGGATTAAAGGTGTGCGCCACATTATGGGAACTTGGAAGACCTGAAAGAATGTATCCTCTGAGAAACTCTGAGGCCGTGTGTGTGTGTGTGTGTAGGTAAGTGTGTGAGAGTGTGCTATGTGTGTGCATGTGTGTGTGAGAGTGTGTGAGTCTGAGAGTGTGTATGTGAGCGTGTGTGTGTATGAGAGTGTGTTGTGTGAATGAGTGTGCGTGTGAGTGTATGAGTGTATGCATGTGAGTGTATGAGAGTGTGTTGTGTGTGTGAGAGTGTGTGTGAATAAGTGTGTGTGAGTGTATGAGTGTGTGTATGAGTGTGCTGTGTGAGTGTGTGTGTGTGTGAGTGTGTGAGAGAGAGAGAGTGTGTGTGTTGTGATGTGATGTGCCTGACACCTGTGCTCTCAGGAAGGAAGGGCTGCCAGCAGGCAAATCTCAGCAGGTGGCTCAGTAAGGCTCTGGGACTGGCTAAGGTGGAGTCACCTTGTCAAGGTCCTATCCAGTGGGGCAGTTTGGAGTGGGCGTGAAAGCCTGGCTTTGTCCCAAGTCAGCATAGCTTTCATAGGCTGTCTCCTTTTCTTCAGAGCTGCAACCTGAGTCAGGTATCCACTTCTGCCTGAGGTAAGAGACAGGAAGTAGGCTTCCCTACTGCCCTGGAACAAACTCAGACTTTCCTGCGGGAGTTTGGAGGAGGAGCTGAGGGCTTCTGGAACAAACTAGGCACAGGAGACTTCAGACTCTCCCGTGGGAGTTTGAAAACGAGGAGCTGAGGGCTTCTATGAGGTGCTGAGTCACAAACAAGAAACAGGAGGAGCGACTGCCTCAGACCAGTGTTCCCCACAGACTCCCCCTGCAAACGGCCGCCGGCCCCACTGCCCTTTAACTTTGCTTCTCCACAAGCAGCATAAAGAACTGAGGGAAGGGAAGGTCGTTTGTAGGCCTGGCAGAGGCTGCCTGTGTTTTTCTGGAGCTTGGGGCTCTGTCCACATCTTGGCACCTCTGGGCTCACGGTGTGGGAGAGACTTACGATAACTGGATGAGACAGCTGGAAACCTTCCTCTCCAGGACTCTCTGCAACAAACAGCAGGTCTGTGGCACACAGAGAAGGCAGATGGCATAGAACAACCCGCAAAGGATCAGAATTTACCAGGCACGTCTGTCTTTTACCTTCTACAGCTGGGGATATCATCTTCTCTTTCTTAATAAACTGTCTCTATTTCTAATCATGATGTCCAGTTTGTGTGCTGGGACATGAGAGCCTGGGGATCTCATCCAGTCCGATCGACTGTACTTCTTCTAGTCAACGCCCTGGAGCTGTGTGTCCCCACTCTGGGGTTGCAGCCACCAGTCCTGGCTTTCACATTGCATAGGTGCTGGGAATCTGAGCTCTGGTTCCTTCCAATCCATCTTCCCAGGCCCTAAACTACAGCACTTACCGACTTCCCTCCTCTCTCTGGTGTCTTATCTGAGCTGAGAAAAGATCCTAGCTCATTTCCCACTGGATTTTCCTGCCTTCGCTCTGACACCAAGCAGCTCTTTTGCTCGGAGCCTTGACACTTGCAGATTCTCCTGTGGCATTTGTTCTGCCTACAGTTATTTCACGGCTGCCTCCTGGTCATCGCCCAGTCTCAACACCAGTTTCCCCACACCCAATGCTTCGTTAGTTCTCCTCACAGGTCTCTCAGGCGACAAAGACCTTCCTTCCCCCGCCAATTGCCCAATTGCTGTAGGGATTCTTTCCTCACTTGTTTCTCTTCAGTAGTAACTGGAAGAACAAACCTATGAATCTGTGTAATGCAACGGAAATTCCTGATTGTAGTATTCTTCAAATCATCGGGTTATTCCTATTATTGAGTACTATTAGTCAAATCCTAAGGGGATGTAACCCAAGACCTTTCCCTAGCAGGCTGTGGCTACCCTGGTTTTATAAACACACACACAAACTAACTAACTAGCTCTTACTAATGGGATCTTGCTTTACATTTCTCCTGGTAAGGCAGATCCGGATGGAGTCGCTAGCCCCAGGAGAAAGCCTCCCCCTCCCCCACCCCCAGGCCACCACAGGCGTCTTTGCACAGGTCCCTGAGTCGCTGACTGACTGGTAGCTGAATCCCAACAGATTTCCCCCAGCCTGAGTTCTGCCTCTCTCAGCTGGTGTGACTTACACCAGCTGTGCTGTGCCTGGCAAAGCTGCTGGTACATGAGCCTCTCGTTTTGCTGCCTAGTCTGTTCCTGTGAAGACAGCACTAAATTTACTTAGGAGCTTCTGATAACCATTTTGGAAACCTGTAAAAGCCAGAGACAAAATGGGAAAACTTCAACCCTCTTCCGAACATAAGAGGCCATGCTGAGAAGATTCTCTGTGGTTTCACATGATCAACGTTAAGGCCTAGCTACATTCTGAGTGCACACAGTCCTGTAAGGAAATATAAAGTAAACTGTAGCAAGTATTCTGATGGTTCACAAGAATGATTCTGTGAGCGTGTGGGGGATGATGAATTAGAAAGAGCTATATTCAATAGTTTCTCCATTGCTTGTCTATAACTGATCTGGCAGATGGACTTTGCTGTTTGTGGAAACAAGCCCATGTTGCTGAGGTTAGCGTAAGTCTGAATTCTCTGAGGGTGAGAGAGGCAATTCATGTTTGGGGCAAAGAGTCCAGAAAGATGACCAGGACTGAAGGGTTGCTAGCACGGAGCCTGCATGGGGACCATTCCAATAGTGACAGCTCCACACAGTGGCACATCTAAGAAGAAACTATAAAGACAGTTGTGTGTCTTCAGGAAGAGCTGTGGACTCTAAGGCATGAAGGCCTCATGGTCAGTGAGGTTTTAAGAGAATTGCGAAATGAATGCCACACTTGGCTTCTTGTGGAGATGTTAGAAGTAAAGGTTCTTAGGGAAACCCTGGCGTGGGTGGAACAGGATGGGCACCTGGGTTGCACATACAAACAAGTGTGTACCCCAAGATGCAAGTGGTCAAGGACGTTTGGTGACCCCATCAAGACATTTTCCATGAAAACATGCTCTCTCTCCCCTTCCCTCTCCTTTCCCCCCTTCTTCCCCTCTGTCTGTCTCTGCATGTGTGTATGTGTAAATAACATATGTCTATGTGACTTCAGTTAATAAAAAATTGTATGTGGAATTGCAAGACTTGAACTCAAATTCTTAAAATTTTTGACTGGTACAATGAACTGAATTGTGGCCAACACAAAGATATGTTGATGTCTTAATATCCGTCATACCAGAAGGTGACCTTATTTGGAAGTTAGTTCATCATGAATATCGCTAAGATGGGGTCACATTGAAGTATCAGTGGCCTTAAGCCACTATGGCTAGTGTCCTTACATAAAGATGGCCTTGTGAAGGGCCCAGGCAGAATGAGGAGAGAGAGGGAGAGGTTGAAGTGAAACATCTGTAAGCCAGGAAGTGCCATGGGCAGCCAGCTATTACCAGAAGCCTATGGAAAGCCAGGCACAGTTCTGCCCTGAGTGCCTACCCCCAAGGGCCAGCTCCGCCTCAAGCCCGTAGAGGCACTGAATCTGCAGACTCTGTGTTTGGACTTGTATCTCCCAAGATTGTGAGATACACACTTCTGTTCAGCAACAACAGAAGGGTGGTGATCACGGCAGTCCTGGGAATTAGCATAGGTAATAAGTTGTTGCAGGGGAGGTCCTAGCACACTTTAATTAATGTCCTCTTATTTCTATGTAGTCCTTAGAGCTAGCATATCACTATAGGACTGTATTTTCATTTTGTTTCATCTCCACAATGACTTGTCACCAATTTTTCCCAACTCAGAAGACAGAGACTCGGAAGTTTCCAGTGTCTCATCTGAGAAGTTTGGCCTGCTTCCTGCTTTTTCCTCCCTCACTGTGGCAATGTTCCTGATGCTGCTACACCTACCTCAGAGAGGCAGACATGTTTACCCTCTTGCTCGCGAGTGTGTAACTTGCTTCGTACACCATGGAGCTTTCTCAGTCACCTTTTTCTGCTTGGTTCTCTTCTTGCTGTAGCCCCACTATCTCCCTCCAGAGAACTGAGTCTGACTGTGCCCATGCTCCAGCGGGTCTTTCATTAGTCATTTCTTAGATGTGCCCTTCTGAGGTAGAGATGACTGAGCTTCTTCTGGGCATCTTTGCTCTGATGGATTCTGGGGTCTTTGTGAGGTGCCCGTGACTCTGCCAACTCATCCCCAGCAGCTTTCCCATAATGGGCAAAGGTAATGTGGGCAGATTACAGAAAAGCAAAGACTTTTGTGGTTGGTGACAGCCCAGTCTGATCTGCCCCATCCAGAGCTTAGCTGCAGAGCTTCACCTTTCATTCTTATGTGTCATGATGTGGGATATGTCTCCATCACTCAGTAGCCAATAGTGAAGCACGCCATAAAAGAACGCCTGTCACTGACCTAAGACCTGTCAATGGCTGTCCTCAGACCCTGAATGCCACATTTTCACAAGAAGACTTTCATAATCCTTTGTCTTCTCATCCATTTGATACACTGAAAGTTTTATCTGTCTCAGTCTTATGTTCCATTTGACTAGCAGCGAGACCTGTCTGCCCAAAATGTACCCACGAAGGATGCTGAGATGTGCAGTAAGTAACTGCAAGCTGGCCTGACTACTGCTCAGTGTGAAACAACTTGGATTCTTAGGCCCCCTTTTGATTCAGGAAGCAGAGTTTTTCCCTTAGACAAGACAGACTAGAGATTCAATCTATCTGATGCCATAAAAATTTGGTTATACTTCTTCTTTCTCCAGCTGTCCTCATGCCTTCTGAATTCCTGATTGACAAACACTGTCCATGCTACAACCTCGTAGCGAGAATTATCCTGACAGGCTTACTAAGATATTTTGCACCTCTCCCTTCTCTGGAATGGAAGGTAGCTGAGGTGAAAATCTTTGTCTTATTTTTTCACTGGTGACTTTGCAGTGCCTAGCCCAGTGCTCGTACGTACTGGGTGCTCCATAAATTCATGAGTGAGTGATAACCACTTCAGAAGTATTAGAAGGGACCCGGGAAAGCCATTTGATTCCAAGGTCAGAAGAAAATTCTCCCCTTTCAGAAAAGCCAGTTAAATAAACATAAGAGATTCACCAGCACAATTTGTTTTCCATTCACAATTAAATCCTGCGAGAGGATAGTGAGTGCTCTAGAATCTTAACCACCCACTTTATTACATCAGAAGATGTGGATGAAAAATCATGGGCAGAATTGAGAAGCCTCAGGATCATATGGAGCCCCACCTTCTTACAGAAGGCAGAACTAAACCAGAAAAGTGAAGAGGGGCTTTCTTCCTCAGTCACAGCCTGCTGTGGACTCGAGAGCTCACTATGGAAGTCCAGGGCTCCATCAGTGTTCCTTCTACCAGCTGGAAAACAGTAGTAAGAAACAAGACTTTGATGCTGTTCAGTTCATCAAACTTATGTGAGCATGCACACACTGTCATAAAGTAAGTGTGTCTGCTCACTTTGAATTAACAAAAAATGAACATTAGAGCTATTTACCACCTTTAATATGGTGCCATCAACACCATTGTTCAATAAAAACTCGCAATAATTCTGCTGCCTTGCTTATGGATCATTTACTATGACTTAACATTTAACAAATATTGATAATGTGTGTGTCTTATTCCAAGGCGAAAGGCCAGGGAGGGTTCTGTGAACACAGTCAGTCCCAGCCTCTTTAGTATGCATATCTCTAAGCTAAACTCGTCTGTAGGATAGTATGATCTCTTTTGTTACTCAGGTTTGCTTTAGGGTCTTAGTATTACTTTTTCTGAATATTACCCTTGGAAATATTGATATATGCTTTTGAGGATGAATCCCTTGAAGCTGAGTAATGTCTACTCAGGTGGTTTAATGAGTGTGTAACAGCCTACTCAGTGCCTTCCAGTACACTGTTGCCAATTGGTGATTTAGTTATTTAAAGAAAAAAAGTTCTTTTTTTTTAATTAAATATGTCAACTGAAATTTCTGCAGTAATAGTGGCAATGTCTGGATGTCATGTTGTTTTTCTGCTAGTCAGCATCCCATCAGCACTTCTGGAAGTACAGCTCACACAAGTCAGTCCCCCGTCAACCTGCCTTACTCTCCATTATAACTGTCAGCTACAGTTCATCAAAAATTTATATTCAATAGAGCATGCTTGACTACTGCATAGTTACTAAAAGTCACAGCTACAGAGTATTTATCTGGGGCCTTCACCCCAGCTCCTGGCATAAGCTCCCTCCCCTGGGAGTTGCTCCAGTCCAAAATCCACCTCCGGAAAAGCCTGCCAAATCATAACCCCTCTCCATGGAAGGTCAAGACCATTCCCATGGGCTATTTAAACTGCCCCCCAGAGAATGAACACATGGTCTCCAGGTTATCCTTGACTTCCATGTTTTCCTGGGCCACCTAGGAGTATTATTATCTATTAAACATGGGAGTCTTTTAATTTGGTTTGATTGGGATTATTATTTGCATTGGCTGAAAGGTTTGTTGGCCTTTAAACATTTAACATTTGGAGGTCCCATGGTTGGGGGGGCTGTTTATCCCATTGTCCCAGGGCCACGTGTTGGAAAACACCCTTCTCACATGTGCTCTCTGCCTCAGGGCTGAGAGTGGCTTCATCTCGGTGAGTTTCCCTTCTTTAGTACATGCTGCTAGGGCCCAGGGGCCCATTGGCATTTGTTTATGTTTGTCAATTTTCGGGCTGTCCTGTTGGAGTCACGGTTTTGCCAGGCGTCCAACACAAGCGGTGAGGCAGGTGGGACTGAGTGGGTAGAGACATCTTCCATTCATTTCTCACAACCCCCCTGTTTCTGACTCAAGAGCCCTGTCCCAGTAGACACATTGTGACAGGCTTGAGTCCCAAGATTTGGCATAGACTTCTAAATGGGCTCTTGTGATTCAAAGCCAGATCTCCAAATGTCCTTTGGCTGCCTTTTACAAAAATCCTTTTAAATTGGGGCTAACATCTAACACAAAAACAAACAAGGCTCCAAAAGCCCATGGTTTCTAGATGTGTGCTCCCGCCCCCACTTCCATTTCCCACTCCCCTCCCAGCTTTCTCTAGCTGTTCATTCTCTACAATGGATCTGGATCGCTTCCCCCTGTCCCTCCACTCTAAAACTGCAGAGCTATTCTGTCCCCTCTTGCAGCATCTGCTAATCCGGCCCTTGATGGGTCCACCTCTGAGCTTCTCTGGCTTCTGCCGCCTGCCTACACGAGGAGTTTTAAGTTGGTCAGCTGACACAGGTTCCTAAAAGGGTTTTATTTGTCTGTCTGTTAAAATAATGTGGCTACAGTCTGCTTGCTTTATGTCTATGAGTATGTGTGATTGTTTCCACAGTATGCTTGTTTTATGTCTGTGTGTATGTGTGCATGTTTTGAGATCTGTAAAACTTTTAACTCCAGATTACAACAGCTCTGGAAAAATACAAACGTGGGTAACCTCCGTTTTGACCTCACCACCATTTTGCGCAAGAGTACCCATGTGTGCTGTGCTTGCATTCCTTGACTTATTAAAATATGTCTTTTAATCTTCTTACACTTACTAGCATCGGTAAGCTGTAACTAATTGGATAAAACAGATGTCTAAATTTAACTTATATGTCTAGTTTAAATATAACACTTAATGGTACCCAATTCTCAAGTGCCTTCACAGGTCTGAGAGTATGGCATTTAACAAAAGAGCTTCTAACACTGAGACACTCCAGCTCCTGCAGCATCCTATAGCTCCTCCAAGAAGATGCATGGTTACAGAAGACCTTCTGCCTCGAGCCTTGCCTTTGGGTATGGCAAAGCCACCCACACAGCAAACAGCGGCCTTCCACCTCTTCAGCTTCCTGGATGCTACACCGAGGGAATCGATCTTCTCACCCTGCCAAGAGAAGTAGACTAAATCTCCCCACTCCACACACACAGAAAAATCTTTGGGCCTCTTATACTCAGTAGCTAACGGCAAGCACTGCTTTCTAAGGCTGCTGTTCTCCAAAGATTATGGAGAGACATGGGATTGCCTGTGTAGCTAAACAAGCTGTCTTATTTCTGCTCATTTATCCCTCATAGATCTGTCTAATGGCATTTGATGACTTAAGGTACTGATAGCTCATTACTTCATTTGTTAAGTTTTCTGCTAAAATAAAGACAGGTATGCCTCTTTAACAGGCTTCATAGTCCAGTATTAATAGGTTTCAGATGTATCTTAAAAGATCCAGAGTTCCCAGTTCCCTTTAATTGTTTTCTAAAATGTTCATACCTTTTAACCTAAAGCAATAGCCTTTTGCTATGACACCAAGATGTAAATCTGTTCCAGTTGTCTTACAGATACCTACAGGTTCCTGGGAAAAAGTTTTGCTGCTGTATCAAATATCAGGTCTGGTAAAAACTAACAGTCTCCAGAGCCTATTTAATTCCACCCATTTTCAAGCCTACTTTACAAGTCACTCCTGCTGTCTGGGCCAAGACCAACTTACAAAGCACTCTCCAGACAACACCAACACCTGCACCAGCTCCTGGGACTTCACCATTGCTACCAACTCTCCTGGATCAAGGACACCTACCAACTAAAATCTGGTTTTATCTGCTATTGTGTTGCACTTATACACCAGAGCCTCACCTGTACAACCAGGGCACTTCTCTGTCCCATTCTCTCTGGTAGTTAATGACTTCCCATGGCTAGCCCCATTCATAGGTCCAATAATAACAATATGTTTTTTTTTCTCCTAGCCACTTGCCTTCTAATCTCCCTTAAGAAACAGCTGCAGGACGACACCAGGATGACAGTAAACCAGATGCTGTTCTCCAGCCACACCTCTCGCTGAGCGTGAGCCCACCAACCCCCAGTTCTCCCCTCTCCCACGTAGCCCCATGCCTGCAGGAAGAAGCCCACACTTGAGATGGTGCCCCTTTATCCAGAGAATGTTGGGAATGTTTGGTTGGAAGCAACATCTTAGCTCCCTGGCAAAAAGTCTGGAATATTTTGCTGGGGGCTTCACCCAGCTCTTGGCATAAACTCCTTCCCCTGGGAGTTGCCTCAGTCCAACTCCACCTCCAAGAAAGCCCACCAAATGGTGAACCCTCCTCAGGGGATCAAGAAAGCCTGCCAAACAATAACCCTTCCCCAGGGAATGTCAAGACCACGCCTACAGGGTATTTAAACTGCCCCCCAGAGAGAGAATGAACACGTGCTCTCCAGGTTACCCATGGTCTTTCCTTCTCTCTCTTCCACTCTCCATGTTTTCCGAGGGCCACCCAGAAGTATTGTCATCTATTAAACATGGGCATCTTTTAATTTGGTTTGATTGGAATTATTTGAATTGGTGGAGAGGTTTGTTGGCCAAGAAAGAAAATACTTAGCACAGAGCCCCTGTATTTTGGGGCTGCAACCTGAGAGAACCAAAGTGAATAGCACAGTATATCTAAGCATCTAGAACGGTGAACAAAATAGACACATGGCTTAGGCCTTGGGAGATGGGATTTGGGTGTGACTGAGGGAGAAATGGATCCTGGAGCCTGTCAATCTTTGTCTTCACTTCGTTTTGCTGAAATCCAACTGCATGAGATAGCTGAGCAAACTAAGTGCTTGCTGCCAAGCCTGACAGCCTGACTCACACAGGCAAGGGCAGAACCAGCTCCCAAGGGTTGTCCTCAGCTGTGCACACATGTCCACACACATATGCGTATAAAAGAATACATAAACAATGTAGTTTACTTTTTATTGGGCTGAAATCCAAGGTAATGTTCTAAACTTTAAGGTTCATTATCGTTCTTTAGAAATTTATTCTTTTGTCCTCTGGAATGTAGATCATTCTGGCTCCAAACTGGAATTTTCTTAATAGGTCAGAGAAATGATTTCTAATTTCCATTTGTTCTATGCAGACAGGTGGAAACATTTCTCCCTTCTCTTAAGATGCTTAAACTTAATTTATATGTCCTTCGTCATCAGTTTGGGGCAGTCTACATTCATTGTTCTTAACTCAGGAAAAATTATTTATCTAAATAGTACATTTTTACTTTCTATTTATTTATTTAGTTTCTTGAGACAGGGTTTCTCTGAAGCTTTGGAGCCTGTCCTGGAACTGACTTTTTAGTCTAGGCTGGCTTAGAACTCATAGAAATCCACCTGTCTCTGCTTCCTGAGTGCTGGGATTAAAGGCATGCGCCACCACTGCCCAACTGAGCTAAACAGCTCAGTCAGTAAATGGTAGTTTTAAATGAAAAATCATTTCTCATGATTTGATCCTCCCTGCTCCTGTAAATTGTAATCCAAACCCATGTAAGCAATTGTAGAAGGAAAGCACGAGAAGAAGTGATTGCTGAAATGAACAAGTTCATTTGTCTGAGGACAGGGAAATTCTTTTTTTTTTTTTGTCAAAGCCTCCGTTTATTAGGGACAGGGTAACAACTTATATACCCCCTGAATGAGGGCTTGGGGAGCAGGGCACAGGAGCATGGAATCTGGCCGCGTGGTCCCAGTCACGTAACCTACATCCGGTCAGGTAGGCCAAGAAGTCAGGAGTTGCCACACCTAGTTCCCTGGATAGCTGGAATTTAAGGCAGTTCCGCTATCAGATTAGGTTCATTAGCAATTAGCGAATAGCTAATTGGGTGTGGGGCAGGTTTTGCCAATAGGACTATTCTTAACATAATTATGGGTTTGGGGTTCCCTGCAGGCTCCCCAAGGTGATGGTTTCTGTAACAATCTTTAGGGGGGGGGAAACGGCTCCCAACATATTCCTCCTTTCTTATATAAAGGCAAGTAGTTATAGGTGGAGGGCACCAAGACAGAGTCAACCATGGTGTCAGATCTAAAGGAGAAGGGACTGGGACAAGGAGAGACCCTCCTCTCGACTGGTGAAGCAATTTACCTCTCCTGGGAACAGAGGGGTGCCTTATGAGTAGCATTAGTTTCTTGGAGCTTCTCAAATAAAAGGTATCTAGTAGGATTAAAGTAAGCAGATCACAGGGCACCCTGTCTTAGGCTATGTGGAGAGCGCCCTCGTACCTAAAAACCATGCCATGTTGAGCCGGCCTGTACGGCCTCTGTATGGTTTGAAATTTAGGTGAGGATCCACACTAACTCCCGTCATTGGGCCCCTGTATCTATCATTAATGAAAAATCTGTGAGGTGCTCCTTAAACAAAAGATATGATATAATTTTAGCTGTAACTATTGCAATAAAAGGCAGAATTTAAAATGTCATCATTTTCATTGTCAAAGATTACTTTCAAAATGAGCCTACTCTTTATGGTTTTTCTTCGCATTGACTCATTTGTTTGGTTGCATATTTTCTGTGGTTAGGATGCGTATTATAGAATCAGAATGATTTTTAAAGCTGTAGAAGACACCAGGAACTTCTAGTCCAACCTTGTTTTGCAATTGAAAAGAAAGAACTAAATTCCCCAAATGCAGGGTTGACAGCAACAGTGGAAGGACTAAGACCAAATCCCAACTGCTTTGAAGTTATTAATAGGAGTGCAGATGACATCCCTTTTGTGTGCTGAGCAGAAGACAGCTCCAAATATATGCATCACATCCCAAACCCGCCCTTAAAAACTAGAGTTCTGGGATCTTTGGGCAATATGAATCTACCAATACTGTGCTCTAATTACCAGAGCTGTGACACCAAGGTCCCACGCCTGTGGACCACCCCGAATGGACTCCAAGTACAGCACTGTAAGTGTAGAAATGTAGAGGAATTTGGTTTTTCAAAAAGTCAGGTTTTTTTTTCTGATTATTAATGTGTCTCAAGTTTCCCTGGGTATTTATTATAGTGTCAACAGACCCACTTGGTTTAATTTTAAAGTTATAGTTATCTATATATTATGTTGTAATATGTGTTAACTCTTGCCCCAGTTGTATTATTTTCATCACAAATCTACAGGAATTTATGGAAGTTGCCTAAAGAGAAGGCACTAAACATCTATCTAGAGATAATGAGGCTTGAGGTTCAGGCTTTTCTGGAAGTAGAACTATTCATTCAGCCACTCTAACTGCTACTGAGCCATTGAATGCAGTAAATAGTTAGAACCATTAGTTTTTATACTTACTTGTCAACATATTCAACTAGATCTGTAGAGTTCTTGGTTGACATTTTGGCTGGAGATAATCTCACCTAAAACAGAAGTGAGAAATTCAAAATGCATCATGTGATGCTTAGGTGGCCTACTCTTTATCCATCTTGTACTTAAATCAATGCTTTTATTTTAAACAAAATATATAGCACCGTACATATGCCGTTTGTGTTGTTGGTGACTAAGACTGAAGTTAAGCCCTGGGACACTCCTAAAGACCTTGTTTCATGGGTTTAGTAACACATCAGGAAAAGCTTTTTAGAAGTTAGAGCCTTACATCAGTCCAAGATGAAAGCTTCTAAATGGAAACCCCAATGATTATTGGCTGAGTTTTGAATGAAGTCCAGTGACAGCGATTTATTCCTGACAGAGTCATTTCCTAGGGGAATCAGCTATTTTCAAAACAGCCCCAAATGAGAAAGCTAGCCAATCCAAGTACTTTTATATTCTAAAAAACCCTAGATGTCAGATTACAGATGAGAAATAAAAGCACGAACAACTGTATGTTAATTTAGTAGCATCCAACAAGTTAGCTATATGAACACTTAAATTCTCTATTTTGCTACTTCTAGAAGGTGCTTTTTCCATAAAGGTTGATAATTTGGTAACATTTCTATGAGACAAACGATGCGAAATACATTCACTATTTCCATATACTGAAGACAACTAAAGTCTTTTTAAAAGCTTAAAAACAAAGCAAGTTTTATTCTAATTTTCATAGCCAATCACTGAATTGGATTCAAGGGAGGGAATGTAACTTGTATTCCAAGTTAACACATTGAACAAGATATATTTGTTGGATTTTTTTTTGGGGGGGGGGTTATATCACTGCATAGTAGAGTGATGGGTGTGGCGGTATGAAAGAAAATGGCCTCCTTAGGAACAGGCACTATTAGCGGGTGTGGCCTTTTTGGAGGAAGTGTGTCACTGTAGGGGAGGGCTTTGAGGTCTCATGCTCAAGATACAGCCAGTGTGGACACAGACTCCTGCTGCCTGTGGATTAAGATGTAGAGCACCCAGCTCTTTCTCTAATACCGTGTGTGCCTGCCGCCATGTCCCACCTTGTTGATAATGGGCTAAAGCTCTGCAACTCTAAACTAGACCCAATCAAACGATTGCCTTTGTCAGAGTTACCGTGACTGTGATATCTCTTCACACCAATGGAAACCCCAATTAAGACAATGGGATTAAACACTAAAATTTTTGTTCAGAAATTAGTTTTTAAAGAAGTTTTAATGGAATCAACCAAGAAATAGTTGATTCCATTGAAATTCTAAGGGCCGAGACACTCACCTGCAAATACATCTCCTCAGAGCAAAATTTGAAAACCAAGCAACTCTATTATCCAGGAAGTTGACTCTGGCCGTGCTGGTTTGACCCAGTCTAGCTGGCAAGAGGCTGTAGAAACAGGCTCTCAACTGGTCAGATGAGGGCAGTGAACTTTTGGGAGAGTGCATTGGCCCTGGGCATATTGTGGAGTAGAGTCTGCAAAAGGTTGGATATGCCTGGGCTTACCCTTCAGCATTGGTTCTCAACTTGTGGGTCTCAAATCCTTGGGGTTCCATATCAGACAGATATCCTGCATATTAGGTATTTATATTACAATTCATAACAGTAGCAAATTATAGTTATAAAGTAGTAATGAAATAATTTCATTATTTGGGATCCCCACAACATGGGGAACCATGTTAAAGGGTTGCAGCATTAGGAAGGCTGAGAACCGCTGCCTGAGAGAAGACCCACTGGATATTCTTGTGTTTGTGTTCTGGATACCATCTTCTATCCCCAGAGGACCTGAACAGATGTCGGCCTAACACCGCTTCTCACTACGCTTTCCTACTGCAAAAGCTGTGGGTCCCGAACTTAATACTTCAGGCCAGATATTGCCTTTTCACTTCCCCATGGAACGTCTGGGCTTAGTACTTCCTTATCAACTGGCTGGTATTTGCCTTATGCATTTGTCAACTAATCATGCTGTGCAAACATTTGTGGAATGAATGTGTCCACAGAGAAAGAATTACTAGGGTATTCTCACCCCTTCTACCTTGGGGATATACTTAGAGGCCAAGATGGGATTATATGTAAAAATTACTTCACAAATTATTATTATGGGATTTTTCACATGCGCCAGTTTTCATCTGCTAACAAAAACATTTTAAAAGATGATAATTCCTATACCATAGAATCTTTTCATATATATTATAATTTCATTTTTCTAATATCTCTATTAAATCAGTATCATTGTTTCTTCATCATATATGACAAAAGTTCCTTTAAATGACTAATTTAAGATGACTCATTTTATATAAGGAACTTGAGGATTGAGAAGTAATGGGTCATGTGGTAATAACTGCATTACGCACTAAGTTTGTTTTGCTTGCTAATGCTTTATTTAAGTAGTTCATGTGGTAATAACTGCATTACGCACTAAGTTTGTTTTGCTTGCTAATGCTTTATTTAAGTAGTTCATCAGAACCCCATGGCAAAAGGAAGGTAGAAATAGCCTTATGTTATATAAGAGGAAATTAAGGTTAAACAATCACCAAACTAAAGAGAAACTCAAAAGCGAGTGCTTGAGGTCATTCTGACTTTCTGGTACCTGTTTTCTAAGAAGAGACTGTACACACTGCTCAGATGTTTTTAGAACCACCAAGTCGAAAAGCACAACTTGCTTTGTATGGCCTCTGTAGTTAATAGAAAATATGAGAAGTACTGAAAAAGGAACCTTGTATATAACTATTCTTTTTCTTAAAGAATCTTTATCATAATAAATGATCATTAAATTTAAAAATTTAGCCCCATATTAAAAATCAATCCCGTTAATGTATTTACAAGCTGAGATCATCTGTTTTCAAGGCAGTCTTGCTGTGCTCAGCCACTTTATCATGACAGAACAAACGAGAACCAAGCAAACACAAAGGAAAGCTGTGCTTCTGGGATTCCTCCAAACTCTGCACAACCCCGAGCGTCAGAGGAGCGGAACCAACTACCCCATTCTTAATACAAATGTTTCAAAGTACTTGCTTTCTTCTCTTGGTCTCTGGCCGAACCAGGAAGGGGGCCATCAGGTGGCTCTGGCTGTTCTTCCGCAAGCAAGCAGGCACTTTTGTTTACATCTGTATCTAAGCAACCAGAATGTAGAATCCAATCAGCAACTATGGCAAGTAAATCTTTGCATTGATGGCATTTTAAAAGTTGAAACTAGTTTCTGTAAAGGTGGCAAACGTCGAGAAGCTTCCACAGTGCTTGACACGTGCCTCTGCCCTCTGCCCCCCCAAGTCCTGCCCCTGCCAGCTCCACATCTGCGGCTGGTGCGCAGAACACATCCCCACAGGTGCTTCTAAAAAGCATCCAGGAATGTCACTGAGGTCAAATGTCCTAAAATATTGGAGATACATCCTATTGTGCCCAAAGAGAAGAGTTGAGGGTCTTTGAATTTTTTTACTTTGTTTATATAAAGTAAGAAATGTAAGGGAAATATGAGAAATGTAAATTTTTGAGGCATTGTCCATGGGTAAATACCTGAAGTCATAAAGCTGATTCCCCCGCTATATTATTAGGACTTTTGTTGACTTGCTTTTTATCTTTCAAAGGGAACAGAAATATGCTTTCCTTCTTAAAAAGCCAAAATTCTAAGGCATCCTGACTGCATCCAAACTGCATTCCTCACACTCCTGAAGCATCTTTCCAAGGGTAATTCAAAAGCATTGTGACCTAGGAGAGATCTGTGATGTCAGCGGGGTCCCTCTCCCACCTCCAGTCCTTAAGTCTCTAGGATTTATGAGTCTATAGTGGGTTTCCTTGATTCTAATTGCTCATTCACTTTGTCTAAACGAGGGAGAAGGACTTCAAACCCTACTCTAGAGTTAATTGATGAGTTTGATGAGAGTACAATTTTCATCAAGTTACAAACAGAGAAAAGAAAAAAAGTCATTTTATTCCTTAATCTTTGTCCATGTATACTGGTTGAGGAAGCTTGCTGTTTTCCTTTAGAGGATCATGGAGAGTTCAGTCGCGGACAATGGAGAGATCAGTAGCCATGGCAGAGGGCGCGGGTCAGGACTGGAATACTAGGGTTTTACTTAGAAGAAAGTTTATTCAATTATTGCAAAATGAAGTGAATTATTTTAATTTTAAAATGGTTTTTCTCAGTTTTAAAATTAGAATTTGCATATGTTATTATTCACTTGGCTTTCATATGTAGAAATGAAGTTACTGGCTAGACTACTACTCAAATTATGGTTCTGGATTTGCCTGCTCCAAAGACATAGGTGTTCATGGTGGTAAGTGATAAGCTTCAACCCAGAAATAAAGATGGCCCATGAATTTGGCTCCAATATTGTGTCCTGCAATGCTAAGCTAAGCTTTAGAGCTTCAGACTAAAGTCTTGTCTGGTTTACAAGCAGACTATGACTCCCAGCCCAATCAGTTATCCCCGTATCCAGGACAATTGACGCTGAAATCAGTTACTGAGTGAAATTAGTTGGTTCAGATTCCAAGAGAGTGGCTGGAAACACCAACTCTTTAAGCACTGTGGGTTAAATTGCATCACTTCTTCCGGCTTTAGCTTTCCTATAAAAGGATTCTACCAGATGGCTGACTAAATGCAACATACACGAAATTCAGTTATATACTTACATCTCTCATCCGAGTATCAAGCAACTAAAAGGAACTCACTTTGTAGACCACCCTGTCCTTGAACTCATTGAGATCCTCCTGCCTCTGCCTCCAAAGTGCTGGGATTAAAGGTGTGTGTCACCACTGCCTGGTTCAATATGTTAAACTAAATAATTATATTTGCAGCATTGAGGATGAAACCCAAAGACATAGGCATACTAAACAACATATCAAAATTGAGCTATATACACAGGTTCTCAAGAATGTTTAGCTGAGGGGAGGAGGAGGGGAACTGGAGGAGGGGAGGAGGTGAAGATTTGTAATAATAATAATAATAAAATAAAAAAAAAGAATGTTTAGCCAAATAAGGTAAGAGCAGAAAACAGTGAGAGAATTCTATTGAAAACTCACAGAGTTCAGGAGGCAGGTGAAGGTGGTGTGACTTGTGAAAGGTTTGACATTTTAATTAATTAAAAAAAATGACACCAAGTCTTTCCTTAGAGAAAGTTTATAATCTGTGAGGGAAAAAGCTCAGACATTTTTAGGAACTTCATTATTTAATAGACAATGCTGAAAATACAAGTGGTTATGGAATGTAGAGGAACCATGCGTGTCTATTAGCTCTAAGAATCATAACTTTTATTTCATTTTTAATTTTCAATCATATAATTGTTGAGTTGGTGTTTTTGTCACTGAGTTCTAAGAAATTTCATGAGTTTATACATTAAATTAAAAAGAACAACAAATTATACATGATTCCCCTCTATGCTATGAATATGTTTTATTACCATTGGTTATTAAAGAAGCTGTTTTGGCCAATGGCTTTGTAGAGTAAAACCAGGCGGGAAATCTGAACAGAGATGTATAGAGGAGAGTAGGCAGAGTCAAAGCAATGCCATGTAACTGCCGAAGGAGACAGATGCCAGATTTTTGCCAGTAAGCCACAGCCTTAAGCTAAAACATATATGACTAGAAACAGGTTAATTTAAGATGTAAGTGTTAATTAATAAGAAGCCTGAGCTATAGGTTAAACAGTGTTGTAATTAATATAGTTTCTGTGTTATTATTTATGTCTGGTGGCTCAAATGAGCAGCTTCAGCCTACAAACAAATAAAAAATGGAGACTTAGAAGTCCCTATGTCCAAGTGTCACTCACAATTTTATCTGACCTTTCTCTCCAACAAAACAAAATAGCTCCAAAAGCTATTACGTGTGTGGTGGTTGGTTGGAGTGTGGGCTGGGGCTCTTATTGCTTAACCTCTTCCATTGACAATAAGGAAGAGAAAAGACCTCCTCCTCCACCACCAACTTGCTTGTCCCATTCTATTCCTGCCTGACTTTATCTTGCTGTTGATTACAAAGTTCCTATCTGTTAAGTATACTTGGCACAGCATCATAGTCCAAGTATCTGAGACATTAGAACACAAATGTGCGGAGGACTTTTTAAACCATAGGGACATCGGCTCCAGCCCAGGAGTTTCAGCACAAGGTTATTGTCAGAGATCCAAGGGTCACACACTGAAAACCTCCATCGCTCAAGCTTCATTTGGTCATGGGATGACTTTGGTACCCCAACATTGTTACATATTACTGGAATAGCATCTCTCCAACCTTTGTGCATTTGACTGAATGTTCAAGTACTCTGGCCAGGGTTGGAGGTACTTTCTGCTTTAGAAACGTCCTCTTCAGGTCTTAATTACCTCCTGCCCCGTTCCCAAGGTCAAGCCACACCCTCTGGGAAATCCACCCTCAGGTGCCAATGAGCAATTTGCTTTTAATCCTATCATGTTTTTATCCCTGCTCTTTTTCTTCCGACATTTGCTGGGGCTCTTTTTCTGTTCTCTGCTTTTCTGTTATCCCTTTCTTTTCTTTTCTTGTCTTCTTTTCTTTCTTCTCCCTTCTTCTTTTCTTTTCTTTCTTTCTTTTTCTTTTTGAGCAAAGAACTTGTCTTTCAAACACTTAGTTGAAGTGAAGCTGCTGTGGCAAATATCCACTGCTGTCTCTGCTGTCTCCAAGACTTGAAGGAGTTAAACTCTTCTGTATCAACAAAGGGCCATTTGTCTACAAGGCCCTTACAGTCAGGGTGGAGTAAAAGAACAAACAGAGAGGGCCTAAGCCAGCTTCATAGTACTTCAAGGAAACCCAGCAACCCCCTTCTGAGTCATGTCCATGCTTGTGTAGATATATCCAAAAGTGGTAATACTAACCTCAGCCAATTAGAAATATACTAATGTAACTGATTACCCTGAAGCTTCCCTTAGCTGTGTTTCAAAGGAGCTTGCATGCTCCTCTCAGGGTTGTCACCATTTTGCACATGTGCATACTGGAATATTAATCACTCTTTGTTCTTGCATACTATTTGAGTCTGGGGTCTTCCTTAGTGTTTCCTTGGTCCCTATAGGCTTTGACTATAACATCAGCTAAACCTTTTGATTAACCAATGCATTAAAGTATAGAATTTTGATAATTTGTGATGAAGTAAAGGTGTCAAGGGGAAAACATTCTCAGGGGAACCATAATTAATGTTGTAGATAGGTCTAGCAATTACTGGCCACATTTCAATTTGTGCTCAGCATCAAACAAAGGACTAATAAATACCACATGGAAGGCCACGCAGCACAAAGGACTAATAAATACCACATGAAAGACCATGCAGCACAAAGGTTAGGAGACTACAGACTCAGTCCTAGACCACTGGAGTAGCAACTTTGCCATGAGCCACAGGACTCACAGGCCTTTATTTGGGTGATTACTGAGCCAGTGATTGTTTTTAAATTAGTGTGTAGAATCTTTATGACACTGCCTGCAGAAGGACTGCATCTAGCTGGAAAAATCTCTTCATTTGTGCAGGTTTTTTGCTGAATCAGAGATGCACTAAGCATACTTCTAGATCTACCTTAAAGTCACTAGGCCCCCTGCCCCTCCTCAACAGTGGCAGCCCAAGGGACAAGCTAGCTGGTTGTGGGTGGCCTTCCCAACTCGCTATTCTTAGGAGTCGAGGAACTTGCTTCTGTTGAGTCATGAGATCGGTGGCCACAACCATTAAGCCTAAATCAAACACTTGTGTTTCAAGGTCACCACAGAAAGCTGAAAAGCATAAAAATAGATTCTAATTTTGAAATCAATGAATGCACTTTTGGCCCTAGACAGCTATACATTTAGCCAAATGCCTGTAGGACAGATTTTAATATTTTATGTGCTCTATCTTATCAATAGGAAGGGCAATGAAAGCCCTGGAGAGTGTTTTTGTGCTAGTGGGACACCCTTGTGTCCATTACTAAAACTCATGAGATTTTATTCTCTACAGAATGAATTCCAAAGGAAGACTGGTTTCAGGACTCAGCTTTCTTTTCTTTACTGAAGATAATTTAATTTTAAAATAATGAGATAATAATGGAATAAAATCATAAAGTAATAAAACAGAAGGTAATGATTGTTAAGATGGAGAATAAAAAACAGTCATGCATAGTAAAATTTGTTTGCCATAATTCCATTCTTTGTTTCATTGTATGTTTTATGAGTATGAACATGTATGGAAGAATGTATAAGCAATGTAGAAGATGGGATGAGGATACAGAATATTTCCTTAAAACCTTTTCAATTATTTCAGTTTTTTTGCCAATAGCATGTTCAACTTCTATGTTTAAAAAATTTGAGACAAATAATTATCAAATCTTTAAGACATTTTAATGTAATTGAAGAATCTGCATTTATAAATAAAATTTCCACTTTATTAAGAATTTTTTAGAGTTGTCAGGACATATCTTTATGGCCACAATTTTTTATCTTTTAATACAGATCTTTTAACTTTTACTTTGTGTATGATTATTTTGCCTGCATGTATATCTGTTCATTCCGTGTATGGTCAGTCCATGGAAGGAAGAAGGCACAAGATCCCAGGAATGTGATTACAGAGGACTGTTAACCATCACATAAGGCTGGGAGCTAAACACAGGTTTTCTGTGAGAACAAGTACACTTAACCTCTGAGCAACCTCTCCAGTCCCGTGATTTCCAATCTTTTAAGAATTTCAGCAGCCTGGTGGCACATGTCTTCAATTCCAGTGCCTGGAAGACAGTTACAGGTGAATCTCTGTGAGTTTGAGGCCATTTTGGTCTACAGAGTAAGTTCCAAGAGAGCCAGAGATATACAGAGAAACCCTGTCTCAAAACAAAACAAAACAAAAGCAAACAAACAAAAACCAACCAAGCAAACCAAAAATCCAAACCGAACAAACAAGAAAAGAGTTTCAGCATATTACTTTTGTACAGCTATTTTCAGCATGGCACATCATTTAAAAATCGCAGTAAAATATAAATATAGATATATTTATATATAAATAAATTTTATTTATATTACTATAAATAAATTCTAAATTTTGTCAGTGTATTGTTTCTTAGAAATTCGATTGATTCTTTCCAAGATTTTGTTTAAACATTTTTTGGGATATCATTTTGACATTTTCACATATGTGTAATGTGTGGAAATCATTTTATGTGTGCATATTAATGTATTTACAGTTTATTAGTCCTCACAGCAGTTTAAAGTGCATACTGTTCCATTTTATAGGAACAAAGGGAAGACATTCCTTATTCTGAAAAAAGTCTATACTCTTTTCTTACCAAGGTCTTTACACTGGACTCTTTCCATTTCTTTTTTGTCTTCCGTTCCCTTCCCTTTTTTCTGGTACTTGATTTTACTCACATTCATATAATCAGATGGGTTAAATAACTCTTGGCCTTAGTAAATACTCTCTGTCCAGGTGGGTTGATGGTGTGGGAGGTCCTTCTGTCTATGTGTTGCTTTTATTGGTTAATGAAGAAAGAACTGCTTTGAGTCTATGGCAAGGGCAGAACATAACTAGGTGGGAAAAGCTAGGCTGTATGCTGGGAGAAAGGAGGGCAGAGTCAGAGAGAAGCCATGGAGCTGCCGGAGACAGACACTGGGAACTTTACCAGATAAGCCACAGCCACACGGAGATATACAGATTAATAAAAATGGGTTAAATTAATATGAGTTAGCTAATAAGAAGTAGAACTAAGCGGTGATTTAATTAATATAGTTTTTGTGTGATTATTTTGGGTCTAACCTAGCTGGGTGGCTGGGAACCAACAAGTAGCCTCTCTCCCTCCTGCAGGTTGAAGCTTTTCCAACCTCTAACAAGAGGGCCAAGACAGCTTCTGACATCCTTCTTTGAAAATTTATTCCCTGACATGGAATTCCAGCCTCTCTTCAGTCAGACAATGGTCCTGAATTCACCTCTCATATCTTTAAACTCTATGTAAAGCTCTCAACATCCCTTGGCATTTTCATATCCCCTATTGTCCTTAATCCTCAGGGACCATAGAATGAACTAATCACTCCTTAAAATGCATTTTTGTTAAAATGTCACAGGAATATAACCTTAACTGGTTAAAGCTCTTGCCTTTGGCTCTTTTCAGGTCCCAGGCTCTCCCCCAAAGACCCTTTTCTATCTTGCCCTTTATACTCATATATGGGCATCTAGTTCTGATCCTCATCTGAACCCTCACCCCTCCCTGATCACCTATTACCCCATTATTGTATCACTTCCATCCTGTCCTATGGAACTTTATAGACCACTCTCTACCTCAACCATGTGCCAACCCCTGCCCATCTCGAGTCAACATGGAGATGACGTCCTTCCTCTCCTTCAGACCAACAGCCCTGACCTCTTTCCCCTAAATGACAGGGCCCCTTTAAATTAATTCTTGTAACCCCCACAGCTGCTAAACTGGAGGGCCTCCCTCACCTATCTCACCTCCAACCCTCTACTCCTCCACCTCAGGATAATCTCTTTTCATACACAGCAGCTCAAACCTGTTTCCTTAAGTTCCAGAGGACACGGAGATCAATTGCTCTGTCTCCAGTTCCAGAAGGATGAAGTCTCACTCCACAGCTGTACTCAACTCTCCTGGATTGGGATCCCTATATGTTTTCCTTCCTGATCCCACCTCCACTTTCTCCTGTCTGCTTTGCCAATTTTCCCATGTCTCCAATGACATATTCAAATTTCCAATTAATTTTCAGCTGTTGTTACAGGACCACCATTAGCCACAGAGCCAGAGGAACAAACGCTATCAGAAATGCCCAGGTGGTAAGAAACAATAACACTCCAGAGACATTCACAATTCAGACTCAAAAGGGAAACTCACAAAAAAGATTTTAATATAACAGGTTTATTATTGAATGCCCTCAGCAATCAGCCACCTGTGTCTTCTGTACATTAGGCGATATCATGGTGTTGAAAAAAAAAACAGGTATGTTAAGGTTTGTTTCAGGTGAAAATTAAAAGATTTAATTAATAATCTGTCTCTCTTTCCTTCTCTCCCTCCCTCTCTCCCTTCTTCCTCTCTCTCACTAAGTGACTGTCCAGGACCTTAACACTAACCAATAAAATTCTGATAAGCTAATCACCCAACTCTAGCAGAGTACTAAACACTAACCATAAGCTCATGATTTTAAATTCCCTTTGTTTGCTTCTTAATGTCTAAAACCTATCTCTTTTACAAACTTAAAAATTTTTATAAGCCCCAGGGAGTTAAATTGGATCCATCTGAACAGATCAGAATCACCCAAGCTAAGTACCATTCAACTCTTTCCTGGTATTAGGACTTCCTTCGCTCATCCTGAGACCCCTGGAGAAACCCCCTCCGTCTTGGGACCCTCCTCTCTCAGTTACCAAGATCTAAAGAAAATTTTCTAAAGTTCATCTTTTGCTTCAGCAACATCTTGTCGAATCTAAGCAATCAGCCAGATGATTCCACAGTGCTTAAACAATGAGGAAGACTCAGCCACCTCAGGACAAGTTTCCAGACATGACCAACACCCATCAAGTGAGCTTGAAGCAGTTTCAAGAGATCCTATTCCTGTCCACCTGCTATCTTTAACCCTCCCCCCCAATTTTTATAATAAACAAAAGGGTGGGCTGTTATTTCTATCACATCCAGAGTCCCATGGCCATCAGCATTCAGGCAGAATGCTTAGTCACCCTAGGGCCTTAGGCCTTAGTGAATATATGCACACTGTGTTCACTTAATCTTTGCCTGATGTAGCTACATGAGCCCTTCTGTGCATGTGCTAGACGGCCTTTAAAAAAGTAGATATGCCCACTCCACTTTCTCTCACCATGTTACTTTCAGACAGGCCTGTGCACTCCCCTCGTTTCCCCTTCTCTCTGCTAAAACTCCTAAAGTGGGTTTTGTTGTTCCTCTTGTGTCCTTTCTAGCACCGGGTAATATCTGTCACTACTCAGGTGTCATGGCGTTTTGACTGAGGATTTTCTATGAGCTGTCAAGAGCTTGGCATGGGGCCTTATGTGCCCTCCTTTATCCATGCTCCAATATTGACTGGGTCAATTTTGTGTAGGTCGTGTGCAGGCCACCATAACTGCTGTGAGTTCATGAGCACAGTGGTCCTGAGCGCACTGCTTCGCCAGGTGCCCAGCTTCTGTCTGGGGCCACCCTCATGCCCCTTCTTCCACGTGTTCTCTGACCCTTTGGGCGAAGGTAAGATCTAGGTGTTCTATTGATGACTGAACACACTGCTGACACTCTTGTACTTTGACGAGATTCAGTGTACAAATGTGGTTCTCTGCTGTGGACTGAGAGTTGTGATAATTTGTGAGTATAAAGACAAATTTAGAAGGCAGTTTGGTAGCATGTCCATTTAGTAGTAAGTTCGCCCTTGGGTCCATGGGTTCCTCCACCTCATGATCTTAGCCAGATTTATAGCACCAGGAGCAAGTTTCCTGCTGTCCAGCGGGCCTTCAATCACATCAGAAAATTAATGGGCACTATTTTACCTATGGGCGTGTCTTGCCACACCCGTCAATATTGGAGTTTGCAAGGTTCACAACTGGGTAGAGCTGTTGATGAGTTTTCTCCTTCCATAGCCAGCATAAGCCTTTTGATGTTATGAAAGTGAGCCAGCAGGAAGGACTTACAGGTTCATTACATGCTTGATCTTTCTGTGTCCTATGAGTCCAGCAACAGGGTCTTACTATTGAGTTATCGGGGACAACCAAGAGCACCAGCAATAGCCTGCACTGTTCTGAGTTTTGAAGTGATCTCCTTTGGGATAAGCTGTATACATTAGCTTTTCAAAAAATTATATGCTGTTTTTTATTATACTATTTATTTCTTAAAATGATATACAGACATGACTTATTTCTTTTGTGTTTCTTGGAACTTCCAATCAACAACTTGAGGAGAAATAGCCCACACTTGACATTGGGATTTTTATTTGGCAATATACAACTTCATAATATGGCATACTACTGAGAAAAGTCCAAGCCCCAAATTATATGTATGAAATAACCCAAACTATAAATTTATGCACACACATGTTTATAGAAAAAGATTAGGAAGTAGCATATCAGAATTGAAATTATGTAATGAAAATGTGGCATATATACACAATGGAATTTTATTCAGGTGTAAAGAAAAGTGAAATTGGGAAGTAAATGTATGGAAAACATTCTACTGTGTCATTCAGTGAGACATGGTAGGAAGTTTCTACTTCATGCTCTCTCACTAGTATGTGAACACTAATGTTGAATTATTATATTTGTATATTTAATTTGGAGCAGTTGGAGAAGACAGAAAACCAGAATGGGGCCATTGCCAGGGGTGAGGGACTCTTAGTAGAGGGAGGGTGTTGGAATACAGAAGGGGGTGCACACATTTGGTATGGAGGGAAGGTGTTGGAATACAGAAGGGGGTGCACACATTTGATATGGAGGGAGGGTGTTGGAATACAGAAGGGGGTGCACACATTTGGTATGCTTCTTCCTAGCTCTTTTCTATAAACACACAATTAAACACTTATATAAATATGAATTTACATACAACTTGGATTGTGTATACCATGTCCTGACCTTTGGACTGCTATTAACATGTTTTAGAACTCATTTTAATGATGTTTTATGTATGCTTATTGAATAACAATGCTGTTTAACGGCTTTTCCATTTTTGAACATTTGAATTATGACCAATATTTGGGTGATGAGAAAAATACTATAAACCAAACCATTTCACCTGCATCTGGTTGCTTTCTAAGGAAATAATGGTCTAAAAATTGGAAATATATGTGAAGATATTGACACACACTTCTGATATTGAACAATAGAGATTATTATATTTTATAAAACAAATTAAAAATACACAGGAGGCATAATGTTTTTACATTCAAATTCAGTAATTGTCCACATAAAATACATGGGGAAATATATTTTTATAAGGAAATAAATTTAATTGTATTCATCACAATGTTTAAATAAGAAAAATTGGAACTACACCAATAGCCAACACTAGAGAGTGTAAAAAGTATTACTTCAGTGTGACCTAATTGTGACATAAATATGTATGTTATAAAATATGCTATAATTATATTTTTATAATTTTAAATGGAAACTTGGCATATGAAGCATCATATATAATTTATTGTATGTATAAATATATATTACTTTACTATTTTAAAAAGTGACTAAGTATGACACTTTTCCTTTATTGTTTTTTCCAAGATCTTTAATGATATCATGTTTAAAACAAATCTTCAGTCAAATTTTTATTATGCAATATATGTAAGGTTTTACATTTTGATAAGAAAGCACTGTCAAAATTACAAGGGATTTTTTTCATATTGATGCTTCATTACTAGCCCATATCCAGTACAAAACGATCCAGTTCCAAATGTGTTCCCTCTCCCGTTACTTCCTACTTTCATCCCCTCCTCTTGCTCAGGTAGTATACTTTCATGTGGCATATTTGTCCACCCTAGGAAAACCTGGAAGGACAAATAGCACAAGACTTTGCTGACGCTGCTTTGAGATGGGCTGGCCGTAGGTTCCTGATGATTTGGAAATGCTGTCACAGATTCTACCCAACAGAGATGCACAGGCTTAGGATCAGGAAATCAATCGGTGTCTGGTGTCTGACTTTTCCAGTTCTCTCTGTGTCCTAGAAAGCTGTGTCAGGGAAGCCCCTGTGGCGTCTGCTATTGATCTGCAGAGAGGCTGCAGGGCCACACGCTTTGGAAGAGAATGCTAGCTTTACATTGGAAAGCACTTTTCACTCCAAACCTCATCCCCATTTCCATCAGTCAATAATGTGGGGGCCTTTAATTTGTTTGTGTTTTGAAGGTAGAAGAAAAATATTCAATATGAAATAAAATTTGTTTTTTAAAAAAATTCAGTAAGACTTTACAAAAAAATTGTGAGCATTGGGGTGTTATAATTTTATGTTTTAAATTGCATATTCAACCTGTATTTAAGTGTATACATGCATATATAATTTTATGCAAATGAACAAAAGTGATAAGATTTTTAGTAATGATTATATCTCTCTATTTTTGTTTCTTTTCCTGAGCTCTCCTCTATGCTAATTATCTATCTTTTTGTGACAGCAATGTTATTAAACTCCTCCTAGGAATACATACCTTTTGATGGTTTATTTTGCAGGCTCATTAAGCATTTGGAAGTGAATAGGAACACAAGTGGCTCAGCAGGTCACAGGACATTACTCAAGGAAATATCATGACAGATGCCTGCATTGTCCCATCACTCAGCCTCAGAAGTAACTCTTTGATCCTCCAGAGACCTCTTCAAAGTGGTAGCAGAAGACACGAAAGGAGGCGTTCATGATTAAGTGTCATGGTGATACAGTCTCTATCTCCTCTGTTCCCTTTTGTCTCCCTCTCTTTTTCTGTCTTTCATTACTTTATTAAATGTAGGTCAGACAGCATTTGCTATAAGTTTTAAAAGAGTGTTAGTTCTGATCCCAGCAATTCTTTAAGAGTCTCTCTTCAAGAATATTTGAGCAGAAATTAATCACATCTTTTATTCAGTTTACTTTAATCAAAGTAACCAATAAACTACACTTCAAGGCATGATTATACAATGCATCTCACTCTAAAATATTCTTAGTTGAAAACAGTGTCTACGGACCCAACATTTATGATTGACACTGTTCTTGAAGCTGTATGTTGTCAGAGAGCCCTTGCCTTCCAACTCATGGTAAAAGGAACAATGCTTTAGGTCATGTGCATTCTGTATTTGATGTCACTAAATAGTAGTGAAGGTGCAGTCACTGTGGCTTCAGTCGATGCAAGGAAGCTGGAAAATTCAGAAGGTGTAGGAAGTGTTTAACTGGCCTGAGGACTGCAAGGGTGAGTTGTTGGGAGCATATGGGTGAGATCAGTCTGGGAGAGACCAGCACTATCCCACATTCTCTGTCGCCTGCCTCCATCGAAACCTTTGCGTCCTAATTTCTTTTTTTTTCTTTTTTTTTTTTTTTTTTGGTTTTTCGAGACAGGGTTTCTCTGTTAGCTTTGGTGCCTGTCCTGGCACTAGCTCTTGTAGACCAGGCTGGCCTCGAACTCCCAGAGATCCGCCTGCCTCTGCCTCCCGAGTGCTGGGATTAAAGGTGTACACCACCACCGCCCGGCCCTAATTTCTTTTTAATGCTAACAATTGAAGGGATTATATTTAGATTTAGTAAATACTTGAGGAGACAATATGTGTTTGTTTTGGGAAACAGTAAGCAGCACTTTGACTGTTTTGTATGGTGATCTGTGATATGAGCTGTATGTTTTAATGTTTATTAACTATATAGTAAGTTTATTAACTTATAAATATATAGTAAGTATTTGATTTGTTTTTTCATGTTATGATAAAATACATCAACAAGAGCAGCTTAATGGAGAAAAGGTTTATTGAGTGTGTAGTTTCAGAGGACTATGGAGCGTCGTGGTGGGAAACATTGTAATGGTTGAAGAAGGTACGTGTTGGGACAGGAGGCTGCCTACCATTTGCACACAGGACGTCAAGAGGACGTGGGGCTGGACTATGAATCTCAAGGTCTGCTCCCAGCAACTCAGTTTCTGCAGCAAAGCTCTCTCTCAGAAAGGTTGCACAACCTTTACAAACAGTACAGCTGGCTGAAGTGTTCAAACGTGTGCACCTCTGGGAGACAGCTCACATTCAAGCCACAGCAGCAAGCACCGTCTAAAGAACAGCTAGCAAGTATTGTATCAGCAGAGAGAGTAGAAAGGTCTATTTTAACTCACCGCGTGAGCGATCTCAGTCCATTGTTAGCTGTTTCTGTTTCTCTAGATTTGTGCCGAGACTGCATTATGACAGGGACATACTGGAGCACCCTTCTCACGCTGTAGTGACCAGGAAGCAAGAAAAGGAAGACATTAGGGGGATGGATATGCCTCCAATGATCTAACTTCCTCTCACTAGCTGCCCCCACTTTATAAAGATTACACCCCCTCCTTCCAACCCCACTGGCTGGTGGCTCCTGAATGGAAAAGGAAATAAGAAGGAACAGGAAAAGAACACAACTGCGAGTGGGTGTGGTGGAGGAGAGAGTTTATTATAGACATGTGGGACAGCATGGCTAAAGGCAGGGACACCTGGGAGAGTCCGGAGTGGACGCAACCCTGGAGGAGAGAGTTTATTATAGACATGTGGGACAGCATGGCTAAAGGCAGGGACACCTGGGAGAGTCCGGAGTGGACGCAACCCTGGAGGAGAGAGTTTATTATAGACATGTGGGACAGCATGGCTAAAGGCAGGGACACCTGGGAGAGTCCGGAGTGGACGCAACCCTGAGCCTTGTGGGGATAGGGGGACGGGGAAGGAGAGGGAAGAGAGGGAACCCCATGCAGCAGCCCAGAGACCCAAAGGTAAAAAGAGAGGGCAACCAAAATGTTTGTATTATATGGGGAAGAGCAGCCCCTGGGCTAGGCGTCATCCGGGAGGACCCAGAGGTGTGCCAGCCAGAAAGGGCCCTAGAACAAGTGGCCACAGAGGGATACAGGGAGAGCTTGGAACCAGTTCTTTGATATGTCTTAAATAGATACCTAAGCCATTTGTTCGCGGTACACAGTCAAATTGCAGCAAAATGATTCTAAACTGCAGATAGTCTAAGAAGAATACCACTGATGGTCACATTCACAGAGCACAGGGAACCTGAGCTAAGGTTATGAACTGTTCTGTCAGATGTTTGTGACAGATCTCGAGGGATGCCAACATACAGCAAATGCCTTAACCATCATTCAGGATGCAAACTGCCTTTCTCTTTCTTTCTTTCTTTCTTTCTTTCTTTCTTTCTTTCTTTCTTTCTTTCTTTCTTTCTTTCTTTCTTCCTTCCTTCCTTCCTTCCTTTCTTTCTTTCTTTCTTCCTTCTTTTTTCAGCTTGTAGGAACTTTACTTTCTTCCACTTTTTATTCCTTTGCTCAGGTTTCTGCAGAGGAGTTGAGGAGCACTCAGTTGTGGCTTTAGCCCACTCGGTGACCTGCGCTGTGGGAGCTGCTGACTAGTCCTCAGTGACTGTCTGGGCAGCCTTCAGTAGAGAACTGCTGAATGGGTATGGAGGTCACTTGCACACCCTCAGACAGTCTGCCCCACTCTGGCTGAGCACCAGTGAACTCAGGAGCTGGCGTGGTCCCTTCGCCCTGAAATTCCTCCGTGGTCACAGCCTTCTCAGCAGCAGCGTGTTCTTCCTTCTTAGTCTCCTCTGGGTCTCTGTAGAAGTAAAGACCAGGCATAACCTCCCATGGGTGCTCATGGGAGATAGTGCTACGCACGCGGAATACTTCCCTGACCAGCATCCACCACGTCAGTCCCACTGAGTGAGCTCCCTTGTTGTTGTGTGGAATCATGATGTTCATGTAGCGCAGAGGTGAGTCTGTGTTATACAGAGAAATGGTGGGCAGGCTCACGTAAGATGCCTCTGTGAGGGCCTGGTGGTCAGCCCTGGGATTGGTCACCACCAGAAGCCGTGGCTCCCTGAAGGCTGCCTGGATCTGGTTAGTAAAGGTCCCTGTGGTGAAAACGGCCAACAATCGGAATGGCTCCAGTGGGGGCAGGAAACTTCAGCACCGCTCGCTGCCCAGTGCTCCTGGAGGAGATGACGTTGACATCAGCAGGGTTCTCCATGGCAACAATAGCCCGAGCTGCAAGCAACAGCTTCTCCCAGGTCCTCTTCAGATTGATGATGGGATGCCGTCGCTTTTTCTTTTGTAGATGTACTGCTCCATCTGAAGTCGAGGTTGGTGCCACCCAAGTGGGTTCCTGCAGCGAGGAATTTGAGGACATCCTCCTCCTTAATTTGCAGGACATCAGGGCTGCGGGCATTGTGTAAGTTTCCCTTTAAGTTACGTGGGGAATCAAGAACAATGCTGTATGGACCCATTCGGAGCAGCACAGAAAGCTATCTAAACTGTTTCTATCGCAACATTTTTGGCAATAGAAGTGAACCACCCGGGGAATTTTATACTGTAGGAGGTACAGCAGTAACCTCTGTTGGAAATGGTTGACCTTTTAGCTGTTTTCAAGGACACAGTGTTTCTTTCTTTTTAATTTTTTAAAAAATACTCTTAGCTGCTTATTATTTTATGCTCTCCCCGTTAGAAGTTAGGAGCCAGCCTGGCCCAGGATACTTGAAATAAATATGGCAATGGACAACCAAGCCCTCTTCATTCCTACACTCCGTATTCATCAGTTTACATGAATTGGCATCCATACGCTCATAGGGAGTGGCACTATTAGGAGGTGTGGCTTTGTTAGAGTACACATGGCCTTGTTGGAGGAAGTGTTTCACTATGGGGGTGGGCTTTGAGGTCTCATATCTATGCTCAAGCCTTGTCCAGTGTCTCAGACCACTTCCTGGCCTGTGGGTCAAGAGGTAAGAACACCCAGCTCCTTCTCCAGCACCATGTCTGCCTGGATGCTGCCTTGCTCCCCTCCATGACGATAATGGACTGAACCTCTGAACTGTAAGCTGCCCCAAATAAATGTTATCTTTATAAGAGTTGCCATGGTCATGGTGTCTCTTTACAGCAATAGAGACCATAACTGAGACAGTTAGTTTGTTATATTATACTACTATGACTTTAGTCATACTTATGGGAACACAGAGCCAAGCACAGTTGTAACAGCCAGTCTCCTGAGAGGACCACAAGGAATTAAGCCCTAAGGATTTTATATGATCCAGGTCTGGGGTGAAAAGGAACTTTTAACATAGGTAATGACAGTCTTAAAATAAGGCAAAAATAATGAAAGACAGTGAAGGCAGATACTGGCTTCTCAGTGGGCACTAAAACTACAGCACAAACCAACCTTAAAATCTGTCCTACTTTAGGTCTCTGGAAACAATGTAGCACCATTATTATATAAGCTAGGTAGAATTGTCTGCTTTTTGCAACAGAAGCATTGGTATAAATAATAAATAATATTATTAGCATGTATTAGCACATCATTCTGATCTTAGATGTTTATGTGTTATGTGTTATTTTCTTCAAGAGTCTGATAAGGATATCAAAATTATACAGCAGCCCACTGTCTTAGTTGTCTTTTTTATGTGAAGTGGATACTGATGACTTAGCAAGTAAGTATGAATTTAAAGGACAAAAATCCTTCCCAGTTCTGATTAATCTACCCGTAATCATGGTTCAAATCAATTTTACTGGATTATAAGAAGGCATGAGGGCAACATGGATGTGGTAAAATTATAGATAATGAGTTTATAAAAGCAAATTGATTTTCTTATGACAACATACAAGATATATTATGGTTGTAAATGAAACAAATTATTAAGATAAAAAGATGTCACTTGATGTAAAATTTCTATAAAAGATTATTTCAACCTTAAAAAGTATGAAAAATTATGTTATCACAGCAACATGTTTAGTGTTCAGTCAAAATTCTTATGGCCACAGTTTTAATGATAATGCACATGTCATTCTTAAATGAAATGCAAAAGTCTAGTCTGAGATAAACTCAAGTTCTCTCTTTGCAAATTTATTTTAGAATTATTTATAATAGCTCAGGGACTTGTGGTATTTCAACAGTGGAGAAGAGTTTCCCCCAACTCAAATAATCATTTTTCTTATGCTTTTGTAATAACTCAGGCTTTTAAAGTTTTGGTCATGAAAATATTCAACTGCTCCCAATTAAAAAAAAAAGTTCTGAAGCAGAGAAAAGACCTTATCATTTCAAGAGTAGAAATTTAATTGTGAAACATCTGAAAATTAGGGAAGCTGTTATCTTGTTATATATGATTGGAAGAACATAATGTAGGTTGTCGTAAGAGAAGTGTAGACTTCATTTCTTTTTGAGAAAAGCTATTGATCTTGTCTCTCCCACATTCTCAGCCCCACGCAGTCTTGGGATCTGAGCTTATATCGATGTTTCCCCCTGCCAACTCTAGTTAGTTTTGAAAATTCTCCTCCTTGTTTACTGAAGAATTGTGACTGGTACTCTTGGGACATCTGTGTTCTAATTGTGAGTCTCAGAGATTTACTAAGAAGCAGTTGACATGCGCATTCTGCTCTCCAGTCTGTAGATACCTGTTTAGAGCATATATCTGTTGCATGAAAGGGAAAGAGTGGGCTCAGGAAGTTGTGAGTCAGCCACACAGTTCTAGAATAAACTCTGCCAGATCAGGAGGAGTCATTCAACCACTAATCACAAGCAAGCAGATAGTGGATGCACAAGGTCTTACTGTAGTGAGACAGGTAGCCTAGCCAATCTCTGGAAAGCACCTAACTTTGGAATGACTGTCAGATTTCAGAGGATAAAGTCCCTGGGTCACTCTCCCAGTTATACCGAGAGGTTAATAAGACACAATGAAGGAGCTGGTAAACCAGGGTGGGACATTTTGTAGATATGGAGGATATGAAGAAGTCTTAGAAAGCATTAGAGGTAATTATAACCAGTTTCTGTTGATGAAGGTTCTAACTCTGCTCTTAATTTGAAATAATATGGCCAAAGGTAGTCTGACTGAGGACAAGGCCACCGGTCTGTCTTTGCTTAGAACTTTCTAGATCCAGCACTAATGGCTGAGGAAACCTATCCATGGAATCTTCACCCTGAGCCATCAGATGTGAGCTTGAGCAATGTGTGCTCATAAATATGTATTCCTGACCATGACCTTTAAATAGAGAGGCAAGACAAATATGATTTCCCTAGTAGGATTAACTTTCTCCCAACCTCAGAGTGATCCAGAGAGAATGAGTAAGTTGGTTTTTCTGAAGCTTCCTTCAGGTCATCATTGTGATATTCTCCACAGTGGGAAATGTGTCAGGAGACCAACATCCCCAAGTCTGGCTTCAGGACAGAGATACAGGGGTCAGGACCAGTTTCTGCAGTGGTGAAAGAAAAGCCAAGTCTCTTGAATTGGTCTCTTTTAATCCTCCTCTCTTCCCCCACAGCAAAAATTAATAAAATTATAAAAATAAAATTATCTGACAAACTGATTTCAAGTCCTACAATGTGTGCTAGGGAGAGTGTCAGGGGCACAAGTGTGATGGATAAAACCGGATGGTATTCACATTTAGAAGAAGCTAAATTTTGGTTTGAGAAGTACAAAATTTATAAGACTGTAGAAAAGCCTTTATACTAGATGGGTCAGCACCTGCTGATGTAAATACATGACGGCTTTAGTGCTAAAGATGTTTAAATTACGGAGACTTGGCTAACAAGGCTGGGACAGAAAATAACTGAAGGTCAAGAGCTACATAGAAAAAGGACAGTTTTCTCTGGATTCTGCTTTTGTGGTTTCAGATTGTTCAGCGGGCACTTAACCCTTTTCCCCTGAAAGGGAAGTTTGTGGTCATTCGGGTGGTTTCTTTAGTGGCCTCTTCTGTGTGCACTTCATTCTGTCAGTCTGTTTGTCTGTAATTCCAAATTTATAGAAACTGCTAATCTGATTTTAAATTAAGAAACAATTATAACTATGCCAAAGAAATTGTGATCAACAGAGTGCATGTTCAGAAATGGTTTAGTTTTGCCTCTAGAGTTACTCCAATGGGTGTCTCAGATTCTGAAAGGAACTTACCTTAACTTCTATTAGAGGATAAGAACTTTCCGATTACAACTGTTTTGCCAGTCAAAACTAGAGGTCCACCATCTGCACCAACCCTCAACAAGTATTGCCCTTCCTAAAACTTGGGTTTGTTATTGCTGACATTTGAGAAAAACACCTCTTCCTTGCATATTGAAGCTCTGTAACTGATTCTTCATGATTGTCTGAAGACTTTTTAACAAATGTGTGGAATCCTAAACAGAAAATCATTAAGAAGGCAGATATGGTCATCTATATGATTGCTTCAAGGTCTGAGTAATATTTCAATTAAACAAGAAGCTTAATACTCTAGACAGTGGTTAGAATTCTAAAATTTGAAAGGAAGAAAATTGTTATGATGTAAAGGTTTATTAATAAGATACTAGTACTGGGGAAATGGTCAAATTAATGAAGTACAATTAAATGTCTGCCAAACACCTTCCTTATCATGTGTAGCCTTGGTCTTGAACTCTCTATGTAAACTTCACATTCAGAGATATCAAACTCAGAGGTATCAAACTCAGAGATAGCGCTAGAATTAAAGGAATGTGCCATCATATAAAAGTAGTAGCATTGCCCCTTCTATCTTATCATATCCATTGTTGCTGCTGATATCTTAAACCTAAATGAAGAAACTATGAACAACTGGGGAATGCTGAGAGCAGGGGTAATTGTCTTCCCCAGGGAAGAGCCTCCAATTGGCTGTCCAATAACAAGTGTTCAGCTCTGAAATTATACACACATAGGTAACAGACTGACTGAGCAAGTTGTGTTTATGTATTTAGGAATATGTGTATGCATGTGTGTGTACATGTGTGTGTGTGTATATACAGCATAAAACAACAATTAAAGAAAAAGAGGCCATGAATTTGAAGAACAAAATGGCCTGCATGGGAAGGGTTGTGGCAAGGAAAGAGAATGGGGGATGTGATGTAATAATGTTTTAATTTCACAAACACTGTTAGAAAATAACAGCCTGTAGGGGGTGTACATCACAGCCAGCAATTCAGTAGCTGAAAGGGCAGCTGTGAAAGTGATCTCCTTGTCAAAAGTTTTTGTTGCTTCCCTTATCCTACTTCACTGCAGGCGGGGCTGCTGCCCCCTCTTTGGCTTCCTTCTGAGAGTTCTTTGTCATTGCTGTCCCAGCAGTGTCCTTGTCTCATTGTTTAGGAGAGAGATGTGCAGCCATCTTGTGAGTGAATCCTGTGTAGGGCTGGACTTGGCTTCCTCCCTGTGTCTCTAGCCCATCACAGAATACCTGGCAAGGAACAGATGTTGAAGCAGTAAAAGTAATTAATAATGAAACCACAAAAGTAAGCAACTCATCTCTAGAACAATGGCAATGGGTTTTTGATCCTACTGCACGTATTGGCTTTGTGGGAGCCTAGGCAGTTTGGATACTCACCTTAATAGACCTGGATGGAGGTGGGTGGTCCTTGGACTTCCCACAGGGTAGGGAACCCTGATAGCTCTTTGGGCTGAAGAGGGAGGGGGACTTGACTGGGGGAGGGGGAGGGAAATGGGAGGCAGCGGTGGGGAAAAGACAGAAATCTTAAATAAATAAATAAATAAATGAAAAGTAAGCAACTCATGAGATATCAGTTGCCTCTGTACTGCCTTTGTGTTCAAGCCTCCTCCAGTACCCAAGTATCCTTATCAGGAATAAGCTTTGGTCCAGGAATCTCCTCAGCACCCCTCATTTGTTCTCTTCTTTAGAGGAAAAACAGAGCCCAAATATTTTTTGATGATTTTCCCACTGCTTGTTTTTTTTTTTGTTTTAATTATTTAAAAACTGACCACAGTTTCCCCTTCCTCCTCTCCTCCCAGTCCCTCCTTACCACCTCCCCTCTGTTACCTCCCAGTCCTCACCTTCTCCACTTCTGTTTAGAAAAGGGTAGGCTTCCCATGGACATCAACAAAACATGGCATATCAAGTTACAAGTAAGATTAAGCAATCCCTTTGTATCTAAGGCTGGACAAAAAACCCAGTATGAGGATAAGTTCCGAAAAGCCAGAAAAATTATTAGTGACAGCCCCTGCTCCCACTGTTCAGAGTCCTACAAGAAGACTAAGCTATACAATTGTCATATATGCGTAGAGAGTCTAGGTCAGTCTTTTGCAAGGTCCCTGGTTCAGTCTCTGTGAGCTTCTATGAGACCAGATTAGTTGAATCTGTGGGTTTTCTGATAGTGTCTTTGATCCCTCTGGCTCTTACAATCCTTCCTCCTTCTCCTCAGCAGAATTCTCTGTTTGCCTAATGTTTGACTATAAGTCTGTGTCTGTTTCCATCAGTTACTGGATGAAGGCTCTGTTGACAATTGGGCTAGGCACCAATCTATGGGCATAGTAGAATATCATTAGGCATTATTACATTGACATTTTTTTCTTTCCAGTTATGTTTGGTTCTATCTTAGGTCCCTGGGTCACCCAGCCTCTGGGTCCTGGAACTCCTGGAAATGTCTCATCATATAGGACTTTGGCTAGAACAGTCATTGACTGGCCACCTCCATAATCTCTGTACCACCCTTACCCCAGCACATCCCATAGACAGGGAAGACTAGAAGTCAAAGGTCGTATGGCTGGGTTTATGTCCCAATCCCTCCATTGGAAGTCTTACCTGGTGACAGGAGATGGTCAGTCCGGGCCATATATTCCCTTGGATATGTGGAATTCTTTTTTTTATAAATATTTATTTATTATGGATACAATATTCTGGTTACATATATGCCTGCAGGCTAGAAGAGGACACCAGACCTCATTACAGATGGTTGTGAGCCACCATGTGGTTGCTGGGAATCGAACTCGGGTCCTTTAGAAGAGCACGCAATGCTCTTAACCGCTGAGCCATCTCTCCAGCCCGATATGTGGAATTCTTGCTTGGAATCTTAGGTGGGGTCATCCTTGTAGACTCCTGGGAGTTTCCATTGCATCAGGTTTCTGCCTAACCCCCAAATGCCTCCCCTTTCAAGTTGTCCCTTTTAGTACTCTACACCTCCATTCTCCTTCTACCTGATCCCTCATGTCCCCATGCCCACCTGTTTCCAGTCCACCCAGGAAATATCTTATATTCCTCCCTTCTAGTGAGATATGAGTGATCTAGATCCTTCCTTGATCTCTCCTTGTTACGTACCCTTTCTGGGTTACTCTTTACTTTACAGCTAATATTCACTTATAAGTGAGTACATGCCATGCTTGTCTTTCTGGGTCTGTGTTTCCTCATTTAGAATGCTCTTTTTTCAAGTTCTAGTCATTGGCCTGCAAATTTAATGATGTCATTGTTTCTAACGGTTGAGTAATTGTTGATTCTTGAAGCATAAATTTGAGGGCCCCTCTTGGGTTAATGACAGAGCATATCTGCCTTAGAAAGGAAAATATCAGAGAAAAATACCTATTGCAGTACTTCCATGGCCCAGGAACATCAGTTACCAGAGCACAGTCTAAAGGCGTGCTCTAAACCAGGGCTATGTGCTAAAGGCAGGATAAAACAGTGGGTCAGCTGGATCTCTGTTAGAAGTTGTGTTGAGATTCATTTGGAATATGCCAGAATCATGGCACTAATTACTTCCTTTTATATGTAAACTCTTACATAATTCCTGAGTTTTGCTCTCTCACCTGCTGAAGACAGTAGTGCCCTCAAGTGGAAACAAATTTAACAATTATATTGTACAATCAAGTGATCAGTAACTGAGAATGCTCATGGGAAGTTACACACCATTGAATGCTCTAGAGTTTTATAGAATATCAAGTAAGCTGGGCAACTGATATTTATTTTGACCTGAGTCATTCATGTGTCATGATTTACCCTTGTGTATAGGAATCATGACATTTGGTCTTAAACCTGAGTTTTCCTCTAAGTAGCCATAGGTCTTGTCTCTAAGTATTCTTTCTTTACAGAGATGCTGTGGGAACTCCTCAGTCAACAGCCTTTAAGATACTGGCCCACTTTGGGCATGGTCTCATGTACTGTAAACGCAGAAGTCAAAGCATGTGTGGACCCCTTGGCTGCTGGATTCGGTTCCAGTTCCCCATGCATGCAGAGAACTGCAGTTCACTACTCTTTCTGTGAGTTTAGCCTTTAATAAATAAATCTTTGTTATACTCCATTCTGGGATTGTGGGGAACTTGTTTGGCCCAACAGTTTGGCTCCCACATGGCCTGAGTCCACACCATTACCAGGCCCTTCCCAGAAGGTCTTCATCTTTTTCCTACCCCACACAATCAAACTACCCCTCTGCAGCTGAACTACCCCTCTGGTGCACGCTGGACACTGCACTGTTTCACTGGTCCACGATGTGGCTACTTGGCAATTTCCCACCAGCCAACTTGCATAACTTGGTCCTGCCTACTAAGTAGCTCTTTTTCCAAAACTCATCCTTGGCTACTTTGGCTTGTGCCAGGCCACTCTAATCAGGCCTGTCTCTGTCTCCAGGAGCAGGGGCTGCTCCAGTTTTTATTCCCAGTCAGGATCTGCATTGCCTGAGTTCCTGCTAGTAACCTTATGACTTGCAATTGCATGCAAGGTCTAGGTTCCTAGATATTCTGCTCAACTCAAACCTTAAATAGATTGCTGCTCTTAAGTAATTAACTAAATTTGTTAGTAATTCAAAATCTCAGGTGATTCAGGTACTGATCTAGGACCTGCCTTACTGCCACAACTGCGACACCTGCTGGTCAAGTCCAATAAAGATGATTACACCTACGACAATTTTTTTTAAAAAATTGTAACAGAGGTAAGTTAATTTGATAAATAAATAAATAAATTTGAAAATTGTACAAAAGTTCCAAATAATTGCAGAAAATATCTCCATCCAGGAATTTAACAATGTTTTTGTTTCTACTATGGATGGAATTCTGCAAGAGTTATATGAGGTACCTTGTCAATGTCTGATTTACAGAATATTGGCACAGTGTGGGACTATTGAGCATTTCTTGTGGGAGGATCCCCCATTGATATCTCCTAGTAGGCTGAGAGTTATTATAAGTAGGTACTGTAAAGGCAATTTTTTTTCTGTCTTTTCTTGTAAAGGTATAGTGCAGGAACAATCTTTCAAATCAATAACTATAGGAGATTATCCTTTGGGTAATAGGGGAGGCAAGGGAATTCCAGATTGTAGAGGGCCCATTGGTTCAATTACCTTATTAATAGCTCTTGGATCTGTCACCATTCTTCATTTTCCAGATTTCTTTTAAACAACAAACACAGGAGAGTTTGTTCTATTACTAGCTGTTCTAAAGTCTACAGGTTCTTTTTCGGGTTCTGTTGACAAGAGACGTATCTGTTCCTGGCAACACCAATTACTTCAAGAGGAAGAAGGGCATCAAAAAGGCTCCTTCTGGAGTTTATTAGCCATTTGGGCAAGAAACTGCTCTTGCCTGGACTGCCTGGTGTTATGTTATAGGAACTGAACATGCAGGGTCCACAGATAAATGACTGTTGAAATTGCCTAAAAGTAAGAAAATCCCTCAGTATTCCTGCTTCATGAAAGAGTCTGCAAGACATTCTGCAAGACAGAGAAGAAAGTGACTGACAAACTGCAGAACTATCTTTGAAATTTTCTGCTTTGTTCAAAAGTCTGCTCCTTACTATGGGCTTGTAAGCTGAAGATGGATGCACCAATGTTACAGAAGAACTTTGGGTGACTGTCCAGGCAGTGAGATGTATTTGTTAATTATAGAGTTTTGGAAGTTGCTTACAATGCACTTCCTGTTTACTCAGGTAATATATCCTTCTGGAGTCTTTGATGGAGTTAAAGAATAGATACTTATAATTATAGTTTTTCTTAGTTATGATAAAAGGTAAAGTAAACTACAATATAAAGATTGTAACTGTAATTCTTGCTTGATACCTGTTTTGTTATATGTAATTTTACTATATTAAAGTTAAAACAGAAAAGGGGTAATGATGTGGGAAGTCCTGTATATGTGTTGCTTTTATTGGTTAATGAATAAAGAAACTGCTTTGAACCTATAGGAGGGCAGAACAGAGCTAAACTAAATGCCAGAAGAAAGAAGGTGGAGTCAAAAAGATGCCATGTAGCTCCATCAGAAACAGACACTAGACGTAATTTTGCTGGTAAGCCACAGCCATGTGGCAATATACAGTTTAATTTAAGATATAAAAGGAAGCTAGCAATATACTTAAGCTAATAGGCCAAGGAGTGTTGTAATTAATAATTTCTGAGTGGTTATTTTGGGTCTGAGCTGCCAGGCAGTTGTGAAACAAACTAGCAGCTTCCAACAACAGAAACATCTCTAAATTAATTATAAAAAGAAAATTGAGACTTCATCAATTAACAGAAACAGACCCAACAAAGATTATAATACCTTTTACTAATGATAAAATTAAAAAAATATTATAAGACAATGAACTCTAACAAAGAGCTTGTGCTAATTTTTGGGAAAGATTAATAACAACTATCCCAAAAGCAATAAAATGAATCTTATAAAGAAAGCTAATTCTATCATTCCCCACCAATAGCTGAAGCCTCTACATTCTATACTAGTACAAATAAATTAGGAAAGGCAAGCTACAAATCAGAAAGTTTAAGTTGAACAAAGCCCTTATAGTTCTTCCCAAAAGGCTGAATTATATGCTATTCTCATGGTACTAAAGGATTTTACAAACCCTCTCAATATAGTTACTGATTAACATACAGAACAAATTGTTTTGCATATAAAAACTGCTAAATTTATACCATATGGTACAAAATTGACTTTAGTATTTATTCAGGTTCAAGATATAATCAGGAATAGGCTTTGTTCCATGTACATAACACACATTCAATTCCATACATGTATGCCAGGTTCTCTAGCACAAGGTAATGTGGAAATTGATTATTGATTGGAAGTGTGTTAAAGGACTCAGAACTTTATACAAAAACATGTCAATAACAAAGATTGAAAAAGGAGTTTTCTATTACATGGCAACAAGCTAAAGAGATTATAAGGAGATGTCCTACTTGTTCTTTATATAACCAAACACCATTCCATGCAAGAAGTAACCCAAAGGGTACTCAAAGGAATGAAATCTGGCTCATAGATATGTTCCACTTTGTAGAATTTGGAAAACTAAAATATGTACACTACACCATTACACCTATTCAGGTTTTTGATGGACATTGTTTTGAGTTTAGAAAATGCTGATTTGGTAATCATGCATTTACTAGATAGAAGTTATGGCCATCATGGGTCACTTAGAAAAATTTAAAACTCTACTTAAGATATTCTGTATATTGATACAATTTTAGAATATATTTATCACATTACACTATACATTTCTACCTCTGACCAAGATACTTACACATTGTTTATGTTTTGAGGTCATTGTCCTCATTTGCTACACATTTGTTTAAAGATTGTTTGATATTTTAATATGAAGCTTTAGTCTTTAAGCTGCATAGGTATTAAGAATTGTAGGTCAATAGTCATCCATGTTTGCTATACTTACAGTTAGACTAATCAGGTTCTTTAGATGCATAGATATTGTATTCCTCATAGATAGATAGTCTTCAACCACTTCAAAGAACTGTAGAATATGGCATTTAAATATTCTGTTAACATGAGACAAAAAGGGAAAATGCTGTGGAAACTCATTCAACCAATAACCTTTAAGATATTGGCCCACTTTGTGAGTGATCTCATGTACTGTAAATGCAGATGTAAAAGCATGCCTGGGCCCCTTGGCTGCTTGATTTAGTTCCAGTTCCCTGTGCATGCAGAGGACTGTGGATCACTATTCTTTCTGAGAGTTTATAAACCTTTGTTATATTCCATTCTGGGCTAGTGTGGAATGAGTTTGACATAACAAAGAGAGTTTAAGTATTAGTTTATGAAATCAGAAATCAATATGCCCTTATCTTATTTGAATCAGTTCTCCAGCCTTGCTCATGGATTTCTATACCAAACTTGTAATTATTCATAAAGGACCAAAAAAGATCAGAAAGACACATAATATTTGTATTTAAACAGGGGCTGATGAGATGCTAAAACTACTGGCTACTAGTTGACTTGAATTTGTTCCCTGGGATATACATTGTAGACTCTTGCAAGTCATCCTGGGACCACCACACATGTGCCAAGGTATATGCACATGAACACATATGTAATAAATAAATAATAAATGTAGTAAAAATTAAACAATACTTCCCCAAGCCTTAGAAAGAGTAGTATAAATATCCTGCTTATGACTGGGCACTAAATCATAATTTAGTCTAAGCATCTTTAATATCCATAAGACTATGTATCCACTGTTTGTCACTATAAAGAGAAACTTTTAAAGACTAAGTGTAACATTTATCTATGGGTATAAACATAAATAGTTCAGCTGCAGTTTTACCATGTTAATTTATCTAAATCACATAAGTTTTGTTCACTTAATGTATATGACCTTCCAAGCTATGTTTTTTCTTTATTCTCCATAAGCTGGGAGGTCATACTCGGCACATATCCCCTTCTGTGGAGCAGGTCTCAAATCCAATTCAGCAGCAGTTGGTTACTCCCACATCACTTGTGCCACTATTGTACCAGTGGGCACATCCTGGTCATCAGGTTTCTAGGGTTCTTGGCTAGGTAAGGACACTGATGCCTTATTACACTCATGAACTTGCATGATACTTCCTGCCGTAATGAGAGCTGGCCAGTGGGAAGGAAGCTTCAAATTTAATGCCAGTTTGCTTTCTATCTAGCCAGTGACTAAAGTATGTAATGTTTTGAGCAATAAGGTCTTCTCATTTTGTTCTAGTGAGCAACCAAGAGGAATAGAAACATTCTGTGTTGCTTTTTGGGTTTCTGGGGCCTTTTAACCACCAAGTCCTAAGGAAGCATTTTATACCTGGAATAGGATTTTTGGTTGTTGAGTTTTTGCTTGCTTGACATGGACTTTTAGGACCAGCATTATTCAGCTAGGCAGGATACCTCTTTTATGACTATTTTTAACTTATATTGAGCTGTAGGCAACTCTGTAGGACAGTTTCTTAATAACTGACTGGTAGAGGAGTGTCCAGACTATTGTGGGTGGCGTCATCCCTGGGCTGGAGGTCCTTAGTCCTATATAAGTTTATATGAGTTTCCCATCTGGGAAACTCATAAGGAGAAATCCAGTAAGCAACATCTCTCCATGGCCTCTACATTAGCTGCTGCCTCCATGTTCTTCCTTGTTTGAGTTCATGTCCTGGCTTCCTTTAATAATGGACTACAATGTGGAAGTGTAAGCCAAATAAACCCTTTCCTCCCTCAACTTGCTTTTTGGTCATGGCGTTTCATTGCAGCAAAAGCAACCCTAACTAAGACACCTTCTAAGGCTCAGGAAATATTGCAGAAAAGAGAGCCTGGAAGATGGAGAAGAGATGTGGAATGTTGTCTTCAGGGTATTATAGGACCTTGTAACACTAGATTGTAGCAGCTGTGGTGACTCTGGTTTGTACAAGACCAGGCCTATTGGCAGCCTATCAGGAAGGAGGAGAGGCTCCTGGGTTCCTCCCCTTCCCAGATGAAATTGCAGGCATGAGTGGAAGCTTTCACATTTTCAAATTATTGATATGCTGATCTGAGTAGTTTCAAGGAATGTTACTTATAATCCCTTACTAGAATATATTATATAACAAGCTCAAATTATTGGAGTGAGTTTTGGTAGAAAACTACTTTTTCACTTAAATTACACTTTGCATTGTAGTCTCTTAGGAAGTTAGATTGGGGTTAGTTCACTAATGGTCTCATTAATCTAACTCAAATTAATTCAATTAGAAAAAGAATACCCTGTAGATTTTTCTTAATATTAGGAATATCATTAAAATACACAGCTCTTGTAATTTTACTTCCATTTAAAATAATCTTAACACATTAACTTTGGAACATTGGGAGATTCTCAGCTCACTTCCCATTGTTTATAGCAAAGGTTGTCCTTATTCAGTGGATAGGGGTACAGTAATGCATCTGATCCTGAAACCAGAAAGCTTCCTTGATTTAGAATGACTTCTCTACTCTTCTGCTGTACAGAATTTTTGTTGTTGTTGTAGTTCTTAGATAATTCGGTTCAAAGTCATTAATGGAAAAGAACTTAGTCACCACAACTGAGACCTGTTGGATGTGGTAGTCTAACTCAGGGTTGCTGAGCGGTGGGAGAATCTTCCAGGCTTTCATTACACATGGCTCCTTCTGTTTCCACATTGTGATGCCATCTGTTATGAGGCCTTTAGCAAAGCCAAGCAGATGTTGGTGTTGTGCTTTTAAAGCCCCACTAGTGTGGCCTAAAGAAGCCTCTTTTCTTGACAAGGCCCTCAGCCTCTGGTGCTCGCCTGTCACAGCAGGAGACTGAAGCAGGTGCCACTAACAGCTGCAGTTTTCATCATAAGAACTTTGCAATCTCAGTGGAAAGAGAGTTCTTTTCTGATATTTATGTCAGAAGATCTGGCACTGATGACAATTGGTTTTAATAGGCCCTCTTTGAGCCCATTCCATACAATCCTTGTTCCAGAGATGTTCAATATTCCAAATGACAAGGGTGGGGTCATGTCTTTTCTTCCTTGCAAACAAGAAGGGAAGTTGTGGCCCAAGTGAGTTACATTATAGTGTACATGCCTCCATCATGAAATGTCTCCAAATGCTGGAGAGCTTTGTCATGTATGGTACTTTTTTTATTCCCTTTTTCTTGGTAGAGTTTGTCAGTTTGCACAACTGCGTCTTCACACTATAGTTCTTTTTTTGTCACCATTTCACCCTCAAACAGGAGCCCTCTAGCTGTGTAACCTGACCTCTGGTTACACAACACACTGTAAGCTAATAAAAACTAGTAGGACTCAGTTAAGCCTGGAACAAAGCATTCTGCTTCAGTTGGTCTAAGGCAGCGCCTTCTTAACTATGTTGTGTCAACGCTTCCTGGGTGAGTTTTATTATGTAAGTGGGCTGAGATGGCTGCCTCAAGCTAAGCTTGATGCTGGGTAGAAGCTATCTGCCCTCCACAGAGGAAGGCCATTTTTGTTATCTTCCCTGTGTATGTTAGAATTTTTTAAATTAGGATTTTATTCATATCCAACACATCAACTAGAAACTTGTAAATAAGGCACTAATGGTGACATTCCAGCCACTTAGCAGGAGAGAAAGCACCCAGAGGAGCCCTGGGACCTTACTGTCTGTCATTCCTGAAGCAATATCTGCAGCAGTCCCTCATTTAGCCATTGCCTGGGGCTTATCCATTCGGTGGCTAACCTGGCCAAGGTGAGCTACCATACAAATGTTCACCAGTTTCAGAAAAAGAGCTGTGTCAGCATGCAGAGGTGTGGCAGCATGCAGAGGTGTCAGCTTACAGAGGTGTGTCAGCATGCAGAGGTGTGTCAACATGCAGAGGTGTGTCAGCATGTAGAGGTGTATCAGTATGTAGAGGTGTGCCAGCATGCAGAGGTGTGTCAGCATGTAAAAGTGTGCCAGCATGCAGAGGTGTGTTAGCCTGCAGATGCATGTCTATCCTTCACCAAAGCAGTCCCTTAAGGATGGGGGAGTCTTTGGCATTATTGGGCATTTAATACTTTTTTTTTAATTTCCTCTATCACAGTATTGAATTGTTACTTCTTGGCTCTCAAACACAAGTTGCATATTTTCTGCTGCATGAATCACGATAAACAACAGCTTTAGGAAGGCACTCCAGGCCAGTAATTATACTGATGAAACAGAAAGACTGTATTCCAAGTGAGGTTAATTTTAGCAGAAGTCAGACAAAAATGTTGTCAGCTAGCAGCAATGTGCTGGCACTATAGCGAGCATCACCCGCGGCAGTGGCTGGCTGTTGGAACTAAGCAGCTCTCAGGGTCATTGCAGAGGAGCAAGACTAGATGCCCTGGCAGACCCAAGTCACTTTAACATTTGAAATGGACACAGTGACTTGATTATGGAAACTCTGGAAACACAAATGGAATACAACTGTGAGTTAGAAATGTGGCCAATAAAGAAAACTGACCATTTAAAGTCTCTCTCTCTGTCTCTCTCTCTCTGTCTCTCTCTCTCTCTGTCTCTGTGTGTGTGTCTCTGTCTCTGTGTGTGTGTGTGTGTGTGTGTGTGTGTGTGTGTATGTGTGTGTTAGGGATTCAGAGAGACTTGAAAAAACATGGACTTGAGAACTTGCTTAAAATATTTGTTTTTTTTATGGGATATTGTTTTATTTATGGGATGTATATTTATTACATAAAGAAAACTAATGACGGGACACAAAGAATTCTATAAATTGTTCAGAACAGTTTAGATGTCTTTAAAAGAAAACATATGCTTAATTTTATTCAGAATCATGTTTTGGCAGAAAGGAAATACACTTCCTTTAAGGAAGCATTTGGGTTCACTTACAGGTAATATTTCAATTCTGTCTAAAAGCAGGCTGCTTGGACAAGTGTTCCTGAGAGTGAAAGAGATTAAAGACATGTCGGGGAGAAGTCTGACAACACAGTGAACCCTGGCCTGAGCCATTATAGAAGTCCAGAGATTGTCTTTGAAGCACTCAAAGGCACAAGATTGTTATTCATATGATACATTCAGGTAAAAGAGAAATATCTATTTTATTTTTCCTGTCAAATGACTGATACAGAGTAGACCCTCTGTAGAAGGTGCATTGACAGAAGAAGAGGGATGAAAGTACTGGGGACTCACGCTACACCTTAGTGGTTAGTAGATAGCATGAGGAAGGCACCAGACTTAGCACATCTCGCAAAGGAAGTAGACAGTACTTTCAAACAAATAGCTTTGAACCCAAAAGAGAAAAATATGCATTAAAATAACCAGCTCTTTAGATATTACTACCAATTCATAGAAACTACAGAAGTCAAGAAATATGCTAAAAACAGCCTGAAAATGTAAATGAAAGTTAGACTGTGAAAACCATAAAACAGATAATCCGGTGCCTTCAGTGATGAAACTTCAGGACAAAGTGATGAACTGTAGTAGAAACCTGATCAAAGACATAAAGCCATGTTGCTTAGCTCTAAGTCCCTTGCTTTGATGCCAATTCTTACCAAAGAAACTTTAAAAAAGCCAGTTGTAGCAGTCAGCACAGAATGCATATTTGATGACGCTAAAGAAAGAATTTCTGTGCATTTTCAAAAGGAAAATTTATATTTTGGAGATGAAAAGGGAAACATTTACAATGTCCCTGTGTGGTGGTGAGTAGGAATGTCCCCCATGGACTCCTGAGTTTGAATGTTTGGCCCATAGGGACTGCAGTATTAAGAGGTGTGGCTTTGTTGGAGTAGGTGTGGCCTTGTTGGAGAAAGTGTGTCACTGTAGGGGGCCTGTGTAGACTTTAAAGTCATGTATGCTCAAGCTATGCCCAGTGTGTCAGCTCACTTCCTGTTGTTTATGGATCCAGATGTAGAATTCTTAGCACCTTCTCCAGCACCCCATCTGCCTGAATGCCACCATGCTTCTTGTCATGATGATAATGGTCTCAACCTCTGAACTATAAATGAACCATCATGATTAAATATTTTCTTCATAAGAGTTGCCATAGTCACAGTATCTCTTCACAACAATGGAAACCCCAGCTTAGACATTTAGAATGCTTAGAACTTACTTTAGATCATTGACTGGGAGTGGAAAAGTGGGAAGAAGTTGAGAACTAAGCAAGCTTTTAAGCTTGCTATGCCCTCTTTTCCTGAAGCTGGACAAGCTGCTAAGAAAGCAAGTGTGGTGCTCTATTTCTGTAGACTTAAACCTCAAATACAGGCACCCTTACCCCTAATCTCTACCTCTCTGATTGCATACATACACATACACACCAAAACATCACAAAACAAGCAAACAAACAAGCAAACAAACAAAACCAGACCGGTGTTCTCTCAAGGCACTACTCACTGCAGAAAACTCCATTAGATAATCAGTTGTTGAAGTGTGCATGGGGATCGATTGTAGGAGAACCCCTGCCCAAGATGCTCAGTTTGATGTCCAGCAACATAAAAGGAAGAAAAAGCAAAGAAGGGCAGATAATGTTGCTCTGTAGCTGGTGTCAGGAGCAGTGTTTAGGGGATTCTGCCCTATCATCTGTGGGATCCACTCTAAGTCTGGGGACTCTTGCCAGAACTGTGTAGTACCTGGAGTCTGAACAGTCTTTATTCAGCATCCTACAGAGACTTCTAGTAGATGTCATAAAAACCTATCTGTCTTCTAAATATAGTCCATAGAGTGTCTGGGTTGTTCTCTTTATACAAGAAAAATATGAATGTTTGGCTAGCTCAGACAGCACAAAAGCCATTAAGTGATTCTACAAAGCAAGCTTTGGGGAAAAAAGAAGCAGTTGCTCAGATGTAAATGGCTTTGTATTTACTTAACTCAAGCATTCAGAACTCTTACTTTCTGATGAAGCTAGTAGTATTTTTTTTTATGCACCAAAGATTTCAGTATTAAAAATAATGTTAGGCTGAAAACACAGGAAGAAATTCATCTATCAGGTACCATACTTACTGGTTGTCTGTGTGTTCCAGACAGTTTGAGACTCTGGGACCCCATTGCCCAAGGAAGACATAGAATCCCTGCTTACAGAGCTTACATAGGTATAGTGGCATATCATTTGTGTTTTAATAAATAAAGTTTGCCTGAAAATCAATGCAAAGCAGCCTCACTACTCAGCAATACAGACCAAGCAGTGGCGGCACACAACTTTAATTCCAGCACTAGAGAGGAATATAAGATGGGAGCAGACAGGTCTCAGTCAGTCTCATTCTGGGGATTCAAGGCAGGATTGCCCATTTTGGTCTGAGGTAGAGGTGAGAGCCATTGTCTGGCTGCTTTGCTTTTATGATCTTCAGCTTGAACCTCAATATCTCTGGGTTTTTATTATTCATGCTACATTTGGTGCCCAACATTTGGGGTACAAATTCACAAAAAAGCCATTTGCCTGTGGCTTTCTAGCCACAGGCATAGGTCAGAGCTACGTGTGGCTGAATTTACCACCCTACTGGCTAGGTTTTTCATTTTTCTTTCCTGGAAGGCTCTCCCTAAACCCCTTCTAAGGCTGCTGCTGAACTAACTAGGTAGCTGCCTTGAAATCCAGTCAGGCTTTTACTGTTCTATGTAGCAGCAATAAGCCTCACAGCTTCATCAACATTGGTGGCAGATTTGCAGAGACAATTGGGAATTCTTAAATGGAGGAATTAGCATATTACAGCTATATCACACAATTCTACAGACCAGGTAGAAAGATAGAAAGATCAAATTGAACTCTAAAGGAAATGATAAATAAACAGAAAGGGATGATAAATACTCCCAGAAATAGACTGCATTAATTCTTTACTAACTTTGAATTTTTTAAATGTTAATGAGAAAAGATCAACAGCTATGGAGAGACATTGGCTAGTAAAAAAAAAAAACTACAGAATTAAATCAGCTGATATACCTTAAGGATGTACTGATCTCAGAATGGAAGCCAAGACATGTGTTACATTGGGGATGAGGTTTTGCTTTTCTTTCCACAAAATTGATAAAGATTCAATTTGAACAAGAGCCACCTTTTAATTAGAAGAAATGATAGTTCATCAAATAACATGGCTATTTAATCTAAACTAACATATAAAACTAACAAATGCTTTTCATTTGATCAGATATAACTTGCCAAAAGAGACTTTCCCCAAAATAAAGGTTGGAGAAGGGTATTGTTTCAGGAGAATAAAGGAATCCAGCTAAGGAATTTGTAGACAAATGAGATATCTGAAGAAAAAGGACAAATCATTCAGAAAAAGTGTCTCAAGAAAGAGTACATTGGCCTATTGGGATAACACATTTCCAACAGAATAAAATTCTTCCCAAATGTTTGTTTCTGCTCTTTTCTGCAGACATATAATGCAAGTGGTCCTTTTGTAGTCCCGGTCTACTTAAAAATCAAAGCTGGATTTGGAGTTGGAGTGTGGCTCTCTCCTGCTTATTAAAGTAAAATTCAAAATCTCTGTCTCATGTCAGAAAAGCCACTTGATATGGGGCAGAAGAAAAACAAAATTTTAAAGACTATTTTATTGTCACTAATCTCATAATTCTTTAATTTTATATTAACATTTAACAGTTTTTTAAGATACATACATATATATTATAAATATATATGTATATATAATCATTCATCACTATCTATGCCCTGGCAATGCTTAAGCATGCATGGGCAGCCCTTTTATGGCAGTTCTCCAGTTGTTCCTATTCTGGGAAGTCCTAGATGCTTATGTTATTGTCATACCCAAGGCTCCATGCTGGAAGCAAAGACCTGTATTTTGAGACCTGTATTTTGTTTATTGCCATCTTAAGCTCACAAGTTAAGTAAAATATTCACCTCTGTCACCTCTGCAGGGCTAGTTTCAAACATAGGAAATAAACCTAGTATCTTGTTTCTCTGTAGGACCTGCAAGCCCCAGCCTTCAGAAGCAATTAGCATTTCCTTTGTTAGTTACTATCTCTTTCTCTCAGCCAGAGAAGTCTCCAGACCTGAGTTCCAGCAGACCAGACACCTCCTCTCCCCCTTGCCTGTTTGCTATATAACAGCCCCTGAGGAATAATAAAATGGGCAGCTTGATCAAAAAGCTAGACTTGCTGTCATTTCTTGTGTCTCTTGTCCTTTCATTCCTCTTCTCCAGGTTTATCAGGGACCCCCAGGTTTATCAGGGACCCCCAGGTTTATCAGGGACCCCCATTCACTTCCCACAGTTTTCCTTTATGCTGTCTGTCCAGCATCTTTTGGGCCTTCCTCTTCGCCTTAGCCCATGCAGTCCACCAAGCAGTGTTATTCCATTCATTCTCATAACATGGCCAAAGTATCTCAAGCTCCATTGCTGTATTCTGTAGTTTACTTTCTTCTGTAGATGGAGATGTTTCTTAATGTCATTGTAGTACAGCCTATCTCTTAGTATGATGCCTAGAACCCTCCTGAGACATGCCACTGTTCTCAGGAGTGTTTTATCGTCCAGGTTTTGGAGTTGTAAAGAAGGCAACTCAAGACAAGTGTCTCATGTACTTGTAATTTTGTTGTTGCCAATATGTCTCTTGCTTACCAAACTTTTCTTAGTGCCTGGAATGCAGCCATCCCTATCCATATATGCCTCTTAGTGTCTGAAATAGTTCCCTCCTTTGAACTGAGGTTTCCTCCCAGATAGACAAAGTTGATTATTTGTTTGAGGTTGTGATTCTTTATTACAATGTTAAAATCCTTGTGTGCCCTGCCCATCTCAGTCTTCTCACTGTTTACTTTCACACCAAGATTTTTACTTCTTTCTACCACTCTATATTTATCATGGCCTACAGCTCATTTGGGCTTTCAGCAAGTAGTGATGTATTGTTGGTGAAATGCAAGCTATTTATTTGCACACCACCTATCTGCATGCCTATTTCCTCATCCCCCAGGGCTGCCACTATTATTAATTTCAGGAAGACACTTTGTTATACAAAAAGGGCAACACAAGTAGAATGGCTTACTACAGAGATGATCAACCTGGTGGAAGAAAGAAGGAAGCTAAAGACAAATGAAGAGGCAATTGACAGACAGAAAAACACCACAATTATCTGTGCAGGGAGGTCAAGTGGAAAGCGAAAAAGGATAGAAAACTGTATATACTGTATATGCTCCCTCAGATTTAAAAAATATTTTTAAAAATATTTTTATTGATTTTTATTGAGCTCTACATTTTTCTCTGCTCCCGTTGTTGCTTCTCCTCTCCCTCTTCAACCCTTCCTCAAGGTCCCCATGCTCCCAATTTACTCAGGAGATCTTTTCTTTTTTTTTACTTCCCTTGTAGATCAAGAGAATACAAATTGGAAAAGAAAAAGTCAAACTCTCACTGTTTGTTGATGATGCATAGTTCTACCTCTTTCAGTAATGCATCAGGATATAAGATTAACTCAAAAAATCAGTAGCCCTCCTGTACACAGATGATAAAAGGGCTGGGAAAGGTCATTTATTAACTGAACCAGGGGAAGTAAAGCAAAGATGGAGACAATACCGTGACACCCTATACAATGACCGTAATGCTATCAATGAAGATTACAATGAGAAACACTCAACAGCCACTCAAGCATCAGAGACAATGAGGAAATAATATTAAATATTGACAGGAGAGAGACAGATGAATCTATCATGAGAGCAAAATATAGGAAGGTCCCAGGAGTGGATGACATCATAGTAGAGGAGCTGGAGGCAGCTACAATAGGCTCAGGGGCCAAGGTGCGTCTCAAACTCTTCGGAGAGATATGGGAACATGAAGTGCTTCCCACAGAATGAAAGCACTCAGTCATAATTCCCATACACAGGAAGAAGGACAAGCTGAATTGTTCAAATTATAGGAGCATTAATTTGTTTGCCATAGCTGTGAGATCTTTTTCTCCATTATCCTGCATAGGATCAAGGACAGAACAGAGGAAATCCTAGCAGAGTCCCAGGGCAGTTACAGAGCTAACAAAAACACTGTTGATCAGATCTCCACTTTGAGGTAAATGGCAGAAAAATACAAAGAATTTGGAAAAGACTTACATGTTTGTTACATCAACTTCAGGAAGGCCTTCAATAGCTTTTAGAAGAAAAGACTTTGGGAAACAATGAGGTTCTAAGATACCCAGAGAAAATCATAAGAATACTAGTAATGATTATAAAGATACCTTTGCTTCAGTCAAAGTTTCTGGAGAACTAAGTGATCATTTTAAGACAATCATAGAGGTGTTACAGAGATGTGCCCTCTCACCACTACTACATATGTATGTTTTAAACTTTTTGTCATGATATTAATAGTCATAAAGTACTATAAAACATATATAATTAGTATATAAAGTACTGATTCTAGAGAAAGGTTTCATCTACCTTCCTGTACATGATTTCAGGTTTGAGTCTCTCAGTTTTCTGCAGTGGACCTTGAGTATGCCTAACAGCAACCTTTGAAGTCTCCATAAGGAGGATGGGGCCCCACAACAACTATTCCTCCAGTTTTATGATAACACCACTAAGCTGAAAAACACCACCTAAAGATTGGCTTTGGACTACAAACTACTACAAACTTCTCAGAATGTAGCTGAGATGATCCAGCCTAACAGACTACTCTAGATAGGACAATGTAGGGCCCTGGTCTCCCTTATTCCTGGGGTGCATTGGCGGGGACAGTTTATAATCAGTTAACTAAGCTTCCTGTGTGTTTTCGTGCTAGCCCTGCCCCGTCTGGTGGTTAGCTGCAGGTAATCTTCTCCATTGTTAATATGGTAATTTCCCACCTGCCTGGGCGGAGAGATCTTTGTGCTGCAGTTAGGTAGAAAAAGGCTTCCCCAAGTCTGAATAAACGGCATTTGGTTGATCTCCTTTCGAATGACCCTGGTCTCTGTGTCTTTTGTTCAATCTTCAGGTCCTTGCCCAACTCGCATTCGGTACAGTGGCGTGCGTACCGAGGGTGTAACACCAAAACCGGGTGTTACAGGACAGCTCTGTATTTTCTTTGTGTCAAGACTGGATAATAAATGATAAAGCTACCTCTCTTAGGACTTGACAATTAACCCAAATTTCTATTTTCAGGATCTGTAAAGATGCCATTGCTCTCAGACAGCAGAAAGTAAATTTAAGAACATGATGCTCACATTCCCAAGAAATGAGGTGGGTGGTTTTTGGTCTTTCATTGGGTTATGGATATTTGTCATTAGTAAGGAGGATTGGTTACATGTTGTTATGGGTAAAGGTCAGAAAAAAAGCTAAAGAAGGAAATTTAGATTCAAGGTTCTTGTTTTGAAAAGAAAAGAGGGGGATTTAGATATGATAGGATAAAAGGGTAGATTATTGAATTCTCTCTGAAAAGTAAAAAGGGAGAATATAAATATGATAAGATAAAAAGGTAGATTATTAAATCTGCTTTTCAAAAGCAACTGTTAGTTTTAAATGATTTAAATAAAAAAAATAAAATAAAAATAAATGATTTACATTAGATTTTTGTATATTTTATACAAGTTTTGTATATTGATACAAATTTGAGATTAAATTTGTTAGAACATACTGTACATACATTTGTACTCTTGTTCAAACTATTGTACCTATACAAATAATTTAACAATGATAATACTAATTTCTAGTCATTGAAAATTATTTTTAAATTAATTAATTAATTGCTTTTTCTTTTATTATTATTTTATTACTTAAAAAATACCAATCTAAATTCCCACTCCATCCCCTCCTCCCACTCCCTCCACAGACCCTCCCACCCCGCTCCCTCCAATCCTAAGAGAGGGCTATGCACCCTGTCCTGTTACCAACTGTTTAGGATAAGAAAAAAATGCAGGTTAACAGTTAACACCTATTACAATCAAACTTGCGGTCACATTAGGTGTGTTTTTAAGGTTAAACAAAAGATATATTTTATATAAGTTATCTTCAGATACTTTAGAGATCTACAGAATATGGCATTTAAGATAACTAACCTCTTTTTTATGACAATAAGACATGTTTGCTCCTAGTAATGCTAATCTACTTCAGAGAAGATAATGGACGTTGAAGAAACGCCACATGAAGTTTTCTTTCTTTGTGGCAAAAGTAAGCCACTGGGCAAGAAAATACCCTTTGCCTTGACTACTTGTTAGTAGTCATTCTAATTGACCAAGTACTCAGGACATAAAAGAAAGTGATTGCCAAACATTTTCAAGACAAGGAAGGACAGTCCTTCAGAGTATCCTGCCTCACAGAAAACTGTTGGCTATGCTACACCTTTGGGCCAAAAATGGATGCCCCAGCATTTTAGAAGAACTTGGGTGACTGTCTAGGTACCAGCTTTGTGCCATTGCTTACAGTTTTTGAAAGTCGCTGGCTTACACTTCCTGTTTAATCAGTTAATATTATTTTCTTTTTGGATCTCAAGAGAGTTGAAGACTATATAGTCATAACTATAGTTTTTCTTGTTTACCAGATGCAGAAAGCAAGTTATAATAAAAATTAAATTAGGTACAAGTCACCAGGATAGGATAGATATGGAGTATTATCTCTGAATTTGTCAAATGTAAATGGATTAGACATTGTTAATGTAATTATTGTATATAGTTATTGTACTCATTGTATGTAGTTTTTCTTATATTAGCTATAGCATTCTTTTTTATTTTAGAGAAAAAAGGGGAAATATAGTGGTATGTTATTTGTGTTTTAATAAATAAAGGTTGCCTGAAGATCAATGCAAAGCAGCCACACTAGTCATACTGTCACATACACATACAGGCAGTGGTGGCACACACCTTTCATCCAAGCAGCCACACTAGTTAGCCATAGAGGCTGGGAAGTGCTGGTGCACACCTTTAATCCCAGCACTTGAGAGAAATATAAAATGGGAAAAGAAAGGTCTCAGTGTCATTCTAAGGATTCAAGGCAGGATCACCCATTTCTACCTGAGGTAGAGGTGAGAGTCAGTGACTAGCTGCTTTGCTTTTTTTGATCTTGGCTTGAACCCCAATATCTATCTCTGGGTTTTTATTTCTTGTGTGACACATATTGAGAAGACAAGTAGGCTGCTATTTAAGATTTTGATAATGACAAGGAAATGGTAGCTGAAAGGGTATGACTAGAACTATGAGTTTTGTGATGAGCTGGGTAATGGAAGAGCAGAAGTAATAAGAGGGACCAGTTTTCTTGTGGATGAGACCTGAACATACACAGGGCCCTGTGCTCACTAGGGTCCTCTGTTTTGTGTAAAGCTTTGATGTCCTCATTTTGAAATTTTTAATTTTTTATAGTTTCATACATTGGCAATTTATATACCTTTTCATTTATTCCAATCCCTCCCATCCTCCTCACAAACTCATAACTTCTTCTTTAATTATTATTCACATACACACACATAATCTGTTGAGTCTACTTAGTGTATGAACAATTGTTTGGAACTTACCATTGGGATTTGATAACTTCTGGTGGTCCTGTGCTTTGAGAAAACCTATTCTTATTCTCTGAGCAGCTATTGATTACTTGTAGCTCTAGAGGTTGGGCCTTGCAAGATTTTCTCCACCCACACTGGAATGTTGACTGTGTTGACTGGTGTTAACAAAGCAGGTCTTTTTAGGCATCTGTATCATTGAAATTTCATGAGTCTAGAAGACACTATATTGCAACAGGCATTCTGGTTCCCTGGATCTTTCCATTTGAACAGGAGCACTTGCATTTTACTTTTGCTTCAATCTTTACAGTGTACACAGCCTGTCCTGGGTAAGAACTTTCCAATTTGAAAGAACAGCAGGTGCCCAGGAACTTGGACATAGATGTTGCATGTGAAGAATTGAAAGACAGCCAAGAAAGGGGGAGCAATGATGAGGAGTAGACTGACAAGAGATGAGTCACACACTCTATATGAACAATCCCTGGGCAGATTCTCTGGGGCAGGCTTTCTGACATCATCAGTATACCAGTGCACAGCCTTAGGGCAAGTCAAGAAGAGGTATGAATCAGGTGGAAGACCCGTAGCTGACTGGAGAATTCCCATTGATGTTGTCAGGGAACAGATTGAGACCAGTGCTGACATCACTTCTGTCTAGAGGCTCCTTGTGTGTAACAAGAGTGAGCAGGCTGCTTGTCATCCCAGCCACCCTGCTAGCTTACATCTGAAATAATCACACAGAAACTGTATTCATTTCAATACTGCCTGGTCCATTAGCTCTAGCTTCTTATTGGCTAACTCTCACACCTTGATTCAATCCATTTCTAATAATCTGTATGTCACCACGAGGTTGTGACTTACCAGGAAAGATTCAGCATGTCTGACCTGGCAGCTCCATGGCGGCTCTCTCTGCTCTGCTTTCTTCCTTCCAGAATTCAGTTCTGTCTCCTCCCCTACCTAAGTTCTGCCCTATCACCAGGCCCAAAGCAGTTTCTTTATTAACCAATGAAAGCAACACAAATACAGAAGGACCTCCTACACCACTTATGGAAGGTCTAGGAAGGTGCACACACCAATAATGGGATCTGCAGGTGCCTTGGTATTGTTCTTTCTACAGTGGCACTTTATAATATTGTCTCAAGTTTCATACTCCTTTAAGGAAATCTCTCATTTTAAGAACACATTTAATGTGAAGAGTCAATTTACAAAGCTTGTCAGTTGTTGCTAAGTTATGAATAGGAAATAATGCCATCGAGCAGAGAGTACCTGAAATCAAATGCAACTTTCAGGAATATTCTCTGTGATTTAGGGCAGAGTGTCCTAGGCCCTTTTTAACCCTGTCTCTCAAAGTTTTGGGTTGTCAGGCTAGGAGCAGAAACAGGAGATCACTTTGGATTTAGAGGAAGGAAAATTGCTACCAGTTTTGTTTCCTGCCCAGAAATCTAGGAGAAAAGACAGAGCAGTAGGAAGGTCAAGTTAATGTTTGCTAAGTATCTTTAAGACAGTCTAAACTCTGGAGGTTTCACCAGTAAGCACACCAGAGCTAATTCTTTTCCTGAGCACTCTCTCATCTGAGATCCAGGATGGCTTCTGGATCAGTTTGTCTTATCTACCTACCCCATATCTCCTTAAGGATAATGTAATTATCCTGCAGTTTTTTGTTCAGACAATATTAATTAAAATGAATATTGTAAGTGAAAACTGCAATTATGGAGCACTCACAGTGTGCCATTCACTTTAATTTATTCTTTTACTTAATTCTCAAAACAGATAAATAGTTACTCATTTTGTCTACTCTTGCTAAAAGTAAAACTGAAGAAATTCCTTAGTTAACTAAGGACTGAGATCTGAGCTCGTGAGTGGGGTCCCGGAACCTAAATAGGTCTTCCTGAAGTTAGATGCCCTCCCCACAATGACTACTGTGTTCCTCACTGAGGGAGCCCCACTTTCTCTTTGCTGTAGAACTGATCAGAGTTGCAACAACAGTCAACACTGTGTCCTCTTCAAGTTGGCTCATTCCCAGTGGCCCCATGCTCTCAGGAAGCAGATGGAGCCCACGCTAGCATCCTGCCGAGCTCAGAAGACAGTCAAGCACTGTTTCACACTGTTCTTCCATCAGTCATTTCTCATAATGTTTTGCTAGATAGTTTGAAATATTGTTAAAATCAGTCACCAAGAAGCAAAGGCTAGCACAGCATTGTTAAATGGACATAGGACTCATTGTTATGTTTAAATCAAGATTGGCTCTGTGTTTTTTTTTTTTTTTAAAACAGAAAACAAAAAACAAAACAACAACAACAAAAAAAATTATAGCCAGTTCTTCACAATGGGTTTTACTTTAAATACCAGATGGCTGCAAATATCCAGCCAGATTCTCTCTGGCTTAATGGATTTCTTGGCAGTAAAATGGGCATTTAGGGAAGTGTATTAACTCTTTCTTATCACTGGAGTGGTAGCTGATGCTTTCCATATGTTAAGTGTCAAGATGAATCTCTAGTGTTTTCCCGGAGCTAATGATTGCCTAAGAATACTGAAAGCCCCCTTAGTACACACAAAAAATAACCCAGTGGAAAAGACGCTAAACATTTTATTGTCCTGTAAACTAAAGTGATGCAATAGGTCCAAGACATTGGGTCCAAGATGTCAAGCTTTAAATTGGGTTTACTTGTGGCACAGAGATAAGTGAAAACAATGGTCTAGCCACACTGGTGTCCTTTCTGCAACTTTGTTGACATCATGTTGCCTCAGAATTTGTGCTAATGTGTTTCTTCTGCCCCGAAGGTCTTCCCATTCCAACTTGATAATGCATCCATCTTGTTTTCATCATGTTGATCTGAGCCAGCTGTTTCCACCTCAGGAAGTGCACTGCTTGTGGCTCTCACTCTGACTTCTTGCATCCATGGGTCCCTTTGGTGGCAGTTCTCACTTTCGATCATCAGTATTTGCCTGCCTCCCCCACTGCTGCTCTGGAGAGCCAGATCTAGTCTGCTTGCCTCAGTGTCACAATCCCAGCTCCTGTCAGAGTTGTCCAACCTGTGGGTCATGCTAGTCCTTGAACAGCTGTTCTTCAATGACCCCATTCATTTGTAAATCACTGTCTTGTCCCGACACATAGGGGTAAATCCCTCTGCATCTAGATCATAATGCCTGAGACTTTCAGAGAATCGGTAAGTACTTGTTAAAAAGAATGAGTGAACTTTTGATAGCTGACAATAACCTAAAGTGTTAATCCTCTTTAGTAAATCAAAAGCAAAAAGCCCCCCCAAAACAGCTTAAATTCTGTCTTTCCAATTAATCTTACCCCTAACAATTGCAAATACATCGTTTCCCAAACAGAAGTTTGACATGAATATTATAAATCATTCTAACTAATAATTGAGTGTGTAGAAGTCTGAATTTTTCTCCTTTAAAGGGAAAAATGATAGCATATTGCTATGTGAAAATTTAGGACAAAGAAAGTTCGCATCCGCAAAGGATGAAGGCACTGAGAAACCACCCTGAAGGGCTTGATTGAATTAATAGCAGCAGCAGCAACAAAGAAAAATAACCTGCAAACACCAGGGAATGGAGAATGTTGTCTTGGTTTCTATGAGACCAGGGCCTGAAAATTCTTCATTGTCCAATTATTTTTGAAAGATGTGTGCTGTGTTACATATTATGCAACTTTAACTAGATTGTGGAAACGGGAAAGCAAATCCTCATGCTGCTATATTTAGAACAAAGACGACAAAGTTTGACAGTACAGGTCTTTCCGAGGATCTATATAAACTCTAAATTCTATGAGACTCAGACTGGAAATATGAGATATTGTACTAGTTTGTACTATTTAGGCAGTAAGAAGAAGAAAGACAGTAGATTACAGAAGGGAGAAGATTGCAGCTCAGATAATAGTAAGGGTTGGCTATCTTAAAGCATTTTCTCATATATTGGCTGATGCTAATAGCTCATAAAATATGAAAGATGGAAAAAATTAAGTACCCCAAATTTATCTTATTTTTTTTTCTATTTGTTCCTAATGAAGAGAGCTCACATTTTAAACTAATAAGACTGTTGGTCTCCCAGAATTTGACATCTGCATATGAATACAAGCTCACTTTGAGATGGTTTTGTGTGCATGATTATCATGCCTTGTCCTTCATTTTCAAACTGTGCCACTGCACACCAGTGTTTCTCATATGCCTTGCTAGAAATGCTGCTGAGAATTTAGGCAGAACCCTCCCTCCATTTCCTGCAGCCTGTACCCAACAAAGATCATGATGCCACAGGTTATCTGCCCATTTGGACTCATGAATCGCATCCCCTTCTTCCTGGACAACAAGACACACGTATTTCCTGGGTGTGATCTGAGTCTGTCTTCTTGATCTACACTGTCTTTCTGTGTGTAGTGTTCTCCTGGGTGTGGGCACATGACCCACACTGTCCTCCTGCCTGTACTGTGCTGTTGGGTGTGGGCACATGACCCACACTGTCCTCCTGCCTGTACTGTGCTCTTGGGTGTGGGAACACTACCCATACAGATCTAATCAGATCTACTGAACATTTTCAGTAGAAATGAGAGTGATCTTTCTCCTGCTGCCTAAACTCGGGGCTATGACCATATGAGAGAAATGTAGCCGCTGTGAGCATAGATGGCTGGATTAAAGCAACACATAGGGGACCCAGCCATTAGCTGGAGAGAGGTTTGAGAACTCATCTCAGTATGAGCATGGACCTGAGTGAAGAGCCGTCCACTCTGAGGCTCAGTTTCATTAACACTCATTGGTGAGGAAAGGAATGAATGAACTGATGAGCAGAAGTGTAGGCACACTTTAAGTTAGCTATGCAATTGGAAGCACTGCTCCTTTTAAATTTTATACTTCATAGATTTGGATATTAAGTTGTTTGTCTTTTGTGATGTTAGATGGTAAATTTTAATGCCCATATTTGGAGTATAGCAAGAAATAACAGGTGCCATAGTACCCAAACATCAAATGGGCTAGACCAATGAATTAATGCATTCCTTTAGTAGAAGCTGAATATCAACAGTGCCCCTGTGGTCTGTGGGGACCCAGGCTGGATCTGATACTGTGGCTTTGTCCTTGGGAAAAGAAGCATGCAGGAGGGAGGTTTTTATTGGACAGGGATGGAAGTAGGTATTAATTTCTTCCTATTTCTGTTCTACTGCAAAACTCACCATGTGGCCAACTCACAGCACGTGAAACTGAAAATATAGCTTTGCTGTGTGCCCAGGAGGGAAGAGGACTGGCAACAGATTAGCTGGGCCCACCCACAGTTGGCAAAATTAACTTTCAAGCCTTCTGTCATAATTCCTTTTGTTCTTTGAAAATATAATGGTCTGCAAAATAAAAATAATTTGTAACTGCTTATCTATGTTTACATATCTACCCATTTATAAATATCAAAGCTTAGTTACAACAGAGAACATGACATGCTCAAGGCAGGAAAACTATCAAGTGGCACATTTGTACTTAAATGAATGGAAGCCAGGCCAGATAGCTTCTCAAAGCCGATGTAATGCAGATACTGGTCATTCATGTAGTGTTCTTTTATTATTGTTGGACTTATTTATTTATTTATTTATTAAAGATTTCTGTCTCTTCCCCACCGCCACCTCCCCTTTCCTTCCCCTTCCCCCAATCAAGTCCCCCTCCCTCGTCAGCCCAAAGATCAATCAGGGTTCCCTGACCTGTGGGAAGTCCAAGGACCACCCACCTCCATCCAGGTCTAGTAAGGTGAGCATCCAAACTGCCTAGGCTCCCACAAAGGCAATACGTGCTGTAGGATCAAAACCCCATTGCCATTGTTCTTGAGGTCTCAGTAGTTCTCATTGTCCTCTATGCTCAGCAAGACCGGTTTTAACCCAGGCTTTTTCAGGCCCAGGCCAGCTGGCCTTGGTGAGTTCCCGGTAGAAAATCCCCATTGTCTCAGTGTGTGGGTGCACCCCTCGCGGTCCTGAGTTCCTTGCTCGTGCTCTCTCTCCTTCTGCTCCTGATTTGGACCTTGAGATTTCAGTCCGGTGCTCCAATGTGGGTCTCTGTCTCTGTCTCCTTTCTTCGCCTGATGAAGGTTAATATTCAGGAGGATTCCTATATGTTTACCTTTGGGTTCTCCTTCTTATTGAGTTTCGCTAAGAACCCGAATTATAGGCTCAATGTCCTTTATTTATGGCTAGAAACCAAATATGAGTGAGTACATCCCATGTTCCTCTTTTTGGGTCTGGCTTACCTCACTCAGGATAGAGTTTTCTATTTCCATCCATTTGCCTGCAAACTTCAAGAAGTCCTTGTTTTTTTTTACTGCTGAGTAGTACTCTAATATGTATATACTCCATACTTTCTTCATCCATTCTTCAATTGAAGGGCATCTAGGTTGTTTCCAGGTTCTGGCTATTACAAACAATGCTGCTATGAACATAGTAGAGCATATACTTTTGTTATATGATAAGGCCTCTCTTCGGTATATTCCCAAGAGTGGTATTGCTGGATCCAGGGGTAGGTTGATCCCGAATTTCCTGAGAAACCTCCACACTGCTTTCCAAAGTGGTTGCACAAGTTTGCATTCCCACCAGCAATGGATGAGGGTACCCCTTTCTCCACACCCTCTCCAGCAAAGGCTATCATTGGTGTTTTTTATTTTTGCCATTCTGACAGGTGTAAGATGGTATCTTAAAGTTGTCTTGATTTGCATTTCCCTGATCGCTAAGGAAGTTGAGCATGACCTTAGGTGTCTTTTGGCCATTTGAACTTCTTCTGTTGAGAGATCTCTGTTCAGCTCAGTGCCCCATTTTGTAATTGGGTTGATTAGCCTTTTACGGTCTAGTTTCTTGAGTTCTTTATATATTTTGGAGATCAGACCTTTGTCAGTTGCGGGATTGGTGAAGATCTTCTCCCAGTCAGTGGGTTGCCTTTCAATCTTAGCAACAGTGTCCTTTGCTTTACAGAAGCTTCTCAGTCTCAGTAGGTCCCATTTATTCAATGAGGCCCTTACTGTCTGTGCTGCTGGGGTTATACATAGGAAGTGGTCTCCTGTGCCCACATGTTGTAGGGTACTTCCCACTTTCTCTTCTATCAGGTTCAGTGTGTTCAGACTGATATTGAGGTCTTTAATCCACTTGGACTTGAGTTTTGTGCATGGTGATAGATATGGATCTATTTTCATTCTTCTACAGATTAACATCCAGTTTTGCCAGCACAATTTGTTGAAGATGCTCTTTTTTTTTTCCATTGTATACTTTTAGCTCCTTTATCGAAAATCAGGTGTTCATAGGTTTGTGGGTTAAAGTCAGGGTCTTCTATTCGATTCCATTGGTCGACTTCTCTGTTTTTATGCCAATACCAAGCTGTTTTCAATACTGTAGCTCTGTAATAGAGTTTGAAGTCAGGGATGGTAATGCCTCCAGACATTCCTTTATTGTATAAGATTGTTTTGGCTATCCTGGGTTTTTTGTTTTTCCATATAAAGTTGATTATTGTCTTCTCTAGATCTGTGAAGAATTTTGATGGGATTTTGATGGGGATTGCATTGAATCTATAAATTGCTTTTAGTAGAATTGCCATTTTTACAATGTTGATCCTCCCAATCCAAGAGCAAGGGAGATCCTTCCATTTTCTGGTGTCATCTTCAATTTCTTTCTTCAAAGACTTAAAGTTCTTGTCAAATAGATCTTTCACTTCCTTGGTTAGAGTTACCCCTAGATATTTTATGCTATTTGTGGCTATCGTGAAAGGTGATGCTTCTCTGATTTCCCTCTCTGCTTCCTTATCCTTAGTGTCTAGGAAGGCCACTGACTTTTTGGAGTTGATCTGGTATGGAGAGAGTGGACATCCTTGTCTTGTTCCTGATTTTAGTGGGATGGCTTTGAGTTTTTCTCCATTCAATTTAATGTTAGCTGTCAGCTTGCTGTAAATAGCTTTTGTTATATTTAGGTATGACCCTTATATCTCTAATCTCTCCAAGACCTTTATCATAAAGGGGTGTTAAATTTTATCGAATGCTTTTTCAGCATCTAATGAAATGATCATATGGTTTTTTTCTTTCAGTTTATTTATATGGTGGATTACATTGATAGATTTGCGTGTGTTGAACCAGCCCTGCATCTCTGGGATGAAGCCTACTTGATCATAATGGATAATTTTTCTAATGTGTTCTTAAATTCGGTTTGCCAGTATTTTATTGAGAATTTTTGCATCGATATTCATGAGAGAGATAGGCCTGTAATTCTCTTTCTTGGTTGGGTCTTTGTGTGGTTTTGGTATCAGGGTAACTGTAGCTTCATAAAAGGAATTTGGCAATGACTCTTCTGTTTCTATATTGTAAAATACCTTAAGGAGTATAGGTATTAGCTCTTCTTGGAAGTTCTAGTAGAATTCTGCATTGAAGCCATCTGGTCCTGGGCTTTTTTTGGAAGGGAGATTTTTGATAACAGCTTCTAGTTCTTCATGACTAACAGGTCTATTTAGATCGTTCACCTGGTCTTGGTTTAGTTTTGGTATATGGTACTTATCTAAAAAAAATGTCCATTTCTTTTGCATTTTCCAGTTTTGTGGCATACAGGCTTTTGTAGTAAGATCTAATGATTCTCTGAATTTCCTCTGTGTCTGTGGTTATGTCCCCCTTTTCATTGCTGATCTTATTTATTTGCGTGTTCTCTCTCTGTTGCTTAATTAGTTTGAATAGGGGTTTGTCGATCTTGTTGATTTTCTCCAAGAACCAACTTTTTGTTTCATTGATTCTTTGGACTGTTTTCTGTGTTTCTATTTTGTTGATTTCTGCCTTCAGTTTGATTATTTCCATTCTTCTACTCCTTCTGGGCAGATCTGCTTCTTTTTTTTTTCTAAAGCTTTCAGGTGTGCTGTTAAGTCCCCAATGTATGCTTTCTCCATTTTATTTAAGTGGGCACTTAGTGCTATGAACTTTCCTCTTAGCACTGCTTTCATCGTGTTTCATAGGTTTGAGTATGTTGTCTCTTTATTTTCATTAAATTCAAGGAAGACTTTAATTTCTTTCTTAATTTCTTCCTTGACCCAGGTGTAGTTCAGTAGTTGATTGTTTACTTTCCATGAGTTTGTCAGCTTTCTGGGGGTAGCATTGTTGTTGCCTTCTAACTTTAATCTGTGGTGATCTGATAAGACACAGGTGGACAGTGATATTCTTTTGTATCTGTGGAGGTTTCCTTTGTTTTGGAGAATATGGTCAATTTTTGAGAAGGTTCCATGAGCTGCAGAGAAGAAGGTATATTCTTTCCTATTTGGGTGGAGTGTTCTATAGATGTCTGTTAAGTCCATTTGGTTCATTACCTCCAATAATTCTCTTAATTCTCTATTAGGTTTCTGTCTGATTGACCTGTCCATTGGAGAGAGAGGTGTGTTGAAGTCTCCTACTACTAGTGTGTGTGGTTTGATGTCAGCCTTGAGTTTTAGTAATATTTCTTTTACATAGGTGGGTGCTTTTATGTTAGGGGCGTAGATATTCAAGATTGAGACGTCATCCTGATGACTTGTTCCTGTTATGAGTATAAAGTGCCCATCTCGATCTCTTCTGATTGATTTTAGTTTGAAGTCAGTTTTGTTGGAAATTAGTAAGGCCACACCTGCTTTTTTCTTAGGACCATTTGCTTGATAGACCTTTTCCCAACCTTTTACTCTGAGTAGATGTGTTTCTTGCAAATAGCAGAATGTTGGATCCTGTTTTCGTATCCAATCCCTTAGCCTGTGCCTTTTTATAGGTGAATTGAGACCATTAATATTAAGTGATATTAATGACCAGTGGTTGTTTACTCCGGTTATTCTTATTGTTTTTGGTAGTAGAGTTTGAGTTGTGCTGGTGAAGGTTCGCTAGATGCCTGAGTTATTGTAGGCAGTGTTGGCAATGTTGGATCCTTGGGTTGCGATTTTCCTTCTATTACTTTCTGTAGGGCTGGATTTGTGGCTACGTATTGTTTAAATTTGTTCTTATCCTGGAATGTCTTGTTTTCTCCATTGATAGTGAACACTAGCTTGGCTGGGTATAGAAGTTTGGGTTTGCATCCATGGTCTCTTAGTTTTTGAATACCTCTATTCAGGACCTTCTGGCTTTCATAGTTTCCATAGAGAAGTCAGGTGTAAGTCTGATCGGTTTACCTTTATAGGTTACTTGGCCTTTTTTTTTTTTTTGCAGCTCTTAATATTCTTTCTTTAACCTGTATATTTTGTGTTTTGATTATTGTATGGCGAGGGGATGTTTTTCTTTGATCCAGTCTGTTTGGTGTTCTGTATGCTTCTTGAATATTCAAAGGGATATCTTTCTTTATGTTGGGAAAGTTTTCTTCCATAATTTTGTTAAAAATATTTTCTGGGCCTTTGAGCTGTGATTCTTCTCCTTCTTCTATTCATATTATTCTTAGGTTGGTCTTTTTATTGTGTCCCATATTTCTTGAATGTTTTGTGATGAGAATTTGTTGGCTTTGCTGTTTTTTTTGATCAGTGCGTTTATGTTCTCTATGGTGTCCTCAGAATCTGAGATTCTTTCTTCTATCTCTTGTATTCTATTGATTATGTTTGTTTCTGTAGGCTCTGCTCGTTGACCTGGATTTTCCATATCCAGCTGGTGCTCAGCTTGTGTTTCCTTCCTTGCTTCCATTTCAGTTTTCAATTCTTGAACTGTTTCCATTACCTGTTTGATCATTTTTTTCTTGGTTTCCCAGGGTCTCATGTACGTATTTACTCATTTCTTCAAACTTGTTGTCGTACTTCTCATCTATTTCTATAAGGGCATTTTTTATATATTGTTTAAGGGACTCTATTGCTTTCATAAAGTCAATTTTTTCCACTTCTTCTGTGTTAGGGTGTTCAAGTCCTCCTCTTTGATTTAATTGTAGTGGGGCAATCTGCTCTTGGTGTTGCATCTGGTCCTTGCTGCCTGTGTCCTCTGCTGCCATGCCAGTCCCAGCTGGTCCTGGTCGCAGCCTGCGGCCTAAGTCGCCCGCCTGCGTGGATCATCCGCTCTGCCGGCGCCTGCGTTGGTCGTCCACTCTGCCTTCAGCCTGCTTTCTTCTATTGTTGAACTTTTTTCCTCGTATTTTTAAATCCTTCAATATTTCAAAATGTAATTTTATTTAAAAATAGGATCTACAAGTGCAGCATGAGGACCTGCTTGTTGCCCCGACTGCCCAGCTAGCTTAGCCCCAAAATAATCATACAGAAAGTCTGCATTAATTATAAACTGATTGGCCCATTATCTCAGGCTTCTTATTAGCTCTTGTAGCTTATATTAACCCATTATTCTTATCTATGTTAGCCACATGGTTCGGTATCTTTTTCAGCAGGGTAGGTCACATCCTGCTTCTTCAATGATCTGGGTAGGACTGGGAGGAATGGGCTTCCTCCTTCCTAGAATTCTCCTGTTCTCATCGTCCTGCCTCTACTTTCTGTTGGGTTGTCTCACCTATACTTCCTGCCTGGCCAATCAGCATTTATTTAAAACATGATTGACAGAATACAGACACTTCTCCCGAACCGTACAAGGGTAACCAAGTTATAATAGGAGCATTAGGATGAACTCTAACCCAAAGTCTGCTGTTCTTATAAAAAGAGGTATTCTAGACATGGACAGTGGCATATTGAAAGAAGATGGTGGGGGACAGAGAGAATGCAAAGATGGTAGGGGCAATGACAAAAGAATGCCTGAGTCTACCAGGATGTAAGAGAATAGCATAGAGTTCATTGCCCCTCATAACTTCCAGAAGGAATTGACCTTGTCACACTCTGATTTCAGATATCTGTGCTCAAGAAAGGTGAGACAATGTGTTTTGTTGCTTAAGCCACTCAATTGTGCCACTTTGATATGACAGCCATAGGCATGACTTCTATTGTAACTGTGACCTCTTGCTAGTATTATTCATAAGGTTTTTAGAAATACTTAATATTTAGCATTTTTAATCTACTGCTTGAGTCCCTTGGTGTTCAGCGTGGCATGTCAGCCCTATATGATCACTCATCTTTAATCTGGATAAAGCCCCTATGCATGCCCATATTTTCCTCCTTTAGTGTGAGTGAGGTGGAGCTGTGTGGTACCTCAGCTCCACAAGGAAGTAAGTGTAATGCTTCTCTAATTCTAGACTTGATTTTAGTTCTGGCCATCCATCAAAATATCCTTGACTCTTGAATATACCTGAGTGCCAAGGGTGTTGGGGCTTCCTTTGGAACCACAGGTGACACATGCAGCCGTATAAGCAGGAGCTGCCCTGTGGTTTTCGTTACTCCATGTTAGAGTCAGCTGTGGCCTCTCTGCACATGTGGAGCTTCCGACTACATGATATAAAATGATTTTCATTGTATTAACTGAAGAAATGCTTCTAATGTAACATTAGAGTAACATAATGTAACACAGCTTTGGGAACACTACCTCACACAGATAGCTCTTTGGCTAGGATGGTTTATATTTTCCATTCACCATGCTTTGAGTCATCCCGCCTTTTCCTGGGCATCCTCAACTCTTCATTCCATTGTCCAAATTCTTTGATATCCAACAATGTTTGTTCCTTTATGTAGCCTTTCCAGGTCACACATGGCCACAGTAAATCTTCTTGCTAACCCACTATTCTTCATATTCTTACACTGCTAACCCACTATTCTTCATATTCTTACACTGAATTTTTCCATCTGTAGCATCCTCTCCTCAGTTACTATTTGCTTTTTCATTGGCTCATGTCATGTGCATCTCTATATCTCTGTGTTGTTATGATTGAAACTTAATGAGCAATGGTATTACAGATGTGATAGGTAAAGTCAAAAGAAAAAAGAAACCAGTGGCACACACACACACACAGCAGTGTCTTACTATACAACTATGGTTATCCTGGAACTCACTATGTAGACCTGGCTGGCTTCCAATTCACAGAAATCTGTTTGCCTCTGCCTCCTGAATGCTGGGATTAGATGCTTCTGCTATGACACATGGCAACATTCCAATATATTGAGACTCCAAATAAACTCTGAAATTGCTTAGAAGAGTCTAGGGAGACTGCCCAGTGAGTACTTAGTTTCAGTCCCCAGCATCCATATAAAAAGTGGGCTCAGCAACATTCACCAGAAATCTCATTACTGGAGGGAGATGAAGACAGGTAGATTTCTGGACCTTGGTGGCCAGCCAGGCTAGCCAAATTAAACTATGAGGTTCCAGTTGAGTGAAGAGACCTTGTCCCAGTAAATCTGTGGTGGACAAAGGAAGACAACTAATGTCAGTCTCTGACAACCCACCACATGCATCCCTGCAACCACACAAGTGAATGCGTATGCACGGTTGTGCATGCAGCTGAATACCCACTCCCCAAATAAGAAAATGGTTCAAGTAAGGTAGGAGGAGAGATGAAAGGAGAACTGTAGTCACAAAAGGAGATCACTTTATTCATATAGAAAAACAAGTAAAATTAGAAGTGCAATAAAGTCAAATTACTCTATCGTACTTCCCAGACTGTGGAGTCTTCAGTCTGTCCCTGCTAGCACCTCATCTTTCCTGGAATCTTTTTCTACTGGTGCCACAATAGGAAATTTCTTTTGTTTCTCCAAGGTGACTGCTGCAATCAGGGAGAGTTACAGGGCTGAAAGCAAAGGTGCCTGGGCTTAGGTCCTGCAGCAAACAGCTTCACCTTGTTCCCTGTTGAGGGACACAATGGTGCTTCAGGCTTCTTCTCTCATTTCTAGTGTCCTTTAATTCACTTAGGGTTTGACATAAACCATTGTTTAAGAAGCAGAATCTACTGAAATAATTTATTCACTGCTGGCAATAGGAAATATAGTTTTAAAAACTATCAGATTTTCCATTTATTTTATTTTAATTATAAATTCAAATATTTAAAATGACTGAGTAAAGCGGTATGTGCACAGGGAGGGTATGAAGAACTAGGGTATAAACAACAGGGTGAGGGGTCCAGGGTGTACATGGGGAGGGTGTCTCCCACTCGTCACCCAGCCCCCTTTAGACATCATGGAAGTAATGCTGTATTGATGCACACTTATAGAATATCCGTGAATACTGAATGACATTGTAATTTTTTGTTCTACAACTGCAATTTTTAAAAATGATTTGCCATTTTATTAAAGCCATCTCTAGCATCTATAGTTATAACTTGGTAATAGAAAAGCATACATGTGATGTAATCCTATGGTGTGAGACTCTCTGTGATATGTTTCCTGTAGTGCACTTGTTTGTTTGTGGGGGAGAAGTGTGCTGTGTTTGGTTAAGTTGTTCTATTACCAGTAAAGACTCAGGAGTCAGATATTTGGGTAAAAACCTGATAGATCAAAGACATGATGGAGAAGTGATAAGTTGACCTTCTCTCCACACTTCCTAAGACAAAAAAGTTATAAAAAGTTCCCAAATCTCCAAGTCCTTCCCCATTCCTTCCTGTGCCTCTCTATTGGGATCCTGAGTCCTTCGTATACACTATGGCTAACTCTCGTCAATAATCACTGGTTTTGTCCTTGATTCAAGGTTAACTTTATTAACATAGTCTCAGGCTGTCACAGTGTGATCCAATATCCCACAATAGATGTGACCATATATCCCTCTATCATTCCTACAGCAGAGAGTCACTGGGACCCTGATGTAGTAGCTTAATCTTCCCAACAACCCAATGGGGCTATGAGTATTAGCCCTCTTTACAGATTAAATAAAATGAGGTCCAAAGAAATAAACATAATAACAAGATGAGCCGAAACTTGAACCCAGGCTTGTCTGCTTAGACATCTACCCTCTTTATTTCAATCAGGCCATTTCTGTACTGTTTTTTGTTGAATTACAAGTATACATATTTTTTTATAAATGTTTTCTGTAAAACTTATATACTTGTGATAAATAGGAATGCTTTTGGGGATATTCAACTTTAGTTCATTACCTAAAATTTCAGACTGCTTTCATATGTGAAACTACTAGACACACAAAAAAAATGGTCCATAGAGATAGCTGATATATGAACTTTTTGTTCATGTATTTTGATATATGACACATATTTTTGAAAGAAAGAATACTCAGTTACATGTATATGTTGTGAGTGAGTGGTGGAGCTGGGTTTATGATCTTACATTTTGAACATTTAACACTGTGTTAGACACAAAGTCTTCAAGGAGCTGACTGCCTTGCATTGAAGTATTAGAACCCTTCTCCCCACTTCTTCCAGAGGTGACACTGTTTTGTTTTTTGTGAGGGTTAAAATCAGTCCACAAACACACTTCTAAGCAATATAGGACTTAGCTTTTGAGAAAACACAAAGTAGGAATTTTTATAAAGAAAAAATAAAAAGAATGAATGGCAAACAAGGATTCTTAATCCAGTCTGTTCTATCCACCGCTGGAATTGACAAAGTCAGAGAGCATGACTGAAGGCTCTTTTTTCAACAGTGCTCATTGACACTATGCTCTGCACTTTGCTGTCTAGGGAATAGAGGAGATTCCTCCTATTAATAACCATTAATAGCATGGGGGTGGGATTGTTCAGACTTGTGCAAGACTGGTTCTTTCCACAATTCACAGACATGAAGTTAGATGATTGTGATCTGTGGGAGGATGCCCTAGCCACTGAAACACAAAGGGACTGTATATTTTATGCATTAATTTTTTTCTTCTGAAATATTTCTAGAAATGTAAAATTATTTACAATAATGAAATTTTGCACGATGTTCATATTCGTTAAGTAGGAATAATCAGATGTACTGTAAGCATACTCAATATATCAAACACAATGTACTTCAAAAGGAATTAGAAGCTTGGGAACTGCCAAGAGCTGTAATGGATCTCAGGCTACTGAAAGTAGGGCTCCTTTCATCCCATTGCTATGGTGTGCACATAAGCCTGCAAGACAAGCTGATTAGAAAGTTAATCCTCACTCTGTGGCACCAAGAACTGAGGTGACTGTGTTTATTTCAAGGTCTTGGTTTCAAATGAAAAGTCATCAGCCAGGAGCACTATAATTAAGTTGTCAAGAAGGAAGAAAATTCTTTTAAAAAATTGTGTTCACACAGCTTGTTCTAGCAAGTTAGAAACAAGCAAGATAAGTTAGCTGTTCAAGGTTAAACGCAAAGCATCTTGGAAGGTGACTGAACAATCAGAATGCTAACGTGTGCAGTAGAAATTTTTGTGTTTGTGTGTGTGTGTGTGTGTGTTCCTTAAACTGAAGAGGAAAGAGAATATGTGGTTTTCATGTAAAAATATCCTGATAAAAATAAAAGATAAAAGAAATAAACATCAATAATGATGTCATGACACTAACTGAACACTTATTGCATATCTGGTGTTATTTTAAGTTTAATGCATTTTATCCCATCCAATTCTAATTTAGATATCATTACATTTTCATTTCGGATACTAAGAAACAAGAACTGAAACGGTCACTTTCCCAAAGTCCTATAATATAGTCAAGGTTTAAACCTTGTAATCTGTATTTATTTTTTTCTACCTAGATATTACTTTTGTTCTTTCTCTCCTTTTCCTCTCTCCCCACTCTCTCTCCCCATTTGTTTTGCTGTTATGTTTTTTGATGAAGGGTCTTGCTATATTGTCCATGCTGACCTTGAATTGCATTTCTTGTGACTCCTCCTAGAGAATAAAATTAAAGGCAGCATGTCTGGGTATAGCTGTATTAGTTTTCTTTCATGGCCATTCCATGCTATAAGCTTAATCTAAATATTTTACATTCCTGTGGGACATCCCAAGCTGCATTCTTTTCTGGAGGCTCTAGAAAAGAGCCAATTTTCTTGCTTCATTTGCATTCTGGAGGCTACCAATCTTTCCTGTTCTGAAGCTTCTCCCAGACTCACAGTGAAGATGAACTGAGACTTTCTCTCACGGCATCACTCTGACCTCTCCTGTTTCCCTTTGTTTACTCCCAAGGATCCATGCACATGTGATTCAGGATAATGTCCCTGTCCACAACTTTTAAGTTCCTCTGCCATGTGACATCTTCATACCTTGGGGTGCTACACACATTATTAGAAATGGGCTAGTCCAGGGGGCCTAATGTACAATAGAATATTTGTTTATCTATGTAAAGATGTACTGCATTTGTTTAACTATGCAAAGGTGTGTTGCTGTTTTACCTTACCTGCCTAAGGCACCTGATAGATCTAATAAAAAGCTGAATGGCCAATAGTGGGGGAAGAGGTATAGGCTGGACTTCTGTAAGTAGAAAGAGGAATAGGAATTTAGGCTCAGGGGAAGAAAGAAAAAGAGATACCTAGGAGATGCCAGGGGTCAGACAGTCAGACATGTGAAAGCAGGAAAGTAGGACATACAGACTGAAAGAAAGATAAAAAGTCTCAAGGCAAAAATGTAGATGAATAGAAACAGGTTAATTTAAATTAAAACAACCAGTAGGCCAAGCCTAAGCAAAGGCTGAGTGATGGAGGAAGGTCATTGGTTAATTATAATAAAGAAACTGCTTGGCCCTCATAGGTTAAAAAATAGGTGGCAGGAGTAAACAGAACAGAATGTTGGGAGGAAGAGGAAGTGAGCTCAGAGGCCATGCTTTCCTCTCCCGCAGGAGATGCAATGAACTCCGACCCAGAATGGACATAGGCTAGAATCTTCCCGGTAAGTGCACCTTGGGGTGCTACACACATTATTAGAAATGGGCTAGTCCAGGTGTGAGAGTTAGCTGAGAAGAAGCTAGATGTAATGGGCCAAGCAGTGTTTAAAAGAATACAGTTTGTGTGTTGTTATTTCAGGCATAAGCTAGTCAGGCAACCGGGAGCTGGGCCAGCAGGAATGCAGCCCGCAGCTCCTACAACAGAATGGCACCCTGATGTGTGGACAACTGAATCCACTGAAAGCCTGAGAAAGCTTGGGAAAGATTAAAGCATGTTTTCGTGGTAGAAACAACTTCTTGGGTCTACTCTGCTTGCTAGAGGCAAGCAAGTGCTTTCATCTAAGAGAGGCTTCTTGACTCAGCTTTAGCTGCAAAATCCTGCAGCTCATTAAGAGGTCCTGCCACGAAACACTTAAATGGTATTGAAAAGCTGATTGCATGCTTGTTTGTTTTCAGCGGTAGCAGGAAAATGTTGTGCTGTTTTAAAATGCCGGCTTTCTGGGCCATCTTGCCAGGGCAAACTCTGACTGTTTGAGGCAGGAGGGCTGACTACAGAGAGAGGACTTGAGTGTTGTCTGTGGACATAATGCTGCAACTTACTTGCTGGCAGGGACCTGGAAATGCCATAGAGTCGTGGCAGTAAACATGGCTACAGCCAGTACCTCAGTCATGAGGCTGGAAAGCTAATTTGGAATGGGCTGGATCTAGCCGGCAAAGCCATGACTTTAATCCTACTGATATCGCTTGCTGAATTAGGGACTCATGTGTTTAAAAAAAAAACATATACAGTAAAAGAAAGATTCAAAGTCAAAGAAAACATTTAAATGATTTACAGTGTGTTAAAAATATATGCATGCTAAACGTTAAAGTTCTTAAAGTAAAAAACAAAAAAAAAAGAAGAAAGAGGGTAGTTGGGTGTGGTAGTACACACCTTTAATCCCAACACTTGGGAGACAGAGGTAGATTGACCTCGGAGTTGAACTCTGTGACTTCAAGGTGTGGTAGGACACACTTTTAATCCCAATGCCTAGGAGGCAGAGACAGAAGGATCTCTGAGAGGTCAAGGACAACCTGGTCTACAGAGTTATTCCAGGACAAAGAAATACAGAGAATATGAAATAAAAGTAAAAATAAACAAAATAGAGGTTAACAAAGCTGCACAAAGATGGAAAATACACAGAGAATTTTGATACTGTATGCTATTATGCTCTCTTTGAATTGTTTGAATACTGAGGAAGGAGCAACAGCTCCTAAAAAATATTTGTTTATAAATGCTGCTGAACTAATCCAACATAGATATTTTGAAAATGCCTTGACTTCGAAATTTGGATCTAAGGACATGATGCTTTAGAAAGGAGTTTCTTATTTTGTTTTCAAAGAGGGTGAGAGTCTGTGGATTGCTTCTATCCCAATATGGTATGGTAGACCATGCCCTCCTGAAAGGTTGCTGTGAACACCTTCAGAAAATTGCTTCTCTCAACTGCCAACTGAGATGAAACTAGCACACTGGTTATACCATGAAAGACCTAATTAATGACGCCCTCATTTAGCAGGAAGCAGTTTGGAGAGAAAAAACTGCACCCATGTTCCCAAATATGGTTTATAAATGTTCTTTTACATTTAAAGGGGGATATGATATAGATATGAATAATTTGCATTAGTATAGATTTTGCTTTATTGATAGAGATTTAAGGTCAATTTTGTTATATGTATATGTGTTTCTGATATTGATTAAGATACTGTGATTATGTAGTTCATATAAAAATATAATGTATATAGGTTGTTAATAGATAATCATCTATAATAGTCAAGTTTGTAGTCATGTTAGTTAGATTTTCTAGATGTGCATGGATATATTTCAGATAGGCATTCTTCATATCTTTCAAAGACTACATAATATGGCATTTTAAATGTTTTAATAACTTAGGGTTTTTCATGGCAATGAGACACTGTGCTCCTGGCGGCACCAATCTACTTCAGGAAGAAGATGGGCATCGAAGAGGATCCTTATGGAGTTTGATAGCCATTTGGGCAAGAAACTGCTCTTGCCTGGACTGTTGCATAAATTGGACACAGAGAACCCTCAGAGAGAGGACTGCTGAACTTGCCTAAAGGTGAGATGATCTTTCGGGGTTCCTGATTCATGAAGGAGTCTGTGAGTCATTCTGCAGGACACAGCAGATAGTGACTGAACTGACTTTGAAATTTCCTGCTTCATGGAAATGTCTCTGGATACTATGGGCCTGTAGGCTGAAGATGGATGCCCCAATGGTATAGAGAAACTTTGGGTGACTGTCCACGCAGCGAGATGTCTCTGTCATTTCTTGAGTTTGGAAGTTGCTTACTTCTTGTTTGCTTAGGTAATATTGTATCTTTCTATAATCTTTGATGGAGTTGAAGAATAGTTAGTTATTTTCATTAGTTATGATAAAGATTATTGTAATTTTTACTTGATAACTGTTTTGTTATATGTAATTTTGCTATGTTAAGTTAAAGCCTTCTTTTTTTTTTGTTTAAACGGAAAAAGGGGAAATTATGGAGGAAGGTCATTGGTTAATTATAATAAAGAAACTGCTTGGCCCTCATAGGTTAAAACATAGGTGGCAGGAGTAAACAGAACAGAATGCTGGGAGGAAGAGGAAGTGAGCTCAGAGGCCATGCTCCCCTCTTTTGGGCAGACGCAATGAACTCCGACCCAGGATGGACGTAGGCTAGAATCTTCCCAGTAAGCGCACCTTGGGGTGCTATACACATTATTAGAAATGGGCTAGTCCAGGTTTGAGAGTTAGCCGAGAAGAGGCTAGATATAATGGGCCAAGCAGTGTTTAAAAGAATACAGTTTGTGTGTTGTTATTTCAGGTAAAGCTAGCTGGTGGCGGGAGCTGGGTGGCAGAATGCAGCCCCACAGCTCCTACAACAACTGAGTATTCATAAGTCTCTGTGTCTTTATTTATGAGATGGTTGGCAGCTCAAAGAAAATGTTAACTATGGGGTCATATTTTCTTTGAAATAAAAGTTAAGATTGTCTTCAAATAAGTAAAGGAATGAAGAAGAAATTGAACAGTGGCAAGTGGAAAATATTTTTTGTTGCAGTTATTCATCTCTTGGTAACAAACCACCCAAAGCATAGTTACTAAAAAATCCAGCGTATTATCACTTATGACTTTGACACCTAGTCTGTACTCAGTTGGACTGCTTCACAGAGCAGTAGTCTCAGAGAGCCATGTTGTATGCATGGCAGCAGGCTTTTAAGGAGAGAGGAAGCAGACGCTGCCAAATGTCAGGTCCTGGGGTGGAGCAGTACGACTTTCTTGTATTGGTTACCCAAAGTAATGGGGCCAGTCCAGAGTTAAGGTACAATAAATACAGCCCACTTGTGGAAGTAAAGGCTTTATGTACATACAAAAGGACAAGGAACTAATAGTTTCACTTGTAGTCTTCCTAGAACACATAGAAGACTCATCTGAAGTCGGGCAGTGGTGACTCATGCCTTTAATTCAGCACTTAGGAGACAGGCAGAGGCAGGAGTTTGAGCCAGCCTGGTCTACAATAGCTAGTTCCATGATAGCTAGAACTGTTACACAGAGAAACCCTGAAGAGAGAGAGAGAGAGAGAGAGAGAGAGAGAGAGAGAGAGAGAGACTCATCTGAAGTTGGAAACTGAATTCATTACCTCTCCTATAATAAATCACCCAAGTCTTAGGCGGTTTACAAAAACACTCATTTATTCTCATTTGTTATTTTACAGTTTCAGAGAACAAAAAGCTTGGGTGAACTGAACAGGACTGAAATCATGGTGTCAGCAATGCGATGCTCCATCTAGAGCATCAGTGCAATAAATCCATGTCCTTTCTGTCCCAGCTCCTAGAGATACTTAATGATTTGACTCCTGGAGCCTCTCTTCATCTAGAAAGTACATCATTTCAACCTCTTTCCCATTACGACATCTTCCCTTCTGTTTTGACCGTTTGGATTACTTTGGATCTCCTTGGATAACCCAAAGAGAAACTCTCATCTCAAGATTCTTAACCTAGATATATAATGATTTGTATAGATCTACATTATAGATCTACATTGTATAGATCTAGATTTCACAGAATCTGGAGATTGAAGTAAAGACATGTTTTAGCAAATGTTACTTTGTCAATAAAACCTTTACATTTGTAATTTTATTACTATATTCTGAGAATTATTTTTCCCAGTAACACTCAACTTCCCAGAATCTAGGGTAGAAAAAGAAAATATTGAATTATTGAAACTACAGGGACTATAGAATTTTAAAAGAATTAAATTCACAGGTAAACAGATGAATCTGGAAACAATCACTTGCAGTGAAATAACCCAGAAAGACAAACATGGCAAGTCTTGTCTCATTTGTAACTGTAATTCTTGGTTGATAATTGTTTTATTATATGTAATTTTACTATGTTAAAGTTAAAGCCTTTCTTTTTTGTTTAAACAGAAAAAGGGGAAATGAAGTAGTTGGGTCTTCTATGTGTTACTTTCATTGGTCAAATAAAGAGATTGCCTTGGCCTTTGATAGGACAGCAGCTTAGATAGGCAGAGTAGACAGAACAGAATTCTGGGAGAAAGAAAGCAGAGTCAGGCAGATGCCATGATTCTCTGACCCAAGACCGAAGCAGGTTAGGATCTTTCCTGGTAAGCTACCACCTTGTGGTGCTACACAGATTACTAACTATGGGTTAAAGCAAGATGTGAGAATTAGCCAATCAGAGGCTGGAACTAATGGGTCAGGCAGTGTTTAAATGAATACAGTTTCCGTGTAATCATTCTGGGGCTAAGCTAGCCATGCGGAAGCCGGTGGGACGAAAAGCAGGCCTGTTCGCCTCATCACTACAGGATGGGCTACTTTGTGACCATCCTGACCACACTTGAAACAGGGACCTAGGGGTCCTTGAGTACCATGGGGCAAGGGAGCCTGGGCATGCTCTGTGGTTGTTCACATGGCTTCAGTCAGCAGCAGGTGATTGTTAATGGGCTTTCTCATCTCTTTCATTGTATACCTTAGAGGTCAGCACTTAGGGGTCCTTTCCCAGATTCCTAAACTTAGGCCGAATGTCAGGGGCACTCTGGGAAAAAAAATAGGTCATAAGGAGTTGTCTGCCCTCTGGATTTTCAGAGTCTAGGTTAGCATACTGCTTGAGAGTCTTTGTGAGGTGTTCAAAGAACTGAGACAGAACTTAGTCTGTCTGAGCTATTCCCTGAAGTTTCTCATAGTTTACTGACCTAAGGGCAGCCTTACAGAGACCCCTGGAGGAGGTAGGTTGCAAACTGATCTCTAGCTAGAGTGGCCCCTGGAGTATTATAGCCCCCAGTAGGGGTCACAATCTGGGATAGCCTCTGTCCTGAGTGGATGAGGTGCATTAGTTGCATTAGTTTGATGAATTTTGTCTGCATGTGTTCTAGTCTGCTCCTAACTCATCTGCAATCTGCAGGGAGTAGATTGTTAGCTAAAATCATATATATAAATATATATGTGATATATATGTATATATATGTGATATATATATGAATTATTTTTTGAAAGCAGTAGAGTTAGAGGTATAAGAACCCAGTTTTTCTTCTATTTGAGAAAGTTCTGCTAGTGAGAAGAGGAGGTGTACCTTAACAAGTCCATACAGTCTGGAGACCTCCTGCAAAGGGAGAACTGTAACTGGATTGGTTTGGCTAGGATGGGGCCTGTAGCGGCACATGAATGGTTGGGGAGGCGGTAAAGGGAGGTGTGAGGGTCAGGCAGCTGGAACAGCCCATTGCTGGAGAGGAAGGGCAGAAGGAGCAGTTGGCTATTGAGGAAGAAATGATGGGGGTTCGTTAGTAGGATCTAAATTAGTGAGAGTTTCCTCTGGTTCAGGGTGCATAGGTACAAGGACATAAGATAGAGAAGAGGAAGAACACATAATGTTTAGAATTGAGATAGAAGGATGCTTAAATGTATGGTAACCGCTGGCAGTTCCTGGGAAAATTGTATAAAATTTCGAGATCTAAAGAGTCGAGGGATGGCCAAGTTGAGTTGTTATGCAGGGGATATTTGGGAGACTTCTTAATTCAGAGGCAAGTGAGTTTAGGAGCCTTTACATATGGCATTAAGGACAGAGGCTTAGGTTTTCTAAAACGCATCCCAGAGGAGTGAAGGGGTTTATACTTTTTGTTGGCTTGTTTCCCATGAATGAGGCAGAAAGATACAAATGTGTTTTAGGGTAGGATTGATGATAATGGTTCAAGTCATCCTACAGCTCATCAAGCAAAAGAACGAGGGACAAGGGCACTAGGCCTGAAGGACATGGAATCTGAGAAATAAGGCACAAAGGCACAAAGGTTGAAGGGTTGGAGCCCAAAAGACCCGTAGGTTCAAAAAAAAAAAAAAAAAAAAAAAACCAAACTGATGGCACCACTCAGTGAAGGCAGGGCCAGGGGCACTAGACCTGAAGGAGGTGGAGTCTGAGAAAGAAGGCACAAAGGCCAAAAGACTGGAGCCCGAAAACCTATAGGTCTTAAACAAACTGCTTGGTTAAGGCTGGAGCAGAGGGCACTAAGCCCGAAAGTCTTGCTCATGGGAAATTCCCGGAGGTCATTGCCAGTGAGAGGGACTAGTTGTAGCCTTGAAGGAGGTGACTGGGGTGCTCCCATTCCAGGAGCACTAAAATGCTGCCAAACACTCAAAGATCACTCCCGTGGGCTCAGGGCTCAAGGAAATGCTTAGGCTGATTGAGAGGAGGGGTTCTCACCAATCGCAACTGATGCTGTGTGGAATATCGCAGCAGATGGATAGCTGGAAAGTGGGCGGTCACTCTGAGTCGGGGTCCCTGTGTGCCTCAGGCCACTGGCCGCAGGCAGGAGGAACCACGGGGAGTGCCTATCAGAGTCATGGAGTACAACAAACCCACTTGCGAGTTTATTGGGAAAGGGAGGGGTGAAAGGGGTTGTGGCAATATATCCAGAAAGTGAATGAGGGAATGGGTGGGAGGAGCTTGCTTAAAAGGGAAGGTTTACACATGCGTACAGAGCCTTGTGCAGCCACACAATGCATGGCATAGTCATACAAGGTGTGATGCAGTGACATACGGTTGCAGAACCCCTGGACTGCTTAGGTATTTATCTGAATACCAGTGGTGGCATCCTGCCAGCTGACAAGGGGCAGGCCAATATAACGCCTACATCTGAACAAGTAGTTCTATGGCATGACCAATCTCAGATGTGACAATGAGAAAGGACAACTAGTGGGAACTAGAGGGAAGGTCACCAGGCTGGAACAAGTCAGGGAGAATGAGAGCATCATTCATCAGAATGCTGAACTCAGAAGAAGGCAGGACGGGCCAGCAGCAAATATAGAGACCAGGTACTCGACCATGGAGGGCAACAGAAGAATGGAAAGCTGGACTGGGTCTGAAAAACATGTGATCAAACCAGACTCTCTGAACTTGCTGGTCAATGAGGGCTGACGGAGAAGCCAAGAACAATGGCACTGGGTTTTGATCCTACAGCATGTACTGGCTTTGTGGGAGCCTAGTCTGCTTGGATGCTCACCTTCCTAGACCCGGATGGAGAGGGGGAGGACCTTGGACTTCCCACAGGGCAGGGAACCCTGACTGCTCTTTGGATTGGAGAGAGGGGAAGGGAAATGGGAGGAGGCAGAAATTTTTAATTAAAAAATATAAATAAATAAAAGAAGTGAGAAAAGAAGAATGGAAAGCCTAAGCCTGGGTAAGTGTTCCAAACACTAATTTGGAGAAATTAATTCATCTGCTGTGATGATACACAGAGAATTCTGCAGACCAGCCTGAGAATTCTGGGTTAAAATCATTAAAATTGGCCTCGGACACGATCACTTTAAACTGTTGGTGCACTCATGAATCCTGTGTCCCACATTGAGGATATGGGATCCCACAGTCTCCGGAATTTTATGAAAATGATTTGCACAAAAAAGCAGCAAAACATACTGAGGAACTCCTAGGGAAATGCTAGTGGAAGGTTCTGAGTAAGTCAAGTGAGAAATTCTTTCTGTTTCCTGAGCTGCCCACGGTTCTGTGCCCATCACTTGTGTATCATCCATGAGAAATTCTTTCTCTTTCCTGGGCTTTCCACAGTTCTGTGCCCATCACTTGTGTATCATCGAGTTCTCCCTCCACCTTCTCATGTTTAGCTTTTGCAGGAAGTTTCTAAATTTTGACTTAAAACAGTAGTTGATTCCCATCCATTACACAATCTTTACTCCTTAGTCACCAACTTAATCTTCTGAGGGAGAAAATGAGCACAAACTGGGCAGATGATAAACAACTGAAATCTATTCCTTATTGTTCTAGAGACTGTGAAGTTCAAGACCCAGCCATTGGCAGTGCTTGGTGAGGGCCTGCCTCCTGGTTCATAGAACAGAACTCTCTCTTTGTTCTCACTTGCTGAAGGAGGCTAGCTAGCTCAGGGTCTCATTCATAAAGGCACCAACCATATCCATGAAGGCTTTGCCCTTGCGTCTTAATCACCTCCAAGGGCCATGTCATCTAATACTAACTGATAGGTGGTCATGGGGGGGGCATGAACATCAGGTCCCACCAGTCGGTAATACCTGCAAATTTTATACAGGCTAGTGCAATCCAGAGACTATGTAGATGAGGGGTCATACATTTATGAACAGAAGTTCTGTTGTTGGCCCAGTGTGAACTCTCATTACAATTTTCTTCAATAAATAAAGTTAAATGTTCTCTTGAGAGGGAATTCAGAGTGGAACTCTATCCGTTTTGACAGATACTTTGTGGGAAAAAAAAAACAAAGAACCCTGCCAGTGTTCTATAAATCCTTGCTGAGATGTGCTCAACTTGTTTTTCTACTTGACTGAACTTTACAGATGCTTCTAGATTAAGGGTCTGACATCCCCTCTTAGAGCAGTGGTTCTCAAACTGTCAGGTGAGACCCCTTTGGGGGTCACATATTAGACATCCTGTATATCAGACATTTACTTTACAATTCATAACAATTGCTATTATGAAGTAGAAACAAAATAACTTTATGTTTGAGGGTCACTGCAACCTGAGGAAGTGTATTAAAGGGGCACAGCATTAGGAAGGTTGGGCACCACTGTCTTACGGTCTTTATTTTAGAGCCTTGTAATTGCACATTTTTCCTTGGCGTCTATGAGATGTAAGTCTTCCTAAAAGTCCCTTGCTTGTTTTGCAGTCCTGTGTCACTTTTCTCAAGGAGACAGAGTCTGGTTGTCTGTGTTAATGTGTGCAAGGGTCACAGTTTGACTTCCTGCAGTCCCTGCATGAAGTTAAAAACTGACTGTAGTCGGGAAGACCCAAGAAAGTTTGCTTTGCCTTAGGGGAGGTCGGTTTTAATCCTGCATCCCACCCGTTCTCCAGACAGAGGTTTAATCTTGTTCTGTGCTTTCTCTTCTATTGCTAGCAATCCATCTAAATGAAATGAGCTGTTGAGCAGTGCTATGTTCTGGTACCAACTAGTTCTTCAGCAGTCTCCAGAGCATGTTAAACCCCTGCTGTCAGGATGAAGGCAGGAGGTGAGCCGTGATTGAGTCAGTTGTCTATAGCAACCACGAAGAAAACCCTTGTGCTTTTGAACCAAGTAAACAGTGATTTAAAGAAAAAAAAAAGGAGGTATACTGTGTTAGTTAAGAAGGCATTGGTTTATTTATTTATTTATAAAGGGTACACTATTTGGAGAATCTTGAGAAGGGTGGATTTATGTACCTTATATATATGTACCTTATATATAAGGTACTCAGATAGTACCTTAATTGCTAGTGACAGAAATCTGACTTCAAATACCTTAACTAGAAGATTAAGTTTACTGATCCAAGTAATCTCAACTCCTAAGGATAATTCTGTAGCTAGAGCCTAAATGACATGTTCAAAAAAAACTTACCAATTATTTCCTGTGCTTATATTGTTAGTGGCCTTGGGGATACAAAGACTTTTCGGTAAGCCTGGTAGTATTTTGGACCAACTGCTTAGTCTGGTGTCACGGTGATAAGAACCTTGTCTCTCAACATATTCAGGGAGTTTCATTCCCTAACTGTTTTCCTCCACTGAGGCTTTTGCATGGGAATCCTCTGGAAGAATCCTGCTCTTACACTACTGTACATACAGTCTGGGCAGAAAGAGCAGCTTTCCAGCAGCCCTCAAATATTTCTGAGTCACTGGGACTGGAAAGTTGATGTCATAGGTCAGTCCCTGGACAACCATTAAGCAAGGGGTGATGTGCCTTGCTTGGCCAGGTCTAGGTCACCTGTTCCACCTCCAGCCCCTGTGATAGACTAATCCAAGGCCATAAAGACTGAGTGTTGACAGAGGATCAGGGTTCCTACTCCTAGGGTGCTACAACCACTCAAGTGGAAATGAATGGGTTGTTGTAATTGGAGCAGTGGGCTGTTTCCCACCACCTGGCTAGCTTTACACAAAATAATTACATGGAAACTGTATTCTTTTAAACACTGCTTGGTCCATTAGTTCTAGCCTCTTATTGGCTAGCTCTTACATATTGATCTAACCCATTTCTAATAATCTGTGTAGCCCACGAGGTGGCTTACCAGGGAAGATCTTAACCTGCGTCTGTCTGGAGTGGGAGAACCATGGTGACTCTCTGATTCAGCTTCTTTCTCCAAGCATCCTGTTCTGTTTACTCTGCCTACCTAAGGGTTGGCCTATCAAATGAACCTAGGCAGTTTCTTTATTAATAAGAAATCACTCCCACATCATTTCCCCTTTTTCTGTTTAAACAAAAAAGAAAGGCTTTAACTTTAACATAGTAAAATTACATATAACAAAAGTTATCAAGTAAGAATTACAGTTACAATATTTATATGTACTTTATCTTTTATCATAACTAAGGAAAGCTATAACTATCTATCCATTCTTCAACTCCATCAAAGACTCCAGAAGGATATAATATTACCTAAGCAAACAAGAAATCCAAAACTCTAGAAATGACAGAGACATCCCGCTGCCTGGACAGTCACCCAAAGTTCCTCTGTACCATTGGGGTATCCATCTTCGGCCTTCAGGCCCATAGTATCCAGCAGACATTTCCATGAAGCAGGAAATTTCAAAGACAGTTCAGTCACGTTCTGCTGTGTCCTGCAGAATGTCTCACAGACTCTCATGAATCAGGAACCCTGAAAGACCATCTCACCTTTAGGCAAGTTCAGCAGTCCTCTCTGTGCGGGTTCTTTGTGCCCAGTTTATGCAACAGTCCAGGCAAGAGCAGTTTCTTGCCCAAATGGCTATCAAACTCCATAAGGATCCTCTTCAATGCCCATCTTCCTCTTGAAGTAGCTGGGGCTGCCAGGAGCAGACATGTCTCATTGCCATGAAAAACCCTAAGTTTTTAAAATATTTTAAATGCCATATTCTGCAGTCTTTGAGACATATGAAGAATGTCTATCTAACTGAAATATATCTCTGTATATCTAGAAAATCTAACATGACTACAAGCTTTACTATTATTGATGATTATCCATTAGCAACCTATATTTCCTATTATACATTACATTTTAAATGAACTACACAATCACAATACCTTAATCAATATCAGAAACACATATACATATAACAAAATTGACCTTTAATTCACTAAAGCAAAATCCATATTAATGTAAATTATTCATACCTATATCATATCCCCCTTTAAATGTAAAAGAACATTTATAAACAATATTTGGGAATGTGGGCGCAGTTATTTCTCTCCAAACTGCTTCCTGCTGTATAGGGGCACTGTTAATCAGATCGTTTAGGGTGTAACCTGTGTGCCAGGGTCATCTCAGTCAGCAGTCGAGTGAAGTAATTTTTTGAGGGTGATCACAGCAACCTTTCAGAAGGGCGAGGTCTATCATACCGTATTGGAATAGAAGAAATCCACAGGGTCTCATCCTCTGTGAAAACAAAAGAAAGCCCTTTCTAAAGCATCATATCCTTAGACCCAAATTCTGAAGTCATATCCTCATGATATCCATTCTGGTCCCACTAGGCAGCCCATATAATGAAATGTCTCTCTGTACTTAGCTCCTTTACAGTCAAAAATTTTAAAGAAAACACAATGTACATAATCCAGACTCTCTGTGAATTTTCCATTTTTATGTGGCTTATTTTTCTTTATTTCATTTAATCTATAACTATCTGTACTCTGTCTCTTTAAAGACTTTACCCCTTTTTTTTAAACCATTAACTTTATTCTCTATTTTTTTTTTCTCTCTCAAGCCTACGTACATTCATCCAACATTGTGACCCATAGAGGTCTGTTATGTCTGAATCTGTTTTATTGTGAATCTGTAAATTTTTTTTTTTTTTGCCATCTAGGAGCACTTTGTTTTGCACTTTTTAAGCGTTAAGAATCTAAGCTGTGACATTCCTAGGTCAAAAACAGGTACTGCCTGCTGGCCCCGCCCAGTCCAACATGGCAGAGCCACTCGTGCCTGATCCTTGCACATTGCACCAGTAGCATGGCGGAGCTGCTTGTGCCTTTGAAAAGCAGCACAAAATGTCCCCCTTTTAGGAACACAGCAGTCTAGTTGCCATCAAACAAATCGTAGCACTTTACTCCAAATGCTCCATTCAAAAGCTGGTGGCGCACGCCTTTAATCCCAGCACTTGGGAGGCAGAGGCAGGTGGATTTCTGTGAGTTCGAGACCAGCCTGGTCTACAAGAGCTAGTTCCAGGACAGGCTCCAAAACCACAGAGAAACCCTGTCTCGAAAAACCAAAAAAAAAAAAAAAAATGCTCTGTCTCCTGCAGAAGCCAGACAGAGATCGCAATGGCAGCACAGCCCAGAAAGCCATCATTTTAAAACAGCCAGTTTTTTTCCTACTTCTGAGTCAGGAAAATTTCAAAATGGAGGACGTACCATTTTGTGCTAGCTCTGGGGCCACCAGGTAGGAGCGGCACTCAGCACTTTAATTCTGAGACTGAGCGTACAGCACAGAAATTCTTTTCATCCAAGTTACAGCCAAATCTAACACGCGGAGCACTGCGCAGTCTGAAAACACGTCTCTGTATGGCGGCAGGAATCCACCATGTTCTTCCGCCTCCTGCCTAAGCCTGATTCTGCCCTCTGCTCAGGTGTAGGCGGGGAGCACTGAGCCATCAGCATGGTCTCAGAGCACTCTCCTTCCGATCCCAAGCAGGAACAGAAACATCCAGTCCCATAAAAGCCATTGAAATGCTTTAAAGCCGGAGTTTGCATTGGTGGCACAGCCCCAGGAAGCCGCTTTAAAATGACACAGTGTTTTTTTCTGCTGCTGTTGCTGAATCAGGAAATCTCTCTACAGCATGCCACCAAGAAACAGAAAAAATCTGTGTTAAACTCTCTCTCCCTTATTTTTAATCCTTCTCAGGTTTTTAAGTGGATTTAGTCCATCACATCTGGGCACCACTAAAAACAAAAGATATATCTTGAAGGTGTAAGTCACAAACAATCCCACACCAGTTTGGAATTATGACTAATAGAGAAGCTATTTATTTAAAGGGGAAAAACTTACAGATCACCGTCCCAGACAACAGCTCTCTGCTCAATCAGGAAGAGGAGCTGGAAGCCAGATTGCGAGCAGAGGGAAGTGGCTGCTTTTTTTAAAGGGAGAGAGACCATGCCCCAGTGGGCTGGTATCTCAGTGGCTATTGGTGAAGGAGCGGAAGGAGCTCCTGCAACAATATCTCCTACTGCAGTTTAGTGGTCAAAGCACGGGAGCAGGAATCAGGCAGTCTGGGTTTAAAGACATTGTGTGCTAGTCCTGTAGTCTTTTTTTCATGATTTAACCTGCTTATGGATCAGCTACCTCACTATGGAGTGATAGTGCTAATGTGACTGAATGTTCCGAAGGCTGAGTAGAAGATGCACAGTGAGATCATAATCTGAGAGGAAGTGGGATGGGGCTCTTTCCTCAGCCTTCTATTAATAAATGTCAGAGAGGAACCTTGTGTCCTCCTCATTTACACATCAGCCTGTGGTCACAGTGAGAAGGCTGTGTGCACAATATGTTTTATGCTCTAGTGGGATGAAAGGCAGTCAGGGTCACCACAATAACAGGAAATGTGGTGAGGTATTAGGTGGAGAGACGGGTCTCTGGACAGGTTAAAAGGTGGTGGGTATTTACTATAGTGAGTTACATTAATTTCTCAGCAATGCTGTCTTGATCTTTAAAGATTAATTGAGTAAACCCAGAGAAGTGTATAGGGTGATCTATCTAGGTAGATAAAAAACATATGAACTCTATTTAGACTGCTCTCGATAGATTTAAATTCCAAGTTTGTGTTCTTATGAGCAAATTACAGAGTTAAGGAAAATGATAGCTAACATGATAACTTTTGTTCTAGTAGTAAATACATATTCATAAAGCTTTTAAAATTATTTTGCTTTAAAATATTTTATTGTTTTAGAAATGAAAATTATGCACAGACATATTATAAGCTGTCAACAGGTCTCCCAGGAACTGTCAGGAAGGTCTCATTCTCCCCTCTCGCCATCATTCTGTTTAACAGTGGTAGCCAGTGCTCTGTCTGCTTACCTGTTTGTTTAAGTTACCATATATTTTTAAGTAACTGATTTGCTAAGTTTACACTGCTCTAAAGAACAATGACTTATTTCTATTTTAACTATCAATTTTCACAAATACCACAATTTATATACTCAAGTCACACATTTTTCTATTTTCTTTTTTATATTGATTATTTGAGTTCTACATTTTTTATCTTCTTTCCTCCCTTCCTCTCCCCTCTTCTTTTACCCTCTCCCAAGGTCCCCATGCTCCCAGTTTACTCAGGAGATCTTGTCTTTTTCTACTTCCCATGTATGTATCTCTTATAGTCCTTTTTTTTTGTCTAGATTCTCTGGAATTGCAGACTGGTTTTACTCTGCTTTGTGTCTAAAACCCATTTATGAGTGAGTACATATGATATTTGTCTTTCTGGGACTGGGTTATCTTACTCAATTTGATGTTTTCTAGACCCATCCATTTACCTGAAAATCTCAAGATTTCATTATATTTTTCTGCTGTGTAGCACTCTATTGTATAAATGTACCACATTTTACTTATCCATTCTTCGGTCAAGAGGCATGTAGGTTATTTCCAGGTTCTGGCTATGACAAACAATGCTTCTATGAACATAGTTGAGCATATGTCCTTGTGGTACGATTGAATATCCTTTGGGTATATACCCAAAAGTGGTATTTCTGGGTAGGTTGTTTGACAATTTTCTGAGAAATCACCACACTGATATCCAAAGGGGTTGTGTCAGTTTGTACCCCCACCAGCAATGCAGAAGTGTTCCCTTTACCCCACATCCTCTCCAGCATAAGTTGTCCTCAGTGTTTTTGATCTTGGCCATTCTTGCAGGTGTAAGATGGAATCTCAGAGTTACTTTGATTTGCATTTATCTGATGCCTAAGGTTGTTGAGCTTTTCCTTAAATTCTTTCAGCCATTTTATATTCCTCTGTTGAGAGTTCTCTGTTTAGGTCTGTACCCCATTTTTTAAATCGGGTAATATGTTCTTTTGATGACCAATTTCTTGAGTTCTTTGTATATTTTGAAGATCAACCCTCTGTCCAATGTGGAGTTTGTGAAGAACTTTTCCCATTCTATAGGCTGGCATTTTGTCTTGTTGACAATGTCCTTTGCCTTACAGAAGCTTCTCAGTTCCAGGATGTCCCATTTATTAACTGTTTCTCCCAGTGTCTGTGCTACTGAGGTTATATTTAGGAAGTGGTCTACTTTGCCAATGCATTTAAGTGTACTTCTCACTTTCTCTTCTATGAGATTCTGTGTGGTTGGTTTTATGTTGAGGTCTTTGATCCATTTGGACTTGAGTTTTGTGCATGGCAATTGATAAAGATCTAATTTTCATTCTTCTAGATGTTGATATCCAGTTATGCCAGCAACATTTGTTGAATATGCTTTCTTTTTTCCATTTGATATTTTTTGCTTCTTTGTCAAAAATCAAGTGTTCATAGGTGTGTGGATTGAGTCCGGGTCTTCATTTCTGTTCCATTGGTCTTCCTGTCTGTTTTTATGCCAATATCAGGCTGTTTTTAGTACAGTAGCTCTGTAGTAGAGTTTAAAGTCAGGGATTGTGATGCCTCCAGAAGTTCCTTTATTTTAAATGATTGTTTGGGGTATCCTGATTTTTTTTTGCTTTTCCATACTTATCTGGTCTTGATTTAATTTTGGTAAGTGATATTTATCCAAAAAAATTGTCCATTTCCTTTAAGTTTTCCTTTGTAGAGTTCAGGTTTTTGAAATATGACCCAATGATTCTCTGGATTTTCTCAATGTATGTTGTTATGTCCCCTTTTCATTTCTGATTTTGTTAATTTGGATCGTCTCTCTCTGCCTTTTGGTTAGTGTGGATAAAGGTTTGTCAATTTTGTTGATTTTCCTCGAAGAACCAACTCTTTGTCTCATTGATTCTTTGTATTGTTTTCTTTGTTTATATTTTGTTGATTTCAGCTCCCAATTTGATTATTTCCTGCCATCTAGTCTTCCTGGGTGAGTTTGCTTCCTTTTGTTCTAGAGTTTTAAAATGTTCTGTTAATTCACTAGTGTGGGTTTTTTTTTTTTAAGTTTCTTTATGCAGGCATTTATCACTATGAACTTTCCTCTTTCATTACACTGCTTTCATTATGTCCTGTATATTTGGGTATACCATGTGTGATCATTTTCATTAAATTTTAGGAAGTTTTTAATTTCTTCCTTTATTTTTTCCTTGACCCATTGATAATTCAGGTAAGCATTGTTTAATTTCCATATGTTTATGGGCTTTCTGAAATTAGTGTTGCTGTTGAATTCAAATTTTAAGCTATGGTGATCCAATAAGATACATATGGTTATTCCATTTTTTTTTTGCATCTGTTGAGGTTTGCTTTGTTACCAAGTATGTGATCAGTTTTTGAGAAGGTTCCAAGGGTCTCTGAGAAGAAGGTATATTCTTTTATGTTTGGATGGAATATTCTACAGTTGTCTGTTAAGTTTATTTGAGTCACAACCTCTTTTAGTTCCCTTATTTCTCTGTTAAATTTCTGTCTGACAGACCTGTCCTGTGGTGAGTGTGGGGTGTTGAAGTCTCCCACTATTAGTGCGTGGGATTTAATGTATGATTTAAGCTTTAGTAGTATTTCTTTACGTATGAGGGTGCCCTTGTATTTGGGGCATAGATGTTCAATATTGAGATTTCCTCTTTATGGATTTTTCCTGTGATGAATATGAAATGTTCTTCTTTGTTTCTTCTGATTGATTTTAGTTTGATGGTTATTTTGTTAGATATTAGGATAGCTACACCAGCTTGTTTCTTAGGTCCATTTTATTGGAATTTTTTTTCCTGACCCTTTATTCTAAGGTGATGTCTGTCTTTGAGGTTGAGGTGTGTTTCTTGTATGCAGCAAAAGGAAGGATTCTATTTTCATATCCAATCTGTTAGCCTGTGTCTTTTTAGGTGAGTTGAGTTCATTTATATTAAGAGATATTAATGACTAGTGATTGCTAGTTCCTGTTATTTTAGTTTTTGTTGGTGGTGATGATATTGTGTGTGTTTTCCCCTTCTGTGTGATTTACTGTTGTGAAATAATCTATTGTCTGTGTTTTTGTGGATGTAGCTAACTTTTTTAAGTTGGACTTTTGCTTCTAGTACTTTGTTTAGGGCTAAGTTTATGGCTGGGTATTGGTTAAATCTGGTTCTGTCATGAAATATCTTGTTTTGTCCATCTATGGTGATTGAAAGTTTTGCTAGGTATAGTAGTCTGGTCTGGTATCTGTATGTAGGAGGGCTGCTTGTTCATTCTGGCTGCCCAGCTAGCTGAACCCTGAAATAACCACACAGAAATTGTATTAATTAAATCACTGTTTGGCCCATTAGCCCTAACTTCTTATTGGCTAACACTTATATATTAATTTAACCCATTTCTATTAATCTGTATATCACCATGCGATCGTGGCCTCCTGGCAAAGTCTCGGCACGTTTATCTTCAGGGGCCGGTTCATGGTATCTCTCTGACTCGGCTTTTTTCCTCCCAGAATTTAGTTCTATCTTCTCTGCTTACTTAAGTTCTGCCTTATCAGTCCAAGACAATTTCTTTATTCATTAACTAATACAAGCAACACACAGAGGGGACTCCTACATCATCTGTGCACTCTGGGTGTCTGCAGAACACTTGAACAGGACCTACTGGCTTTCATGATGTCAACTGAGAAGTCAGGTATAATTCTGATAGGTCTGCCTTTATATGTTTCTTGGCCATTTTTTTTTGCAACTCTTAATATTCTTTTCTTATTCTGTATGCTTACTGTTTTAATTATTATGTGGCAAGGGGATTTTTTTTGGATCTAGCTTATTTGGTGTTCTGTAAACTTCTTGTATCTCATATGCATATTTTTCTGTAGGTTGGGAAAGCTTTCATCTATGATTTTGTTGAATATATTTTCTGTGCTAATTTTGGTGTTTTCATGGTGTTCCATATTTCCTGGATATTTTATGTTAAGTTTTTGTTACATTTAATGTTTTATTTGACTGATGAGTCTACTTCCTCTTGATGGAGGAAGGTCATTGGTTAATTATAATAAAGAAACTGCTTGGCCCTCATAGGTTAAAACATAGGTGGGAGGAGTAAACAGAACAGAATGCTGGGAGGAAGAGGAAGTGAGGTAAGATGCCTCAGACAGACATTATGCTTCTCCTCTCTGGGCAGACGTGATGAAGCAAGCCGCCAGGTCAGACATGCTGAATCTTTGCCGGTAAGCACACCTAGCGGTGCTACACAGTTTATTAGAGATGGGTTGATAGGATATCAGAATTAGCCAGTAAGAAGCTAGAGCTAATGGGCCAGGCAGTGTTTAAATGAATACAATTTGTGTGTTGTTATTTCTGGTGTCGGGAGCTGGGTGGGATGAAAAGCAGGCCCACAGCTCCCACAACATTCTCTATCGTATCTTCAGCACTTAAGATTCTCTCTTCCATCTCTTATATTCTGCTGTTTATGCTTGCATGTGGTTCCTGGTCCTTTTCCCATGTTTTCTGTTTCCAGAATTTCCTCAGTTGGTATTTTCTTTATTTTCTCTATTTTGGTTTTCATGTCTTGAAATATTTTATATGTGCAATTTTCTGTCTGTTTTCTCTAATTTCTTCCAATTTTTTGTCTTTTCCTCCATTTCTTTCAGGGATTTTTTTCATTTCCTTTTCAAGGGCCTCAAACATTCTCCTAAAGTTATTTTTTATGTCATTTTTTTCTGCTTCATCTATATTTGGGTGTTTAAGTTTTGCTGTTGTTTGCTGTTGGCCACTAGTTTTTGTTGGTGTCAGGTTGTTCTTTGTGGTGTTAAGTGTGTTCTTACCTTGTCTACTCATCTTTTCCTCTGATTAGTAGAGTTGGGGCTATGTCTCTGGTGGTCTTCCAGGTGCCAGTGGATCCAAGGCTCAGATGGTTGCCTTGTTCGGACTCCATTTCTGCAGTCACTCTGGAGGTCACTCGGTGATTCAGGAGGTTGCTAAGTGCTCCTGGGTGTGGCTCTACAATCCTGGGTGTTGTTTGGCCCTGCTCCCATGAAAGGTCCTTGCTTGGGGCTGCTCCTGCTGAGGCTGTTGCCTTGGCAGAGGTTGCTGGCAGGTTGATGATTTATTCCTGGTCCAAGAGTGGTCTCTGGCTCTGGCCTGCTCTCTCAGAGGTGGCTCCTTTGTACCTGCTCCTGTGGAGGTTATTGCCTCAGGTCTACTCAGGTAGAGATCAGGGGCTCAACTCTACTCCTGTGGAGGTTGCTGTGTGGGGCCTACTTCCATAGAGGTCGCTGGCTCAGGCCTGTTCCCACAGATGTCCTTGGCTTGTACCTGGTCCCAAAGAGGTCTCTGCCTCTGGCCTGCTCTCTCAGAGGTGGCTCCCTTGCACCTGATCCTGTGGAAGTCATTGCCTCAGGCCTGCTTTGGTGGAGGTTGCTGGCTCAGGCCAATTTTAGCCTTTTCATTGTTTTATGCCTCAGTTTTCTACACAACCCAAAAGCCTAGAGCTATCTCTCAGTAACTTGAGGATGGCTGGTTGGTGGTAGGAATTCCTTCATCCTTCAGCTCCTCAGGACAGCCTCTACTTTGTTTCTTACATAGCCCAAGACAGGTCTTACCTCAGTCTGAAATGGCAATCCTGCCTCCAGAAATCTCAGAATGAGACTATGAGGTCTCTAGTTTTTTATAGTCCTCCAGACTTCATTTTGGTTCCCATGCTGTCACTCACTAACTGCTGTAGGATGCCATGAATGTGGTTGGACATTTCAAAACTCAGTATCCTTGCCTATTCTCTAGCATGTCTTGCTTTCTGGGCAGCTGGTTGGCATCACTCACATTTTTCTATTTTCTCAAGAGTTTATACTACTTTTAGATTATTGTTCAGTTTTGATGTTTCTATGACTAAGTAAGTACTATTCATAGCTAAAGCACATGATATATTTTGTTTACATTTCCATTAAATTTCTCTAGAGTTAATTGTATTTTTATATTGTTTATTTGATTGGCTTCCCATTAACTCTGTCTTAAGCAAACATTCCTAATTCTCCCCCATTCTTGTGTGTGTGTGTGTGAAAGTCAGAAGTCAACTTTGCACTTTGGATATCCTTTTTCAGGAGCTGTGCACCTTAAGTGTCTTTTAATTTTTTTTGTGTGTGGTATGTATGTATATCCACATATTTGTGTACCTCTGTGTGTACATGTGTGGGGAGGCCTAAAACTGACATTAAATATTTTCCTCAATGGCTAACCACTTTATTTGTTGAGGCAGGGCCTCTCACTGAACCTGGAGCTAGTCAATTATGACTTGCATAACTGTCCAGATTTCCCCAGGCACCATCTGCTCCAGTCCTAATCCTAAACCAGAGAACTTTATTGACATCTCAGGGTCTCCCAAAGTGTCAGTATAAATAGTACCAGGCACCATCTGCATAAAAGAAGTCACCCAAACAACAGGAATGCTGTGGAAAAGTCTATTAAGAAAATTTGGGTACAGAATTCCCCTTCTGCATAGGAAAGTGGCTGTCTCTCCACACACTCATAGAAGACCATGTGTTGAGTCTCTGGAAAAGTAATTTCCAGTGGTGTCTGGTCCTGTTTATTTCTGAAACTTTGAAGGACCTGATGGTGTCAATCCAGTTTTTTGGTGTAGGGTTAGAATTTAGTCAGTTATCAATCATCCAGAAGTTATCCAGTTTTTAAACATTTTTGTCCACTCTTATTTCTGTTTCCCTTCTGTCCTTAGGGAAGGACACTAAAGATGTTCATTGTCATTTTAATAAACGTAGAAAAGCAGGAGATAGAGAGAAATTTATTAATGTGAGGAAAAGATTTTTAATTTATTCCCATCAATATAATTTGTTGTATATGTCCTATGACAGAAGTAAGAGATGCTTGTCATAGGTAGCATAGAAATGTGTGAATAAAATGGAAACTGCTCATCAAATACCACAGATGTTAGAGACATCTGATCATTACTTGTTGAAATCAGATTGTTTTTTGTTTTCTAATATAAAAAACAACTTTGTAAAAAGAAGCTATTTTGGAATCAAAGAGACTGTACAATTAAATTTTCTTAATAAAGGCAATATTAATTTCCAATGATAGAAATTTTGTGTTAAGTCCTTCCCAGAACAGGTGGGCAAAACACCAGACAATGTATAGGAACAGGTTTCTACTTTCCATTCATAGTAGCTTTAGTAAACTTTTAAATGATTGGCATGATTTAAAGTTATCATTACCATCTCTGTATGCAAAATGCATCCTTACAAGTCACACTCACAACCACCATCCTTTGAGGTCTTTACTAAGGAAACTTCATATAGTTATTATTAGCTGTAAGGAGGGCATGTCCTAGTAGAAGCAATTAGAATACAACGGGAACATAAATGAATGTTTTAGCAGGCGTGCTTCATTAGTATTTTGATGGAGGAGGGTCATCTTTCTATCTGTTGTTTCATTGGTTAAATAAAGAAACTGCCTTGGCCCTTTAATAGGACATAAAATTAGGTAGGTGGAGTAAACAGAACAGAATGCTGGGAGAAAGAAGCTGAGTCAAGGAGTTGCCATGATTCTCCCACTCCAGACAGATGCAGGTTAAGATCTTCCCTGGTAAGCCACCTCGTGGGCTACACAGATTATTAGAAATGGGTTAGATTAAAATGTAAGAGCTAGCCAATAAGAGGTTGGAACTAATGGGCCAAGCAGTGTTTAAAAGAATACAGTTTCTGTGTAATTATTTTGGGGCATAAGCTAGCCATGTGGGCGGTCAGGTGCCGGGGACGCAGCCCCACTCTTCCTATTACTACAGTATTTACTGTTCATATGGTAAACTTTAAACATCACTTCATGTTTGCCCTTAGTGGGTTGCCTTTTATTTGAAGAGCAAATCTTTGCAACCTAAGATGAATACAAGTTGAAGGGAACATGGAGGTCCTATTTGATGATTTTAATCTGTGGGAACAGCAACTATGGTGTTTTCTGGGCTATAAACACCACCATTATCATTCAGCAGTGACCCTGACAACTTTCTTTCACAGTCACCATCATCTTTCTGTCTGTAGCATGTCCTTGTCAAATAGGAAGAATAGATAATTGTTTTGTGAATGCAGTTTATGAATTAATAAGTTTAAATGACTCACTCACCGGTTAGAAAGAATTGGGGTAAGATTTTAACATGAATCTTCCAGCTTCAAAAATCATTAATGATTACATCATGAATATATGCTTTGCTTTTCTTACCTCTGGGCCTGCTGATGATAATATTTGAATAAGTAAATTTGGAAGACCCTATAGTTTGAACCAGAACTCAGAAGACAATAATAGGTAAAAAAAGTGGAAGAAGCCAAATGTGAAATTCTGTATTATTTTTCCTAGCATCTCTACTCTGATGGATATCTGTATTGGTTCATATTTCCTAATAAATGGCTGAAGTTGAAATTACTACAAAATTTATGTGGAGTATTATTGCTTATGGCTGAAGAAATGCTTATTCTTTTCTTTAAATGGAAAGAAAATTCGCTTTATAGAAATTGACTTCTATTGGATTTGGTATGTATGACAATCTTTTCATTGATTACTGGTCCTGAACTATGAAGGTTTGCTAGAGATGTTCTTCCTTGTGGATTCTCTAGGCTGCACAAAGTTCTTTAGCACTGAGTAAGAGATGAAAGCAAAACTCTCATGAGTGGGTAGATGTCTAAACACAGCTATTAGTGGTGAGGTAGGTCTCTTGAACCAGTGTCATAACACTGCTCAGGACTGTGAGCATAAAAGTAAAAGTGTTTTGGTTGTTTTTTTTTTTTTGGTAGTTATTTTTTTAATTAAATTGATCTCACTGTACTATAGTCAATTTCATAAACTTATCAAAATATTAATTATGCTCAGTTTCGAACTACACACTATATTATTCATTCTACTTAGTGTTTTTGACAAAGAATATGACCACATTCCTATTCTTTCTCTCCTTTCCTCCTTTCTTCCCTTCCTTCTTCCCTCCTTCCTTCCATTCATCCCTCCTCCATGCCTTTCCTTCTTTCCTTTCTATTGTCATTTCTTCACCTCTTTCTTTTTTGTGGTGCTGGGGAATCACATCTTCATTCATGCTAGGCAAACTGTAACAAAACTATATCCAACCCTTCACCCCATTTTTAGTGTGTAATCTTTCCTGTATGCTTGTATTTTAATGTGTGTGTATGTCTGTGTGTTTGGGGAGGGGTAAAGGTTGACATCAGCTGTCATCCTCAATTGCTTACTCTTTAGTTTTTGAGATAGGGTCATTCATTGACCTTGGATATCACTGTTTCAGTAGGCTGGATGCGCAGCAAGTCCTGGAGATCTTCCTGCTTCTTCCTGCCCAGAACTGGCAAGGCATGTGCCGTCATGCCTGACTCCTACATGGACCTGAGGCTTCAACTCACGTCTCATGCTTGCATGACAAGTACTATAAAACAGAGCCACCACACCAACATTCTAATGGGTACTTTATTGTGGTTTTGATTTACAAAAAGATGTTAGCATCTTTTCATGTGATCTTATAAGCACCTAATGGTGACTTTTCCTAAGTATTTAATAAAATATCAGATTAAATGGTCTAAGTTTAAGTGTCTCAGTTAGGGCTTCTATTGCTGTGATAAACACCATGACAAAAATCAACTTAGGAAAGACAGTTTTCTTTGAAATTTATTATTCCACATCCTATTTTATCATCCAGGGGAGTCAAGGCAGAACTCAACGTAGAAACCTGGAAGCAGAAACTGATGCAGAGGCCACAGCTTCCATGGCTTGCTCAACCTGCTCTCTTATACACCTCAGGGCTATCTGCCCTGGAGTGACACTTCTCACAATGTGCTGTGTCCTTCTACATTCATCACTAATTTAAACAATGCCCTATACTTGATTAAAGGCCAATTTGGTTGGGACTTTTTTTTTTAAATTGAAAAAAATTCCCATTTTCTCTTCCCTAGTAATTCTAGCTTTTACAAGTTGACAAAGAAACAAAATCTAAACTTACAACCCATATATTAAGCTTTTATTTTTTTCTATCTTTAATTATTTCTATTTAGTCCTAAGACTTTGATTTCCCTCAACAATGTGAAGGGGAGACTATCCAAAGCAATTACTGTACAATACAACCTTTATATATCACCAGTACTTAGGATTTTTTTTAAAAAAAAATGTCGAGACTGTGCAATTAGACAATCACTACTAAAGATACTTCTATCATTACTTGAGTCACTTTTATTTCTCTCTCAAGTTAGACTATGACAGTATCACGTGGAGGAAAAAATACAGTCCTCAGAGAGGTCAAATTGCATTAACTTCCTATAGGGACTCATCCTGTAATATAAGCCATAGCTATAACCTGTCATTCTCCTTAGAGTGTTTATAGTCTAGTGGGAGAGCTGACAAAAACTAAGGAAACAACCAATGAAATATTTATGAGAATAAGACTGGTTCTAAGAAAAATATCCTAAAAGGTGAAGACTAGCACAATCTGACTGGGAAAGGTGGTCCAGCGGTCACACTAGTAAGGGAGGAAGGCATCTAAGATGCGGTTGAGAACTTATAATGAAAGTTGTTGCTGGGGGCAAGGAGGGTGCAATGTCAATGCCACACACACCAGAAGTCCGCTGAAAGGCAAACAGAAGACTCATTTATTCAGCAATGGGGAGTGCCTTATATACCCTCCCGCCCAGCACCCAGGCAGTCTTCTGATCTTTTGACATTGTGTGGTCACCCCTCATTGACTAGGCATGATCAGGACCTCTGACAGTGCCTGGTGCTAGGCCCTCAGGTAGACTCCAGTTTGGTTTTCATTTCTCAGCCTTGTAGGCCTTACTTTTCTTCATACCCACCCTTTTTTATATATTACATGGGAGCCAGAGTTCCTTGCTCAGGTATTGTTGACTCTGCCTTAGGAGGGCTCAGTGACTAGACTGTGCCTATCTTAGGTTATGCTGCCAAACAAGTTCTTAACTGTCGTTGACTACCAGCCATCAAAGAGCATTCATTTCTGGAGAGTTGCTAAGTTGGGGAGACTAGAGGGTAGCCTTTTGAATTTCAGATAACTAGGCATGCATAACCTCCTTAGACCAGTGAGGGCAGGAGGTATCTCCATCTAAGATGATTTCAGCAAAGAACTTAAAATGAGAGTGAAGTTGGAAAAGAATTCTAGGCAGGAGGAAAGAAATATGCAAAGGCTCTGACTCTGGATGAGCATGATGGTTCCAGAAGGGAAAGGAAAGCAGAGAGGAGCAGTTGGAGGGAACCACAGTGGATGAGATGTCAGAGAGGGAAGTCACACTCAGCTTTGTAGGGCCTTCATGTTCCCAGAGCACTCTCTACTCTTTCTCTTCCTGTTTGTTCTCAAGTCCATTTTTTTTTAAATCACTGGGGACTAAATTCACACTTGTTATTACTTAAAATTTCTTAGTTAAAATTTTAAAATTGAAACTATAATTATAGCACTCCCTCTTCTCTGTTTTCCCTCTAATATCTCTTAGTGAGCTGGTCCCTCCTACATCGACTATTAATCACAAAAATGAACTATAGACTTGCTTATAGGTCAATCTTACGGAGGCATTTTCTCAGTTAAGGTTTCCTCTTCCTAGATATGTCTAGATTTGTGCCAAGTTGAGAAAAAACAACAAGCTAGCTCACTTCCCATTTTTTAGAGACAGTGGTTACTTCTGTTTACTTTCTGTGTATATGAATTTTCTTAGGGACTTCATATGCATAGAAACATAACATACAGTATTTGTCTTTCTGTGTCTGGCCTATTTCCCTAAGCAAAATGTTTTCAAGATTTATTCATGTTGAGTCATAGCAAAATCAAATTCCCTTTTTTGTAGTTGAATAAATACTTCATTGTTTATGTATACCAGACTTCTTTATCTACTCATATGTTAAGGGTCACATGGGTTGTTTCTATCTTTTATCTACTGGGAGAAATGAACATGAATCTACAAAAGGGACTTTTTAAGTCCCTGCTTTCCATTTATATTCCTTTGAATTGCTGGATCATGTAATAGTTCCACTGTCAATTTCATAGGAAGTACCAAATTGTTTTTTCCAGTGGGTGTGCCATTTCTTATACTGAGTAGCAAACCTGCCAGGGTCCCAATTTCTTTATATTTTCACTTTTCAAAATTATGAATCTTCTAGTTTGAGTGATGTGGTATCACATAGAGTTCAATTTCTATCCCTTTGATTGCAGAAACATTTACTTTCTTCTTTTTACTGTGAATTAAGACATCCTAATGGCATATAAGGAACTCTTTAGTTTCACTTGGCCAAAGGGAAATTTACCTGTGAGAACCCAGGGGAAAAGGAAGCAGAAATGTTGTACTGAAACTATGTTGTGCAGGGCCTCAAACACTAAACAGAGATGCTGATATAACAGAGGGTGGAAGGTAGAGTTTGCAGAGAAAGAAACTTTGTAATGATAGGAATATTTAATTATCCATGTATTGCCATATATTCATCAGATATGTTATTGAATTTGTCAAAATTACAAACCTTTGTTAATTTCAAAAGAGATGTTACAGTGTGCTCAATTTATTGAGAAAATACACAATTTTTAGATATTTAAAATTGCAGTTTCACACTGACACAATAGGAAGATAATATTTTGTGATTAAAATCATAAAACCCAATAAAGAACAGACCTCGATTTGAATCTTGTCAATTTAATTTTTTAATTAATGATCATGTGATTATCTTCAAGTGCATTAATTGCCCTAAACATTAAACTTTATGTCTTTTAAATGAGCACAATATCCTTCTCACTGTGTTTGGGAGAGAATAATTGAGATTATGCACACAAAATATGTATCAGGTGGCTTTGTAACTATTTGGCACAAAATTGATATAATTTTAGGTCACCTCATTTTTAATAACAGAAATGATCTTGTGATAGGGAAGAGGGAAACACACAAGAGACAGTGAAGAAGAGAGGGTAAAGAAAGCAGAAGGGGGGAAGGAGCAGAGACAAGTGAAGAGAAGGGAAAGCAAGAAAGGTTTTGTTCAAAAATTCTGGATTTACTTAGCTGTGAGAATAACCTGGGAACAAGAGGCAGGCTGATGGAATCTGAATCAAGTTCACCTTATGGTATTTACTCCAAAGTTGGCTCTTAGGAGAAGATATTTCATTAATATTAATTCATCTGTCAGCTGAAGTGATTTTCAGATTATCTATAGACCAACCTTTGCTTCACTGAGAAATTAAGATCCTTGTAAAACTGACTGCATTTTAGTCTCAGAGCAGAAATATTGCAGGCAATGTATTGCAGAAGCGTGTGGCACATCGCTGGGCTCCTGGCCAGCTCTGTTCTTTCAGCAAGAACGAAGTAAACAACATGAGTGAGAGAAATGCCATCTCTTATGGTTAGTGGAGGAATAGGGGGTGGTGGAAAGAATATTTTTAGCTCTAGAATATGAGGATTTGCTTAATATTTCTACATTGTATTTGCCAGAATATGTGGCATTCAGCAATATCAAGAAAATGTTAGAGCATAGTACCCTCACTTCAGCCCAGTGAGTCATCTTCTGGCTGTAGACATTGGCTAACATTGATTCGTGTTGCCCTCATTAAATTCTTTCCCAGTACCAATTACCTCTGATTAATAATAGCAACATCTACCAGTTGGCTAGTGTTTTGCTGGGTTTTGCACTTAATCTTCAAGACAACCATGTGAGGGAGGTGAGAAAATCAAGGCTCAGAGACGTTTGCACACAGTCGTATAGGAAGGAATAAATGTTATTCAAAAGAATGAATGCTGTCATTTAATTAAATCTTCCAAGTAACAATATTATCATTTGGGGGAAAGAAACCCTATTTATGGTGCAAAGGAACACACAACCACTCTAGGAGACCTTGATAGCTAAATTGTTTTTGCAGAAAGAAAAATCTCACAGGTTAAGATTGCTTGCAAGTAACATGAGAAGACAGGAGTCCTGAAAATCAAAAGAATAAAATAGATTCTGAGTAGCAAGGCCACTTGGAAGTAAAATCAGAGCCTGAGGGGGAAAAAAACCTTCTCCCTGGAAACTTCCAGGGATGTTTTTAGATGAGTATATAATTGTTCTTTGTTATAAAGCCCAGGGTCACCTTGTTATGCCTGAGGGTGCTATGTTGATAGCACTGTGTTTGGTGTAAATAGAGCAGAAGAAAAAGTAGCGAAAGTTATGAGTAAGGATTGAGAGTCAATGGGGACTACATGCTCAGTGCTCAAAGCAAGAAAGAGAGTGATTGTCAGTTTCTGCTTCAAGTCCTCGGAGACAGTGAAAGGCAGGCAGTTGCTCTGCTACTCTTCCATTTCTGTTTGTTTACCAGGCAGAATGCACTTAACCCTGAGCACCATCTTCCCCTCACATGTACTCATTCATCTCTTCTGTAAATCTCCCAGTGTCAGCATTTTCTAGTACAATTTCCTGCTGTCATTGGAATTTTCATCAAAGAATACAGAAAATCAGAAAAATAAGTAGAGTTAAACACTGCGCTTGTTAGTTTTATGTCAATTTTTACCCAAACTAGAGTCATTTTGGAAAAGATAATCTCAACTGAGAAAAATGCACCCACCAGACTGGCCTGTAGTTAAGCCTGTGACACATTTTTAATTGATGATTGATTGATATAGGGGTGCCCAGCTCATTCTGGTAAGTGCCATCCATGGACTGGTGGTCTTGGATACTACAAGAAATCAAGATGAGAAAGGATGAAGAGCAAGCCAAGAAGCAGTATTTCTTCATAGCCTCTGGGTCAGTTTCTGCCGCCAGGTTTCTGTCCTGCCTTTTCTAGATAATAAACTGTTATCTATAAGTGTAAGGTGAGATAAACCCTTCACTCCACAAGTTCCCTTTGGTCATGATGTTTATCACATTAACAGAAACTCTAATAAGACAGAAACTGATAACAGGAGTGGTTTGTTGTTCTAGTAGATCAAACTATATGGTTTTTGAAAAGATTGTGGTAGCATTTGAGCTTTGGGCTAGAAAAACTGTTGAGTGCTCAGTGAAGATGGATGCTAAAAAGAAATCCCACACTAACTCAGAAATGAGTATAATAAAGGATATTTATTTAGGAGTAGAGTCACAGATCACAGACCTCTGCATGAACGGAGAACAAGGACTGAATCCAACAATTGAAAGGGAGAGCATGTGCATTATACCGGCATTTATAGTATAAGAGGCCACACCCAAGTGGGCCAGTATCTTAAAGGCTACTGTCTGAAGGAGTTCCTACAGCACCTCCTCTTTTTATTTAAGTAAGAGAGTTCTAATCTAATACAAAATTTTATACAATAAGAACAAATATCAAGTATAAAAATTAGAATTACAACCAGCATAAAAATATCAAGCAAGAAAAGTATGATAAATGTTTCAATAATTATCCCATCCTAAGGAGTATAAGTATTAGTATTAGAAATAACTTGGCCAAGTCTTGAGAAGAAATGAACTATGACTATCTAGTCTTCAACCCCATCGAAGATCTGAGAAGGGAAATAATTTTACTTGAGTAAATAAGAAGTGCAATCAAGCAACTTCCACAATGTGCAACAAATGACAGAGACAGCTGGCCACCTGGGCAATCACTCAAAGTCTCATTTGCAACATTGGAGCAACCAACTTTGGCTAAGGCCTAGAGTAACTGACAGACCATTTTCAGAGGCAGAAAAACTTTCAAAAATGTCTTACCCTGTCTTGGCAAGATTTGACAACCTTTTTTCTTGTATCCTGCTTGTCCTGTCTGGACACTGTGCATTTTGTCAATGGTCAAGGCATGGGCAGTTCCTTGCCCAAAGGTCAGTTTTTTCAAGAAGAAAACCAGCTCCAAGTGGAGTATATTCGGTACTCAACATTCTCTCAGGAATAGATTGGTGCTGCCAGGAGCAGTTGTGTCTCATGTCAACAGAACCCTAAGTTATTTAAATGCCATGTTCTACAGTTCTTTGAAGTGTTGAAGATTACCTATCTATGCAGAATATAATCTCTATGTATCTAAAGAATTATAAGTATGACAAACATGGATGATGATTGACCTATGAATCTTAATACCTATATAGCTTAAAGACTAAGACTTTATATTAGAATATTAAATAATCTTTAAGCAACTGTGCAGAAAATGAAAGGAATGACCTCAAAATGTAAATAATGTATAAGTATTTTGATTGGAGGTAGAAATGTATAGTATAATGTGATAAATATATCCTAAAATTGTATCAATATACAAAATGTCTTAAACAGAGGTAGAAACATGCATGCATAAATATGACAAAATAACTTTGCCTAGGTGTACAAATATTATAAACATAAATAGAAGCATATTTAATTTGAATTTGTATCAATATACAAGAATATATACCAATATAAATTGCCTATAAATAATAACTCACAAGTATCCACTCTGTTACTCACTATTATTATTAGTGTAAGTTCACACTAATGTACTTATTATCCCATCCAATTTCCCTCTTTTTTTCAAAGAGATCCCTGAGCCTACATAATTTACACCCCAACCCCCGACTCTATACCAGTTATAATCAACCCCTAATTGATGTACCTAACCCTGAGGACAAACTTTGTTGTGAGAGGGGGTGTCGTCTTCTAAAATTACTTCTAGCTGCCATGGGGGTGATATTCTTTCTATGGGATCTTGTGAAAGTAAAATGATGATTAAGTTTCAAGATCACTGTCTGGTATAATTGCAAAGAGTCTCTGAGTATTCGATAGGGTTTTTCTGAGATTCATATTTAGAGTTCTTGCCAGAACATTGTAAAAAGGTGCACCATTTTAGTTATCCAAATTGAAACCCTGAGACAGAAATTGGTACCACAAGTGTTTCTTTGTTCTTTAGATTAAACTATATGGTTTTTGGGGAAGATTGTGGTAGTATTTGAGCTTTGGGCTAGAAAACTGTTGAGTACTCGGCACTCAGCTTAAATGGGATGTTTTGTGGGAGTTTGGAAGACAAAAATTCTGAGCACTGTATACAATGGCAACCTGGCTTATGAAGTTTTAGAGAAAATAATGGCTATATCAGAGCTGTTAACATGACATCTTGACTTAAGAACCTGTGGTTCTGGTCAGTTTGACCTGAAGTATCAATTGGAAGAGACCAAAACCACTAAAACAAAAACTTCCTTTTGTTGGGACAAACAAAATCTTTTGGAAAGTGTTTCCTTGGTGTCAGTACACAGAAGCTGTGGTCCAGTGGTGGCTGAGTCTGCATCTCATGCTGACGGCCAAACTAGGTAGTTTAAGGGTCTCACAGGTGGTACTGGTTTCAAAGGTATAAAGGGGTCATGGAGAGCAGTCACCATGAGAGGCCAGGAGAGGCCTTTGGTGAATACGCAGCTTTAGTGGGAAACCTGAGGACTGAAGGGGTCATGGAGAGAGGCTAAGGTTTAGCACCATGTGACAGCATCAGAGTCCCAGAAGAGAGTCTAGAAGAATCTATTGGTGAAGGTGCAGCCCAATAGAAGCAGGGACTACAGCCTTTTAGAGATGCCATTATAATGAGACTACCATCAGGGACTGCAACAGTTGTGGGTAGAGCCATCTTGACTCTACAGGATAAGCTGTATATACTGTCGTGCACAGAACCAGAATAATATGACTTTTCAAGACCCCTTGGAGCCCATAGGATCATGAGTGAGTCTTTGTGGAGGTTTGAATAAGAATAACCCGTACAGGCTCATATATCTGAATGCTTAGTCACCAAGAAGTGTCACTATTTGAAAGGGTTTGGAGGTGTTGTTGGAGAAAGTGTGTCACTGAGGGTGGGCTTTGAGGTTTCAAAAGCCCATCCCAAGTCATTCCCTCTGTCTCAAATTAAGACGTAGCTCTCTCTAAAGCTGCAATCACAGGCTCTACACAGGTCTGCACCAGGTCCACTGTATATATTCTAAAGCTTTCAGTTAGTACTTTCATGGGACTCCTGAATGTGTAAATGAGCAGGATTCTTGTGCCTTCTTTTGCAATTTTTTCTATTGGTTTGTCTTGTCCAACTTCAATATGATGGCTTTCATTTTTATCTTATTGTATTTTATTTTGTTTAAAAAAGATATAGCTCTCATCTACTTCTATAGTACCATGCCCACCATGTTTACTTCCATGCTTCCCACCATGATGGACTAAGTCTCTGAAACTGTTTGAAAGTCCCCAATTAAATCATTTCTTTTATAAGAGTTGCCTTGTCTGTGGTGTCTCTTTACAGGAATAGAACAATGCCCCAGACATGAGTTATTTCCACTGTTGGAATATTGTTTTGCTTAGAGTATGGCTGTGTCCTTGTTCTTATTTCTTGGAGTAAGAAAGTATTTAACTTATTTTGATGTTACAAGAGCCCACAATTGAGAGGCATTGAAGAGATTTTATATTTTAGAGAAATTCTGAACCTTGAAGAAGATTTTAGATGTTTTAAAGAGACTAAACATTTTGTAGTTGTTTGAATTTGTACAGGCTATATAGGACTTTGAAAAAATGGAGGGATTTATATTGTAATATTAATATTAACATAAGATCTTCAAGGGTGAACAAGAAAGAAAAGGTTATGGTTTAATAGTAATGTGTTTTTTATTAAGATGACAAAGGGTCAGTTGTGTCAGCTAGTTTTTATGTTAACTTGACACAAGCTAGTCATATTGGAAAAAGAGCCTCAGTTGAGAAAATGCTCCCACTGGATTAGCCTGTAAGCAAACTTGTGGTATATTTTCTTGATTGATAATTGATGTGGGAAGGAATAGCTCATGGTGGCCAGAGTCACCCCTAGGCTAGTGGTCCTGGCTTCTATAAGAAAGCAGGCTGAGCATATCATGAGGAACAAGTCAGTAAGTAGTGTTCATTCATGAGCTCTGCACCAGCTCCTTCCTTTAATTCCTGCCCTTCTTTCCCTGTGATAGGGAAGTATAAGCAAAATAAACCCTTTTCTCCCCAATTTGCTTTTGGCCATGGTGTTTTGCCAGAGCAACAGAAACCCTAAATAAGAGAGGAATCAACAATCACACAGCTTTCAGATAATTGAAGATAGGTTATTCACAAATGGCAGATTTGAAGAGTAAGTGAAATCTACTACCATCTAGTTGAGCCAGTCTCATCTTAGTTCTAGCAAAACCTCAGTTATATATGAAAGACTCTGAACAGCATAAAATTAGTGGACTAGAGTGATGTGGGATTCCTTTCTGTATGCTATGAATGTTTTATTGCCATTGCTTAATAAAGAAGCTGCTTTAGGCCAATGACATAACAGAATATAGCCAGGCTGGAAGAGATATAAAGAGAGAGTAGGCAGAGTCAGAGAAGAAGCCATGTAGCTGCCTGCAGGAGACAGATACACTTTCCGGTAAACCACAGCCATGTGGTAATCCACAGATTAATAGAAATGGGTTAATTTAAGTTATAAGACTTAGCCAGAAATACACTTAAGCTATTGGTCAAACAGAATTGCAATTAATACAGATTTCTATGTGGTTATTTCTGTTCTGGGAAGCTGGGAACAAACAAGGTCCTCCATTTAATTGGCACCAAAGTGGTTAACTAAATCCATTTAAAAACCTGAGAGAGCTTGAAAAGAAATTTTACACACACACACACACACACACACACACACACAAAGAGTTTAAAGTAGCTACTTGCTCTGTCTGCTGGTAGAAAACAGAGATGTATTGGACAAATGTATGTAGGCTTGGGAGAGAGAAGAAAAAGAGTATAGGGAGTTATAAAATGATAAAATGGTGATAAAAATAAAACAAAGTCTTTAAAGAGACAGTGTACAGACAGTCATAGATAAAATGAGTTAAGAAAAATAAGCCACATAAAGATAGAAAATACACAGAAAGTCTGGATTATGTGTATTATTGTTTTCTTTGAATTTTTTGACTGCAGAGAGACATTTCATTGTATAGGCCGCTAAGCTAAACCAACATATATATTTAAAAAATATCTTGACTTCAAAAATTTGGGTCTAAGGTTATGTTGCTTTAGAAAAGAAATTCTACTTTTGTTTTCACAGAAGATGAGAATCTGTGGATTCCTTCCAGAGTAATGTGGTTTGATGGACCAAGACCCCTTGAAAAATCTTGGATAAGAGCAGATGGCCCAGACACTCCAACATTTCAGAAGACCTCTGTTAGAGTTTCCGCTGAGTTCTACATCCAGAACAGCCTCAATACAGTTGGCTGAGATGATTAAGCCTCACAGAACAATCCAGTCAGGACTTGACCATAATCCTGAATTTTCTTTAGATTCCCTATAAGATCATCAGCCCTTCCAATCAGCAGGAAGTAGGCTAGAAAACTATACCCACATTCCCATAATTGAATTATGGATATTTGTCTTTGTTTCCCAAATATTATTTACAAATGTTTGTTTACATTTAAAGGGGGAAATGTTATAGATTTGTATCAGTATGTATCTTGGTTTATTGATGCAAATTGAAGGTCAGTTTTGTTATATGTATATTTTAGCTCTTGATTAAGATACTGTTTTTGTGTAGCTCATTTAAAAATTTAATGTATAATTAAGAAATGTATATTAATAGAGAGTTATGTATAATTGTCAAGCTTGAAGTCATGCTACTTAGGTTTTCTAGATGTACAGAGATGCATTTCAGATGGATTAATATTCCTCAGATCTTTCAAAGACTACAGAGTACAGCATTTAAAACGTTTTAAAAACTTAAGACTTTTCATGATAATGAGATACATCTGCTCCTGGCAGCACCAATCTACTTTAAGAGAATGATAAACATCAAAGACGTTCCTCGTGGAGTTTGTTATCTATTTGGGCAAGAAACTGATCTTGCCTGAACTGCTTGACTGTACTTGCAAAATACAAAGAAAAATGATTGCTGAAGCTGCCTAAAGAAGGTGAGACAGTCCTTCGGGGTGCCTGCTTCATGAAAGAGTCTGCCAGATATTCTGCAGGACACAGAAGAAAGTGACTGACAAACTGCCAATATAGGTGAAACTGTCTTTGAAATTTCTTGATTCATGGAAAAGTCTGCTGGATCCTATGGGCCTGTAGGCTGAATATGGATGCTTTTAGGGCCATATTATACAGGTCCATATTTCTACATTGTATGGTGGCCAGAATTTCAGGCCACACTTTGTACCTGCCACACAGGAGGTGGTCACCTAGCCTTGTGAGACAAACTGAAGCCATCCTAAACAAAGGGTCAATATATGCTAATATTGCTTTTTGTAATTTTAGGAGGTCACCTGGGAAAGAGGTGTACGTGACAGAGCAGGCATACAGAGCAGAAAGATAGATAGGAGGACATGACAACATAGAACAGAGGAGAAAATTTAAAAATTCTCCTAATTATATGATTACAAGTTAAAATAAAAAAGATAGTTGAAAATCAGTGCAGGCTACACCCACTAGAGCTTATGGTGGCATGCTACAATTTTAGAGCAGTCACAATGGCAGAAATATTACAGAAAACCTGTAAATGTATCTGCCACTGACCCTAAAGCATGGCCTGTGCTCAGGCAAAACTGGGAATGGGCAATGCCTGGTCCCTCATACAGCAGAAAGCCTGGCAGAGGAAGGGAGCATGTCCTACCCCCTGCCATGGGCCAGCTTCAGCTAGGAGCTTCCAGGCAGGTTTGCAAAAAGGTAGCCTCAGAGAGCTGCAGCTTCAGGACAATTAAAAATAAATGAGCAGGTTAAATATGCTTCTTTTCCATTTTACAATTTTTTTTTGTCAAAAATCTGTAGTTCCACAGGCATGTGTATTAATGTTCCAAGTGAATTGATATCAGTTCCTTTGGTCCTCATATCTGTTCTTATGCCAATATCAGGTTGTTTTCAGTACTGTGGCTCTGTAGTGAAATTAAAGTCAGAGATTGTGATGTATTCAGAAGTTTCTTTATTGTATAAGATTGTTTAGGATTATTTAGGCTATCCTGAGTTTTGTTCTCCTTATGAAGTTGAGGATTGAGGTCTGTGTAGAATTTTGCTGTAATTTTCATGGGCATTTGCATTGAATTGGTAGGATTGATTATGATAAGATTGTCATTTTTGTTATGTCGATTCTAACTTCCTAAGAGAATAGGAGATATTTCCACTTTCTGATGTCTTCAGTTTCTTTCTTCAAAGATTTAAAGTACTTATCATGCGATTTTTTCCACTTGTTTGGTTAAAGTTCCTCCAAGAGGTTTTATGGTATTTGTGGCTATTGTAAAAAATGATGTCTCTCATTTATCATTTGTATAAAAGGAGTACATTTAGGCTGTTCTTAGATTCTGATTTTGATAAAATAATTCTGCTATGATCATAGTTGAGCATGTGTCCTTGTGGTATGGTTGAGCATCTTTTGTGTACAGGCCCAAAAGATTGATGAGTCTTAAGGTAGATTGTTGCCAATTTTCTGAGAAATTTCCATACTAGTATCCAAAGTGGCTGTGCCAGTTTGTACTCCCACCAGCTATGGAGGAGTTTTTTCTTCACTCCACATTCTCTTCAGCATACATTATCAGTGTTTTTAATCTTGGTCATTTTTACAGGAATAAGATGGAATCTCAGAGTTGTTTAGATTTGTATTCCTCTAATGGCTAAGGATGTTGAGCATCTTTTAAGTGTCTTCCAGTCATTTTAGATTCATCTGTTGAGAGTTTTTATTTTAGGTCTGTACCATATATTTTTATTGGACAGAAACTTCTCAGTTCGGGAGATCTCATTTATTAATTGCTTTTCTCAATGTCTGTGCCACTGGGGCTGTATTTGAGATATGCCAATGCATTCAAGTACTTTTCCTTCTGTGAGGTTCAGTATTCTGAGTTTTATATTAAGGTCTTTGATTCATTTGGATTTCAGTTTTGTGCACAGAGACAGCTATAGGTCTGTTTTCATTCTTCTACATGTAGATGTCCAGTTATGCCAGCATTTGTTGTAGTAGGGAGCGGCGTGGCTGTGTCCCTGTACCCGGCCGCCCGCATGGCCCAGCTTATGCCCCAAAATAATTACACGGAAACTGTATACTTTTAAATACTGCCTGGCCCATTAGTTCCAGCATCTTATTGGCTAGCTCTTGCACCTGGACTAGCCCATTTCTGACAATCTGTGCAACACCCCATGGTGTGCTTACCGGGGAGATTTTAGCCTGCGTCTCTCTGGAGTGCGGGCATCATGGCGACTCCTTGACTCAGCTTCTCTTTCCCAGAATCCTCTTCTGTCTACTCCGCCTACCTAATTTTCTGTCCTATGAGGGCCCAGGCAGTTTCTTTATTGAACCAATGAAATCAACAGATAAGATACAAGACCCACCTCCATCAAGCATTAGTTGAATATGCTTTCTTTTTTCCATTATCCTGTAAGCTAGGCAGACTTATAACTTAAAAGGAGGATAGTTTACAAACTTTTAATTAGATATACAATGACTAAAGCCTTAATTATAATATTCATATGGGAGATCTTGAGCCGTTAAGTAAATTTCTTAAAGGGAGAAGTGAGCCAATGTCCAATAGACACTTATAGAAGCTGCAAAACAGATACTCAAGCAGGTAGAGTATATTAATTATGATTCAGCTATGGCAAGTGTGTATATTACTTATAAAACTTATTCTATGGCAGTTTTATGGAAAAACAGTCTGCTTTTTATGACTGCACCTTCCCATTTTTGACAGTTAAGATATTAAACTCTTAATATAAAGGTGTAGCTTGTCTAATACAGAAGAGCAGGATGGACTCCAGGAGACCTTTGTTAAGGCAAGGTGAAAAAGCCCTTGCAATGGATTATAAAAAAGACCCAACCCTATATTAACATGGAGTCAAGGATGTGTTTGGGCTTCTTTTTTTTTTTTTTTTTTTACAAAAAGAAAATAAAGCTGGATGAGATGACTGCATATACAGTAAAGGAGTGGCAGACCCAATGACATTGTAGCTGATAACACTGCCATAGAGGAGTCAGAATTAAAGGACACACACAGTCACAGAGGCCCTGCTAAGACTACTGTTTTGACTACAATTTTCTGCAGTCTGAATCCTCTTTGCTTTGGAGCTGAAATGCAGACTGAACATTTGACTGTTTTAATCTTTGGAACACAAAACTCATTTTGATTAAAATATTGGACCTGAGAACTAAGACTTAAGCTTTCCCCCCAGGGAAAGAAAGACTCAAAATAAGGAATGACTGAAGCCCCTCTTCACTTAAGAGGGGGACAGTCTAAGGGTCTAATTGCTGCTCAGAGACTGGAACTGGTATTTGATAGCAGCAATGTCTTTGGACTCTCACCCATCAGAAAAAAAACTTTTCTTGTCTTTTGATTAATAAGGATTTAAGAAGACTGTGATATGTTAAATTGTGGATTTATTGTTAATTCCCATTCTAGAATTATGGTATTGACCTGATAATGTTTTTAACTGCTTATAAGATGTTGAGAAAGTTTGACATGCCTTGTAAATGTTTGGATTTAATGCATATGTTAAGAATTTTAGATTTTGATACAATGTAAAAAATTTAAGAGGTGCTCTAAACCAGCTGAAGAAACATGTTCAACTCAGGTATTCTTCCTCTCCTTTAAATAGGAGTCTTTAGGCACATGATTATTCTTAAAACTTTATGATCTCTCCTGACTAGAAAGTATGGCTCCAAGACACAGAGCCCGAAGGTATTTCTCTCCCTTAATCTTTTTTGTTCACAGGTGTCAGCAGTCAGTGACAGTTTTGAAGCTTCTTCTCCCAAGATGCCTAAGACAGGAACTTGCATGTTTATAATGCCTATTCCAATGACAGGTTAGTCTCGGTAAGTGAAGGAGTTTTTGTATAAGGCAGCTGTGATAATCTGTCCTGTTGCAAAAGCACAGGTTTTATTAAAATTAATAAGACAGAGTGGATTTTAGGGCTATATTATACAGGCCCATATTTCTACATTGTATGGTGGCCAGAATTTCAGGCCACAGTTTGCACCTGCCACACAGGAGGTGGTCACCTAGCCTTGTGAGACAAACTGAAGCCATCCTAAACAAAGGGTCAGGATATGGTAGTGTTGCTCTCCTCCTTCTCTGTAATTTTAGGAGGTCGCCTGGGAAAGAGGTGTTAATTCAGTCTACATGACAGAGCAGGCATACAGAGCAGAAAGATAGATAGGAAGACATGTCAAAATAGGCATAGAAAGGTGTGGATGTGACCACAGTCATTCTCCCAGCTACCTAGGAAACAGAATGATAATGAACTTCCCCCTCAGTTTACATTTTGGTATAGAAGCTGTTTGGAGAATAAACATGGGTGATTTTCAGGATATGAATCCAGGACTTTATGAAGTATCTTAAGAATGCCTGATAAAGTCATGTGAGTTGTACCTCAATTATTCCAATGCCTCCCCACTGGTCTGAAAAATAATTTAGGTCTGGGCTAGTACCAGACCACAACAGATGCTCCAGTGTTACAGAAGAACTTTGGGTGACTGTCCAGGCAGTGAAATGTTTCTGTCAAGTCTAGATTTTTGGAAGTTGCTTACAACTCACTTCTTGTTAACTTAAGTAATATTTATATCCTTTTAGGGTCTTTGATGGAGTTGAAAAATTGATAGTCATATGTAAAAGAACATTTATAATGTTTGGGAATATGAGCACAGTTATTTCTCTCCAAACTTTTTCCTGCTGTATGGGGGCGCTGTTAATTAGGTCGTTCGCAGTATAACCTGTGTGCTAGGTTCATCTCAGTCATCAGTTGGGTGAAGTAATTTTTTGAGGTTGTTCACAGCAACCTTTCAGGAAGGATCAGGCTAGGCAGACAGAAAGCATGGCGGATTTCTGCCACCATACAGAGAAATGTTTCCAGACTTCGAGTTACCATGTTGGTTGAGTGCCACTCTGTTGTAATAGGGGAGTGGGCTGCTTTTCGTCCTGGCTGCCTGGCTAGCTTTACTGGAAATAATTAAATGGAAACTGTATTCATTTAAACACTGCCTGGCCCAATAGTTTCTTCCTCTTATTGGCTAATTCTCACATCTTGATGAACCCATTTCTAATAATTTGTGTAACATCATGAGGTGGTGGCTTACTGGGAAGATTCTAACCTACGTCCATTTTGGGCCAGAGCCTCATGGCATCTGCCAGTCTCTGCTTTCTTCCTCCCACAATTCTGTTCTGTCTTCCCCGCCTACCTATGTTCTGACATATCTGGCCAAACAGTTTTCTTTATTACTTAACCAATAAAAGCAACAGATAGACAGAAGACCCTCCTACAACAGTTATAATTATAATTTTTCTTAGTTATGATAAAAGATAAAGTAGATATAAATATTGTAACTATAATTCTTGCTTAATAACTGTTTTGTTTTATATAATTTTACTATGTTAAAACTTCCTTTTTATTTAGACAGAAAAGGGGAGGTGACGCGGGATTCCCCTTTGTATGCTATGAATGTTTTATTGCCATTGGTTAATAAAGAAGCTGCTTTAGGCCAATGTCTTAACAGAATATAGCCAGCTCGAGAGAGAGAGAGAGAGAGAGAGAGAGAGAGAGAGAGAGAGAGAGAGAGAAGGCAAAGTCAGAGAAGAAGCCATGTAGCTACCTGTAGGAGATATGCACTGGCACCTTGCTGGTAAGCCACAGTCGTGTGGTGATCCACAGATTAATAGAAATGGATTAATTTAAAATATAAGAATTAGTCAGAAGTGTGCTTAAGCTATTGGCCAAACTGTATTGCAATTAATAGAGAGTTCTGTGTAGTTATTTTGGTTCTGGGCAGCTGAGAATGAACAAGCAGCCTCCCCAAACACTAGAGGATGGAGACAGCATTGCAGAGGATGGAGATAGAATTGCAGATGAGAAAATTGTGGATAATGCATTATTTCATAAAATAGCTAGGATGACAAAACAGGTTGAACTTTATTAATTAATGCCCTTTCTTCATTTTCCTAGTAATGTCTCTTCCATATCAGTAGCTCCATGGTGATAACATTCTACTGATTTATTTAATTATGTGTGTGTGTGTGCTTGACTACACATTCTCTATGCAACTGTTAGTGTAATTTCTTGCTCCCTCACATCTGTCATTTTGAAGCCCAACTGGGAGGCAGAAGGCAAAGCAAGCAAAGTACCTGATTTGTTAGAGGACATAGCTGCAGGAAAACTCTCATATGCTCATTGCATGAAAACATGAACAAATGAATAAGTCAGTTGATTTTAAAGATGGTTCTAATAATCTTAAATACGTATATCTTCTAGTTACAGATAATTAGATAAGTTTAGAAGGAATTAAAGATATTTGTAGAATTAGAATGTTCATTACATACAGGCAAATAAATAACGTGGAGTGGGTAAGAGAAGGGACAGCTGGTAACCTGGTGACAATGGATTAGGAAATTCAGAAGCAAGAATGGAGAAAAGGTGAGTTGAGGATGTAGCTCTGTGAAATGTTCATGGGCAAGGCCTGGTGTTGAATTCTCAGTACTGTAAAGCAAGCTAGCATGATGTTAAGGTGATGGCTCAGAATGGCAATATGTTTACCTTGCAACACAAGGGCATGGGTTCAATTTTCAGAGCCCTTGTTAAAAATGCTAGTCAAGGTAGCATGAATTTGTAATCTCAAGGCTAAGGCATATGGAAATTGCTAGATACCTGGTGTTCACTTACCAGCTAACAGCCTACTTGGTAAAAGTAAGACCAATTACAGATCTTGTATTAAAAAGAAAGTGGATAATGCCTGAGGACCAACACCTGAGGTTGTTCCCTGCACTAACTTGTGTACAAGTAAACACACACACATGCTGTAGGAAGTCTTATAGCCAGTGGTTACCCTCTCCTGGGGCTTGACCTCTTATACTATATAAGCTGATGTAGAGTATGCATCTGGCCTCTTTTCCAGCCTCTCTGTTCTGGTTGCAGATTTTGGTTTCTGATCTCCATTCAAGTCTACCCCACAAATAAATAATCATCTATTTCTCAATTTTGAGCTAGTGTGGGAATGTTTTTAAGCATCCTTCTTCACACACACACACACACACACACACACACACACACACACACACACCACTCAAGCACACATACACAGAACACCCCTTCCCTCCATACAAATAAAAGAGATAAAGAAAGAAGAAGGAAGAAAATTTTAAAAAAAGAACACTAGAAAAGGCACATCCTTCTGAGGTTACTGCCAAACAGAGGGCAGTGTTTCTCAATGTGTGGTCCCTGAAACAACAGTCCCAGGATTGCTTGAAAATACAAACAAGAGAAAACAGAAATTCTGAAGGTGGGACTGTGCAATCTGTTTTAACGAGACTTCTGGGAAATGCTGATAGCTAGGACACTCCACTGTCTGTTGGTTTGTTCACTTAGTGCATTCTAAAACTGGAGGATGTACCATTGCCGTGCTATAGAGTAGTGGTTCCCAACCTGTGGTCACAACCCCTCTGGGGGAGTTGCATACTAGATATCCTACTAATAAATATTTAATTTATATTAAAATTCATAACAGTAGCAAATTACAATTATGAAGTAGTAACAATAATTCATGGTTGGGGTCACCATAACACTAGGAATTGTATCAAAAGGTTGCAGCTTTAGGAGGGTTGAGAACCCCTACTATAGAGAGAGGTGAGTGTTCATGACCTCATAGTGACATTCCTTAAAAAAGTATATCTTTATTAGTTCTTTGAGATTGTCATCCAATGTATTTTGGTCATACTTGCCCATAACTCCACCCAGATCTAACTCTTTACAAAAATAAACTGTACTGCCCATATAGCCTTGAGTGTGGCCCAGCAACGCAGCAAGTAGGCCCACTAGGCATCACATCCTTAAATGAAACTTACTCTCCCTTCCCCAGAGGCCATGTGTCTGTAGCTTCTCAGTTAGGGTGGTGTCTTATGAGACCCTTTTCCCTCCATGCTAGAATGTTGACTGATTTGATCTTGTGGAGACCTTGAGCAGCACCCACAGCTGCTGTGAGTTCCTAAGTACAGGGGTCCTGACCCATATGTCTAGAAGATACTGTTTTGCTCCAATCCTCCCAACCTCTGAGTCTCACAACACCCACAATGGTCCCTAAGCCTTGTGGGTCCTATTTATGGCTGAACACTCTATTGACAATCTCTGCACTGTTCAGTGTTTCTGTATTATGTAATACATAAAGGTTTACTATATATATATACATATATATTTACACATATATACATATTTATAATATTTTTTGATTCTTTGAGAATTTCACATTATGCACCCAATTGCACTTCCTTCCCAGTACTTCCATGTCTGTTCCCCACCCTTCTGATATCTGCACAACAAAACAGCAACAACAACAAAAAAAAAAACAAAGTACAAGTTCAATTTGTGTTATCTATATACTTACTGGATTATGTTCAAATTCTCAGTGGCCTGCCCCTTAAATAAATAAGAGACCTTCCCCTTTTGCATCCCTACCAAAATCCATCAATTGTGAAAAGCTATGCTTCAGCATCACACTTTGATAGTTCTCTTTGATAGGTCGTTACTTTTGTGGTGGAGTTGGGGGATCAGAGTTGTTGTTCTCAATTGTGTATCTGCAGCTATTGATATTACTGCCAAAGTAGCTTCCTTGCTCTTAACAGTCAGTGGGGGCAGGGATCATGGGATTTTGCATGGTTTCTGATGGCAGCACAGACCATGAACATGCCCCCTAACTGCAGTAGGACCATGAACCTGGACAAGGCCCTTGAAGGTGCCCCGGATAACAGACATCAACCTGGCGTTAGGTTGCACCATAGACCATGGATGTCCACTTTCCCTTTGGTGGCCACACAGACCATGGACATCAACACAGACTGGCTGTAATAGAGCCATGGACCTTAACATAGCCCTCAGAGGATGCCTGGGCCTGGACAATACTATGGCCTCAGGTGCCAGCACAGGTCAGTCAGAACAATATGAGCCCTGGTGGCAATATGGTCTATGGACATGGGCATAGCTTCAGGACTCAGCACAGATCATGGGCTTCTGCATGGCCCTCAGTGGTAACTTGGACCATGAACATTAACAAAGACCCAGGCTGTAGTATGATGACAGACCCTGAAATGGCCCTCAACAGTGGCCACTCACGTCAATATGTCCCCTATCCTTCCAGCAGGCTGCAGCAGAGAACATGTGTCATAGACATAATCTGGGCTCCTTGCAGGGTACAGCCAGGCAGGGAGAAGTTGTGGGTTTGGCTGTTTTACCTGGATGCTTGTCCTTCTGCTAAGTACCCCCCTTTAGGTTATTTTGTCCTCTCCAGGTCAGGGTGGAGGTTGTGGGCCACAAAGTTTATTTTTAATTGTATACCACATTTCTTGGGAAAATCTAGTCACTCTACTATAAGCAGGATTTAAATGATTGTTATTATTATTGTTATCAGAATTAAGGTAATTGGGACAACTTCTCTTCTTGCTTTAATTTGAATACTCTAAGGGAGAGGAAATCTTTTTCTTAAACTTATTTTCAAGTGCATAGATGTTTGCTTGCATGTTATTATCTTCACATTGTGTGTACACCTATGGAAACTGGAGTTACAGATGGCTGTGAACCACCATGTGAGCGAGGGGAACTGAATCCAGGTCCTCCAGAAGAGCATTCAATGCTCTAAACTGCTAACTCATCTTTCTAGTCTTTGAGGTGGAACATCTATGGGAATCTTGATTCTGGTTTAGAGCTCCAAGTGGAGTATAAAATGCTGAAAATATGTTTTTCACTTGCTTATGAGGGAAAATGACTTTTGGGATCCACAGAAAGAATAGATTCTACCTTGACTAAAGGTGAGAAAGTTTAGACCTATGCTTGCTCCATTAAATATTATATGACAGGATACTTGACTTAAGGTGTGTCTATAGGATGTTTTGCCTAGATAAAAGGATATTTTGATATAGGGTGTGGTTACTTGATGTTTGGAGATGTGTGGAGGAAATTACTTTGTTTGTTCTTTGTATCATGGCAAGGAAGTCTTTTGCCTTCCCCACTATTTGAATTGGGGTATATAAGAACTTCGAATAATAAACTTAAGGGAGATTACAGTATTTACTGGATGCCCTCCCAGTTCTGTTGTATCTTATCTATTTCTTTTCACCAGATTGTTAAGCAGTGTAATACATGCCCACGATATTTACCTGTACATCATCTTGGAGTACCTCAAGACCCCCTTCTTAATGATTTATGGCAAACTGATGTTACTCATGTTGCAGAGTTTGACAAATTAAGATATGTACATGTGACAGTCGATACATATTCTGGGGTCTTAATGGCCACTGCACAAACTGAAGAAACTACTAAGCATGTGATAACTCATTGCTTAGAGTGTTTTTATGTTTGAGAATTCCTACATTGTAAAGATGGATAATGGATCTAGATATATTAAAGCATTTCAGCAATTTTGTTCCCAATGGATATTTAGCATAAAACAAGCATTCCTTATAATCCTCAAGGACAAAGAATTGTGGAGTTATCCCATGGCTTCTTGAAAGCACAACTTCAAAAAATAAATAAAGGGGGTTTATATTCCCAGTCATCACATAATGCATTGAATCATGCCCTTTTTACTCTAAATTTCTTGAATGTGGATGTAAGTGAGTAGTCTGTCATGGACAGATTTTGGCACGATGGCACCAGAGCAACTTTCACTAAAGGAAAATCAAAAGACCCTTGTATTGGATTATGGAAAGGATCCGGCCCTGTTTTAATATGAGGTCAAGGGTATATTCATTTTTCCCTCACAGGAAAAAAATGAAGGCCAGAGGCTCTCTGAATGTTTGGTGCAGTGTGTGGAACAGAGGAGTACCAGCTTAGATGATATCATGGTTGTTGGTGCTCACTCAGAGGAGTTGAAATCATAGGAAATTGCTGAACCTATGTTCATGACCCTCCAATGCCACCATGTTGCAGTCTGAGAAAAGAAGGAGATTACAGTGACAGTTGGTTATTCCCAGTATTTGGGAGGAACTGCTCATGGACAACTCAGATTCTGTCAGTTTTATTACTCTGGATCTGGCTGAAAAACAGTGATGGAGTGTTTGGCCATGTATCTACAATATATCTTGGGACACAGCAGTTCCAACTTTGTCAGTTCAGTGTTTCATCCGCTGTTGAAATAAAGGACCTAAAAAACTGAGACCTAAGAAATTTCCCCTCTGTAAAAAAAGAAACTTGTTGAAGCAATTGAACATTGTTTTGGAGACAATGAGAGACTAAAGCCCCTCTTCAGCCTATGAAGAGGAATGGAATAAATGTTTTTGCTGCTAACATTTGGTACTTGAAGACTGTAGCAGTTCAAACATATCTTTGGAAGTTGGTAGCAGCAATACAATTGGACTTTAGGAAAGGAAAAAGACTCATACCTCACTTATCACAAGAACATTTCCTTTGATTAGAATGAAGTTTTAAGAATTGTGATTTGACCAATTGTGTGTTCATTGTTAATGTTCTTACTAGCATTATATTATTGACCTGTTTAATGTTTATAAACCACTTCTGTTCACTGTGAAAATGTTATTGGTTGGAAAAGGTTAGATATCATATGAGAGGAATTTGGCATGATGTTAATGAGTTCTTAGATTTGACACATTTAATAAATTTGAATTTTGATGCAGCTAAAATTGCTAAAGTCATCCTGGATCAATTTAAAAATACGTTATTTCATCTTGATCATCCTTTACTTCTTTATTAGAATGTATTTTTTTTGTTTTTTTTTTGACTTATAGTGAATATTTATTTATTCTTGTTTCTCCTATGATTTTTTTAATTAATTAATTTATTTATTTAAGATTTCTGTCTTTTCCCCACCGCTGCCTCCCATTCCCCTCCCCCTCCCCCAGTCAAGTCCCCCTCCCTCTTCAGCCCAAAGAGCTATCAGGGTTCCCTGCCCTGTGGGAAGTCCATGGACCACCCACCTCCATCCAGGTCTAGTAAGGTGAGCATCCAAACTGCCTAGGCTCCCACAAAGCCAATACGTGCAGTAGGATCAAAAACCCATTGCCATTGTTCTAGAGATCTCAGTAGTCCTCATTGTCTCTATGTTTTTTCCCAAGACGTTTTAATCCAGGTTTTAAAGACCCAGGCCAGCTGGCCTTGGTGAGTTCCCGGTAGAAAATCCCCATTGTCTCGGTGTGTGGGTGCACCCCTCGCGGTCCTGAGCTCCCTGCTCATGCTCTCTCTCCTTCTGCTCCTGACTTGGACCTTGAGATTTCAGTCTGGTGCTCAAATGTGGGTCTCTGTCTCTGTCTCCTTTCATCGCCTGATGAAGGTTAATATTCAGGAGGATGCCTACATGTTTTTCTTTGGGTTCTCCTTCTTATTTAGCTTCTCTAAGATCACGTATTAGAGGCTCAATGTGCTTTGTTTATGTCTAGAAACCAAATATGAGTGAGTACATCCCATGTTCCTCTTTTTGGGTCTGGCTTACCTCACTCAGGATAGTGTTCTCTATTTCCATCCATTTGCCTGCAAACTTCAAGAAGTCCTTGTTTTTTACTGCTGAGTAGTACTCTAATATATGTACATACTTTCTTCATCCATTCTTCAATTGAAGGGCATCTAAGTTGTTTCCATGTTCTGGCTATTACAAACAGTGCTGCTATGAACATAGTAGAGCATATACTTTTGTTATATGATAAGGCCTCTCTTCGGTATATTCCCAAGAGTGGTATTGCTGGATCCAGGGGTAGGTTGATCCCAAATTTCCTGAGAAACCTCCACACTGCTTTCCAAAGTGGTTGCACAAGTTTGCATTCCCACCAGCAATGGATGAGGGTACCCCTTTCTCCACACCCTCTCCAGCAAAGGCTATCATTGGTGTTTTTTATTTTCGCCATTCTGACAGGTGTAAGATGGTATCTTAAAGTTGTCTTGATTTGCATTTCCCTGATCGCTAAGGAAGTTGAGCATGACGTTAGGTGTCTTTTTGCCATTTGAACATCTTCTGTTGAGAGATCTCTGTTCAGCTCAGTGCCCCATTTTATAATTGGGTTGATTAGCCTTTTACGGTCTAGTTTCTTGAGTTCTTTATATATTTTGGAGATCAGACCTTTGTCAGTTGCGGGGTTAGTGAAGATCTTCTCCCAGTCAGTGGGTTGCCTTTCTGTCTTAGCGACAGTGTCCTTTGCTTTACAGAAGCTTCTCAGTCTCAGTAGGTCCCATTTATTCAATGAGGCCCTTATTGTCTGTGCTGCTGGGGTTATATGTAGGAAGTGGTCTCCTGTGCCCACTTGTTGTAGAGTACTTCCCACTTTCTCCTCTATCAGGTTCAGCGTGTTTGGACTGATATTGAGGTCTTTAATCCACTTGGACTTGAGTTTTGTGCATGGTGATAGATATGGATCTATTTTCATTCTTCTACAGATTGACATCCAGTTTTGCCAGCACAATTTGTTGAAGATGCTCTCTTTTTTCCATTGTATACTTTTAGCTCCTTTATCAAAAATCAGGTGTTCATAAGTTTGTGGGTTAAAGTCAGGGTCTTCTATTCGATTCCATTGGTCGACTTCTCTGTTTTTATGCCAATACCAAGCTGTTTTCAATACTGTAGCTCTGTAATAGAGTTTGAAGTCAGGGATGGTAATGCCTCCAGACGTTCCTTTATTGTATAAGATTGTTTTGGCTATCCTGTGTTTTTTGTTTTTCCATATAAAGTTGATTATTGTCTTCTCCAGCTCTGTGAAGAATTTTGATGGGATTTTGATGGGGATTGCATTGAATCTATAGATTGCTTTTGGTAGAATTGCCATTTTTACTATGTTGATCCTCCCAATCCAAGAGCAAGGGAGATCCTTCCATTTTCTGGTGTCATCTTCAATTTCTTTCTTCAAAGACTTAAAGTTCTTGTCAAATAGATCTTTCACTTCCTTGGTTAGAGTTACTCCTAGATATTTTATGCTATTTGTGGCTATCGTGAAAGGTGATGCTTCTCTGATTTCCCTCTCTGCTTCCTTATCCTTAGTGTATAGGAAGGCCACTGACTTTTTGGAGTTGATCTTGTATCCTGCCACATTACTAAAGGTGTTTATCAGCTGTAGGAGTTCTTTGGTAGAGTTTTGGGGGTCGCTTATGTATACTATCATATCATCTGCAAATAACAAAAGCTTAACTTCTTCCTTTCCAATACGAATCCCCTTGATCCTCTTATGTTGCCTAATTGCTATTGCTAGAACTTCAAGCACTATATTGAAGAGGTATGGAGAGAGTGGACATCCTTGTCTTGTTCCTGATTTTAGTGGGATGGCTTTGAGTTTTTCTCCGTTCAATTTAATGTTAGCTGTCGGCTTGCTGTAAATAGCTTTTATTAAATTTAGGTATGACCCTTGTATCCCTAATCTCTCCAAGACTTTTATCATAAAGGGGTGTTGAATTTTGTCGAATGCTTTTTCAGCATCTAATGAAATGATCATATGGTTTTTTTTCTTTCAGTTTATTTATATGGTGGATTACATTGATAGATTTACGTATGTTGAACCAGCCCTGCATCTCTGGGATGAAGCCTACTTGATCATAATGGATAATTTCTCTAATGTGTTCTTGGATTCGATTTGCCAGTATTTTATTGAGAATTTTTGCGTTGATATTCATGAGTGAAATAGGCCTATAATTCTCTTTCTTGGTTGAGTCTTTGTGTGGTTTTGGTATCAGAGTGATGGTAGCTTCATAAAAGGAATTTGGCAATGACTCTTCTGTTTCTATATTGTGAACTACATTAAGGAGTATAGGTATTAGCTCTTCTTGGAAGTTCTGGTAGAATTCTGCATTGAAACCATCTGGTCCTGGGCTTTTTTGGTAGGGAGATTTTTGATAACAGTTTCTAGTTCTTCGCGACTAACAGGTCTATTTAGATCGTTCACCTGGTCTTGGTTTAGCTTTGGTATGTGGTACTTATCTAAAAAACTGTCCATTTCTTTTGCATTTTCCAGTTTTGTGGCATATAGGCTTTTGTAGTAAGATCTAACGATTCTCTGAATTTCCTCTGTGTCTGTGGTTATGTCCCCCTTTTCATTGCTGATCTTATTTATTTGCATGTTCTCTCTCTGTTGTTTAATTAGTTTGGATAGGGGTTTGTCGATCTTGTTGATTTTCTCAAAGAACCAACTTTTTGTTTCATTGATTCTTTGGACTGTTTTCTGTGTTTCTATTTTGTTGATTTCTGCCCTCAGTTTGATTATTTTCAGTCTTCTACTCCTCCTTGGCGCATCTGCTTCTTTTTTTTCCTAAGGCTTTCAGGTGTGCTGTTAAGTCCTCAATGTATGCTTTCTCTTTTTCTTTAAGTGGGCACTTAGTGCTATGAACTGCTTTCAACGTGTCCCATAGGTTTGAGTATGTTGTCTCTTTATTTTCATTAAATTCAAGGAAGACTTTAATTTCTTTCTTAATTTCTTCCTTGACCCATGTGTGGTTCAGTAGTTGACTGTTCAGTTTCCATGAGTTTGTTGGCTTTCTGGGGGTAGCATTGTTATTGCCTTCTAGCTTTAGTCCGTGGTGATCTGATAAGACACAGGTGGACAGTGATATTCTTTTGTATCTGTGGAGGTTTCCTTTGTTTCTGAGTATGTGGTCAATTTTTGAGAAGGTTCCATGAGCTGCAGAGAAGAAGGTATATTCTTTCCTTTTTGGGTGGAATGTTCTATAGATGTCTGCTAAGTCCATTTGCTTCATTACCTCCAATAATTCTCTTAATTCTCTATTAGGTTTCTTTCTGATTGACCTGTCCATTGGAGAAAGAGGTGTATTGAAGTCTCCTATTACTAGTGTGTGTGGTTTGATGTCTGCCTTGAGTTCTAGTAATATTTTTTTTACATAGGTGGGTGCTTTTATGTTAGGGGCGTAGATATTCAGGATAGAGACTTCATCCTGATGATTTGTTCCTGTTATGAGTATAAAGTGTCCATCTCGGTCTCTTCTGATTGACTTTAGTTTGAAGTCAGTTTTTTTAGAAATTAGTATGGCCACTCCTGCTTTTTTCTTAGGACCATTTGCTTGAAACACCTTTTCCAGACCCTTTACTCTAAGTAGATGCCTGTCTTTGTGGTTGAGGTGTGTTTCTTGCAAACAGCAGAATGTTGGGTCCTGTTTTCATATCCAATCCCTTAGCCTGTGCCTTTTTATGGGTGAATTGAGGCCATTAATATTAAGTGATACTAATGACCAGTGGTTGTTTACTCCAGTTATTATTATTGGTTTTGGTAGTAGCGTTTGTGTGTCTCCCTTCTTTGAGGTGTGCAGGTGAAGGTTCGCTAGATGCCTGACTTACTGTAGGCAGTGTTGGCAATGCTGGATTCCTTAGGTTGTGATTTTCCTTCTATTATTTTCTGTAGGGCTGGGGTTGTGGCTACATATTGTTTAAATTTGTTCTTATCTTGGAAAGTCTTGTTTTCTCCATTGATAGTGAACAATAGCTTGGCTGGGTATAGTAGTTTGGGTTTGCATCCATGATCCCTTAGTTTTTGCAGAACCTCTATCCAGGACCTTCTGGTTTTCATAGTTTCCATAGAGAAGTCAGGTGTAAGTCTGATTGGTTTACCTTTATAAGTTACTTGCCCCTTTTCCTTTGCAGCTCTTAATATTCTTTCTTTAACCTGTATATTTTGTGTTTTGATTATTATATGGCGAGGGGATGTTTTTTTTTTGATCCAGTCTGTTTGGTGTTCTGTATGCTTCTTGGATATTCAAAGGAATATCTTTCTTTATGTTGGGAAAGTTTTCTTCCATAATTTTGTTAAAAATATTTTCTGGGACTTTGAGCTGTGACTCTTCTCCTTCTTCTATCCATATTATTCTTATGTTTGGTCTTTTTATTGTGTCCCATATTTCCTGAGTGTTTTGTGATGAGTATTTGTTGGCTTTGCTGATTTCTTTGATCAGTGCATTTATTTTCTCTATGGTGTCCTCAGAATCTGAGATTCTTTCTTCTATCTCTTGTATTCTATTGATTATGCTTGTTTCTGTAGACTCTGCTCGTTGACTTAGATTTTCCATATCCAGCTGGTCCTCAGTCTGTGTTTTCTTCCTTCCTTCCATTTCAGTTTTCAATTCTTGAACTGTTTCCCCCAGGGTCTCATGTATGTATTTACTCATTTCTTCAAACTTTTTGTCGTACTTCTCCTCTATTTCTATAAAGGTGTTTTGTACCTGTTGTTCAAGGGACTCTATTGCTTCCACTTCTTCTGTGTTAGGGTGTTCAAGTCCTTCTGTTGTGAGATCATTGGGTTCTGGTGTTTTCATGTTGCTTTTCAGATTGTTGGGTGAATTCTTGCCTTGGCACCTGCCCATCTCGTCCTATCGATGCTGTCTAATGTGTCTTTTAATGCAGGAACGGGTTTTCCTGCTGGCCAGGGGCCCTGCTTACAAAATGCCTTCTCCCCGTTTCTTGAGACCCGCCACTGGACACGATCTCTTTCACTGCTCTGAAGCGTCTTCAGGACCAGGACCAGGCTCCTGGTTTGCCAGGGACCTCGCCAAGAAAAGGCCTACCCCTCTGCAGGCCAGCCAACAAAACAGAGGAACTCACGGTGCCCTCTGCTCTGAGCTCCCTATCCAGTGCCCAAACAGGTTAAATTTGGTGGTCCCGCGCCCAGCGGAAGGGGGGGGAGCGAAGGAGGACCCTGGGCGCAATCTGGGATATTCCTGGGAGAGAGAGGTCTCAGCTAGGAGGAGCAGCCCCAGCAGAGGGTAGAAGCCCTCGCAGGCTAACCGGGGGATCAAGGTGATCGGGGAGTGCCCCCGCTCAGTTTCCTGTGTCCAGCCCCTGGGCAAGAACACTCTCCCTATACAAGTTGGTCTTCAGGGGATACGACTAGTCTCACCGTTCGCTGCCCAGTGATCCTCCTCTGCTCGCTGGTGTCTGCAGGTCTCCGCCGCGTCTGGGCCGCCCTAGAATGTATTTTAGACATAGAAGCATGTGTATTTCTAAGCATTATCTGCTTGCCTATGATTATCAAGTTACTTGTAAATTCTCAGTGGGAAGTTGACTCAGATGTACATGGCAACAAGCTACACACTTTTCCTAACCCTTTATCAACAAAGACTGGTAGTCAAAGATAGGTAAGATTTTTCTTCTAGTCAATCTAAGGCAGAACATGCATCACAGAACGTGTATACCAATGACAGATAATTCTGGAAGGTTGAAGAAGACAACCTAAGACAGGCATAGTAATCTGTCCTGTTAAAAAAGGAAACTTTCAGAGCCCACAGAATGAATCCATTCCACCTTGATAAAGATCAGAGAGTTCAGACCTATTTCTGCTCCATTTAAGGTTATATGATATGATGTTTGACATAGGGTGTGGTTGCAGGATGTTCTTCCTAGAAAAAAGGGATATTTTGATATAGGGTGTAGTTACTTGATGTTTAGAAATGTGTAGAGGAAACTACTTTGTTCTTTGTTTCATGGCAAGTAAGTCTTTTGCCTTCCCCACTATTTGAATTGTGGTATATAAGAACTTTGAATAATAAACTTGAGGCAGATCACAGTATTCACTGGATGCCCTCCCAATTCTATCTGTTGTCTCTTATCTATTTCTTTCCTCAATTCACACCCCCTTCCTTTGGGACAAATGGACCTGTTGACAACTGACCACATTCCTGGAGCTTCTTTGGGAGGATGGGTGTGTAAACAATTTTGTCTATATTTTCAAAATATCTATAATGTGGTCAGTCAGGTCTGGTGGCTAACCCCAACACTTGGAAGGCAAAGACAGGCAGATCCCTGTGAGTTCAAGAGCAAACAAATTCCAGGATAGTTAAGGCTGTTACACAGAAAAACCCTGTCTCAAAACAAACAAACAAACAAATGAAACACAATGAAAAAAGATGCTATAACTAATCCTTTAAGAAATGAGTTTCATGTTCAAATAAAACAATGGAAAAAATGGAACAAAGTTATTCATGAATGGTTTTCATCTTCCCTAATTAATAATAGAAACTCTTAAGTTTTGAAAAAGCAGTTTTCCTAAATGAAGAGGCAGTTTCTTCGCACTACAGGTGAGAGGGAAGCTGCTCCCTTCAGTCAGTCCTGTTGAAATAGGAGTGGCAGGGCTGCGTCCCCGGCACCCAGCCTCCCACATGGCTAGCTTATGCCTCGAAATAATTACACAGAAACTGTATTCTTTTAAACACTGCCTGGCCCATTATTGGCTAGCTCTTACATATTGACCTAACCCATTTCTAATCATCTGTGTAGCCCACGAGCTGGCTTACCAGGAATAATCTTAACCTGCGTCTGTCTCCGGTAGGAGAATCATGGCGACTCCTCACTCAGCTTCTTTCTCCCAGCATCCTGTTCTGTTTACTCCACCCACCTAAGGGTTGGCCTATCAAAATGGGCCTAGGCAGTTTCTTTATTAATTAACCAATGAAAGCAACAGATTAGAAAGAAATCACTCCCACATCACAATCCTGCCACAGGACAACGAGGGAGCAGGCTGGATTGAAAGTTGACAACTGTGGTGAAAATCCCTTGTGCTACTAAGCACCTCCAATGTTTTGGAACATGAAAGAGAGGCAGCTACTCTGGTACTTAAGCATTCTTCTTCAAAGGTTTGAGAAGATGGGACAGGGGCACTATTCAGCAATTACAGGGAGAAATTCTGGGAAACAAAACAGCTAAGGAGCAGGTTAGGTATAGCAAGTTTTCCATTTGGTGTATAAGGAAATATAGACATTAGATTTAAATTTAATATATTGCAAAGTTCATGTCCTCATTAAGAGATTTAAAAAGTCATTAAGGTTTAAGTATTTAATTATATCCTAAAATAACAACCATATAAAAGGTTATATAAAAAAGGATATTTAAATGATTATTTTATCTTAAGGCAGAAGAATTTTTCTGTATGGAGGTATAGTTCTCAAACATTTTATTATTAAATAGAAAAATGAAGCATGAGAGTATATTTTATTTTTTTAAAAATTGATAACTCCAAAATATAAATGGTTATATTGTTAGGCATGTGTTCAGTATAGGGCAAACTTTTCAGCTGCGCAAAAACTCACAGCTCATTTGTTTGTTTATTATTCATTAACAACTTCTTACAGGAAGCAACAAAAATCAAGGCCCACAAGGATTGATATTCACTTGCCAATGTTGAAGAAAATTGGGTAAAACCCATATAATCTGGTTTGCAGTTCACAAACTGGGAATTAATGAAATTTGCTCTTACACTGAACCATCAAGAGTCCCTTTTGTTCCTACTATTTTTATTTTCAAAAAATTAAAACTAAAAATAATTTAAATTGACCTCTAAGTTTTCCATATTAGTTTTATGCTTAATATATATAGAGAAGAGCCTTTGTTCATGAGACACCTAAGCAGCAAGGAGACCAGATCCGGGTACCAGGAGAGACATCACTCGGGTGAGTGAGTTTCTGACCGCGGCGGCAGCCCGGGGCAGGGAACTCAGACATTCCTCACCCCTCCTGCACCTCCTGGGCAGTCTGCAGGGGCTAACTGCCCGATACTTCCTCTCTATTCCTATCCCACCCAGCTAGCATCCACGGCCCTCCCCCCCCCCCCCGACCCCCCTCCCCTCTTTGAACCACACAACAGCTCCCAGCTCAGCCTGTTTGGGTGCTGGGACAGGGTCCGAATTGGGAGGGCAACCGGGAGGGTAGTAGCTCCTTTGTCTAGGTGGCCTGCCTGCCCTGCGGCAGCAAGCTCGGCCCTTTGTTCGTGAGACACCTAAGCAGCAGGGAGACCAGATCCGGGTACCAGGAGAGACATCACTCGGGTGAGTGAGTTTCTGACCACGGCGGCAGCCCGGGACAGGGAACTCAGACATTCCTCACCCCTCCTGCACCTCCTGGGCAGTCTGCAGGGGCTATACTGCCCGATACTTCCTCTCTATTCCTATCCCACCCAGCTAGCATCCACGGCCCTCCCCCACCCCATCTGACCCCCCTCCCCTCTTTGAACCACACAACAGCTCCCAGCTCAGCCTGTTTGGGTGCTGGGACAGGGTCTGAATTGGGAGGGCAACCGGGAGGGTAGTAGCTCCTTTGTCTAGGTGGCCTGCTGCCCTGCGGCAGCAAGGTCGGCCCTTTGTTTGTGAGACACCCAAGCAGCAGGGAGATCAGAACCGGCTGCCAGGAGAGACATCACTGGGGAGTTCAAGCTCAGCAGGACGGTCCCTGCTTCCACACTGAAGAGATACACCCAGAGACTCAGTCACATCAAAGACTGGACCAAGAAACCAGGCCTCTCTTGGCTTCATTTGAAAGAGGAGATGGGAAGGCGCCAATGTAAGAATTCCTCCAACAACCTGAAAGGCAACATGACATCACCAGAACCCAGGGATCCCGAAATAAGAAGAATTGTACACCCTACTCCAGAAGAAGTAGAAGAAATCGACTCAAAAGTGAATTTTTTGAAAATAATAGAAGACCTTAAACAGGAGGTGAAAATCTGCCATAAACAATTAGAGATTACAAACAAAAAGGTAGAGGAAATGAATAAATCGCTCAAAGATACCCAAGAAAACCAAGAGAAACAAGAAAATGCAATCAAACAGGTAAGGGAAATGGTTCAAGACCTGAAGAATGAAATGGAAGTAATGAAGAAAACACAAACCGAGGGAAGGTTGGAGATGGAAAATCTGGGTAAACGAACAGGAACTACAGAGACAAGTACTACCAACAGACTACAAGAGTTAGAAGAAAGAATGTCAGACACTGAAGATACCATAGAGAAAATTAACACACTGATCAAAGAAAACAATAAAACCAACAAATTCTCATCACAAAACATTCAGGAAATATGGGACACAATAAAAAGACCAAACCTAAGAATAATTGGGATAGAAGAAGGAGAAGAAGTACAGCTCAATGGTTCAGAAAATATATTTAATAAAATTATAGAAGAAAACTTTCCCAGCCTAAAAAAGATATTCCTTTGAAGGTTCAAGAAGCATACAGAACACCGAATAGACTGGACCAAAAAAAAAAACATCTCCTCGCCATATAATAATCAGAACACAAAACATCCAGAATAAAGAAAGAATATTAAGAGCTGCAAAGGAAAAAGGTCAAGTTACTTATAAAGGTAAACCTATCAGACTTACACCTGACTACTCTATGGAAACCATGAAAGCCAGAAGGTCCTGGATAGATGTACTGCAGAAGCTAAGAGACCATGGATGCAAGCCGAGACTAATATACCCAGCCAAGCTTTCGTTCACTATAAATGGAGAAAACAAAATTTTCCAGGAAAAAAACAAATTTAAACAATACGTAGCCACAAATCCAGCCTTACAGAAAGTAATAGAAGGATAATCACAAACCAAGGAGACCAACAATGTCCACAATAACTCAAACTTCTAGACACCCTTTACCACCGCAACTAAAAGAAACCAAACACACAAACTCTATGGCTAAAAAAGTGACCGGAGTTAGCAACCACTGGTCATTAATATCCCTTAATGTCAATGGACTCAACTCACCTATAAAAAGGCACAGGCTAAGAGATTGGATACGCAAACAGTATCCAACATTCTGCTGTTTACAGGAAACACACCTCAACCACAAAGACAGGCACCTACTCAGAGTAAAGGGATGGGAAAAGGTTTATCAAGCAAATGGACCTAAGAAACAAGCAGGAGTGGCCATACTAATTTCTAACAAAGTTGACTTCAAACTTAAATCAATCAGAAGAGATGGAGAGGGATATTTTATACTCATAACAGGAACAATTGATCAGGATGAGGTATCAATCCTGAATATCTATGCCCCTAACATAAAAGCACCCACATATGTAAAAGAAACCTTACTAAAACTCAAAGCCGCCATCAAACAGCACACACTAATAGTGGGAGATCTCAACACGCCTCTTTCACCAATGGACAGGTCAATCAGACAAAAACCTAACAGAGAAATAAGAGAATTAATGGAGGTATTGAATCAAATGGACTTAACAGACATCTATAGAACATTCCACCCAAATAGGAAAGAATATACCTTCTTCTCTGCAGCTCATGGAACCTTCTCAAAAATTGACTACATCCTCAGTAACAAAGCAAACTTCCACAGTTACAAAAAAATATCCATAACCAACTGTGTCTTATCAGATCACCACGGACTAAAGTTAGAATTCAACAACAAAGCTACCCCCAGAAAGCCTGCAAACTCATGGAAACTGAATAGTCAACTATTGACCCACACCTGGATTAAAGAAGAAATAAAGAAAGAAATTAAAGTCTTCCTTGAATTCAATGAAAATAAAGAATCAACATACTCAAACTTATGGGACACTTTGAAAGCAGTCCTAAGGGGAAAGTTCATAGCCCTTAGTGCCCACTTAAAGAAAACAGAGAAAGCATACATTGGAGACTTAACAGCCCACCTGAAAGCTCTAGAAAAAAAGAAGCAGACTCACCTAGGAGGAGTAGAAGACTGGAAATAATCAAACTGAGGGCTGAAATCAACAAAATAGAAACACAGAAAACAATCCAAAGAATCAATGAAACAAAAAGCTGGTTCCTGGAGAAAATCAACAAAATTGATAAACCCCTATCCAAACTAATCAAACGGCAGAGAGAGAATTTGCAAATTAATAAGATCAGAAATGAAATGGGGGATATAACCACAGACATAGAGGAAATTCAGAGAATCATTAGATCTTACTACAAAAGCCTGTATGCCACAAAACTGGAAAATGTAAAAGAAATGGACACTTTTTTAGATAAATATCATATACCAAAGTTAAATCAGGACCAGGTGAACAATCTAAATAGACCTGTCAGTCGTGAAGAATTAGAAGCTTTTATCAAAAACCTCCCTACCAAAAAAAGCCCAGGACCAGACGGTTTCAATTCGGAATTCTACCAGAATTTCCAAGAAGACCTAATACCTATACTCCTTAAGGTATTTCAAAATATAGAAACAGAAGAGTCATTGCCAAATTCCTTTTATGAAGCTACCATCACTCTGATACCAAAACCACACAAAGACTCAACCAAGAAAGAGAATTACAGGCCAATCTCACTCATGAACATCGACGCAAAAATTCTCAACAAAATACTGGCTAACCGTATCCAAGAACACATTAGAAAAATTATCCATTATGATCAAGTAGGCTTCATCCCAGAGATGCAAGGCTGGTTCAACATACGAAAATCTATCAATGTAATCCATCATATAAATAAACTGAAAGAAAAAAACCATATGATCATTTCATTAGATGCTGAAAAAGCTTTTGACAAAATTCAACATCCCTTCATGATAAAAGTCTTGGAGAGATTAGGGATACAAGGGTCATACCTAAATATAATAAAAGCTATTTACAGCAAACCGACAGCTAACATCAAACTAAACGGAGAGAAACTCAAAGCCATCCCACTTAAATCAGGAACACGACAAGGCTGTCCACTCTCTCAATACCTCTTCAATATAGTGCTTGAAGTTTTAGCAATAGCAATAAGACAACATAAGGGGATCAAGGGGATTCGAATTGGAAAGGAAGAAGTTAAACTTTTGTTATTTGCAGATGATATGATAGTGTACATAAGCAACCCCAAAAACTCCACCAAAGAACTCCTACAGCTGATAACCACCTTTAGTAATGTGGCAGGATACAAGATCAACTCCAAAAAATCAGTCACCCTCCTATACACATAGGATATGGAAGCAGAGAGGGAAATCAGAGAAGCATTACCTTTCACGATAGCCACAAACAGCATAAAATATCTCGGGGTAACTTAACCAAAGAAGTGAAGGATCTATTTGACAAGAACTTTAAGGCATTGAAGAAAGAAATTGAAGAGGATACCAGAAAATGGAAGGATCTCCCTTGCTCTTGGATTGGGAGGATCAACATAGTAAAAATGGCAATCCTACCAAAGGCAATTTATAGATTCAATGCAATCCCCATCAAGATCCCATTAAAATTCTTCACGGATCTTGAAAGGACAATAATCAACTTTATATGGAATAACAAAAAACCCAGGATAACCAAAACAATCTTGTACAATAAAGGTACTTCTGGAGGCATTACCATCCCTGACTTTAAACTCTACTATAGAGCTACAGTAATGAAAACAGGGTGGTATTGGCATAAAAATAGAGAATTTGACCAATGGAATCGTGTAGAAGACCCGGATCTTAACCCACAAACCTATGAACACCTCATTTTAGATAAAGGTGCTAAAAGTATACAATGGAAGAAAGAAAGCATCTTCAACAAATGGTGCTGGCACAACTGGATGTCAACCTGTAGAAGAATGAAAATTGACCCATACCTATCACCATGACAAAACTCAAGTCCAAATGGATCAAAGACCTCAATATCAATCTGAACACACTGAACCTGATAGAAGAGAAAGTGGGATGTACCCTACAACAGATTGGCACAGGCGATCGCTTCCTAGGTATAACCCCAGCAGCACAGTCATTAAGGGCAACATTGAATAAATGGGACTTACTGAAACTGAGAAGCTTCTGTAAAGCAAAAGACACTGTCACTAAGACAAAAAGGCAACCCACCGACTGGGAGAAGATCTTCACCAACTCCGCAACAGACAAAGGTCTGATCTCCAAAATATATAAAGAACTCAAGAAACTAGACTTTAAAATGCTAATTAACCCAATTAAAAAATGGGGCACTGATCTGAAGAGAGAATTCTCAACAGAAGAAGTTCAAATGGCCAAAAGGCACTTAAGGTCATGCTCAGCCTCCTTAGCGATCAGGGAAATGCAAATCAAAACAACATTGAGATATCATCTTACACCTGTCAGAATGGCTAAAATCAATAACACCAATGATAGCCTTTGCTGGAGAGGCTGTGGAGAAAGGGGTACCCTCATCCATTGCTGGTGGGAATGCAAACTTGTGCAACCACTTTGGAAAGCAGTGTGGCGGTTTCTCAGGAAATTTGGGATCAACCTACCCATGGACCCAGCAATGCCATTCTTGGGAATATACCCACGAGATGCCCGATCATATGACAAGGACATTTGTTCAACTATGTTCATAGCAGCATTATTTGTAATAGCCAGAACCTGGAAACAACCTAGATGCCCTTCAATGGAAGAATGGATGAAGAAAGTGTGGAATATATACACATTAGAATACTACTCAGTGGTAAAAAACAATGACTTCGTGAATTTTGCATGCAAATGGATGGAAATAGAAAACACTATCCTGAGTGAGGTAACTCAGACCCAAAAGGATGAACATGGGATGTACTCACTCATAATTGGTTTCTAGAGATAAATAAAGGTCAGTGAGTCTATAATATGATATCCTAAAGAAACTAAATAAGAAGGTGAACCCAAAGAAAAACATATAGCTATCCTCCTGGATATGGGAAGTAGACTAAGACTGCCGGACAAATAAATGGGATCTTGGCGGTGTGGTGGGAGGGGGGGGGTAAGGAGAGAAGGGGAGAGAAATGTGAGAAGGGGAGGGTGGGGGGAACTTGGGGAAACGGGATGATTGGGATAAAGGAATGTTGGTTAGGGGGAGCAGTGAAGCACACATCTTAATTAAGGGAGCCATCTTAGGGTTGGCAAGAGACTTGGATCTAGAGGGGCTCCCAGGTGCCCAGGGCGATGCCCCCAGTTAGTTCCTGGGGCAGCTAAGGATAGGGAACCTGAAATGACCCTACCCTATAGCCATACTGATGAATATCTTGCATATCACCATAGAAACTTCATCTGGCGATGGATGGAGATAGAGACAGAGACCCACACTGGAGCACTGGACTGAGCTCCCAATGTCCCAATGAGGAGCAGAAGGAGAGAGAATATGAGCAAAGAAGTTAGGACCACAAGGGGTGCGCCCACCCGTGGAGACAGTGGGGCTGATTCTTGGGGAGCTCACCAAGGCCAGCTGGACTGTGACTGAAAAAGCATGGGATAAAACCGGAATCTCTAAATTTGGCGGACAATGAGGGCTGCTGAGAAGCCAAGGACCATGGCACCGGGTTTTGATCCTGCTTCATGTTCTGGCTTTGTGGGAGCCTACCCAGTTTGGATGTTCACCTTCCTAGACCAGGACTGAGGGGGGAGGACTTTGGACTTTCCACAGGGCAGGGAACCCTGACTGCTCTTCAGGCTGGAGAGGGAGGGGGAGGAGTGGGGGGAGGGAAGAAAGAGAGGGAGGAGTGGGAGGGAAATGGGAGGCGGGGAGGAGGCAGAAATTTTTTTTTCCAATAAAAAAAAATTAAAAAAAATATATATAGAGAGAAGAATGTAAATACACACATATATATACATATATGTGTATTCAGTAGCATCAACAGGAAAATTTAAAAAAAGAAGAAAAAAATCCTTAGGATCTAGTTTACTGGAAACAACTTAAACAGGTTTGAACTCCCCACAGGAAAATCCTACCATTTTATCAGTTGTTGAGAAATATAGTTAAGATTTTCTCTTAAAGCAATAAATGCATAAGCAACATAGAAAATATTTTTAAAAATTAGAAAATAGCAATAACAAAAAAGGCAGTTGATGTAGGTACTAAAACAAGAACATCAGCACTTTTGGCTACATTTAGTAAGGAAAAGTAATTAAACTGTTAAAATGGATAATGCCCCTAAAAACCAGTGTTTATGGCCTTAAAAATGCTTCAAAATGAGAATTTAATTTTATTTAAGAGTCAAAAACACTTTGTAATAGTTAATAAGTGTTAATATTTAACACAGTGCTCTGAGCTAAGAAATGACACAAAGTAAAGACAAGAGCTCATGTGTCAGTGTTACTCACATGGGTTATTTTACTGATACATGATGCATCACAGAACCAAGAAAATGAGAAAACCACAAGTCGGGAAGAGCAGGTCACCCCTGTATCTATGCTAGTAAACTCAATGAAGATAAGGGGAATGGAAATCAGACTACCTCTGTCAAAGCAGAATCTAGAGAAGACTTGGAAATACAATTAGTCATTTAGCATGCTCTAAGGCATAGCTTGAATATCAGCCTAGTTCATTTGCAAAGATCAGTTAACCCGATTCAGATCTTTGAAAATATTTAGTTAAAATGCTAATTGTTAATGTTTTGCTTACTTATCATGTGTCTCAAGCATTTGTTTTATATTTATCATTGGCAGTGTAATCAAAGTTTTGCTTAGATGTCATTCCATCTTTCTAACAGTACTTTGAGATAGCAGAGATACTACTATCAGTGCCTTCCCTATTTTCTTACTGAGGAAACACAGGCCCATAACGTTCCCTTGACTTGTCCAAAGATTACACAGCACATAATGTAGTTAGCCTTTTCAGCAGGTGGCTTGACTCTAGGATCTAGGTGTCCAGCTAGTATCCTATTAGCACTCTGCCTAGTGAGTCCAATACACTCAGAGAAAAATACACATGGTTCTGCCCTTTGGATTTTAAAGTCTGTTTGAAACTGTAAATATTCATGCAGAAATACTGAGTTAGACTCTCCCTTTAAGATAGAGGCTTGAAATTGAACAAGTAATGTGGGAGTTCCTTCTGTGTGTTGCTTGTATTGGTTAATGAATAAAGAAACTGCTCTGGCCTGATAGAGCAGAACTTAGGTAGGTGGAGAGGACAGAATTGAATTCTGGGAGGAAGAAAGCAGAGTCAGAGAGACGCCATAGATCCACCACCACAGATAGACGTCCTGAGAATTTGCTGGTAAGCCACAAACTCGTGGTGATATACAGATAAATAGAGATGGGTTAACCTAATATGTAAGAGTTAGCCAATAAGAAGTTAGAGATAATGGGCCAAGCAGTGATCTAATTAATACAATTTCTGTATGGTTATTTCAGGGCTAAGCTAGCCAGGAGGCTGGGACAAACAAGTGGGCCCTGCTCCTATAAACAAGTCTCACAGGAATTGTTTTATATTACATATATTTCTAATAAATTGTGCGTATTTCTTATTCTTCAAGTTTCCAGGGAAGTGGAGTGTGAAATCTTACATTAAGGGTTTAACATATCCATCCAAAAGACAAAGGAAAAATATCAATAGTTTCTGAGTAAAAGCCCAAGAGGGGATGGAAAAATGGTTCAACTATTTATAATACAGGTTGCTCTTCCAGAGGACCTGGTTTTTATTCCCAAAACCAACATAGTAGCTCACATTTGACTGTAAGTCCAGTTCCCAGAGATCTGATACCTTCTTCTTGCTTCCACAGACATACATGCAGACAAAACACCCATACACAGAAAAACAAAACAGAAGCCCCAGAGGCTCACGGGTCTATATGTGGCCATGCAAGGGAATCTCCAAGATGGCATTAGTGGATTCATTCTCCTCTGGTGTCATGAACTGAGGGAAACTGGCTGTGGTTATATTGTTAGGCAGATATGGCCACCTTGAATGAGGACAGATGACTTCTGCATGAGTTGGGACTCCCCTCCAGCTTCCTGGTGGCCAATCTAGTCCATTAAAGTATCATGATGCTAATTTATTAAAAATAAGAAATAAATTTGAGGGCATTTAGTGATCATGTTTAACATATTAGTTTTTGTTATTTTCATCTCACGCTTAATTGAAGCAGAATTCTATTAGTATAGAATAAATGCCAAGGCTACAGTGATATGTATCTTGTTATCACTTCTGTGGACCCTTTTCATTGTATTTAAAATGCTTTCCTGAGATCTTGAGACTCCATCTCTTAAGAGCTTAGGAATGCATATTTTCTGCTGATTACTTTAGATTATTCAGATAAATTTAGCACTTAATGCTATTTGCTCAGACAATTGTAATTTACCTTGAAATGTGCAGTGCTTTGCCAGAAAGTGCAAAAGAAGAAGAATCGTCCTCCAAATGTGAAAGGCACATTAATGATTACTAAGAGTGTTTGGGACAGAGAGGGAACAGCCTGGGGACAATAAGTTCTACATTTGTTGATTTAGATTGGTAAAATTGACATTTCAAACAGAGACCACAATCCAGTATTAAGCTGCCATAATTATCCTCAGCCCTCTGATATCCCAATAATATACCCAGAAACCCCAATCTACAAGCTCAGAGCACACTGTCCATCTTAGAGTTGACTTCTTTCAGGAAGATACTTTGGGCATAGTTCATTTTCGCAAGCTGTGGATTAAAATTTTTATTATGTATTTGACTTTATAGAGTAAACATAAAACTATATTGAATAAGTTGACTTCTGAACTTCATCTACTTACATAGGAATATTTTATGTTGCATTTAAATTTTTTTCTAGATAATATTATCTTGTTAGGTGTGACATATCATTTTAAATGGCTATTGTTTTGAAGAACACATTTTTGAAGGGTTTCATATGGCATGTACTGAATTTTGAGATCTCAAATGAGTATCATGTATGAAGATCTCCATGTGCAATGTTATCATAGTTTGTAGTTTGTAATCCTGATGTGCTGTGTTTCAGTACATTGTACTTGTACATTGATTACTAAATGATACATTATTAGCTGCCCATCTACCTTACTCCATCCAATGTTAAAGCAGAGACATAGTGCACAGCCTTGGTGGCAAGACTGACATCCATCATCATTGAAAAGATTTTATGCTATGTTCTTGTTTTGAATTATCTACCAGGTAATTTATCTAAACTACCTCCCCTAATGTATAGACATCACACAGAAATAACTTTCAAGAAAAAACGAGAAAGTTCCTGTTTTAAATTATGGAAAGTGAACATAGCAATATGATCATGTGGCACACTGAAGAAAGTGAAAGATCTGAGTAAAATAAAGATCTTGGGACCATTGATTAAAAGGAAGTTATTATGCTAACACTTAAGGGTAAACTTGAACTTTTTTGAGTGAAATCCATGGAATTTATGACTTTGGGAGAGCAAAGCAGCTTGTTTATGGTCTCTGAAATGCCTTTGAAGTTCCTGATAATTTGTGCTGCAGAGGAAAGCCTTCAAAGGTGAAATTATTTGGAAATTTACTACTAAAGAAGAATTCAGGACAAGAGTCTGTGCATTCTTTTGAACTGCAGGTAGCTTTGTCATATTAGTTTTATTTTTATTTGTCAACATTGTGTTACTGTGTAGATCTATAAAGCTGTGTCATATTAAGTTATGGGAAAAGGACTATCTTGTACTTAAAAATATGATATCTTGCTGGGATGGTGGAACAGGTCTTTAATCCCAGGACTTGGGAGGCAGAGGCAGGCAGATCTCTGTGAGTTTGAGACCATTCTGGCCTATAGAGTGAGTGGCAGGGCAGGTTCCAAAGCTACACAGAAAAAACCCTGTTTCAAAAAGTAAAGAAAAAAAGAAAGAGAGAAAGAAAGAAAGGAAGGAAGAAAGAAAGAAAGAGAGAGAGAAAGAAAGAAAGAGAAAAAAGATAAGAAAATATAATATCTCTCCAGGACATATATGTGATATTTGGTGGCTGAAAATGGCAGTCATTGCCAAGGCAGCCCTCAGCTGTTGGGAGTTAAGGAAAGGAGCAGATAGTTAGCTACCTTTGAACTGAGATGTCTGGCATACACCAAAAGGCCAAAATGTGGCAAGGCAAACACCTATGAGGAGCTCATCATATCATCGATCCAATGGTTCTCTTGAACATTTTCTTCCCACATCACTGAAATTTTGCATCTTTGATAACATATTTCCAATGTATTCTTCTCTCAGTCCCTAGAAACAAAATGCTATACTTTGTTTCTCTGGTATTAACTCTTAGATTTACCTGTGGTATGTGTCTTCCTGTGTCTTGCTTATCTCATAGACATTAAGGCACAAACATGCTGTGGTAGTGATTCAGAGAGGAATCAAGAAGTACTATTATTCAGGGCCCTGGTAAGGACTTCAAAGCATTTTGACTATAGGAACTATATGACATATTTTATATGTTAAAAAGATAATTTGGCTGCTGTGCTTAGAAACAGTTATATGTGTAATGTTTGATTTTAATGTGATTGGATTAAGGACCAGAGAGCTGGTAGAGCATTGCTTCTGAGGCTGCTTCCAGCAAAGATTAGCTTGTGAGTTGGGTGTCTGAGTTAGGAAGATCTGACCCTCACTGTGGATGGACATTATCCAGTTGCCTAGCATCCCAGATACAGAGAAGTAACAGAGAAAATATAGCATCTTCTTTGTCTTAGTACTGGAACAAACTCCTTTCCCATTAGCTATCAAAACTCCAGGACTCCAAGACCTGAACAAGCAAAGAACAACCCCTAGGGTTTTACAGTTCTACATCAGACTGAGGGTTACATCATCTTTTCGTGTTGGAGGCTTATACACTAGAACCAACAATCCATAGTCTTCAACCAAGACAGTAGTCCAAAGAACTCGTCAGTTTCTATAATCATTCAAGCTAATTATCCTAATAGATCCCCCTTTTAGCTCATACACACCCATATACACACATAAATACCATGTTGCTTCTCTCTCTTTGTAGAATTCCAATTCAGAACATTAAGAGTAGAGCCAGAGAGATTAAGTGTGAAGATATTACCCTAATCCTGCAGGCTATGAAAGGAATTAGGAACACTGTGGTAGTACTAAACTTGCTGAAAGGTGGGTGAGTTCCAGACATAACTTGAAAATAGAACTACTAGTCTCTTCTAATAATTAAAAGATGTGTTTGCCTGAGTCACTGAAAGGATGAGTAGTCATCAGTTGAGGTTGGAAAGTGGCAGGTAAAATGTACTTGTTGGAGATCTGAAGATCAGGTGTGGGCACGTTAGAATCTGAAATGACAATCTCTCTTTCTCCTTCTCTATGAATAATCTTATCCTTTTCTTGAAGCCCATGTACCTTCTCTTATTCAGTATAGCCTTTCTTGCAGAGATACTTGTGTATGTGTTGGAACCCCATCTCCAGATTGTGTGCTCTATGAATGGGAGGGCCAGGGCTTACTCATCGCTCTGTCCTAAGGACTTAGGACAGTTCTCAGAAGTTTCAGAGAGGTCAGAATGAGCATGCTGAGTTCTTATGTGTTTTTTAATGTAACTTTGGATCTTTTGAGTTAATTTAATTTATTGCTGAGCAGGTGTTCTTGTCACTCAATCTTTCCAGGTCTTCATTTAGTGTTATAGAGAATACACCATAACATGAATTTTTTAAAAAAAATCACTAAAAGAAAAGCCAATAACCTAGGCAGACCTGAGGCAACAAACTCCACCTTGGGCCAGAGCAGGATTGGGGCAACAAATTTTACAGGAATGGGACTGAATCAGCTACCTAGGCCAGAGTTAGCCTGAGAAAGCAAGCTTCACAGAGCAGAGCTGGGTGCCAATCCAGTCCAGGGACACTGGTGGATCAGGATTGAGCCAGTGACCTGGTCCAGAGCAGAAAAGAGACAACAAACTCCAAGAAAAAACAAGCAAAACATATGAAAGAAAATATTCAAGACTTGAAAACTGAAATAGAAAGCCGGGCGGTGGTGGCGCACGCCTTTAATCCCAGCACTTGGGAGGCAGAGGCAGGCGGATCTCTGTGAGTTCGAGACCAGCCTGGTCTACAAGAGCTAGTTCCAGGACAGGCTCCAAAACCACGGAGAAACCCTGTCTCGAAAAACCAAAAAAAAAAAAAAAAAAAAAAAAGAAAACTGAAATAGAGACAATAAAGAAAACATAAGCTGAGGGAATTACAGAAACAGAAATCATGAGAAAAATGATCAGGAACCACAAACGCAAACATGAACAACAGAGTACAAGAGATAGAAGAGAGAATCTTAAGTGCTGAAGATACAATAGAGTAAATAGACTCATCAGTTAAAGAAATCATTAAATCTAACAAAGGCTTAACCCAAAATATCCAAGAAATATGAGATTCCATGAAAAGGCAAAATCTAAGAATAATAGGTACAGAAGAAAGAGAAAAAGTTCAACTCAATTATATTTAACAAAATCATAGAAGAAAACTTGCCCAACCTAAAGAAAGATATGCCTATGAAGATACAAGAAGCTTACAGAACACCAAATATACTGGATCCAAAAAAGTCCCTTTGCCACATTATAATCAAAACACTAAACATACAGAGTAAAAAAAAAAAAAGAATATCAAGAGCTGCAAAGGAAAAAGGCCAAGTAACATATAAAGGTAGACCTATCAGAATTACTCCTGACTTCCCATTGAAGACAATGAAAGCCAGAAAGTCATGGTCAAGCATTATATGCAGACATTAAGAGACCACAGATGCCAGCCCAGACTACTATACCCAGCAAAAATTTCAATTACCATAGAAAGACAAAACAAGATATTCCATGACAAAACTAGATTTCACGAATACCTAGCCACAAACCCAGCCCTACACAAAATACTAGAAGGAAAACTCAACCAAAGGAAATTGACTACACCAACAAAACATGGACAATTGATGGTCTCATAGCAGCAAATCACAAAGAAGGGGGAAATGCACAAATTAACATCACCAACAATGAAAACTAAATTAACAGGAGATAGCAATCACTGGCCATTAATATCCCTTAATATAAATGGACTCAACTTACCTATAAAAAGGCATAGGCTAACAGATTGGATACAAAAACTGAATCCATTCTTCTTCTGCATACAAGAAACACATCTCAACCTCAAAGACAGACATTGTCTCAGAGTAAAGTAAAGGCGGATTTGAATTAAGTCAGAAGGATAATTATAAGGTTATACAGCTTTATTAACTCACGCAACCAAAAGTTCCCGCGCCGAACAGGAGAGAGCAAGCAAAACAAGGGCCGAGCGCAGCGTCTCGCAACTTATTTATCAGTCAAAACCTGCCTCAGGCGAGCCCACCCACTAGGGGGGTGGGGCTCATCCCTACATCTCCCCCTTTTGTCTAAATAAGACAGAATTAAACCAAATACAACTATAAACAATAATAACAAAAAAGAAATATAATAAACAATATTGAGAACAAAAGTTTTACCAGACAGTCTATCTCAAAGAGTCTAACTAATATAGAGAGTAATTACAGTTATATAATCTTCAACTCCATCAAAGATCTGAGAAGGGAATAAATATTACTTAACAAATAAGAGATATCCAAAATGTGCCAAAAATAACAGAGACAACTGACTACCTGGGCAATCACCCAAATTCTCGTTTGCAATGTTGAGTCAACCAACTTTGGCTAAGGCCAAACATAACTGACATACCATTATCAGATGTAAGGAACTTTCTTAGAATCATCCTACCCTGTCTTGGCAAGATAAGACAATCCTGTTTCATAACTTTGTCAGTAGTTGAGGTATGGGCTTTTCTTAACCCAAAGGCCAGTTCTGCCAAGAAGACAAGCTCCCAGTGGAGTGTCTTTGGTGCTCAACGTTCTCTCGGGAGTAGAGTGGCGTTGCCAGGAGTAATTGTGTCTCATTGGCATAGAATTCTAGGTTAGATTAAAAGCCATTTTCTGCAGCTCTTTAAAGAGGCTGAAGATTATACTATCTATACTAAATATAATCTCTATGTATCTAGAAGACCTGATTAACCTAAAAATAAACATGACAAAATATAATTCTCAATACCTATCTAACTTGAAGATTAAAAGAATAAACTGTGCAATATATGAAGACAATGATCTGTGCAATATATGAAGACAATGATCTTCATCTGTAGACAATGTCATTACATAACAAAAGTAAACAATGGAAGGAGCTCACATTCAATATTGATATTACATAAATAGTATCAGAGGTAGAAATGTACATCGTATTATGGTAGAAGTATCAATCTAATATAAGCATATTCTTATACAAAAATAGAGGTAGGAACACTCACATTCAATATACAATATATCAATATACAGGAAACAGTCCGAAAACAATTTTCTGAAATCAGTAACTCACAAATACCAAACATCAAACCAGTTAATCCCCCTCTTTCTTTTTTTTTTTTTTTTTTTTTTTTTTTTTAACATACCCCTAATTCCATAAAACATCCCCCCATCCCCTCAACCCCAAACCAACCATTAAAAGATGTCCCTAACCCTGAGGGCAAACTCTGTTGGGAGAGGGGACGTCGTCCTCTAAGATTGCTTCAAGCTGACATGGGGGCGACGTTCTCCTTAGGGGCTCCCGTGAAAGCAAATGATGATAAAATTCCCAAATTAACCTTTGACCTAAGAAAATTGTAACTAGTCTCTGTGTATCTTTAGAAGGTCTGGCCAGAGTGTTGTCAAAAATGTGCACCATTCGAAATTGTCTCGAGCAGTTGGTACCAAAAAACAAGTCTATTATTAGCACTTAAAAAGAAAGAAAAAAGAAAAAAAAAAAAAAAAAAAAAAAAAGAAAGAGGGGGATTAACTGGTTTGATGTTTCGCCAAATAAAGGCGGATTTGAATTAAGTCAGAAGGATAATTATAAGGTTATACAGCTTTATTAACTCACGCAACCAAAAGTTCCCGCGCCGAACAGGAGAGAGCAAGCAAAACAAGGGCCGGCGCAGCGTCTGCGCAACTTATTTATCAGTCAAAACCTGCCTCAGGCAAGCCCACCCACTAGGGGGGGTGGGGCTCATCCCTACAGTAAAGGCTTGGAAAAAATATTTCAATCAAATGGACCTAAGAAACAAGCAGGTGTAGTTATCCTAATATCTAACAAAATAGACTTCAAGCTAAAATCAATCAAAAGAGACAAAGAAGGTCATTTCATATTAATCACAGGAAAAATCCATCAAGAGGAAATCTCAATACTTAGCATCTATGCTCCAAATACAAGGGCATTCTCATATGCCAAAGAAACACTTCCCTCTCAACACTGGACAGGTCAGTCACACAAAAAATGAACAGGAAAATAAGGGAGCTAACAGAGGTTATAACTCAAACTGATTTAACAGACATCTATAGAATATTCCATCCAAACAGGAAAGAATATACCTTCTTCTCAGCACCTCATGGAACCTTCTCAAAAATTGACAACACACTCAATAACAAAACAAACCTCAACAAATACAAAAAATTAGAATAACCCAATGTACCTTATCAGATCGCTGTGGGTTAAAACTCGAAGTCAAAAGCAATACTAATTTCATAAAACCCCCAAACACATGGAAATTAAACAATTTTCACCTGAATCATTAATGAGTCAAGGAAGAAATAAAGGGAGAAATTAAAGACTTCCTAAAATTCAATGAAAATGACCACACAACATAACCAAATTTATGGGACACAATGAAAGCAGTGTTAAGAGAAAAGTTCATACCACAAATGCCTACAGGAAGCTGGAAAAATCCCACACTAGTGCATTAACAGAAAATTTGAAAACTTTAAAACGAAAAGAAGCAAACTCATCTAAGAGAACTAGATGGCAGGAAATAATCAAACTGAGAGCTGAAACCAACAAAATAGAAACAAAGAAAACAATACAAAGAATCAATGAGACAAAGAGTTGGATCTGTCTTCATTCCCTGAGGACTCTGCAGATCCTCAAGGCACAACCATCTTTCCTCCCACCTGTGCAAATTCTCAGCTGCACCTGTGCAGCTCATCGCCATTCCTTCCTGTCAGCTCTCAACACCTAGAAACGTGTTCCACAGGGCAAACCCTGTCCACACCAAGCAGGATCTCAGAAGCACTCTTTGTTGAGTGCCTACCAGGAAACCCATAGCCACCACACTGTCTTAAGATGCAGGGAGGGCAAGAGAAAACAGAACCTGGAACACCAACAAAGACAAGACTAGATATCAACACCCAGAAGATACCAACATCAAACACAATCGTTAACACCCATGACCATGTCTCCTACAAAAACTAGCAATTCTACAACTGTAGGCCCTGGGAGATGCAATACAGCCAAGGCAAAGGATATGAGCTTCAAAGTAGTTATTTATTATGAAGGTGTTCAAGGACTTTAAAGAGAATGCAAATAAAACCATTATTGTAATCAATGAAAACATAAATAGTGGATTGAAATGAAAAAATCTGTTTAAGACATTAAAGCATAAATAGAATAACTAAAGAAAACACAAAGTAACTGGAAAAGAAAACTTAGGAAGTAAAACAAAAACCTCAGAGGTAAAAGAGAGAATCTCAAGCATGGAAGACAAAATAGAAGAAATAGATACACCAGTCAAAGAAAACAATAAATCTAAAAAATAATCAAGGCACATAACACCCAGAAAATCTAGGACACAATGAAAAGACCAAATTTACAAATTATAAAAATAGAGAAAGGAGAAGAAACCCAGGTCAAATTCACAGGATAATACTTTCAACAAATCATAGAAGAAAATTTCCCCAACCTAAAGAAGGAGGTGTGTATCAAGGTGCAAGAATACCAAATAAACTGCACCAGAAAGAAATTACCCACGGCACATAAAAATCAAAATACTAAATGTATGGAACAAAGAAAGAATATTAGAAACTGCAAGGGAAAGAGACCAAGTAAACTATAAATACAGACCTATTAGAATCATTTCTGACTTCTCAATGGGGACTTTATGAGCTAGAAGGGCCTGGACAGATGTTCTGCATGCTCTAGAGACAACAGATACCAGCCCAGACTTCTATTCCCAGCAAACTTTCAATCACAATAGATGGAAAAAGAAGGACATTGAACAATAAGACCAAGTTTAAGCAATATCTACAAATCCAGCTAAACAAAAAGCACTAGAAGGAAATTTTCAACCTGAGAAGATTAACTATACCCAATAAACAAAAGGAAAAAGTAATCTCAGACCAGAAAATCAAAAGAGAGGACAAAACCTCACACCACCACAAAAACAAGCAAGCAAGCAAGCAAACAAAAAACCAGAAATCAACAAACACTGCTCTTTGAAAACTCTCAACATCAATGGTGTCATCCCCCCCCCCCAATACAGACAAATAAACTGGATTCAAATAAAAGAATCTATCCTTTTGCTGCATACAAGAAATACACCTTGACATCCAAGATAAACAAAACCTCAGGGTAAAAGGATGGGCAAAGGTATTCCAGGTAAATTGACCCAAGAAGTAAGCCAGTATAGTCATTTCTGTATCTGACAAAAAGACTTCAAACCAAAACTAATCTGGAGAGACAAGGGAGGACACTAAATTCTCATCTAAGGAAAAAAATCCATCAAGAAGATATTGCAGTTCTGAACATATATGTACAAACAGAAGGGCACCCAAGTTCATAAAAGGAACATCACTACACTTAAAACACATATTACCTTCACTCAGTAATAGTGGGAGACTTTAATACCCTACTCCCAATGATAGATAGGTCATAGGTCATACAGACAAAAATAAACAGAGGAATGCTGGGCTATATGATGTCATGAACAAAATGAATCTAACAGTTATTTACAGAACATTTCATCCAAACACAAAAGAATATATCTTCTCAGAAGCTGTGGAACTGTCTCCAAAGTTGACTACATACTTGGACACAAAGCAAATCTCAACAGATACAACAAAATTGAAACAATATTCTATTCTATCTGACCACCATGGATTAAATTTGTAAAGCAACAACAAAAAACTCATGGAAACTGAACACATATCTACAGAATAAAAAAAAACTGAGTCAAGACATATCTACAGAATAAAAAAAAACTGAGTCAAGACACATTAGGAAAGAAATTCAATTCTAACGTCGAGTGGAAGTAAAAACAGCACACCCAAACTGATGGAACACAGTGAAAGTGGGCTTTTAATTTTTTATTTTTATTTTATTTATTTTTTACTATAAACGACATTTTATTCAGTATTTTCTTTACAGTTGAAACCCTGGGAATTCAAAGTTAATATCCTTGCCCATGAGCTTCTCATAAACACCATAAAAGTTTCGACCTTGTTCTGCTGTGCTTTGTCTAAATGAACCCTTATGAGCCGGCTGCCATCCAGTTTTACATGGATCCCCTTACCCACAGTTTCACTTGGGACGACCAAGTCCTCAAGGATGATATCATCACTGTCGTGAGGGTGCTGTTTCCGGAGCGATTTTGCTTATTTTTCGTAGGGCTTTTCCGAGTTGGCTTGGGCAGAAGCCTCCTCTGAGCAATGAAGACTACGTGCTGCCCGCTAAACTTTCTCCAATTCATGAACCAGCCGGACTTGCATTTTCTGGAAAGATTTCAGCTGAGAAACTGGTACAAAAATTATGATGACTTTGCAGCCACCAACAAATTCAGTTTCCTTGGCCGCGACCTCCCGCAGCTGCGCCTTGAGATCCGAGTTCTTCTCCAGCTCTAGAAGTGCCTGAGAGATGCCAGACTGCAACTCATCTTGCCATTGGGTTTTACAGTCTTGGTGCTTGAGCTGAACGTCCTTATGGAGTGCCCGCTTGGAAAGAGGTCCAGCTGTTGTGAGAGAAGGTGGTTTTAAGACGTAAGTTCATAGCACTAAGTGCCTTCATAATATTATTAAAAAGATATAACACCAGCAACTTATCAGCAGACTTTTGAGCCTTCATTTGCTAGGCTTCTTTAGTCTCTGTATTCGCCTAGTCGTTGCTATGACTCCTTATTCCCCAGGGAAAGGTGAGTGCCCATTCCACAGCGCAGAACAATCAGAGGCAGACACGATAGGGAACCAGTCAAGCAGGAACTTAGTTTATTACTTGAGCATCAGCTTATATAGCTTAAGTGACATGGCATGACATGGGGGTACCTCTATCCAAGGCAGCCATACCCACCTTCTGCCTGCAGGGACGTCTATCTAATTTTTTGCTGTCTCATCATCACTCAAACATGAGCCAGGCTTTTCTCTGTCCTACAGGCCTCTAAGTACTCAAGCCAGGCTTTTTTCTGTCCTATAGGCCTCGAGGTACAGGCCCTGAGATAATTTTGGCCCAACAAAAGCTCTAGAACAACAAGAAGATATAATGCCCTAAAGGAATAGACTGAATGATATGTCAAATTCAGTGTTGAAATCAATAAAATACAAACAAAAGAACAATACAAAGAATCAATAAGATGAAGAGTTGGTTCTTTGCAGAAAATCCATTATACAAACCCTTAGCCAAAGTCACTACGGCAGAGAGAGAAGGGGCAAATTAACAAAATTTGAGATGAAACAGCAGATACTGAGGAAATCCAGAGAACCATAAGAAAGAACATACCTGCGCTCCAACAAACTGGCAGTTGGCAGCCAAGGAAGACCACAAGGTCACTAAGTACAGCGGCTTACAGAGCTGCTCCAGGAAAAGGTCTCCCCGATGCAACAGCTCTGCTCTGGTAGGAGAGGATTTCCCCTGTGAAATTGTTACAGTTATGCTCTGTCTGAGCTGCACCACTCAGCTCCAGGGAGAATTGTTACAGCTGGGCGGCACTGGTGAAAATGTCACACCATACAAGTCTCACGCAAGAGATTTATTGGGAAGGAAGAATCCAGGAGGGTGACCACATCAGATGAGAAACAGCAGCAAACTGAACAGGGTACAGATATTAAATAGGATTTCTTTCAGTGGGGGGAAGTGGGCAGAGCTTTCCAGGGTGGCTTGAGATTGATGTATTTGGGTGGTTTGATTTGGGGGTCGGCAAGCTCAGGGGTTGGTGGCACGTTGTGTTCAAGGATTGGTAACATTTCAAGCACAGGGACCTCAGGGATTGGTCGGATTCTGCCGCCTAACTCTGTGGCAAGCTCAGGAATTGGCATGTGATTTCAAGCCCTGGCCCTAAGGTCAAGGTCAGGGTGTCTTTCCTTGGCCCCTTTCACCCTACATTAAAGGAAATGGATAATTTAATTTCCTTAAATTAAATTAAATAAATAATTTAATTTCCTTTATACATATCACCTAAAAGTTAAACAGATACATAGACTCATAACCCTTTGTGAAATGAAATAGAAATAGTCATTAAAAGTCTTCCAACCAGAAAAAAAAAGAGCTCACGGCTCAGGGCCAGATGGTTTTAGTGCAGAATTATATCAGACTTTCAAAGAAGAGTTGACACCAGTACTTCTCAAATCATTCCACAAAACAGAAACAGAAGAAACATTGCCCAATTCATTTTATGAGGCCATAATCACCCTGGTAGCTAAACCAGAAAACTATCCAACAACAAGAATTATTGACCAATTTCCCTTATGAACATAGATGCAAAAATGCTCAATAAAATTCTACAAACTGAATCCAAGAACATATTAAAAAGGTTGTCAACCACAGAAATGGCTCACTATATGTAAATCAATAAATACAATATACAACATGAACAAACTGATAAACAAAACCCACGTGTTCACCTCATTAGATGCAGAGAAGAGCTTTGACATAATGTAACAGTCCCTCATGATAAAAGTCCTTGAGAGCCTAGGGCTGCAAAGGAAATACTTTGACATAATAAAGGTGATTTACAGCAAGGCCACAGTCAACATTAAACCAAAGAGAGGGGAATTCAATGCAATTCCATTAAAATCAGGAAGAAGAGAAGGTTGTTAACTCTATCCATATGTATTTAATATATAGTACTTGAAATTTTATGTAGAGCAATAAGACCACTAAAGTGGACCAGGGGTACAATGTGGAAAAAAAAAAAACAACATCAAGCTATTTGCAGATGATGTGATAGTGCACACAAGCAACTCTAAAAATTTCATCATGAAGCCTTCAGGAGATAAACACTTTCAGTAAGGTAGCAGGATACAAGATTAACACTCCAAAATCAGTAGCATAAAAACAATAAACATATTGAGAAAGCTCTCAGGGAAGCAACACCTTTCACAGTAGCCTTGGATAAAATAACGTATCTTAGGACAACTCTAACCCAGCAAATTAAAGACTTGAATGACAAAATCTTTCAGTCACTGAAGAAATAAATTGAAGGTATCAAAAGGGGAAAAGATTTCACATGCTCATGGATTGGTAGGATTAATATTGTAAAAATGGTCATCCTACAAAAAAACCATCTACAGGTTCAATACAATCCCCATCAAAATTCTTGCACAATTCTTAACAGAACATGAAAGGACTACATCAGCTTCATTTGGAAAGATAAATAACCCCAATTAGCAAAAGCAATCCTTAATAATAACAGTACTGCTGGAGGTGTCTCCATTCTTAGTCTCAAATTGTACTATAGTAATAAAAACAGAATGATATTGGCATAAAACATACATATTAGTAAATGGAATACACTTGGATGTAGTAGGAGCTGCAGGCTGTGTTCCTACCGCCCCAGCTCCTGGTCGCCTGGCTAGCTTATGCCCTGAAATAACAACACACAAACTGTATTCTTTTAAGCACTGCTTGGCTCATTATTTCTATCCTCTTCTCGGCTAACCTCTTCTTGCACCTGGACTAGCCCATTTCTAATAATGTGTGTAGCACCCCAAGGTGCGCTTACCGGGAAGATTCTAGCTTACGTCCATCCTGGGTTGGAGTTCATTGTGTCTGCCTCAGAGAGCAGAGTTATCGAGTCTGAGCTTACTCTTCCTCTTCCTCCCAGCATTCTGTTCTGTTTACTCCACCCACCTATGTTCTAAGCTATGAGGCCAAGCAGTTTCTTTGTTAACCAATGAAATCAACAGATTGATATATGACACTCCCACATCACTTGGAGACTCAGAAGTAAGTCCACACACCTATGGAACCTGCTTTTCATTTAAAAAAAAAAGTCAGAAATACACACTGGAAAATAGAGCATCTCCAACAAATGGTGTTGGTCAAATTGCCTGTTTGTATGTATGTATGTATGTATGTATGTATGTATAAGAATGCCAATTCATTCATACTTACTGGCACAAAACTCAAATCCAAATAGACCAAGGATCTTAACATAAGGCCATATACACTGAAGCTGATAGAAGAGGCACCAGGGAATAGCCTTGAACTCATTGGCACAGGAAAAGTCTTTCTGAACAGAGCTGTGAGAGCACAGGTACTAAGCACAACTATTACTAAATGGGACCTCATAAAACTGAAAAGCTTCTGTAGGGCAAAAGACACCATCCTTCAAGCAAAGCTGCAGGCTACAGAATGGAAAAAGACTTCTTTTAATCAAATACATACCTAATAAAAGGCTAATATCTAAAATATATAAAGAACTAAAATAAAAATAGATATCAGGAAAACAAATTTTAAAAAACAAGTTTTAAAAAAGGGTACAGTTTTATGAACAGAATTCTCAATAGAAGAATTTCAAATGTCTTAGAAGCACTTAAAGAAATTTTCAACATCTTCAGGCTTCAGAGAAATGCAAATCAAAATTACTCTCAGATTTCATCTTACACCAGTCAGAATGGCCAAGATCAATGAAAGAAGTAAGATCTCATGATGGCGCGGATGTGGAGTAACTGGTGGTGGAAGCACAAACTTGCACAACTATGGAGGCCAGTGTGTCAGTTCCCCAGGAAGACGGGAATTGATCTACCTTAAGATCCAGCCTACCAAAACCAATAATAATAACCGGAGTAAACAACCACTGGTCATTAGTATCACTTAATATTACTGGCCTCAATTCACCCATAAAAAGGCACAGGCTAAGGGATTGGATACGAAAACAGGACCCAACATTCTGATGTTTGCAAGAAACACATCTCAACCACAAAGACAGGCATCTACTCAGAGTAAAGGGTTGGGAAAAGGTCTTTCAAGCAAATGGTCCTAAGAAAAAAGCAGGTGTGGCCATACTAATTTCTAAAAAAACTGACTTCAAACTAAAGTCAATTAGAAGAGATCGAGATGGACACTTTATACTCATAACAGGAACAATTCATCAGGACGAAGTCTCAATACTGAATATCTAAGCCACTAACATAAAAGCACCCACCTATGTAAAAGAAATATTACTAGAACTCAAGGCAGACATCAAACCACACACACTAGTAATAGGAGACTTCAATACACCTCTTTCTCCAATGGACAGGTCAATCAGACAGAAACCTAATAGAGAATTAAGAGAATTATTGGAGGCAATGGAGCAAATGGACTTAACAGACATCTATAGAACATTCCACCCAAAAAGGAAAGAATATACCTTCTTCTCTGCAGCTCATGGAACCTTCTCAAAAATTGACCACATACTCAGAAACAAAGGAAACCTCCACAGATACAAAAGAATATCACTGTCCACCTGTGTCTTATCAGATCACCACAGACTAAAGCTAGAAGGCAATAACAATGCTACCCCCAGAAAGCCAACAAACTCATGGAAACTGAACAGTCAACTACTGAACCACACATGGGTCAAGGAAGAAATTAAGAAAGAAATTAAAGTCTTCCTTGAATTTAATGAAAATAAAGAGACAACATACTCAAACCTATGGGACACGATGAAAGCAGTGCTAAGAGGAAAGTTCATAGCACTAAGTGCCCACTTAAAGAAAACAGAGAAAGCATACATTGAGGACTTAACAGCACACCTGAAAGCCATAGAAAAAAAAGAAGCAGATGCACCAAGGAGGAGTAGAAGACTGGAAATAATCAAACTGAGGGCAGAAATCAACAAAATAGAAACACAGAAAACAGTCCAAAGAATCAGTGAAACAAAAAGTTGGTTCTTGGAGAAAATCAACAAGATCGACAAACCCCTATCCAAACTAATTAAGCAACAGAGAGAGAACACGCAAATAAATAAGATTAGCAATGAAAACGGGGACATAACCACAGACACAGAGGAAATTCAGAGAATCATTAGATCTTACTAATGCAACAAAACTGGAAAATGCAAAAGAAATGGACATTTTTTTAGATAAGTACCATATACCAAAACTAAACCAATACCAGGTGAATGATCTAAATAGACTTGTTAGTCATGAAGAATTAGAAGCTGTTATCAAAAATCTCCCTTCCAAAAAAAGCCCAGGACCAGATGGCTTCAATGCAGAATTCTACTAGAACTTCCAAGAAGAGCTAATACCTATACTCCTTAAGGTATTTTACAATATAGAAACAGAAGAGTCATTGCCAAATTCCTTTTATGAAGCTACAGTTACCCTGATACCAAAACCACACAAAGACCCAACCAAGAAAGAGAATTACAGGCCTATCTCACTCATGAATATTGACGCAAAAATTCTCAATAAAATACTGGCAAACCGAATTCAAGAACACATTAGAAAAATTATCCATTATGATCAAGTAGGCTTCATCCCAGAGATGCAGGGCTGGTTCAACACACGCAAATCTATCAATGTAATCCACCATATAAATAAACTGAAAGAAAAAAACCATATGATCATTTCATTAGATGCTGCAAAAGCATTCGATAAAATTTAACACCCCTTTATGAAAAAGGTCTTGGAGAGATTAGGGATATAAGGGTCATACCTAAATATAACAAAAGCTATTTACAGCAAGCCGACAGCTAACATTAAATTGAACATAGAAAAACTCAAAGCCATCCCACTAAAATCAGGAACAAGACAAGGATGTCCACTCTCTCCATACCAGATCAACTCCAAAAAGTCAGTGGCCTTCCTATACACTAAGGATAAGGAAGCAGAGAGGGAAATCAGAGAAGCATCACCTTTCACAATAACCACAAATAGCATAAAATATCTAGGGGTAACTCTAACCAAGGAAGTGAAAGATCTATTTGACAAGAACTTTAAGTCTTTGAAGAAAGAAATTGAAGATGACACCAGAAAATGGAAGGATCTCCCTTGCTCTTGGATTGGGAGGATCAACATTGTAAAAATGGCAATTCTACTAAAAGCAATTTATAGATTCAATGCAATCCCCATCAAAATACCATCAAAATTCTTCATAGATTTGGAGAAGACAATAATCAACTTTATATGGAAAAACAAAAAACCCAGGATAGCCAAAACAATCTTATACAATAAAGGAACGTCTGGAGGCATTACCATCCCTGACTTCAAACTCTATTACAGAGCTACAGTATTGAAAACAGCTTGGTATTGGCATAAAAACAGAGAAGTCGACCAATGGAATCGAATAGAAGACCCTGACTTTAACCCACAAACTTATGAACACCTGATTTTTGATAAAGGAGCTAAAAGTATACAATGGAAAAAAGAGAGCATCTTCAACAAATTGTGCTGGCAAAACTGGATGTCAATCTGTAGAAGAATGAAAATAGATCCATATCTATCACCATGCACAAAACTCAAGTCCAAGTGGATTAAAGACCTCAATATCAGTCCGAACATGCTGAACCTGATAGAGGAGAAAGTGGGAAGTACTCTACAACAAGTGGGCACAGGAGACCACTTCCTACGTATAACCCCAGCAGAACAGACAGTAAGGGCCTCATTGAATAAATGGGACCTCCTGAGACTGAGAAGCTTCTGTAAAGCAAAGGATACTGCTGCTAAGACAGAAAGGCAACCCACTGACTGGGAGAAGATCTTCACCAACCCCACAACTGACAAAGGTCTGATCTCCAAAATATATAAAGAACTCAAGAAACTAGACCATAAAAGGCTAATCAACCCATTTATAAAATGGGGCACTGAGCTGAACAGAGATCTCTCAACAGAAGAAGTTCAAATGGCAAAAAGACACCTAAGGTCATGCTCAACTTCCTTAGCAATCAGGGAAATGCAAATCAAGACAACTTTAAGATACCATCTTACACCTGTCAGAATGGCGAAAATAAAAAACACCAATGATAGCCTTTGCTGGAGAGGGTGTGGAGAAAGGGGTACCCTCATCCATTGCTGGTGGGAATGCAAACTTGTGCAACCACTTTGGAAAGCAGTGTGGAGGTTTCTCAGGAAATTCGGGATCAACCTACCCCTGGATCCAGCAATACCACTCTTGGGAATATACCCAAGAGAGGCCTTATCATATAACAAAAGTATATGCTCTACTATGTTCATAGCAGTACTGTTTGTAATAGCCAGAACCTGGAAACAACCTAGATGCTTTTCAGTTGAAGAATGGATGAAGAAAGTATGGGATATATACATATTAGAGTACTACTCAGTGATGTGGGAGTGACTTCTTATTAATAAAGAAACTGCCTAAGCCCATTGATAGGCCAACCCTCAGGTGGGTGGAGTAAACAGAACAGCATTCTGGGAGAAGGAAGCTGAGTGAGGAGTTGCCATGATGTTCTCACTCCAGAGAGACACAGGCTAGAATCTCCCCGGTGAGCACACCATGGGGTGCTACACAGATTATCAGAAATGGGCTAGTCCAGGTGTAAGAGCTAGCCAATAAGAAGCTGAAACTGATGGGCCAGGCTTTGTTTAAAAGAATACAGCTTCCGTGTAATTATTTCGGGGCATAAGCTAAGCCATGCGGGCGGCCGGGTACAGGGTCACAGTCGTGCAGCTCCTCATTTCAACAAATTGGCACCAAGAAGTGATAGGCTAAATCCACGTAAAACCTGAGAGGGCTTAAAAAGGACAGAAAGAGAATTTAAGACAGCTTTTTGCTGTTTCTGGGTTACCTACTGCAAAGAAATTGTCCTGACTCAGCAACAGGAAAAAACTGGCTCTTTTAAAATGCCGGCTTTCTGGGTTGTGCCGCCATTACGATTTCTGTCTGGCTCCTGTGGGAGACAGAGCTTTTGAATGGAGCATTTGGACTAAAGCTCTACAGCTTGCTTGATGGCAATGTGGACTGCTGTATGCCTGGAATTGTGCCAAGCTCAGGGGCACCAAATGGCTCTGAGGCAGGAGCGGCTCAGCTCCGCCATGATGAACTGAGCTGGTCTCAAGCAGGAACTACCGTAATTACTGTGATAACAGCACACTTAAGGTTTAGACTTTACAGGACACAGGCAGTACCGTATTACCCCTACATGGTGCAACTTAAGTTTTTAAGAAGTGCTTAACATTTTAAGAAATGCTCCTGGATAGTAAAAAAATTACAGATTCACAACAAAACAGATTCAGACAGACCACTAAATGAGTCACAATGTTGGATAAATGTACGTGGGCTTGAGAGAGAAAAAAATATATATAGAGAGAATAAAGTTAATGCCTTCAAAAATAAAAAGGTAAAGTCTTTAAAGAGACAAAGTACAGATAGTTAAGAGAATAAAAGAAATAAAGAAAAATAAGCCACGTAAAAATGGAAAATTCACAGAGGGTCTGGATTATGTACATTGTGTTTTCTTTAAAATTTTTGACTGTGAAGGAGCTAAGTACAGAGAGTCATTTCATTACATGAGCTGCCAAGCTAAACCAGAATGGATATAAGGGTATTACGATTTCAAAATTTGGGTCTAAGGATATGATGCTTCGGAGAGGGTCTTCTTTTGTTTTCACAGAGGACCAGACCCTACGGATTGCATCTATTCCGATTTGGTATGATAGACCACGCCCTCCTGAAAGGTTGCTGTGAACACCCTCAAAAAATTACTTCACTCAACTGCCAACTGAGATGACCCTGGCACACAGGTTATACCATGAAAGACCTAATTAACGACGCCCCCATTCAGCAGGAAGCAGTTTGGAGAGATAAAACTGCACCCATGTTCCCAAATACTGTTTATAAATGTTCTTTTACATTTAAAGGGGGATATGATATAGATATAAATAATTTACATTGGTGTGGATTTTAAGGTCAATTTTGTTACATGTATATGTATTTCTGATCTTGATTAAGTATTGTGATTGTGCAGTTCATTTAAAAATGTAACATATATAGGTTGTTAATGGATAATCATCAATAATAGTCAAGCTTGTAGTCATGTTAGAATTTCTAGATATATAGAGAAATATTTCAGTTAAATAGGCATTCTTCATATCTTTCAAAGACTGCAGAATATGGCATTTAAAATATTTTAATAACTTAGGGTTTTTCATGACAATGAGACACATCTGCTCCTGGCAGCACCAATCTACTTCAAGAGGAAGATGGGCATCGAAGAGGATCCTTATGGAGTTTGATAGCCATTGGGCAAGAAACTGCTCTTGCCTGGACTAATGCATAAACTGGACACAAAGAACCAGCAGAGAGAGGACTGCTGAACTTGCCTAAAGGTGAGATGGTCTTTCGGGTTTCCTGATTCATGAAAGAGTCTATGAGACATTCTGCAGGACACAACAAAAAATGACTCAACTGTCTTTGAAATTTTCCTGCTTCATGGAAATGTCTGCTGGATACTATGGGCCTGGAGGCCAAAGATGGTTGCCCCAACTGTACAGAGGAACTTTGGGTGACTGTCCAGGCAGCGAGATGTCTCTGTCATTTCTAGAGTTTTCTTATTTCTTGTTTAATATTATATTCTTCTGGAGTCTTTGATGGAGTTGAAGAATGGATAGATAGTTATAATTTTCCTTAGTTATGATAAAAGATAAAGTAGATATAAATATTGTAACTGTAATTCTTACTTGATAACTGTTTTGCTATATGTAATTTTACTATGTTAAAATGAAAGCCTTCCTTTTTGTTTAAACAGAAAAAGGTGAAATGATGTGGGAGTGACTTCTTATTAATAAAGAAACTGCCTAAGCCCATTGATAGGCCAACCCTTAGGTGGGTGGAGTAAACAGAACAGCATTCTGGGAGAAGGAAGCTGAGTGAGGAGTCGCCATGATGTTCCCACTCCAGAGAGACGCAGGCTAGAATCTCCCCGGTAAGCACACCATGGGGTGCTACACAGATTATCAGAAATGGGCTAGTCCAGGTGTAAGAGCTAGCCAATAAGAAGCTGGAACTGATGGGCCAGGCAGTGTTTAAAAGAATACAGCTTCCGTGTAATTATTTCGGGGCATAAGCTAAGCCATGCAGGTGGCCGGGTACAGGGTCACAGCCGTGCTGCTCCTCTTTCCACAACTCAGCAATAAAAAACAAGGACTTCTTGAAGTTTGCAGGCAAATGGATGGAAATAGAGAACACTATCCTGAGTGAGGTAAGCCAGACCCAAAAAGAGGAACATGGGATGTACTCACTCATATTTGCTTTCTAGACATAAACAAAGGACATTGAGCCTCTAATACGTGATCTTTGAGAAGCTAAATAAGGAGAACTCAAAGAAAAACATATAGGCATCCTCCTGAATATTAACCTTCATCAGGCGATGAAAGGAGACAGAGACAGAGACCCACATTGGCGCACCGGACAGAAATCTCAAGGTCCAAATCAGGAGAAGAAGGAGAGAGAGCATGAGCAAGGAACTCAGGACCGTGAGGGGTGCACCCACACACCGAGACAACGGGGATTTTCTACCGGCAACTCACCAAGGCCAGCTGACGTGGGTTTGAAAAAGCCTGGGATAAAACCGTCTTGGGAAAAAACATAGAGACAATGAGGACTACTGAGATCTCAAGAACAATGGCAATGGGTTTTTGATCCTACTGCACGTATTGGCTTTGTGGGAGCCTAGGCAGTTTGGATGCTCACCTTACTAGACCTGGATGGAGGTGGGTGGTCCATGGACTTCCCACAGGGCAGGGAACCCTGATAGCTCTTTGGGCTGAAGAGGGAGGGGGACTTGACTGGGGGAGGGGGAGGGAAATGGGAGGCTGCGGTGGGGAAAAGACAGAAATCTTAAATAAATAAATAAATAAATAAATAAATAAATAAAGATTCAGCTTTACCCTTCTTGAGAATAGACCCAAAGGACTCTAAATCCTTACTATAGAGACATGTGTTCATCCATGTTCACTGCTGTTCTATGCATAAAAGTCAGAAATTTGAAACAGTCTAGATGTCCATTAACATATGAATGTATAAAGAAAATGTTATATGTTTACACATTAGAATATTTCTCAGTTTTAAAACTAATATCATACAATTCACAGGCAGTGGGTCAAGCTAGAAAAAATCTCCTATGTAAGATAACCCAGATGAAAAGAGATAAATAAGGCATGTATTAATTTATATGTGGATGTTAGTTATTAAGTTTTTGATAAAAGGCTAAAATCCATATAACCACAGAATTTATATAGAGAGTAAGGGACTTGGACCAATGGTGGTGATGGGTTTTCCTAAAAAGGAAAACTAGAATAGGTGGTTTGGATGAACTGGGTTGGGAACTGGAAGCAAATATTCAAATTGTGATAGGGAAGGAAGAGGAAGTTAAGTAAGGGAATATAGGAAGGGACAGCTAAAATTAAGGACCATTTGAGAAATTTTATAGAAATCTAATACAGTAGAAGCTTCATAAAGCATATAAATATATGAAAAAAAGACTAAATAGAATCACCAAATAATGGGGGAATCAAATCCCCAAGTAGATATCTGTAGATGTTAGCTTGATTCGGGAAATAACCAGGCTATCTTAAAAATAAACAATTATATTTTTCTTATTATAAGGGGCTACTCATGCCACAAAAATGAAAAGTCCAAGTTGCACTGTATCCCATGGGAATCACCCAGAGAGAGCGAGCACCTGGTCCATCCCTGTTTTTCTTCTGGGCTCCAGGAAGTCACACCTTAACTAGGTTCCACTTCTTAAAGATGACTGGTTAACAAAACTTCCTCCATCAGACATCTCTCCTCATGAAATGAAATGTTTAGTTCTAAAAATGGGCTAGGTCTAAATAAGCTGAGGGCCAAATGGGCCCATGGAAACCCCAAATCTCTCAGGATATTAGCTGCTCTCCACAAACTGATGGCAGGGCCCTGTTGCTGAAGACAACACCGGCAAAACTCACTGAATATGAAGAAGTTGAACCTGATGCCTAACTAAATTCTTCACTCCTACTGACTAGTGCTCATAGTACTAAAAGGTAATCTTCACACAACTAGAATAGAAAGGTAAAACCCAATTCAGCTATAAACTCTTTGACCTACAGTAGTGACTTACTTACAAGATACACTGGTGCAATGATGACCAACGACTATCTGGTGAGATAGAAGGCCCTCATGGTATGGAATTCATCTTGCACACTGCTCAGGTGATCGAGAACCTGAGACTAGAGAGCTCAGGGACATATGAGAAAACCAAATACACCATTCTGCTAGAGGAGCATAGGAATAGAATGACTCCTAATGGCATTCTGCTGTGCTCATAGATAAGTGCCTTGCTTAGTCATCATCAGAGAGCTTCCTTTTTCATGATATGGGAACAAATACAGACACCCACAACTTGGCAATGTATACAGAATGAGACTTTAGAACACTCCATGCTAAAATGAAAATCTCCATCAAATCCCTCTCCTCAGGGCTTACAGAATCCTATGAAGTGGAGGTGGAAATATTTTAAAAGAGAAGGAGATACGGGACACAAAGATACAAGGCCTTCTATATAGCAGGATCAAACCACATTTGATCTCACAAAGATATGGCAACATGAACAGGGCCTGCAGATATCTAAGTTAGATGCGGTCCTAGTGAAAAAAGTAAACACAAATTCCTGTCTATAACCCAGAAGCTATTGATATCTACCAGTTAATTAAAAAACAGTTTTCTCCAATGGAATGTCTCTGGTTTTATAAATCACTCTAAGAACAGCCTACATGCCTAGCAGTAGATGGACAACACAAAATAGACTCACTGGTATTTTTGAACTTTTTTTGGTATCATTTTTTTTTCTGGATTTTTAAAAAACAACAACAAAAATTTTACCTACATATTGTCTTTTTAAATGGAATTTCTGGGTGTGTGAACATGTATGTCTTTGTGTCTAAATGAGTTTTTTCTGCTTTTTCATTGGTTTGTTTGGTTTGATTTTATCTTATTTTATTATTAATTTTAAAATTCCTGTTTGTTTTCTAAGGAATGAGAAAGAAAGAGTATAGATTTGGGTTAGAGGGAAGATAGGGAGAATATGGAAGGAGCTGGGGGAGGGCAAACTACAATGAAATATATTGTATAAAATAAATATATTTCCATAAATAAATAAATAAACCTCAAAGTCCACCCCAATAACACTCCTCTCCTTCTTCTTGAAGGCTGCACCTCCTAAAGGTTTCATAACTTTTTTAAACTGTTCCATCACCTAGGAACCAAGTTGACTTGTACACCTTTAAATATTTCTGCCTTTCATTTGAACTTAGGATAGAAGACCAAAAACTCTCATATTCTTTATATGGTAATACCTTATTTTGAAGTTATATATTGTAGCCTCATACAAAAAAAAAAAGAAAGAAAGAAAGCCAGAGTATTTTGTAAAGTAAGTCGAGCACATTACTGTGGACAAAGCTACTTGTTTGTTCTCGGCTGCCCAGACCGAAACAAAGCTATACTAATTACAATACTGCTTGGCCAATCACCTATGTATATTGCTAGTTAACTCATATCTTAAATTAACCCATTTTCATTATTTTGTATTTTATCAATGAGGCTCATGGTTTACTGATAAAGTTCCCAGGCATCTCTTTCCTTAGGTGGTGACATCTCTTTGACTCTGCCTTCTTTCTTCTAGAATTCTGTTCAGGTTTCCTAACTACCTCTATCCTGACCTTCTATTGGCCAAAACAGTTTTATTTATTAACCAATAAAAGCAACACAAATACAGAAAGGCATCCCATAGCATCTCCCTTTTTCTGTCTAAATAAAAAGGAAGGTTTTAACCTTAACATAGTAAAATTACATATACAAAACAGGTATCAAGCAAGAATTATAGTTACAATATCTAGTCTGTTTACATTTGGCAAATTAATGAAAATATTTTGTCATCTATCCTATCTTTATGATGCTAAAGTTTTATATTTAATCCATCTTTTATAATTATAGTTAACTTTCTTCAACTCCATCAAAGACTCCAGAGGATATTATATTACCTAAGTTAATAGGAAGTTTATTGTAAGCAACTTCCAAAACTCTAGAATTGACAGAGACGTCTTGCTGCCTGGCCAGTCATCCAAAGTTCTTGTGTAACATTGGCATCCATCTTCAGCCCACAGGCCCATAGTATCCAGCAGACATTTACATAAAGAAAATTTGAAAGACTGTTTTGCCTTTATTTACAGTTTGTCACTTTCTTCTGTGTATTGTAGAATGTTTGACAGACTCGTTCATGAATCTGGTACCCTGAAAGACTATCTCACCTTCAGACAAGTTCAGTAGTCATTTTTCTGTGGGTCCTGGATGTCCAGTCCATGCAGTATAACATCAAGCAGTCCAGGCAAGAGCAGTTTCTTTCTTTTAAAAAAATATTTTATGGTTTATTTAACTTTACTTTATGTGCATTGGTGTAAAGGTGTCAGATCCCCTGCAACTGGATCTTCAGACAATTGTGAACTGCCATGTGGGTGCTGGGAATTGAACCCAGGTCCTCTGGAAGAGCAGTCAGTGCTCTTAACCACTGATCCATCTCTCCAGCCCTGCAAGAGCAGTTTCTTGCACAAATAGCTAACCAACTCCATAAGGAGCCTCTTTCATGCCCGTCATATCTTGAAGTAGATTGGTGCTGCCAGGAGCAGATATGTCTCATTGTCATGAAAAGTCTTAAGTTCCGAAAACACTTTAAATGCCATATTCTTGAGGTCTTTGAAAAGTTTGCATAATACCTAGCCATCTGAAATATATCTCTTTACATCTAGAAAATTAACATGACTATAAGCTTTACTATAATCGATGACTCTCTATTAACCTGTATTTCTTAATTATACATTACAATTTTAGATGAGCTGCACAAACACAATACTTGAATCAAGAGCAGAAATACATGTAACAAAGATGACCTTACGTTTGTATCAAAAGACCAAGTCAATGCAAAAGCAAAGTACTCATCTCTATACTATATCCCCCTTTAAATAAATAAATATAAACAAACATTTATAAAAAATATTTGTGAATTTAGGTGTTGTTCTCTAAACTGCTTACTGCTTTTGTTGGGTGAAGTAATTTTGGGGTTCACAGATATTTTTTGGGGGGGTCTTGGTCCATCAAACCACATTAGTCTGTGTTCTCATCCTCTGTGGAAATAGGATCAGAACCTCTTTTCCAAAGCAATATATTCTTAGACCCAAATTTTGAAGTCAAGATGCCTTTAAAATATACATGTTGGTTTAGCTTATCAACCCATAAAATGAAATATCTCTCTGTACTTAGCTCATTTACCATCAAAAACTTTAAAGAAAACACAATAATATAGATAATCCAGACTCTCTACTTTTCATCTTAACGTGGCTTATTTGTTTTACTCTGTTATTTTTTCTACAAGTTTAATATTTATTTTATTATCTTTACTCCTTTAATCTATGACTGCCTGTACTCTTTTATAACTGTCTATACCCTTTTTCCTCTTTCTCTCAAGGCTGCATACATTTGTTCAATGCTGTGGCCTATTTAGAGGTATTTTCCATCTGAATTTGCCTTTATTGCATATCTGTAAATATTTCCTCACAAGGAGTACTTTCCCCCCCAAATGCTAAGCAGGCATGGCTAGGACCAACTTTGCTACCATGCCTGTTGGCTTTGCCCAGTCAAACATAGCTGAGGCATGTTTACTGCCTCTGAGAGTCATCCTCACCACCTCAACCCTGGGTAGCACCGTGTAGTATGTAAGCCTTTTTTATTCCAGTAAAAGCTAAATCTGCCATGCAGTGCAGTGCACAGCCTGGAAATATCTGTGATGGTGATGGGACTCTGTCATGTTCTCCTGCCTGTGCATGCCTAGCAGACCCGTTCCAGTCACCTACCCAGGTGGGTAGCACTGAGCTGTGGGCATGGTCTTGGCTACTTCCTCCCAAACCCAAGTGGGTACACAAGTATTGGGTCCAAAGTGGGTGGCAGGCATCAGCACCAAACATTTGTTGGGTGTCATTCTATGGACAGAGGCTGTTTGTTTATTCCCAGCAGTCCAAATACAAAATAATCACACAGAAATTATATTAAGTATAACACTGCTTGACCAATTTTTTATGCATATTGCTAGCTACATCTTATATCTTAAATTAACCCATTTTCATTATTTTGTGTTTTGCCTCAAAGCTTGTGGTCTAATGGTGGTAAATTTCCTGGGTGCCTGTCTCCTTGGCAGGTACATGGAATATCTTTGACTCTACCTTCTTCCTCCCAGAATTCCATTTAGTTTTCCCACCTAGCACTATTCTGCCCTGCCATAGGCCAAAGCAGCTTTATTCATTAACCAATAAAGGCAACACATATACAGAAAGACACACCACATCACATTACAGTGAAAAAAAAAACAGCAACTGGAAAGACACAAAGAATAAATTAGGATACCCTAAAGGGTGGCAAATTACATCCACCAAGAAAGGACATGGGGAAGCAAGATGGCTCAGCAGATAAAAGCACTTTCTGACATGCCTGACCACCAAGTGTTTGAATGCATAAGCTTATTGGAGACATTTCTCATACTAATAATCATGGTTTGATTTTGTTCTGTTTTGATTTTATATCAACAAGTTGTTTTCTAAATAGGTTTAAGTTGCAACTAGGAGATGCTGTGTTTGACTATAAGGAGTAGCTGTTCTGCCTCTTTCCTGGCTAGGTTCTAGGTTCTAAGAGTCAGGCTTGAGAGGCAAATACAATTGTCAGTGTGGATATTATGAATAAATAAATTATTCATAATAATTTGGCTTCCAACAAAGCTCTTGACTTTTTTTATTTTTGAGACAATAGTATAATTTCATAGTTTCCCTCTTTTCTTTCCTCCCTCATCACATTCCTATATACTCCTCCTTGTTCTCTTTCAAATGCATGGTTTCATTTTCATTAATATACACATATATATTCAATAACACATAAATACAACCAACTCAGACTATATAATATACTTTTATGTGTGTTTTCAGGATTGACCATTTGTTTTGGACAACCAATTGATGTGCTGTTCTCTGAGGAAGAATACTTTTTCCATTCTCTTGCATTTATCCCAATGTACTATGTCCTACACTAAATTCCTTCTGTACTGGTTGAAATGTTAAAGGTTCTTCCACATATACTTACAGTTTTAACTTGATGAAACAGTTTTCATTTTCTGGTATAAAGCTGACAAGTGGTTATAAAGCTCAAAGATGTACCTGCCTGTGCCTCCTAAGTGCTAGAATTAAAGGCATGTAGCACCATGTATGACCAGCTCTTTTACTTTTTGAAAAGGCTGCATATAGATCAACAATGGATGCAGCATACTTTGCTTATTCTTTTCACTTTTTATGTATTTTTATGTTCTCACTAGCCTTTTGATTTTAGAAAACTGTAATTGTATGCACATGGTAAGTAATATGTACATGAATGAATACATAATGTTTGAGGAATAATTTGCCAGGACATCCCTAGAAATGATATGTTTGAAAGATAGTTTGTCTCCCACTTTGCTAATAATTGTTTTTTTAACTCCTACTATTAATTATACTGGCTATTTTTTATCTTACTCTTTGGCAATCTGTTAGCAAAAACCATATCACTTTACTCTTCCTTTTTAAACCCTTTAACAAGCACAAGAATGAAAAATGAATTAGCTTTGTTTATGTTATCTGCCTTGAAATTTAATTGGATTTGTTGTTTGGGGGAATTTTATATGTAAAGAGCAGGAAATTGGTCATAATTATTGAATCTACTATTGCTTATATTAGCTTTCTTTGACTGTTGTGTTAAATGGTAATAAACCAAGCATCTGGAACAACAGCACTATATGGTATGGAGATCAGATATCTAGAAGAGCATTTCCAGCAGAGCCACAGTCCCTCTGGACTCTAAGGAACCATCTACTGCCACACCTTCCAGCAGTTGATAGCTGGCTAGCATTTCTTTACTATAAACTTCAGTCTCTTCCTCCAGGATTAATTTCTTTGCCAAAATCCCATCTTTACAGTCTCATGAGGACATTTGTTACTGTATTTATGACATACCAACCCAATAACCATGTCAATTTCATCTCAAAATTTTCAGCTATGTTATTCATAAGGTATACCCGAAAAGACCTTTTCTTCCAAATAAGACTTCCTAAATGGGATCCATCTGCCCAAGAATTAAGCAGATAATTGACAAGTAGGACTGCATAAATCTAAAAAGCTTCTACATGCCTAAGGAAACAAAAAGCTTGGTGAAGAGGAAACCCACAGGATGGGAGAGAATCTTTGCTAGCTGGACATCTGTTTAATAATAATATTCAGAATATACAAAGAAGTTTAGAAAAACGGTAGAAAATGACACTTTTAAAAATGTGTGAAACCTTAAAAGAAGAGAAAAGAATGGCTAAGAAATAAAAATATGTCTACCATCCCTATCAATTAGGGAAATACAAATCAAAACAACTTTGAGATTTCACTTTACCCTGGCCTGAATGACAGATATAAAGAACGTTTGGGTCCAGCCCCAAGACTCTCTCCAGGGTTCATATTAGATGCAACAGCAGGTGAAAGGGGACTATTTTTCTTTGGGTATCTGAGGGAGAATGATCGAACTCTTTCACACGTGCTTTTCCAAATCAGTCTATTGTTCTGCTTCTATTGTAGTTCTACTGTCCTACCTCTAATTCTTCCTAGTTTCTTCTCCTCCAGCCTAAAAATCTTTTTTTTTATTATGGAGCCTTGAAATAATAAAAAAAAGTATGAATTACCTCTCATTGGTCAAAAGCACATTCCTAGGGTAAGTGACCTAGTTGCTAAGTCATTGCTATGGCAACACAAGGGTCCAAGGTTACAGGAGTAAGACTGTGACCAGATGGGGGATACAGTACCCGGTGAGAAACTTTGAGATTTAGGCCTATTGTTAGCAGACTTGTCAAGCAAAGAAATGGCATGTTTTTCTTAGTGTGCTTTGTGTAGCAACCTTGGTTGAGCACCTGCAACTCTGACCTTGTGCACATCTATAAGGTTTTAAACTTATGATCTATCTACAAAAAGTCTAAACTAGTTTGAACTTGTTTTGAGGTGAAAATGAACTTATGATCATAGGTTTTAAACTTATGATCTATCTACAAAAAGACTAAACTAGTTTGAACTTGTTTTGAGGTGAAAATCTACTAATTGTGGGCAGTTAGTCTGAACAAAAGAATAAGCAAGGTTTTAAGAGTCTATAGTCACAATGGGACAAATAGATCTAGTTATAAAGCTTATCCTAGTATATTTTCTATATATCAAAATTATATACCTAAGTAAAAAGTCATTTTTCTGAACACCCCCCCATATATATATATATATATATATATAGATAGATAGATAGATAGATATCCATAAGATTGAGTTAAAATCATGAGATTGCTTGTACACATTACATGAAAATGCATTCTAATGGGATAATACCATAGCTGCTATTACACAAGAGAAATTACAGATTAAACCAGCAGTTTTTATAGTCAGTGACCCTGCAAGCCCTGCCAAGCAGGGTTCCTCTATCTAAGAATAATTTCTATGGGGGGCTGACACATGAATTATCAATTTCTATAAGCTGTAACTGCATCATGACCCACAATAGCTGATGATAAATGCTCCTGACACTCAGATATGTTCTTGCTGCTATACTTACTATGGCTAGGAAATGAAACAGCCCATGTGTTCATCACCTAATGAGTGGATAATGAAACTATGGTAATAAAACTGTGTGATACTATTCAGTTCTAAAGAAAAATGAAATCATAAACTTTGTAGGTAAATGTATGGAACTAGAATGGATATTGAGTGATATATACCAAATCCAGAAAGACAAAACCCACAAATTCTCTCTTATCTTATAAGACTACTAGCTCCAAATCTTCAGATGTAAATATACAGCTTGTTGTAACTACAGAAAGCAATAAAGGACCATTGCCAGGATAAGGATATTTGAAGTAATACAGAAGAGAATGTCAGGGCAGAAGTGATGTGATAAGAGAAATGGGAATGGGGGCTTTTTAGGGAGGAGAAGAAAGGTATACACACAAGGTAAGAGGAGGGTAAAGAAGAATGGCAGGATACAAGTGACCCAATAGAGAAAATGAGGGTAAATATAGGAAAATAAGGGAGGTGGGTAAAATAACAATATGGGTGGGTGAAAAAACTGAAAGGAATCATACTATTAAATTTGTTTATTTGTTTATTTACAACCCAAAAATAGAAACAAAAACAGCAAAATAATAGCAACAAAAGTAGCCAAACCTCTAATACATGCAATTCAGTGAACAATATACATATATAGTTTTAATGAATTTTTCTTATCTTAGTTGATAATGCTTCCTTCAAAAACCAAAGACTACCTAATACAAACTAAGCCATCTTTTGATTTTGGCAGGGTTGTCTAGAGACCCCCCAAAAACATACAACCTATTATTGTTGTTCCTGGCTACCACCCAAAGGTGGAAGGTAAATCTCTTTTGATGAAGACACCACATACTTCAGAAATAGGGCCCAAAGAACCTTGAACTGAAACTGACTTGAGTGTCCACTTCCTGAGGACTAGCTTTCATAGTACTAGAAGGTGCCATGAAAGCTTCCAAAGGAGGGAAGTGTCAAGCAGCTGTCTCAGCAAAATCAACTCTTATCAGGGTAGGGACAATGAAATTTTAGAAATTTAAGTAAAGAATGGGAAGACACATAAAGCTAATAAGACAGAAACCATAGAATAATACTGGGACAGTATTCCAGTGATTACTGAAATCGCCTAAGTTCTGCCCTATCAAAAGGCCAAGGCAGTCTCTTTAATGAATGAAAGCAACATAGAAAAAAGACCCTCCTACACCATTTCCTCCTTTTCTGTTTAAACAGAAAGGAAGGCTTTAACTTTAACATAGTAAAATTACATATAACAAACAGTTATCAAGCAAGAATTACAGTTACAATATTTAATATCTACTTTATCTTTTATCATAACTAAGGAAAGCTGTATCTATCTATTCTTCAATTCCATCAAAGACTCCAGAAGGATATAATATTACCTAAGTAAACAAGAAGTAAGCAATTTCCAAAACTCTAGAAATCACAGAGACATCTCACTGCCTGTACAGTCACCCAAAGTTCCTCTGTACCATTGAGGCATCCATCTTCAGCCTTCAGGCCCTTATTATCCAGCAGATATTTCCATAAAGCAGGAACTTTTAAATAGAGTTCAGTCACTTTCTTTTGTATCCTGCAGAATGTCTCACAGACTCTTTCATGAATCAGGAACCCCGAAGGAACATCTCACCTTTAGGCAAGTTCAGCAGTCCTCTCTCTGCAGGTTCTTCATGTCCAGTTTATGCAACAGTCCAGGCAAGTGCAGTTTCTTGCCCAAAAGGCTAACCAACTCCATAAGGAGCCTCTTTAATGCCCATCATCCTCTCAAAGTAGATTGGTGCTGCCAGGAGCAGACGTGTCTCATTGTCATGAAAAGCTCTAAGTTATTAAAACATTAAATGCCATATTCTGTAGTCTTTGAAAGATATGAAGAATGCATATCTAACTGAAATATATCTTTATATATTTAGAAAATCTAACTAACATGACTACAAGCTTGACTATTATTGATGATTATCCATTAACAACCTATATTTCCTAATTATACATTATATTTTTTAAATGAACTACACAATCATAATACCTTAATCAAGATCAGAAATACATATATATAACAAAATTGACCTTAAATTTCTATCAATAAGGCAAAATTTATACCAATGTAAATTATTCATACCTATATCCTGTCCCCCTTTAAATGTAAAAGAACATTTATAAACAATATTTGGGACTATGGGCACAGTTATTTCTCTCCAAACTGCTTCTTGCTGTATGGGGGTGCTGTTATTCAGGTCTTTCATGGTATAACCTGTATGCTAAGTTCATCTCAGTTGGCGGTTGAGTGAAGTAATTTTTTGAGGGTGTTCACAGCAACCTTTCAGGAGGGTGTGGTCTATCATACCATATTGGTCTAGAAGGAATCCACAGGGTCTCAACTGTGAAAACAAAAGAACCTCTTTTCCAAAGCATCATATCCTTAGACCCAAATTTTGAAGTCAAGATACTATTATAATATAAATCCTGGTTTATTGTAGCCCATACAATGAAATTTCTCTTTGTATTTAGCTCCTTTAATGTCAAAAAATTCAAAGAAAAACACAATAAAATACATAATCCAGACTATTTGTGAATTTTCCATTTTTTACATGGCTTACTTTTCTTTCTTTTAATCTATAACTATCTGTACTCTGTCTCTTTAAAGACTTTACCTTTTTTTAGGCATTAACTTTATTCTCTATATCCTTTTTCTTCTCTCTCCCAAGCCTACATATGTCTATCTAACACTATGACCCATTTAGAGGCCATTTACGTCTGAATCCGTCCTATTGTGAATCTGTAATTCTTTACTATCCAGGAGCACTTCTTAAAATGCTAAGCACTTCTTAAAAACTTAAGTTGCACCATGTAGAGGTAATACGGTACCACCTGTTTCTTGCCCAGTCTAAACCTTAACTGCACTGTTATTATTGATAATTACGTAGTTACTACTTGAGATCAGCACAGTTTAGCGCAGAGGACCCATTCCTGCCTCAGAGCCATTTGGTGCCACTGAGCTGCACACAGTTCCAGGCACACAGCAGTCCACATTGCCATCAAGCAAGCCATAGCACTTTACTCACAAAACCCCATCCAAATTCTCTGTCTCCCACAAGAGACAGACGTCGAAGTAGGAGCATAGCCCAGAAAGTCGGCGTTTTAAAACTGTGCGGCTTTTTTTCTGCCTCCAGATAGGAGCCACACTCAGCACTTTAACTCTGAGAATGAGCTTTTTATTTGACTTACAGCCTAATCTGCCAGGCAGACCACTGCGCAGCCTGGAAATATCTCTCTGTATGGTGGCAGGAATCCACCATGCCCTCCCACCTGCTCAAGCCTGATTTCACCATCTGCCTAGGCAGGAAGAGCTGAGGGATGGGCATGGTCTCAGCTACTTTCCTCCCAATCCCGAACGGACACACAAGCACCCAGGCCCACAAATGCACCATAGCTGGAGTTTGCGGCAGGGCCCAGGAAGTCGCATTTTAAAACTGTGAGGCCTTTTTTTTTTGTACAGCTGCTGTGTCAGGAAATCTCTCTTCAGAACACCAACCACAAACATCAAAAAGCTGTGTTAAACTCTCTCTCCTTTTTAAGCGTCTCAGGTTTTACATAGAGTTAGTAGACCATGTTGGGAAGCCACTCTGTTGTAATAAGAGCAGTGGGCTGTGTCCCGCCACCTGGCTCCTGCCGCCCCAGAAATAACCACATGGAAATCTGTATGTATTAATTAAATTGCTGCTTGGCCTAGCTCTAGCCTCTTACTGGCTAACCCTCACATCTTGATTAACCCATTTCTATTAATGTGTATCACCACTTGACTGTGGCTTACTGGCATGAGTCTAACCACTATCTGTCTTGGGTAGGAGAAGCATGGCGTCTGCCACAATGCCTTCTTCCTCCCAGCATTCAGTTCTGTCTTCCCTGCCTATCTAAGTTCTGCCCTACCAAAATGCCAGGGCAGTCCCTTTATTTAACCAATGAAAGCAACACATAGAAAGAAGATCCTCCTACACCAATCAGGACTGGCACCCTTCTGCTGGGTGAATTGAACCGGACATTCTAGAAGCCATCTTGCTTGATTCTCATCCTGTGAAAACACACAGACATGCCCTTGACAGTATATTAACCTAAGATCTAATCCCTTCCATATTCTAGTACAAGGGTCTTTCCACCTTGCTTTAGCAAAGGTTGCCTTGGTGCTGTCATGCCAAAATCTGTCTGCAGCAGATTGCTCATGGACATTCATATTCAAGAAGTTTAGTGTAAAAAAGTGCATGACTCAAGGCATTATGTGCCATTTGAGGATATAATTCTCCTGTTTTTATTTTCTTAAGTTGCGTTTTCAAGGAACTGTGAGCATGCTTGACAATTCCTTGTCCTTGAGAATTATAAAAAATATCTGTCTTGTGTTTGATATTCCATTGGGAACAAAATTGCAAAAATGCTTTACTAACATATCCAGACCCATTATCCATCTTTAGGATTTTTGGGGTTCCCACACATGAGAACCATTTAACCAATTAGTTATTACATGCTTAGTGGCTTACCCAGTTTGTGTAGTGGCCATCAAGAATTCTGAATATTTATTGATTTTCACATGCATGTATGTGGTCAGAACATTCCACCCCAACTCTACTCCTTTGGGAGTTGCTACAGTCTGGACTCCACCTTTGAGAAAGCCCACCAAACAGTGACACCTCCCCAGAGAGGGTCAGGACTCCTCCCACAGGCTACTTAAACTGCCCCCCAGAAAACAAATACATCATCTCTTCAGTTTTCCTTCTCCATCTCCATGTTTTTCTGGACGGCCTCCCAGGAGTGCTGGCATCCATTAAACCTGAACTTTTTCTAATTTGGTTGATTTGGTCTGATTTGGATTATTGTGTCAGAGGAGAGCCTTATAGAGCCAAAACCACTTTACATCTGGAGGTCCCACCGAGATGGGTTGTTTTTTCCCACTGGCACAGAGCATGTGTTGGTAAACACCCCTCTTACCTGTGCTCTCTGCCATGCAGGGAGCCAGTACGTGCAGCCGCCATTACAAGATGGCACCGGGCTCCTGCAGAGCTGGAGTAAACAACTCCATATAAGGTCATAGCCAGTACCACCATCTCGGGCATGCTCAGTGTCCTCAGTGTGCCGGACCTATCAGGGAGCTTGGAGTGGCTGCTGAGACACTTTGACCAATAGGAGGCCTGCATGTACTCCTAGTCCCTATATAAGCAGCTGCAGATCAGAGCTCGGGGCCCCTCGCTTCCCGCTCTCCCTTCAACCAAGAGGCTCCAATAAAGCGTGATTTGGGAAGAATCCTCATCTGGTGGCTGTTCTTTCCTGCTGGTCAGGGAGTTCGCTGCAACTGGTGCCGAAACCCGGGACGCCGGGTCTCCTTCAGGTACCAGGCGAGGGGCCGAAGAGGATTCAGAACCCGATACGTGGAGCGGTGATGTCGGTAAGTAAGTTCTCCGGGTATGCTGGTTACGGGGGTCAAACCCTGGGTGTTCTGCTTAGCCTTTGTGGCAATGGTAATCTCTGTTGTTTCCTGCTGTTTTTTGGCTACGCTGCCATAAGCTTGGGCAAGAGTGCTTATGTTTCTGCGATTGACTGTAAACTGAAAGTACCATCCTAACAGACATAGACAAGGCTGCGTCATGGTTTGCAGTGTCAGGGGATCTCAACTTGCCCTCCTGGGAGAAGTTGGGACTCGATCTTGAGATAGCAAAGCAGGAAGGCAAACCGGGGCGCGGTACCTTTCCTTTTTGGTGCCTAGTACGTGGCTGTCTCCAAGAGGAAGCTAACACAGAGATTATTACAGAAGGGTGAAAAGCATTGATAGCACACCAGGATAGTCTCTCAGAATCAGACTCAAAAGGGGAGAACTTAGATAGGCCTAAAATAAAAATAGAAAAGAAAAAGGGAAAGTTTAAAAATGTAGAAAAGAGCTGGGCGGTGGTGGCGCACGCCTTTAATCCCAGCACTCGGTAGGCAGAGGCAGGTGGATCTCTGTGAGTTCGAGACCAGCCTGGTCTACGAGAACTAGTGCCAGGACAGGAACCAAAGCTACAGAGAAACCCTGTTTCGAAAAAAAAAAAGAAAGAGAAAAAAAATCAAAAAAAAAAAAAAGAAGAAAGAAAGAAATACAGATAGGAAATAAAGACAATTCTGCTTTCCCAAGAAAGTAGGGGATCTTTCAAGATTTAAAGTTCTTATACAAGTTTTTACATTTGTACAGCCCACTCTTGGGTGGGAGTCGTATCGTTTCGGCTTGAGTTTTTTTCCTGCTGCTAGGTGTGGCTTCAGGATGGACTGCGAGACTCAGGCCTCAGGCCTATTAATTAAATTTATCAAGGGCCAGAATTACAAGTGATAATGGTTAAAAATAAAAAACATTTCCGCCTTCACAGGCAGAGATGACGGGACTCAAAACTTCTGCCCTGCTTGCTTAAAGTTACTCCAAGATATTTTGTGGTATTCATGGATATTTAAAAGGATAATGTCTCATTTATCCTAGATGTAAAAGAGATACCTTTGGGTTATTTTCAGATTCTGGCTATGATAAAATAGTTCTGCTATGGGCATGGCTGAGCATGTGTCCTTGTGGTATGGTTAAACAACTTTGTATTTAGGCCCAAAAGGGGTATTGCTGAGTTTTGAGGTAGATATTTGCCTAATTTTAAAAAATAGACAAAATGCGGATCCCTCAATGCTGGGGAGACTCACTCTCACTAGGGTCTCAGGATGGCGCCCCCCCCATGGCTCACGGGAGACCGGCCTTGCTGTGATCACGTGGGGCTTTGATGAGACAGCGGCCATTGCACTGGGGCCGATGCTCATGGCCCACGTGGGGGAGGAGTTTGACCCCGAGTGACTGGGAGAAAGAATTTTTGAGGAAGAAGGCCACAGCCAGTGGTCCAGGAGGGTCATAAAATTTTCAAAAACCCACTGATGGTCGCAGGGGCATGGCTCTCTGCCTCTCGGGACCACTCCCAAGGTTGTAATCTGCTAGTTCCTAAAACAGTAGTACCTGCAGGGGAAGGCTCCCTGTTTCTCTGGATTGTTATTAGATTGCCCTCTGGTTTTGTCTTCAGCTGGTTCCTGGTGCAGGGTCTCTGAACAGGCTAGTCCTAGATTTAGATTTTTGATTCTCCTCTTCCTGCTGGAGGGGATGGAGAGATGGCTCAGAGGTTAAGAGCATTGCCTGCTCTTCCAAAGGTCCTGAGTTTAATTCCCAGCAACCACGTGGTGGCTCACAACCATCTGAAATGAGGTCTGGTGCCCTCACAGGCTAGTCCTGGATTTTTGGTTCTTCTCTTCCTGCTGGGAGAGTCTGGATTTGTTCAGGTCTTTCAAATGCTATGTGTAATCCAAAGGTGACTGTCAGTATGCACTTCCAGCAATAAAGTTTTTTCTTTACCCACATTTTCTTAAGTATAAATTGTTAACAATAATTTTTAATCTTGGTCATTTTTACAAGGATAAGGTAAAATCTCAGAGTTTTGATTTGCCTTTCTCTGACGGTTAAAGGATGTTATATTTAAACGTTTTTTAAGTGTCTCTCAGTAATTTTTAGCTCATCTGTTGAGAGTTTTCAGTTTAGGTCTATAACAAATATTTTCATTGGATAAATTTTTAATAACTAATTTCCTGAGTTCTTCATATATTTTTGAAATGGATTTATGATAAGAAAAGATCTTTTCCCACTCTATAGTCTTGTTATACAAAAGCTTCTCAATTCAGAAAATCTAATTTATGGTTTCTCACAATGTTTGTGCCACTGAGGCTGTGTTTGAGATGTGACAAAGTGTGCTTCAAAATTTTTTTCTCTATGAGGTTCAACATAATTTTTATATGCTGAGGCCTTTGGCTCATTTAAACTTGAGTTTTATGCATGAGAATGGATGTAGACCTATTTTCATTGTTCTACATGTTGGTGTCTAATGAGGCCAGCATCATTAGTTAAAATGCTTCCTTTTTCCATTTTCCTATGTGCGAGGCAGACTTAAAACTTGAGGAGGACAGCTTACAAACCTTTAATTAGATATCCAATGGTTAAAGCCCTAGTTATAATATTCTTATGAGGGACCTTGAGCCGATAGATAAAATTCTTACAAAAAACAATGAGCCAGTTTCCAATAGAGAGCTTATCAAAGCTGCCAGACAGGTACTCAAGCAGGTAAAATATAAATCAACAGGTAAAGTATACAATAATCAACAAATACAGTATATTAATTACAAGTCAGCTATGGCAATTAAATTTTATTAAATATAAAACTTATTCTACAACAGTTTTGTAAAAAAATACTGCTTATGGCTAAATCTTCTTAGTTTTGCCAGTTAAGATATTAAACTCTTAATTTAAAACAGTAGGCTGTCTGATACAAAAGGGCAGGATAAAAGCTAAAAAATGGTTTAACAAAAGATTGACTATGATCAATGTTTCTTATACTAAATAATAGGTTCATTGATAATTTTAAGATTGATTCCTGGACAATTGCCTTTGCTCAATTCAAAGGCCAAAACAATAATCTTTCCCCCAGATGATCATTGCTACAATTTACACAACTGTATTTTGCTAATGTTATAGCAAAAAAAAAAAATCCCTTAAAGGATTTTATGCTAAATTTTACAAATGATTCTTCCAATGGAGGAACTGCATATATGGCTAATAAAAAAAATTATGGAGCATAACAAGGCTCCTTGGAAGCAACTCATAAAAGTTGCCAACAGATCTTGATGCAAATGGATCTGGCGTGATAACACCAAGCTGACCTTTGCTAAGGCAAGGTGGAAAAGCCCTTGCAATACATTATAAAAAGACCCGACCCATATATATTTGGGGTCGAGGATATGTTTATGCTTTTTTCACAGAAAGAAAATAAAATCTGGGCCTGATGATGTCCTGGCTGTGGACGTCCCACAGAGGAGTTCCGAAGGCGACTGAGGAGAGGTCCTTGGTCTGGCCTTTCCTGCCCCCAAGGAGAGGAATGCCTGATAACAGAACCTGCTACCCCACTCTGCAGGGTGTCCTGCCTCTAGAGAGTCCAGGGAGACCCAGCTGAGCTTGCAGGAAATTGGTCTGATGACTTTGATGTTACCCTGGAGGACCTCAGACGTGCAGTGGTTCTAATCAACTCAACACGCGTACATCTCAGCCTGGTGGAGGGACTGCAGTCCTGGATCTCCCCTGCCTTCTCCCTGTTTACGGATTGGGTGGGGGTGGGGATGTTTTTTGCATGCTGCATAGGAGGGTGCGTGCTGTGCCTATGGTTAATTTGTCACCTTCAGACTCAGGCATCCCGTGATAAGGTGGTAATGCTGCAGGCACTGGCTGCCCTGGAAAAGGGTGATTCCCCCCAAGTTTGGTTATCTGTCCTCAAGAGTCAATAGTGACTGATGTGTAGCCTTTGCACCCTCGAGAAGTTCTGTCCATTGTACTGAGGAAGGTATGCTAGTCCTTTGCTTTCTGGTATTGCCTTTGCACCTCCATGGATCTTGTTCCATTGCACTGGAGAAGAAATACCGTAGACGCAGGCCTCCCTTGATCGGCCCTCACATCATGAGGTGAAGACCTGATCAGGAATAAGACCTTTGACTTGGCTTTGAGACAAACAAGAAGGGGGAACTGCAGGAAGCCAGTATGTGCGGCCGCCATTACAAGATGGCACCGGGCTCCTGCAGAGCTGGAGAACTCCATATAAGGTCATAGACAGTACCACCATCTCGGGCATGCTCAGTGTCCTCAGTGTGCCGGACCTATCAGGGAGCTTGGAGTGGCTGCTGAGACACTTTGACCAATAGGAGGCCTGCACGTACTCCTAGTCCCTATAAAAGCAGCTGCAGATCAGAGCTCGGGGCCCCTCGCTTCCCGCTCTCCCTTCAACCAAGAGGCTCCAATAAAGCGTGATTTGGGAAGAATCCTCGTCTGGTGGCTGTTCTTTCCTGCTGGTCAGGGAGTTCTGCCAGGTTAAGATTGGCTTCCTCTGGGTGGGCCCCCTTTTCTGAGTACATGCTATTAGGGCCCCGAGCCTATTCATTTGTCATGAAGTCTGCTAAAGTCATGGGCCATGTCAGACCACCAACCTGACTAAAAGGGGCACGGCAAGTCTTCACCTTCATGGGGTTCCTTCATCAGGAGACACCCTTTCAAGGAATTCTCACACCCCTCTGTTTTTTGATTAATGAGTCTTATCACAGTGGATGCCTTGTGGTAGGCTTTGAGTCCCAAGACTTGGCATAGACTTGTAAAAATGGGTACTTGCAATTTGAGGCCTAATCTCAAAATGCCTTGGACTGCCTTTTATAAAAATCCTTTTAAATTGAGGCTATCTGACACCCTACTCCCTTAGTGCCTAATGTAAAAACAAACAAGCCCCCATATGCCTTTGGTTTCTGAATGCTGTGCTCCTTCTCCCCTTCCCCACTTCTCTAGCTTTTTGCTATTTGTCTCACTCTCATGTTGTACTCCTATTTCTCCCTCCCCAATCCCTCTCTCCATTTGTCTCACTGTTTGTTTGTTACAATGGATCCATTTCCCACCTGTCCTTCCACTCTGAAACTATACAGGTGTTCCATCCTAATGGTTTTGCAACATCCACTAATCTAGTTCTTGATGGGATCACCTGTGTGCTTCCCTGGCTTCTGCCAATCAGCCTACATGGGTTCCTAAAAAAATTTTATTTGACTGTCTGTTAAAATAATATAGCCACATCATGCTTCTTTTATGTCTATGTGTGTTTGTATGTTTGTTTCCATAGTATGCTGGTCTTATTTCTCTGTATGTATGTGTGCATGTTTTACAATATGTAAAACTTATAACTCCAGATTACAACAGCTCTAGAAAAATAAAACACATTGCTAGCCCCATTTTGACCTCAGCAGCATCTTGTGTAAGAATACCCATGTGTGCTGGACCTACCAAGGAGACATTTGGCCTACAATATTCTTTGACTTATTAAAATATTCCTTCTAACCAATCTTCTTGCCACTACTAGCATTGATAAACTGTAACTAATTGGGTAAAGTATATATCTAAATTTAACTCATATATCTAATTTAAATATAACTAACAGGGACTGGTACTCTAATTCTCAAGTGTCTTACAGATCTAAGAGTATAGCATTCAATGAAAGAGCTTCTAACACACATACCAGTTCCTGCAGTAGCCTATAGCTCCTCCACAAAGATACAAGGGTACAAAAGACCTTCTGTCTGGAGGCCTTCCTTTAGGTATGACAAAGTCACCCACACAGCCAAAAGCAGCCTTTCACCTCATCAGCTTCTTAGATGTTATACTGGGGGATTGATCATCTCATCCTGTCAAGACAGGTAGAATAAATCACCCCCACACACAGGTAAATCTTCAGGCCTCTTGGACTTAGCAGCTAACAGCAAATACTGCTTCTAAGGCTGGTGTTCTCCAAAAACTACGGAGAGATGTAGGATTGCCTAAGTACTAAAAAAGCTGTCTCATTTCTGCTCATTATTCTTTTTAGATCTGTCTAATGGCATTTGGTGGCTTAGGGAACTGATAACTTATTACTTCATTTGTCAAGTTTTCTGCTAAAATACAGACATGTGTGCCTCTTTCACAGGCTTCATACTCCAGGGTTAACAGGTTTCAGACGTATCTTAAAAGATCCAGAGTTCACAGTTTTCTTCAATTGTCTTCTAAAATGGTCCTGTTCCAGTTGTCTTACAGATACCTGTAGGTTCCTGGGGAAAGTTCTACTGCTGTATCAAAAATTAGGTCTGGGAAAAAAACATAACAGTCTCCAGAGCCTATTTTAACCCCACCCATTTTCAAGCATATTTTACAGGTCACTCCTGCTGTTTGGGCCAAGACCAATTTACAAAGGGCTCTCCAGATAATGCCAGCACCTGTACCAGCTCCTGGGACTTCACGATTTGTACCAACTCTCCTAGACAAAGGACACCTACCAACTAAAATCTGGTTTTACAAGGCATATCTTTTCTCGTGTCTCACTCATTCACCTGCGCCTCTCCTGTTCAACCAAGACAGTTTCTGTCCCATTTTTTCTGGAAGTTAATGACCCTTCTCATGGTTAGTCTCATTCATAGATGCAATAATAACAATATATATTTTTACCTAGCCACCCGCCTTCTCATCTCCCTGAAAGAACAGCTGTCTGAGGTCTCCAGGATGGTAGTAAACTGGATGTCTCTCCAGCCACACCTCTCGCTGGGCATGAGCCCACCAATTCCTAACTCTCCCTTCTCCCACATCTCCCCATACTCACAGGAAGTAGCCGAACTTGAGCTGGCACCCCCTATATCCAAGGAGTCTGGGTTGTTTGGTTGGAAGCATCACCTCAGCCCCTAACATCCTTATCCAAAAAGTCTGGGATGTTTGGTTGAAAGTGTCACCCCAGCCCCCAGGCATCATTTTATCCAAGGAGTCTGGGATGTTTGGTTGGAACTTTCCACCCCAAACTCCCTTCCCTGGGAGTTGCTGCAGTCCAGACTCCACCTCTGAGAAAGCCCACCAAACAGAAGAGAGGGGCAGGATCACTTCCACTGGCTATTTAAACTGCCCCCTAAGAATGAACACATGGTCTTTCTGGTTCTCCTTCCCCCTCTCCGTGTTTTCCTGGAGGGCTTCCCATGAGTGCTGGCATCCATTAAACCTGGGTTTGATTTTGTCTGATTTGGATTATTGTGTCAGCAGAGAGGCTTATGGGGCTAGAAAACTTTACAGCATGTATCTTAATTTTCCAAACTCAGTAATATGAGTAAAATCCATTTGTCATACATGATTAGAAAGCAGTCCTCAGGGATTTACTCCCAGATGAAATAGAGGTAGATATTTTGGGCATACTTCACATTGCTTAACAATTTGGTGAGCAGCTTCCCTTGCTAATAAAAATTGTTTTTGTAAACTTGAACTATTTTAATGAAGAGCATGTGTTCACTGAGCAAGCTCAACCTGAGATAAAGCAATTGCTTTGGTAAGTTTATCAGCTAAAGCATTACCTTCTGTTAATGGACTGGGAAGATTTGAATGTGTTCTGATATGCCCCACAAAGCATGTCAACTTTCTTTGTTTTATGGCATTTTGAAATTGCTGGAACAGCATCTTAACTTGCTTATTGCTAGTCCAATATACAGGATGGTTTCTAGGACTTGAAGAACATTAAATATATATCAGATGTCAGTATAAAGATTAAATGACTATTGCCAAAAAGTTTAAGCACTATAGCCACATCCTGCAGTTCAACTATTTGAACTGAAGCTGGTTCTGTTTGTACAACATGTCCTTCACCATTAACCACATATGCAGCCCTCCCATTAAAAGAACCATCCATAAAATTAACATACCATTCTTTAAGGGATCTTTTGCTACAACTTTAAGGGAAAAAAGAAATGTAATTGCATGAATTTCAGCAATGGATCAGTTGGGAAAAGATTATTAATCTGTCCTTCAAATGAGCAAATGCAATTACCCAAGAATCCCTATTTTGACACAACCAATCAATCTGTTGCTTAGTATAAGAAATATTGACCATAGTAGGTTCTCTGCCAAAATGTCTCCTAGATTCCATCCTGCTCTTCTGTTCTAAGCAAGCTACTGCTTCAAAATAAGGTTTTAGTACCTTAACTGGTACAATGGGAAGGTGCAGCAATAGAAGCAGACCATTTTGCCATAAAACTACTGTAAAAGTAAGTTTTGTAGGTAATATACATGCTTGCCAAGGCTGATAAGAATCAACATAATGTAATTTTTGTTTATGTATAGCATACTCTACCCAAGAAAGTACCGGTCTGACAGTTTCTGTAAGCTGTCTATGGGAATTTGGATCTCTGTTCCCTTTAAGAATTTCACTTATCCCATGCTTATCTTGGAATGTCTCCAGGTCTGAAAAAGCATAGGATAAAACCGGACTTGCTGAACATAGTGGACAATGAGGACTACTGAGAACTCAAGAACAATGGCAATGGGTTAGCACGTACTGGCTTTGTGGGAGCCTAGGCAGTTTGGATGCTCACCTTACTAGACCTGGATTGAGGTGGGTGGTCCCCGGACTTCCCACAGGTCAGGGAACCCTGATTGCTCTTTGGGCTGATGAGGAGGGGGACTTGATAGGGGAGGGGGACTTGGTGGGGGAGGGGGAGGGAAATGGGAGGCAGTGATGGGGAGGAGGCAGATATCTTTAATAAATAAATAAATTTAATAGAAAAAAAAAGAATTTTACGTAGTGGCTCAAGGTCTCCTGTAGGAAATTTTAAATAAGGTCTTAGCCATTGGATGTTTCCCAACAACTTTTGAAAATAAATTATATTATTTAAACTATCCTTCCTAATCTCTAATTTTTGAAGTTTAATTTCTTTAGGATATAACATATGACCTAAATACTGGAAAGCAATAATTAACCCTGAGTAGCTAAGGCTCTATTGCGGTAATCCATATGTCTCAAGTAAAACTTCTTCATTTCTATGGGTAATCAGGATGTCATCAATATAATGGCCAATATAAACTTGTAGAAATTGATCGCTAATGTTTTGTATAGCCTGAGCTACAAACTTCTGGCATAGGTGGCACTATTTGCCATACCCTGAGGTAAGATACTCCATTGATATCTTTTCTTTGATTCTCTAAAATTAACTGAGGGAAAACAAAAAGCAAAGCTTTGGCAATCTTGTGGTACCAAAGGGATGATATAAAAACAATCTTTTAAGTCTAAAGTAATTTTATGGGTGCCTTTTGATACAGCTGTAGGAGAAGGCAGCCCAGGTTGTAATAATTCTATTAGCTGCATGGTCTCATTCAAGTCCTGAACTAATCTCCACTTCCCTGATTTCCTTTTTTAAATTTCTGATTTTAATTTTTTATTGATTTTTATTGAGATCTACATTTTTTTCTGCTCCCCTCCCTGCCTCTCCCCTTCCTCTTTAACCCTCTCCCAAGGTCCCCATGCTCCAAATTTACTAAGGAGATCTTGTCTTTTTCTACTTCCCATGTAGATTAGATCTATGTAAGTCTGTCTTAGTGTCCTCATTGTTAATAACAGAAATTGGAGAATTCCATGGAGAATCAGATGGTGTAATGTGTTCCTGCACTAACTCCGGGTGCCTTGTAATTTTTCTTGTTAGAGGCCACTGACTTAGCCATGCAGGCTCATCACTTTTCCAGACTGTTGAATCTTCATGAAGTGCAGGTTTTTCAATGACCTTTCCTAAAAAAATACCCTAATTCTGACCTGGGAGGCCTTTTGTTAGGTATGATAGGATCAGTTCTTCCCTTATTTTTTTATTTTTTATTTTTGCCTAGACTTTGATTAGGTAATAATCCTTGCTGAAACATTTGATTAGCAACAACTGTGTTGGGGGAATATTAATATTCCCCCATTCTGATCATAATATCTCAGTCCCATAAATTTATGGGTTAATGAGGAACAATATACGGCTTAAAAGTTCCTTCATGGCCTTCACCATCCTTCCAGTAAAGCTCATTACTGCTTTGTTCAGGATTTCAAACTGACCAATCCCTTGTAGCTGTGTAATAGTCTGCTTTGGGCCACTTAGAAGGCCATTGACTGGCAGTTATAAGGAAATACCTGCACCAGTATTTAGAAGACCAGAAAAAACCTTTTCCATCTATAAACAAAGTGAGTTCTGGCTGCTGAGGACCTATGGCTTGTGGCCAATATGCATTAAAAGAACCAAATCCAGCCTTTCCTCTCTTATCTCTCTTAATTTGATTTTTGGTTTGCACAGCAAGAAGTAAAATTAATCATCCAAGCCTCTGACCTGTCTTTACCACAGAAACTCCATTAAATGAGTGAGTCATAACCTTGATTTCTCCTTCAAAATCAGCATCAATGACTTCAGGGGCAACAGGAATCCCTTGCATAGCGGTGCTACTTCTCCCCAACAATAGCCTTACAGTGCCCTCTGGTCAGTGCCTATAAACCCCCGTGGGGAGAGCTTTGATTCCGATTTCTGAAGTCAGAACTGGAAGAGATGAAATTGAGCCCTGCACTGACTGGACTTGTTCTGCAAAGGTCTTGAATGGATTTCCCTGTGGGAGGACAGGTTGTTGAGTTGCCCCAAAATTTTGTCTCAGCGTCAGGCTGGCCCCTGTGTCCATTTCCCAAAAGGGGGTTCCCTTGGTCATCTCTCTTTGACCTGCACTCACTAGTCTGTTTCCCTCTCCTGCATCTCATGTATAGTCCTAATTCCTTTTCTGCCCTCAGGCTTACTGTCCTATAAGAACATTGCCTGATCTGATACCCCATAAGACTGTACCCAAAACAGCTTCCAGGAGGTTCTGTAGCTCTCATTCTCCCTGGGCCTTGATTTCTTTGTTGGGATAGAACATCATTAATTGCCTTTCCCTATAAAGCAGCAGCTATGGCCAGTTCCCATGTATATGAGTGACCGATATCAATGCAAATCTGAATATAATCAGAGCTGGAGAGATGGCTCAGAGGTTAAGAGTACTGACTACTCTTTCAGAGGTCCTGAGTTCAATTCCCAGCAACCATATGGTGGCTCACAACCATCTATGATGAAATCTGGTGCCCTCTTCTGGTGTGCATGCATACATGCAGGCAGAATGCTGTATACATAATAAATAAATATTTTAAAAAATCTGAATATAATCAACAATGTTACTTTTCTTTCTAATAGGTCTTAAAGCTGCTTTGCATATAGCATTATCACTCTCAAAGGCTAGCTGATTAAGCATCAAATGTCCTGTTTCTGTGTCTCCAATCAACCAATTAGATGCCTGTATCAGTCTGGAGACAAAGTCTTGAAACAATTTGTCTGGTTCCTGTCGAATACTAGACAATTCCTTAGCCTGTTCTTTAAAAGATGGAAGTCTATTCCAGGCCTTTTGGCAGCTGTATTAATTTGGGCATGTACTGTCATATGAACATTTAACTGTTGATCTGTCCCTGTATAAGACCCCTGAGTAACAAGCATTTCATATGAAATAGGAACTTGTTGGGCCCTGTTTCTCTCAGCTGTGGCCTGACATTGTTCTACAAACTCAGTTTTCCACAATACGTACTCCTCTCCTCACGAGCAAGCTTTGGCTAACTGCTTCCAATCCCCCGGGGGCAGAGCTTCTAGAGCCATATGTTTCAGTAGTGTCTGCATAAAAGGAGCTGTGGGGCCATGTTAAGCACAGGCTACTTTTAATTATTTGAGTAACTTGAACAATATGGGAGTGTGTACTCTGAGTAGATTTCCTTGAGTGTCTCTTTGCTCTATTACAGGGAAAAACTGAAATCCTGCTTGCAAGGGAGATTCGTGATTAATGTTAATTGTCTGCCTTGCTCTCAGAGCTCTTTGTACTGCAGGTGGATCTGACCCAGCTATTACAGTAGGAAGAGAATTACTCTTCTGGTAAGAGTCCAGGATCTTCAGAGTTTTTTGTTTCTGTGAAAGTGATGTTACCAACTTATTCAAGCCTCTTAGCACCTGCCAAATCTTACCATCACATTTCTGTCCATCAGCATTGCTGGTCATTAATGATGGAGGTGAAAACTCATCATAGTCCTCCAAGTCATGAGGCTCTAACTGATTAAAATCACCCAGTCCTCTAACTGTATCCAGCAGCTCCCCTGATGGTACGGGGGTTCTGTTTCTCTTCTAACTAACTAAAGGGGAAGTATCTCCAGCTGTTTGGAATTTAAGACCAATCTCTCCCGTATTAGCACCCAGAAATGAAGCATATCTGTAGAGACACTTTCTGGTCCATAATTTTAGTGACATTGTTGAAACTTTATCCCAATATCTTTCCATGTTGCAGCATCCAAGGTCTTTCCTTGGAGAACCAAGGGCATAGCTGCTCTATAAAATAAAAAAATTTCTGTATTTGATGCTGCTGTACTCAGGCTCCCCTGTCCTTTAATGTATTTCCAATCAACTGTATAGACATTTGATTACTTTTTCCCTGTGCCATAACTACAGTTATTACTTACAAGTTTTACTCCTACTTTTTTGCCCCATCTTATCTTTCTTTTCTATTATCTATTAATTATATCTAAGCACTCATTACTCACATCTCCACCTTTGATGCAATTTTCTTGCAGGGTTTCTCACATACTCCCTTGTATGCCTGGCCTCACTGTGTGCATTTCAGGGTTCACTGGTCAGCCCCACATTTTGGCACCATATGTAGAGGATTGGCCTCTACAAAATCATCTCTTACCAGGGTAGGGGCATGGGAATTTTAGAAATTTAAGTATAGAATATGAAGATGCATAAAAATAATAAGACAGAAACTGTTGAATGAGGAGCGGCCGGGCTGTGTTCCCGGCATCCGACCGCCCACAAGGTTAGCTTATGCCCCGAAATAATTACACGGAAACTGTATTCTTTTAAACACTGCCTGGCCCATTATTGGCTAGCTCTTCTCAGCTAACTCTCGCACCTGGACTAGCCCATTTCTTATAAGGTGTGTAGCACCCCAAGGTGTGCTTACCGGGGAGATTCTAGCCTGTGTCTGTCTGGAGTGCGGGCATCATGGCGACTCCTGATTCAGCTTCCTTCTCCCAGAATCCTGTTCTGTTTACTCCGCCCACCTAAGGGCTGGCTGGCCTATCATCAATGGGCCTAGGCAGTTTCTTTATTAATAAGAAATCACTCCCACATCAAGAAACCATATAATAATACCAGGAGAACATTCCAGTGATTATTGAAATCACCTGCATTTATTTTCCACAGCTTTTATACCTAATATAAATGGGGGGGGTTAAAATAAAAACATTATTAATGTGATACAAGGAATAACTCACAAAGTCAATGGCTTTATCACTCTGAGACATCAAATCATTAGCATTCTGTTATCTAGGTAGTGAAGCTGCTGTAGATCACATATCCTGAAGGCCACTCTTCCCCAGGTGACCTCATAGTTAAAAAAACCAAGCAATCACATCCTGAGTTGGGACATGCAACTACGCTATTTGATTATTTGTTCATAATTTGAGCAACCTCCAAACACTCTGACTGTCAGACAAGGTGAAAATAGGCCCATATTTTTGGGTCTCCACAGGGAAGTAACCAATATTTCTTTAAATCTATGAACCACACAAACTGTCAGCATGGCACAATACTAGTGGCATGGATAAGACATATTCAATGAGAGGGGTGCCATGTCTAGTGCTGAAAATCTAGCTACCTAATCAGTGCCAGTAGAGTCATTGTTATTGAACAGCAATAATGTAGAACCAATAATCTATTATACCAGCAAAATCCCCAGCAATAATGATAAACATTTGTCCTTATACCACAGATAAGTGTAATATTTACTCCTCAACAAAGAAATGCTTCTCTGCAACAGATGGAGACCACTAAAGAAAATCACCACCAGTTAAAAGGCAGTTATAGAACCTAATTCTAATGGATACATCTTCAAAACACTCCCACACCTGAGGCTTAGGGAACATTGGGGAAGAGAAGGCAGAAAGATTGTAAGAGCCAGGGAATTTTCTGTGAGACTTTTGTCTTCTAGTAACATCAGAAGATGCACCCATAAAGTCTTACCAACATGACCATCCAAATATGAGCTGAACAAGGATGACACCAATGAACATGTCAAAGTACATGGGGAAACGTCCTTGTGGCCTCAACCCTACACAAGGAATTTCAGGCAACTGAGGAAAGTTAGGAGCAGGAGAGGTGGCCCTTTCTAGGAAAGAGCACACTACTTGGTTGCCTAGTGCTAAACTGTCATATACAAAAACATAAATGTAAGTAACATTTTATGGACTCCACAAGTAATACTTGGGAATATATATGTATATACAAATGTGTCCGGGGCAATGAGACAAACAGCAGGTGATAACTAGTGTTCAATAGGCTTACTTACCAGATGAATGGTTCTCTGATAGATAGCCCCAGCCTGGAAATGCTGGAGTTATGGCTGTGGAAACCAGTTACTCCTGTCTGTAATTTCTCTTAGAGTTATTTCATCTCTTCCCTAAGAACTTCATTTCTTCCCTAAGAATATTTTTGGCTGTTTCCCACTGCTTGTGTGTTTATCTCATGAAAATATTTCATCCGCTGTGCATATATATTTGTGAGTGGTCAAGAAGATGACTTTTCATTTAACTATATAGTTTGATATATAGAATATATACTCAGACATGCTTCAAACTGGATCTATTTGTCCCATGAGGACTTTAAACACTTGAGAGCCTAGTTTGTTTCATTTTACTTGACTAAAATAAAAAATAACAATTTCTCCTTCTAACACAAACTGTACACAATCAGCAAATGAATGAATAAATACAATGTGATATACTCAGTGAAGTTATGTTTAAACTTAAAAAGATTAAAGATTGTCTCCTGCAGGAAATTGTGTGGAACTAGAGATTATTGTGTTAAATGAAATAAGCAAGTCTCACAAAGACAAACATCTCTTGTTTTCTATCATATCTGGAGACTGGGGAAAATAAAGATATAAAAATAAAATATGTGGAAGAGAAAAGAGGGATAAGGAATAAGTGTTTACAGAGTAAGTATGATTAAAATATGATATATTCATAAAAATGCCACTTTAGTTGTATAGTTAATGCTATGAGACATATGTGTCCTCAAGGTGAAAGTGATTGTGGCAGTGTTTTCAAATACATAACTTTATTTTCTCTTTTACTTTTATGACTATGATGCAAAAGTTGATGGGAGACAGTGTTATAGAAAAAACAGAAGAGCTAGAGTAGACCAAGAAATTTTTATAGAAATTGGTATTAAAAGAGGATTCCCTGGGAAAAGTTGTCTTCCTAGTAAAGTCATTTATTTTAATATTTATGAAAACTGTCATCTCTTCCTATAGTATGTCAAAAGCTAAGTCTACAGGGATTTATTCAATTTGCTATAACATGTTTGTACTCTCTTGGAGTAAATGATGGCCTAGCAAAACAGCTTTGATCTTTGTGTTAATTTCAATAAGGTTTGAGTATTTTACACTAGAACTCATGTAATCTACATTGTGAGCTATTCAAAGGAAGAACATTGTTGGGAGGTCATTTGTTGGTTCCTGGGTGATCAGCCCTGAAATAATCACACAAAAACTCTATTAATTAAATCACTGCTTGGCCCATTAGCTCAGCTTCTTATTGACTAACTCTTACATATTAATTCTATTAATCTGTGTATCACAACAAGACTGTGGCTTACTGGCTAACGTTCTGACATCTGTCTCTGGTGGGGCTACATGGCTTCTCCCTTTGACTCTGCCTTCCTTCTCCCAACATTCAATTTAGTTTTCCCTACCTAGCTCTGTTCTACCCTATTAGGTCAAGCCAGATTCTTTATTAACCAATGGTATTCACAGCATGGAGAGGGGAATCCCACATCACCTCCTCTTTTCTGTTTAAATAAAAAGAAAGGTTTTAACTTTAACATAGTAAAATTACATAAAACAGTTATCAAGCAAGAATTAAAGTTACAATATTTATATCTAGTTTATCTTTTATCATAACTAAGGAAAGATATATTATTACTATCTACTCCTCAACTCCATCAGAGATTCCAGAATGATATAATATTACCTAAGTAAACAGGAATGATGTGGGAGTGATTTCTTATTAATAAAAAAACTGCCTAAGCCCATTGATAGGCCAACCCTTAGGTGGGTGGAGTAAACAGAACAGGATGCTGGGAAAGAGAAGCTGAGTGAGGAGTCGCCATGATTTTCCTACCAGAGGCAGAGGCAGTCTAGAATCTCCCCGGTAAGCACACCTTGGGGTGCTACACACCTTATCAGAAATGGGCTAGTCCAGGTGCAAGAGCTAGCCAATAAGAGGCTGGAACTAATAGGCCAGGCAGTGTTTAAAAGAATACAGTTTCCATGTAATTACTTCGGGGCATAAGCTAAGCCATGCGGGCGGCCGGGTGCGGGGAAGACACAGCCACGCTGCTCCGTATTACTACAAATTGGCACCCAACCTGCTAATAAACTACACGTAAAACCTGAGAGGGCTTAAAAAGGACACAGAGAGAATTTAACACAGTTTTTATTGCTGTTTCTGGGTTGCGTGCCACAAAGAAATTGTCCTGACTCAGCAACAGGAAAGAACTGGCTGTTTTAAAATGCCGGCTTTCTGGGCTATGCCGCCATTACGATCTCTGTCTGGCTCCTGCAGGAGACAGAGCTTTTGAATGGAGCATTTGGAGTAAAGTGCTATGGCTTGCTTGATGGCAATGTTGACTGCTGTGTGCCTGGAACTCTGCGCAGCTCAGGGGCACCAAATGGCTCTGGGCAGGAGCGGCTCAGCTCTGCCATGATGAACTGAGCTGGTCTCAAGCAGGAACTACCATAATTACTGTGATAACAGCGCACTTAAGGTTTAGGCTTTACAGGACACAGGCAGTACCGTATTACCCCTACATGGTGCAACTTAAGTTTTTAAGAAGTGCTTAACATTTTAAGAAATGCTCCTGGATAGTAAAAAAATTACAGATTCACAACAAAACAGATTCAGACAGACCACTAAATGAGTCACAATGTTGGATAAATGTACGTGGGCTTGAGAGAGAAAAAAATATATATAGAGAGAGAATAAAGTTAATGCCTTTAAAAATAAAAAAGGTAAAGTCTTTAAAGAGACAGAGTACAGATAGTTAAGAGAGTAAAACAAATAAAGAAAAATCAGCCACGTAAAAATGGAAAATTCACAGAGGGTCTGGATTATGTACATTATGTTTTCTTTAAAATTTTTGACTATAAAGGAGCTAAGTACAGAGAGACATTTCATTACATGGGCTGCCAAGCTAAACCAGAATGGATATAAGGGTATTACGATTTCAAAATTTGGGTCTAAGGATATGATGCTTCGGAAAGGGTCTTCTTTTGTTTTCACAGAGGACCAGACCCTGTGGATTTCTTCTATTCCAATTTGGTATGATAGACCACGCCCTCCTGAAAGGTTGCTGTGAACACCCTCAAAAAATTACTTCACTCAACTGCCAACTGAGATGACCCTGGCACACAGGTTATACCATGAAAGACCTAATTAACGATGCCCCCATTCAGCAGGAAGCAGTTTGGAGAGAGAAACTGCGCCCATGTTCCCAAAATATTGTTTATAAATGTTCTTTTACATTTAAAGGGGGATATGATATAGATATGAATAATTTGCATTGGTATGGATTTTCAGGTCAATTTTGTTATATGTATATATATTTCTGATCTTGATTAAGGTATTGTGATTGTGTAGTTAATTTTTAAAATGTAATGTATAATTAGGAAATATAGGTTGTTAAATAATCGTAAATAATAGTCAAGCTTGTAGTCATGTTAGATTTTTTAGATATATAGAGATATATTTCAGTTAAATAGGCATTCTTCATATCTTTCAAAGACTGCAGAATATGGTATTTAAAATATTTTAATAACTTAGGACTTTTCATGACAATGAGACACATCTTCTCCTGGCAGCACCAATCTACTTTAAGAGGAAGATGGGCATCGAAGAGGATCCTTATGGAGTTTGATAACCATTTGGGCAAGAAACTGCTCTTGCCTGGACTGATGCATAAACTGGACACAAAGAACCCGCAGAGAGAGGACTGCTGAACTTGCCTAAAGGTGAGATGATCTTTTGGGGTTCCTGATTCATAAAAGAGTCTACGAGACATTCTGCGGGACGCAGGACACAGCAGAAAGTGACTGAACTGTCTTTGGAATTTCCTGCTTCATGAAACTGTCTGCTGGATACTATGGGCCTGAAGGCCAAAGATGGATGCCCCAATGGTACAGAGGAACTTTGGGTGACTGTCCAGGCAGCGAGATGTCTCTGTCATTTCTAGAGTTTTCTTATTTCTTGTTTAGCATAATATTTTTCTAAAGTCTTTGATGGAGTTGAAGAATGAATAGATAGTTATAGTTTTCCTTAGTTATGATAAAAGATAAAATAGATATATTTATTGTAACTGTAATTCTTACTTGATAACTGTTTTGCTATATGTAATTTTACTATGTTAAAATGAAAGCCTTCTTTTTTGTTTAAACAGAAAAAGGGGAAATGATGTGGGAGTGATTTCTTATTAATAAAGAAACGGCCTAAGCCCATTGATAGGCCAACCCTTAGGTGGGTGGAGTAAACAGAACAGGATGCTAGGAAAGAGAAGCTGAGTGAGGCAGAGGCAGGCTAGAATCTCCCCGGTAAGCACACCTTGGGGTGCTACACACCTTATCAGAAATGGGCTAGTCCAGGTGCAAGAGCTAGCCAATAAGAGGCTGGAACTAATGGGCCAGGCAGTGTTTAAAAGAATACAGTTTCCATGTAATTATTTCGGGGCATAAGCTAAGCCATGCGGGTGGCCAGGTGCGGGGAGGACACAGCCACGCCGCTCAGTATTACTACACAGGAAGTAGATTATAAGCAACTTTCAAAACTCTAGATTTGACAGAGACATCTCATTGCCTGATCAGTCACCCAAAGTCCTTCTGTACTATTGGGGCATCCGATCTTCAGGCCACAGACCCATAGTATCCAGTAGACTTTTCCATGAAGCAGGAAATTTCAAAGACAGTTCTGGCTATATTGGCAGTTTGTCAGTCACTTTCTTCTGCATTCTGAAGAATGTCTTTTAGACACTTTGATGAAGCAGGAACTCCAAAGGATCATTTCACCTTTAGGGAAGTTCAGCAGTCACTTTTCTTTTTTTTGGAGGTGTGGTTCTCAGAACGCCTTTATCTTCAGACATTATAGAACTTAAATAGTCAAAAAAGTTTCAATAAAATATAAAACATTTCTGTTTGGCCACACTGAAAGTAATCATATTCAGTACCTGACTCTGAAGAAGTCCATCATGAGTGTGAGAGTGTGTGTCTGCCTGCTCTGTATACATGTATGTCTTCATATATATATTTCCATGTATGTTTGTGTGTGTATGTATGTATATATATATATATATACATATATATATATATCTTTTAGTTATAAGAAATACTTCTTTTAATATTCTTTTACCCCTATCTTTCTTTTTTTCCATTTACTCTTCCACTCCTTACCTAAACCTTGGATTTCATTCTAGGGTTGTAATCATTCACCCACAGTCAGCACTGAGGAAGGTTCTTGCTCAGGGAGCTGTTTACATCAGAATATTATTTTGCACCAATGACCTCTGCTCACCAAGGACAGAGAGTATCTTCATTCTCAGAGGTGTGCTTCCAACATCAAGGGCACTTTTCTTTGGCAATTGGTACTACGAAGACTCCTCACAAATGCCGCCACCATCTAGATTGATGAGGAATGTCCCTGTGAGCTCAATCCCATCCACAGTTCTCTCCTGTGGCTCCTGAACCAGCAGTGTTGTCCATTTCACCCAACATACCATCAAGCAGTCCAGTGAAGGTAAGTTTTTTTGCCCAAATGGCTAACCAACCCCATAAGAAGCCTCTTCAATGTCCATCTTTCTCTTGAAGTAAGATTGGTGCAGATGTGTCTCACCATCATGAAAAGTCCTAAATTCTTAAAACCCTTTAAATGCTGTATTCTCTAGTCTTTGAAAGATTTGAAGAATCCCTATCCATCTGAAACACATCTCTGTATATCTAGAAAATCTAACTAGCATGACTACAAGCTTGACTATTATATATGACTCTCTATTTACCTATATTTCTTAATTATACATTACATTTTAAATGAGTTGCACAAACACCATACATTAATCAAGAGCAGAAATACACATATAATAAAATTGACCTTAAATTTGCATCAATAAATCAAGATCCATACCAATATAAATCTCTATAGTATATCCCCTTTAAATGTAAACAAACATTTATAAACAATATTTGGGAATATGAACATCGCTCTCTCTATACTCCTTCCTGCTTTTTTTAGGTTAAGTAATTTTGGGGGGTATTTATTGCAACCTTTCAGGGGATCTTGGTCCATCAAACCATATTAGCCTAAAATGAATCCACAGGTTCTCATTCTCTGTGAAAACAAAAGAAAAACCTCTTTTCCAAAGCGACATATCCTTAGACCCAAATTCTGAAGTCAAGATACCCCTATAATATACATTCTGGTTTAGCTTAGCAGTCTATACAATGAAATGTCTCTCTATACTTAACTCCTTCTCAGTCAAAAAACACAATAATATACATAATTCAGACTCTGTATATTTTCCATATTTATTTTGCTTATTATTTTCCACTCCTTTTAGTCTGTACTCTGTCTCTTTAAAGACTTTACCTTTTTTTCAATACTATTTATTTCTTTTTATAACTGTCTATATTCTTTTTCTTCTCTCTCCCAAGCTTACATACATTTATCCAACACTGTGACCCATTTAGAGTTCTTTTCCATCAGGATCTGTCTTTATTGCATATCTGTAATTATTTTCTAACCAGAAGCTCTTCTTAATATGATAAGGTCTTTTTAAGAATCTAAGCTGCAGCATTGCTAGGGTATATATGGCCTTACCTGCTTGCCTTGCCCAGTCCAACATGGCAGAAGAGGTCCATTCACTGCCTTTGAGCCACGCACACCACCCCAGTTCTAAGTATGCAGCAGGTCTATGTCTAGCTATTAAGCAGTTTGTAACATGCTGCTTACAAACCCCTTTTAAATGCTTGGCCTCCTGAAAAAGACAGAGGTTGCACTGGCAGCATGGCCCAGAAAGCCAGCATTTCAAAGCTGTTCAGCTTTTTTTTTTGCTACCTCTGCTCCTGCTGAGTCAGGAAAATCTCTCGTAAAGGAGCTGTGGCTTGCTGTCAGCAAACAAGAAAATGTGTTAAACTCTGTATTTTTGCATCTAGAATTCCTTTTTAAGTACTATAAGGTTTTAAGTGGATTTTAGTTTGCCTCGTTGGTGTCAATTTGTTGTAAGGAGGGCCAATTGTTCCCAGTTAGTCAGCCCCAAAATAATCACACAGAAACTCTATTAATTAAATCACTGCTTGGCCCATTAGCTCTAGCTTCTTATTGGCTAACTCTTACATATTAATTTAACCCATTTCCATTAATCTGTGTATTGCCCCAAGGCTGTGGTTTACTGGCTAAAGTTCCAGCATCTTTCTCCAGTGGGGCTACGTGGCTTCTCCCTTTGACTCTGCCTTCCTTCTCCCAACATTCAGGTTAGTTTTTCCGACCTAGATCTGTTCTACCCTACCATGTGGAAGCCAGATATTGACAATAGGTATCCTTCTAAAAGTTTGTAGTGATATGTTGTCTGTAACCTAAAAAATAAAGTTCGTGTGAAGATCAGAGTGCAGAGTTAAGTCACTAGTTAGGCATAGAGGCCAGGCAGTGGTGGCACATACCTTTAACCCTAGCACTCAGGAAAGAATATGGATCTTTGTGAATTCAAGGTCACCCTGGGCTACACAAGATTAAATCTGTCTAAAAGAGAAATAGAGCTCACACAAAGGTGATCCCAGCACACAGGCATTTAGTCCCAGCACTAGGGAGGTGGGGCAGTAGTGATAAAGCTGGGCCAAGAGAGGAATATGAGATGGGAGGAGATATGGAATAGCATGAAGTCATCTGAGGTTTAATAGAGACAGCATTCAGTCTTAGAATTTGTACAGACAGGAGTGCCCCTTCAGTTTGAATATTGGTAAAGGTAAGAACTCTCTAGTGGTTGGCTGATCTCCTTCTCAGACCTTTCAATTTTCATTCCTGACATATGACTTTTAGTTTTTATTATTTAGAAATTTAGAATTCATGATATATTTGGTGTCTAACTTTTGGTGTATGAATTCATGAGAAAGCTATTTGCCTGTGGCTTTACAGTCTCCAGCATAGGCTGGAGCTACATGTGGCAGATGTCACTGCCCCACTGGCTAGGTTTTCCTTTTTTCTCTACTGGTAGGCTTTCCTTGGACCCTCTGCTCAGGCTGCTGTCAAACTAGACAGCTGCCTTGAAATCTAATCAGGCTTCTATTGTTCTACACAGCAGCAGTCAATCTCACATTTTCATCGTCATTGACATCAGATTTGGTGAGAAAATTGGGAATACTTAACGGGATAAGATAGAAGAGAGTTTTTTTCATGATAAAAAAATGAGAAACACAATTTTGATAGTGAGAGTTGGTTCTCTGTATGATTACACAATGCACAATTTAAAAATGGAACAATTAAATGAGGGGATAATCAATGCAGATTTATATAATGTTAGGCATCATCTGGATAATTTTTGGTTAATCTCTAAAAATGTTGTTTGGTATGAGTGCCAAGATACAGGCCTTAAAAAAATCTTAACAAAAAAGATCATAGAGGTATTTGAATCCAGACAGAGGAATTTAAAGAACAAATTTCAGCATTGCATTATAAGGTTAGAGAAGAAAAGTCTAAGATTTTCAAACAACCAACCTTAAAATATACTATAACTTTACAGGAATTGCCAAATGATAGATATTCCCAAGACACTGTAAGAGCCGAATTGACCTCTGTGCAAATATTGGATTTAAGGATATTCAAGGGATTGATAGTCTCATATGACATGTACTCACTATTTGTGAAGCAGATATTAAATTTACAGTCAACTTGTAACAAGATTATCCCTTAAGACTGGAGAGACTTGGTTACAGTAGTCTTGGAGTGTAGTCTACAATTACAATGGAAGACCTGGTGGAAAGAAGAGGCTAAGACCATTGAGCAATGATGTAGAGCTACTGATATGGAAATCTCCCAAAATCAACTTATTGGAGAAGGAGATCATGCTTATATAGAAAAGCAATCACTATAATGACCACACCCTGGTTTTATACCATATGGCAACTTTGAATGCTTGGGACAAAATTGAAGAAGTGGGAAAGAAGATTGAGTCATTTACTAAAGTCATGCAGTGCCTGAAAGAAATCTTAACTGGATTCCTACAAAGAATGACTTCAACAGTAAATTGAATGATACCAAATTCAGAAGTTAACAAATAATAATTGAATCTCTGATATTTAAAAATGCTTATTCTCAATGCAAAAGAATAACTAGCCTTTAAAGTCACCCTTGGATGAATGGATTCAAGATAAAATCCATATTGAATCTCATGACCATGATGATGCTTGAATAGGAGAGGTGATTTCCAGAGATTTGAAGAAAAATTGAAATGTCAAGTGTTTCAATTGTAGTGGAAAAGGTCAATTGAAAAGGGATTGTGAACAGGGTGTTCCTAGAAGTAATATTTATTCTAAGCATAATCCAAACAGAATGCCCCTCCCTTCTGGATTACATAGAAGGTGTGTCAAAGGCAGGCACTGAATTAATGAATGTAGATCAACAAGTGACTGTCAAGGTAACCTTTTGCCATCAGTGGTCTCTTGAAGTCCCCCACGCCAAATTTTGTTCAGTAATTTCCTATAATAATGGAGGAAACTCTTTTCTCAAGGAATTGAAGAACTTAATGCCTATTGTAAGAAACCGTACTGCTCTGGATGATAGAACAGATATAGAAGAGATAACAAAAGATATCTGAAGAAAAAGGAAAAACCATCCAAAAAAATGTTCCAAGAAAAAGTAAATTGAACTATTGATATATCAGATTTCCAATAGGATAAGATTTCAAAAGTTTTCCCAAATGTTTGGTTTCTACTGTTCCCTACAGACATATAAGGCAAATGGTCTTTTTGTAGTCTCAGTCCAATTAAAGATTAAAGCTGGCTTTGGAGTTGGAGTGTGGCTTTCTTCTACTCTACACCCAAACATGCTTGTTAAAACAAAATCCGAATCTCTGTCTCATTTCAGAAGAGTCACGTGATATTGGGTAGAAGAAAAACCAAAGGTAAGGGACCACTTTATTGCCACTAATCTCATAATCCTTTGGTTTTATTTTGACTCTTTAAAGCTTTTCTTAAGGTATAAATATCTCAAAATCTATAAGATATTAACACATATATACATATAAAACTTTTATCAAGATATTAATGGTCATATGGAGTACTAACTAATTCTAGAAAAAGCTTTCATCTACCTTCCTGTACATGATTTCAGGTTTGAGTCTCTATCAGTTTTTTATAGTGAACGATGACCATGCCTAACAGAGATCTTTGAAGTCTCTTAAAAAAGGATGGAGCCCCACAACGATGATTTCTCCAGAACTATGATTATAACACTAAGCTGATAAATATTACCTAAAGATTGGTTTTGGACTACAAACTGCTCAGGACAGTTTCAAGATAGCTAGCTAAAATGGTCCAGCCTCACAGATTACTATAGCCAGGATTTGAGACAAGCCTTGCACTTCCCATTATGCAGAGACTGGACAACAAATGATACAGCTATCTCTCTCAGGACTTGACAATTAATGCAAATTTTTCCTTTCAAGATTCCTCAATGATTGCATCACCCCCAGACAGCAGGAAATAAATTTAAGCACCTGATGCCCACATTCCCAGGAAGTGGGGTGGGTATTTTTCATTGTGTAAGGGGGCTGGTTACAAGTTGTTGTTGGCAATGGTCAAGAAAATAGCTGAAAAAAGGAGATTAGATTCAGGGCTTTTGTTTTGAAAAGAATCAAGGTGTATATTAATATGATAAGATATAAGCATAGCCAGGCAGTGGTGGTGCACGCCTTTAATCCCAGCACTTGGGAGGCAGAGGCAGGCAGATCTCTGGGAGTTTGAGGCCAACCTGGTCTATGAGAGCTAGTTCCAGGACAGGCACTAAAGCTACAGAGAAACCCTGTCTCAAAAAAAAAAAAAGATATAAGTATAGATTTTTTTTAAAAATCTACTCTTAATTGAAAAAGCAACTATTTGCTTTAAATATTTTACATTGATATGGATCTTTTTATATTGATAAAAATTGAGATTAATTTTGTTAGACCAAACTATACATAGAGTTCTAATCTTGTTCAAGGTATTGTACCTATACAGCTCATTTAACAATGTAATATAAATTTCTAGAATATAAAGGAATGCAAGTTAGTAGATAGTTAGTCATAATATTAGTTACATTTTCAATTTCAAACAGAAATGTATTTTAGATAGACTGGTCATCTTCAAACACTTCAGAGATCTATAGAATATGGCATTGAAGCTATTTTAATAACATAGTTTCTTTTCTTATGACATTGAGACATACTTGCCCCTGGCAGCATCAATCTATTTCAGAGAAGATAATGGGCATCAAAGAATCTCCACTTGAGGTTTACTTTCTTTGTGTCAAAATAAACCATTGGGCAAGAAAGTGCTCTTGCCTTGATTGCTGACAGTATACTGTCCAAATTGAATAAGCAAGACCCAAAAGAGAATGACCACCAAATCTTGCCCAGACAAAACAGGACAGTTCTTCAAAAAATCCTGCTGCATAGAAAAGTCTGTTAAATATTCTAGGCCTGTTGAATATGGATGCCCCAATATTGCAGAGGAATTTTGGGTGACTCTCCAGGCAGTCAGTTGTTTATGTTATTTCTCACATTTTTTTGGAAGTCTCTTACTTGCATTTCTGGATTACTCAGTTAATATTATTTCCTTCTTGGGTCTCTGAGGTTGTTGAAGACTAGATAGTTATAATTATAATTTCCCTTGTTTGCCAGACTCATAAAAAGAAACTCACTAAAGATATGTAAAGTATATAAATTTGAGTTATATCAAAAGATATTGCAAGTTATGATAGAAAATGAACTAGGTACAAGATTTTGGACTTACTAAGATAGGATAGATAATAGAGTATTTTTCTGAACTTGTCAAATGCAAATGGAGTAGATGTATTAATTGTAATTATTGTATATAGTTTTTCTTATATTAGTTTCAGCCTTTTTTTTTTATTTTAGACAAGAAGGGGAAATGTAATGATATTTTGTTTTTGTTTGTAATCTTACAAATAAAGCTTGCCAGAAGATCAGAGTGGAGAACTAAGCCACTAATTAGACATAGAGACCAGGCAGTGGTGGCACACAGCTTTAATCCCAGAACTTGGAAGACAGAGGCAGACAGATCTCTGTGCACTCAAGGCTACCCTGGGCTATATTGTTTACAGAGGCCACACATAGACAGAGGGACCTCCCATACCACTACATGAGACTGAATCTGTCTAAAAGAGAAATAGAGCTCACACAAAGGTGCTCCCAGCACTTGGGACCACATGCCTTTAATCCCAGTACTAGGGAGGTAGAGACAGGAGTGATATGGCTTGGTGGAGAGAGGACTATTAGGTGGAAGGAGACAGGAGATAGCATGCAGTCTGAGAATTCAGTTTGAGCATGCAGTCTGATGATTGGTAGAGACAGAATCACCCCTTTAGTCTGAGCATTGGTAGAGGTAAGAACTCTCTAGTGGTTGGCTGATCTGCTTCTCTAATCCTTCAGCTTTCACTCCTGATAGCTGACTCCAAGTTTTATTATTTAGAACAATTAGAATTTGTATTATAGAAGCTCTCTGGTTGACTGGCCAGTGAGCTCCCCAATCCTGTCTCTGCCTCACAGCTCTGGGATTACAGGTCTGTGTTGCCACAACAGACTTTTCACGAGAGATCTTGAGATGTAAACATAGATACTTACGCTTGTTCAACAAGCATGGTATTCACAGAACTCCTTACTTTCTATTGATGTTATAGAATTTTTGCTACTACCATCTCCTAAATATAAGACATTTGATAGCAGAAACCACATCTGGTCATTCTTGTACAATGTTCAGTCTAAAGGACAGTTACATTTTATAATGTTAATCATATTCATCCAGCATCCTCTCCCTCCAGCTCCCCTAGTGCCTCCCACCATGCCTTTCTCCCAATTTCATGTTCTTAAAATCCAAAAACCTGATATTAATAAGCAATAACCCCTGAGCCCAATCAGTGCTGCCCTCATGCACGTGGGTATAGGGTTATTCATAGGCAAACTACCACATCCCTCAGGAGTCATCAGCTGCCAAATCTCCACTAGGAATAAAGACAAAACTATGCCATTCAATTAAATGTATTATTTCAAGACCATCAATATAAACTGGCCTGTGGGTTACAACATGACAATTCTGACATGGGTGTGAAGTTCTGGTAAGAGGCAAATATAGGGTATTATTTCTCTTTCTCCTTCTTCTCTTTTCCCACCCTCCACATCTTCTCAAAGAAATGAAAGTAAATAAAATGGAAATAATAAGAAAGAGGAGCCAGTGTAAAATGCCAAACCTCTCCTTCCACAAGGGCAGAATGCAATAGCAGCTGATGTTACTGGTTGCTTGCACTGCCTGAAGAAATCCTCACCACTTTCAAGACAGCACTAGAAGCCAGGACCCTGCCCGAGTGTGAACTGACTGAACAATCTTGGCTCTCCCCTCACTTATTCCTCAGAGCCTTCTGGACTGATTCTGGGATGAGTCGGGTTTGGGAAGGAAAGCGGTGGTTCTTGATTATTACATTGCCATTACAGTGCCAAAGGAGAACTCTCAACAGTCTACCAAAGTTTAAGAACTCTTAACAGCTTCCAAAGTGTTTAAAAATCATGTTGTCAATTTTTACTATTTTAATATATACTTTATACTTTGAAATAAAGACTCAGAGGAAGTTGCAAAAGTACTGTGTAAAATTCTTTTATGAACATCACCCAATTTCACCTGATACTGTTTTATGTATATGACATATACATTCCAAATATATAGGACATTCCAAAACATGGTTATTGCAGTTGTTAAACCTCTCTGATCTCATTTAGATTTCACCAAGGTTTGTGTGCACACATATTTGTATTTGTATGTTGTTACAAGTGGGGGGGGGGGGGGCTTGTTTGTCCCAGCCGCCCGGCTAGTTTACACCCAAAATAACCATACAGAAGCTTTATTAATTAAAACACTGCTTGGCCATTAGCTCTAACTTCTTATTGGCTAACTCTTCCATATTAGTTTAACCCATCTCCATTAATCTGTGTATCACCACATGCCAGTGGCTTACTGGAGATTCTAACCGGCGTCCATCTCAGGCAGAAGATCCATGGCTTTTTTCACTCTGCCCTTCTTCCCAACATTCAGTTCTGTCTTCTCTGCCTACCTAAGTTCTGCCCTATCAGGCCCAAAGCAGTTTCTTTATTCATTAACCAATGAAAGCAACACATGAACAGAAAAACCTCCTACAGCAGTATGTAGTTCTATTAATCTCTCTCTCTCATGTGGAGACCCATGTAGTCACTGCTTCACTCAATACAAAAATGTGGCCCATCAGTACCAGGTGGGAACTTCCCTGTACCTGCTTTTATATTCGCTCAACTGATACCTCCTGGAAACCATTGTTTCCAACCATGTAATATTATGTGGAGAATGTTATATAAATGCCACCTGTAATCTTTAATGGATTCTTTGCCATTCCCCAAAGCATAAGGTCATCAACTTAGAACAGTAATGTGAGCAATATACAAAACTAAGTCCTTTATGAAGACACAAAATTCTCAAAATAGTTCTAGTGTGTATGTATTAGTAATTCACATTATTCTCATGTTTGAAAATAATCCAGCAGACATCCCCAACCTTTTGACACTGACACATTGTCATTTGTAAAGTTCATGCTAAAGAACCATGCAATCAAGTTTAAAAACTCTTTTAACTTGGACCATATTTATAGCTATCCTGGACTGTATGTAGCCTGTAGACCATGAGTTAGATACACCCAAATGGTCCTTGATTTAATTTACAGCAATTTCAAACACAGTCTATGAAGACCCTGTACTCCCAATTGACCAGGCCTGACCCCTTGGAACAGTCTCTGTCTCTGTCTTTTCTGCCTCATGGCTTTCACGTCTGGTATTTTTCTTCCTGGAACACTGCATTCAGGTTTTCAGTGGCTGGCTCTTTGTTCCTTTTTAGTATCATCTAAAACTCAGTCTTCTCAGAGAGGCTTTTTTTACACTCACAATTATAACACACAGCTTCTAAATATGGGCTTGTTAGATTCAGTAAAAATACAAGATGCCTAGTAAAGTAGACTCTGGCTAAACTTTTGGCCCTTGTTCACTGTAATATCTGGGATGTATGCATACTAAAACTTGTGATTTGTCTGAAACTCAAATTTAATGGGATGTTCTGTAGTCCAGAAATTCAGCTGTGGTAATATTTTGTTATCTCTCTGGGCTATTCATTTTAAAAATTCTATTTAGTTTCTTACTTCCTGAGCACTACTCAAGTCCTCCTTGTGTGTTCACAACTGTTTGTCTAGTGCTGATCACTGCCCCGCACAAGCTCAAAAAATGTTTGTTAGAAGAGTAAGGAAAATACAATATGGAACAGACTGACCACACCTCCAGGGCAAATTGCTGGGCAGAAAGGAGAGAGAATGCCCAATGTAAGTAATTCAACAGCACTGTGCTGAGGCGTCTAAGAAAGGTGCAGTTGAAGAGGGAAGGGTGCGGTGTTACTCACCCTTCAGACGCGTTCTCATGGAGCCTGAAGACTCTGGATGCATATATTTGAGGAGGAGCAAAATCGAGACTACCAAAAAAAGCCTTTTTTGATCAGTCTTCTAACAAACTGCAGTAAGTAACTAGAAAGAAAATCTGTTTGAGTGAAAAGAACAAGTCTGAACTCTGAATAGGGTCACAGGCAGTGGGCACCCTCCCATCTCTGTCCAAGGGGAATGTCCTGCAACTTACTTTAAGGATTAGCTTTATTATCAGATTCTGGGAACTGTTAGATCCTAATTATAAGGAAAGTTGCCGCACATGCGAACAAAGAGCCTGGAAGGTGGATGGTGATGAAGTTAAGACAGAAGAAATGAAACTCGCCTCTTGAGCCCGGGATGCCCAACATGGTGGAGGTAGCCTTTAGAGAGGTTAACTGCACGCACAGCTCCCTGAGGTACCCGCCGGGGGCACACAGACTCCACTTGGATGCACTTCATCTGATCCGTTCGTCCTAAAGTCAGCTGTGTTTGCGCGCGACTGTTACTAAGTCAAGCCAGCTCCAGGCCCTAGCAGCTCCACCCGTCTCCTGCCTGCCCTCCCACCTAGGAGCGAGAGGATGATCCTGGGCACCTTAGTCTGGGCTGCTGTTACCCAGCCTCTATGACAAGACGCGCCCTGTCATGTGAACCACGTGCGAGCCCAATTTGGAGGCAACAGCCTATGCCACTGACAGGTGCTGGCCCGAGGGCGCGGGTGTGGTCCCCTGTACAGCCTCCGCTGGGTGCTCGCAGCTTCCCGAGCTTCTAACCAGCACGCACAGGGAGCCAGGGCGCGGCCTGGAGGCACTCGGTGGACTGGAGCGGCGGAGTTCAGTGCTCGAAACTTTGCAGGCGCCGCGGGCGCTCGGGGACGGCGCCAGTCCAACCGGGCAGGTGCAGCGGGCGGAGGAGGTGACACCCCGCGGCCCCAGGGCCTCGGCCGCAGCCGCTTTGCTCCGAGCTGGCCTGAAGCCGCTGGGCACTCCTGGCTTGTGCTGCTGCGCCGGTCACGGACGCTGCCACCGCCGCCTCCACACTCCCAGAGGAGGCGCAGCCAGAGAGGGCAGAGGAGAGCCAGGAGGAGGCCACAGGAGGTTCCTGGGGTGCGGGATGGAGCCCCGGGCAGCCACTGCTGGAGAACACGAGCCCGCCGCGTCCCCCTCTTTTCAGGCCCGGCTCTGGAAGAACCTGCAGCTGGGGGTGGGCAAGGGCAAGGGCGGCGGGGGCGGTCGCAACGGGGGGCCCGAGCGCCGCACTGCGGCTACTCCGACCCCTTCCCCGCCGCCCCCAAGGGCCACCCAGGACGCACTGGCCGGTGTGGGGAGTACCGGCAGCAGGTGGAGCGGCTTCAAGAAGCGGAAGCAAGTGCTAGACCGGGTGTTCTCCTCCTCGCAGCCCAACCTGTGCTGCTCCTCGCCGGAGGCTCTGGAGCCGGTTGGAGCAGGCAGAGCCGAACAGGGGTCCACGCTGCGCCGCCGCCTCCGCGAACATCTGCTGCCCGTGGCTAAGGGGCCCGCGACGGCCGCGGGGCCAACTGGAGTGACGCCTCCTGGCGGACACTCTCCAGACTCAGTTCCTTCTTCTTCCGCCTCATCCTCTCTGTCCTCTTCTCCCCAACCGCCCGCGAGGGGGAACCGCGTCCGAGATGAAGGCGCACGGCGTGGAGGTTCTGGGGTGCACCTGTGCCACCAAAAGAGCTCCTCTCTTCCCGGCACCGCGTGCCTGGAGCAATTGTTGGAACCGGCGCCACCTCCCGTAGAAGCCGCACTGGGTCCCGCCGAGCCCCAGGCTCTGCTTAAGGGCGAAGAACGCAACCAGGTGAGTACAAGGTGGCGCGACCACGGGACAAGCTTATGGGTCATCCCTCCAGCTTCAGACTGCCCTTCCCTAAAGAGGGTTCCGGCGTGTGTGCGCATGTGGGAGACCCAGCAAGGGAAACATTTTACTCCCGTTTATTAGCGGCTGAGTCTAGTCTTGACTTTGATTAGAATAACCCGTTTCCAAAAATAGTTTGAGTAGCTTAATGAAGAGTTACAAGTTAGCATGGGTGTTTTTTTGGAGGTATCCTGCAACATGCCCGATTAAGCATTTTGTACACACACACACACACACACACACTAACCTCCAAAATTTAGGTAAGGAAATACAACTGTGGGTGGCGTTGTGGAAGCGGCATCATCTGAAGCAAATGGCTACAGTGGACACAAGAGTGCAGAAACGTGAAGTTATGGCTTAGATTAAAATTTATCGCAGAAGTTCGCTAACTTCTCGATATTCTCTTGTCGAAACTTTCTCTTTTTATATTTTCTTTTCTTTTTAAAAAGAAAACGAACTGCCTTCTTTCATTTTACATACCAATCCCAGATCCCACTCTCTCCCCTCCTCCCATTCCCACCCCCATCCACTTCTCAGAGAGGGTTAGGCACATTGCTTTGGGGGGAGGTCCAAGGCCCTTCATAGTATATCTAGGCTAAGCAAGGTATATCCATCCGAAGAGAATAGGTTCCCTAAAGCCAGCACAATCACTAGGGATAAATCGTGGTGCCACTGCCAGTGGCCCCACAGTCTGCTCCAGCCATACAACTGTCAACCAAATTCAGAGGGACTAGTTTGGACCTATGCTGATTCCTTCCCTAACCTGCTGGAGTTGGTGAGCTCCCATTAGCTCAGGCAAACTGTTTTAGTGGGTGAACCCATCTTGGTCTTGACCTCTTTGCTTATATTCTCATTCCTTCCACTCTCCAACTGGACTTTGGGAGCTCAGTGCAGTGCTCCGCTGCGGGTCTCTGTCTCTGTTTTCATTAGTTGCTGGATGAAGCAGATCACTGTGGTATAGGGGACAGCAGGATACGCTATTCAAGTAGATACTTTCCTATGTTCTAAAGTTTAGCAGTCATCAAAGCATGTGCTTCTTTTACACATCCACTTCCCGTATCACGCTGACTACTCAGACGAGTTTTTCGCGTGTTCTAATAGTCATTTTAGGTCAGTAGGTGACTTCGTTTACGCCTACTGTTTTTAAGAAGGATCTTTCCTTTTTATAAATGTCTATTAAATCATGTTCATGGTGGAAAATATTTCAAATATTCAATTCTACAAGGGGCCTTAATTGTTTTCTCTTAGTATGTGTTACCTAATTAACCCTCATTACAATAATTGTACTCATATTAAATGAATGATATTACATTAAAACTTGAAGTAAATCAATAGCCAGCTTAAACAAAATCAACCAATTGTTGAAATTTAGAATAGCTATATAGATTATTTACTATTTTCTTAGTGTAGTTTCTGAAAAAAGGGGCCAGAAATCAGTCTAATCCATCTTTTTTCTGATTAGCAAACATTTGATGTTCTAGAGAAAGCTTCTTATATCAGATTATATATACACAACTGGCAGAGAAAGACTGAATAACTTCATCTTTTATTGTCTTGAAACAGACCTGAATAGAACTTTTTCTTTTTTATTTCAAAAGCAAAGTGGAAGTATTTTTTAAATGATTTTAAAAAAATGTGTCTGTATCAATCAGGATTCTCTAGAGAAACAGAATTTATAGGATGGATAAAGGGAATTGAATGGTTTACAGGCTGTGGTCTAATCAACAATGACTGCCTATTAGCAGAAGATCCAAGAATCCAGGAGCTGCTCTTCAGTATATGCCAGAATCCCAAGGTACACCATCATGCCAGTATGGATGGATGTGCTAGCAGGAGTGAGAACAAGCAGGCTAAATGAGAGAACGTCCTTCCTGCATGTCCTTTACATAGGCTGCCAGCAGGTGTGACCCTGATTAAAGGCGAATCTTCCCATTTGAAAGATCTAGATTAGAAGTAGTTCTTCTCATTTCAAAGGATTTAATTTAAAAAAGAGCCCTCAAAGATGTGCTCAGTCATTCCAGTTTTAGTTAATCCCAGGTGTGGCCAAGTTGACAGCAAGAATAGTGTAGAAATATTATGAGTTAAAGGAAATGTTTTTGAGTTCCTATATAGTCCTAATGTACACTTATTTTAGTGTTAAGAGATTGGTTTGATATTCACATTTCCCAACTATTAGAGCACACATAATAATAGAATTATTTGGAAGGTACCTATCATGTTATGGTGAAAGTTAATTTGTTAAGTTATTTTGCAGTGTATGGACATGCAAACATCTCCAAATCAAAGACAGAACAGAATTCACCTTTGTGTTCCTCCCCCTTGCTAAAATTCCAAAGAGTTTTGAAACCATCAACTTTCCTTTAAAATCCTGGCATGTCTTTCATGCAGGGAAGATCTAAGCTGTTTTTGGAGACCGTACTGAAGTAACATTAGTGTGTATGATTCCACCCATGCTGGGCACTCCAGAGCATGGCAAGATCCAGTACTCACTGCAGTCCTGCAGAAGTTCTGCATGGTTTATGAATTAGAAGCTAATGTCCCAAGAAGTTAAGCAACCTTTCCAGGATGGGTGTGCGGTTAGTAAGCATCACAGAGATGTGCACTTGGGTCAGTTTTCAGTCTTTCCCACAATTCTCTCTGTTTCCGAACCTCTGAACCTCAACTTTGGGGATGACTTTGATCTGTTTAATCTAGAGGCACACAAGTTTGCATGTGTTGTAAAATGCCCCGTCCTCGCCACACTGTCACAGCAGATCAGCTGTGTTCATTTCTGCTGCATTGCTGCACATCCTACTAACTCAAAATCACATGTCAATCATTTTATATTTCTAAAGAAGGTTTTCATTATAGGGAACCAATATTTTAATGTAGACATCATAGGACTATTATAAAATTTGTAGTAAAGTTAAAAAATTAATAGATAAATGTAGGCAGAACAAACAGACCTAAGGGGATGGCCAGGAACAGGATGTCCTCAGTCTCTGCTGCTCCTGGGGCCTTATTCTTCTGGCAGTGGAGAGTGTCCTCTACCGTGGCTTGCTGCTGTGTTTCCTAAACTCCGACTAGTGAAGAAGAGAGTAGTGGGTAATCTTTAAATGCCTTTTTGTTCAGCTGAAGAACTGAGACCACCTCCAAAGAGGGACAAGAAGAAAAGGAATTGAAACTTGGAACTGAGTTTGTCAGGTACTCAGAGGCAGGCTTCGGTTTGCAGCATCCTACTTTCCAAGTGCATCTCAGGAGCTTGCCTTGCTCACAGCTTCTCTTCTCATCCCAAGACACCTGGGCACTGGGAGGAGTTCACAGCACATGAAGCCTTATTTACTGGTCACCAGCACAGAGGGGCACACACAGCAGATAAGACAGTAAAAGCATTTATTATCATATTCTGATTATCACTGTACAAAAAGGCAGCAAACAAATACCACAATTCATTGGGAAATTCTTGAAAATTTGTTTTATTCTTTGCTTGTTTCTGGCATCAACCATGTTCTTCAACACACTTCCCATTTTTCCACCCCCAGACCAGCATGAGGTCCCAACAACATATGTGCCTACATTCTGACAGTAGGTAGAGATGTTAAGCAAAAGTAAGGAAATGGATTTGACTGCTGAGAGGAAGATTTGGAAGTCACATATACACTGATTAAACTTAACGAACTGCTGCCTCCCATGTAGCCTTCTCGTTATCTTTCCTTTAACCAAACCACTTTTGAAAAACACTAGCAAATGAACGATGCCTCCTCCTCGTGTATTGTTTCAAATGTTCTGCTTTGACAGACAGACAGACAGACATGAAGAAAAACTTTTTATCATGCTGACTCTTGTTCACGTTTGGGGACATATTGTCGTAGCAGATGCATCCCATTTTCTAGAACACAGTTGGGAGAGATGCTGTCTCAATTTGTGTGCCCATCAAAAGTATGCCAATTTTATGTATTCTGTGTTGATGAGTTACTAAAATTATATTTCCCTAGAATCAGAAAGTCGGTATTTTCAGAAGCACCGAGGAATGAGTCTGTTGCAGTTTTTAGTCTCTAAGTGAAAGTCTGTGGTGTTTGTAAATGTTAAGCCTTTATTGCTTTTTACCCTTTAACGTAGTTTTTATTGAAGTTGGTTTCACAGGAAGGGACATTATTTCGAGGAGAGGGGTAAGCTCCACAGCGTGTGGTAGGGAAGCCTTGGAACACAGCCTCAGGAGTCTCTGCTCTCGGATGCAGCTCCATGGAAGGCAACACGCAGGAGGACATCCAGGTCTGTGAGGAAAGTGCAGTGCTTTTTAAATATCTTATATTGAAATTCTATTTTGGGCTAATGTTTCATCAGATGTTTTACATGTTGCTTCAAAGAACTTGGCTTAACCTTGGGGAAATCACAGATTTAAAAGGATAATTCCTAATGTAAATGACCAATCCCTACTAGCAAATCTATCTCCGAAAATAGATAAATGTTAAAATCAATCTCCTAAAAGCAATTTTTGTTAGCTGAATTTTGTAAGAAAATTAAGACGGGATATGGGACTGGTTTCAGAAACTGTATTTTTCAAAACCCGAGTACAATAGGCCCAGTTTGTAGTACAATCCGAGTACAATAGGCCCAGTCTGTAGTACAATCCGAGTACAATAGGCCCAGTCTGTAGTACAATCCGAGTACAATAGGCCCAGTTTGTAGTACAATCCGAGTACAATAGGCCCAGTTTGTAGTACAATCCGAGTACAATAGGCCCAGTTTGTAGTTCCCTGAAGCTGGAGTTCGCACTGCAGCTCACTCTTCAACTACAGGCACAAAAAGAAAAACGGATGCAGGAAGGGGGAATCTTGGAGAGCAGTGTTTCCCTCTAACCTGATGTGGGTGCACTGCACATCCAGCAAACTGTTGGGCCCGGAAACCTGCAAAGGAGAGTATTACTATTTATATGTGAGAGACTGGCCTGACTCACAGTGGCTGCAGAGGTTTGTGAGGGCTGCCATTGCAAATTAATGGGTGGTAGAAAGGAAACAAGTGGGAACTTTCCCAGTTGCTCTCATTTAGTGTGATATGGAAAGTATTTTAAGTAGTCAAGATAACTAAAGCAGTACTTACCGATAATATCACAATTTCAGTAATACAATTATGCATGACTTTCAGGCAGTCATTATTATGGAAACATACATGGACACTTGGAAGAAGAAGACAATTAACATATTAATTTAATAAATAACCTATATTCCCCCCACCACTTTCTTTTGAAAAGGAATAAAAATAGTGTATGATTGTGCACGTGTTCATTCCCAATGTCTTTGCCACTCCAAGGGAGCATGTATTGTGGCTTCTTTACTCAAGGTGATGAGAGTTTTACAACAAATTTAATGAAAGGTAAATAGTGTGTCTAGGTTCTAGTTTGTTGAAATGTGGGCCACAGGCCCCCTTATGGTTGTGTAATTGAACCTGAGGATCATAGAAATTTCAGCAACAACAAAACATTTCTGAAAACACAGTGCAGAAATGAATTCAAAATGGTTCATTGTGGTTCTGAGGTGTCCCGGTAGCTATCGTGCGCTCGAGCAGCATTGCAGGAGCACTCGGCCTTGTTCTGAACAGATAGATACAAGGACTTTGTACTGAGAGTGCCTTTATGCTACACAGCTCCAGTTCAGAACCCACAACCCTCATTCAGATTCCAGCTTAGCTTTAGATGAGGAAAACCTCTAGGTTTGAAATCAGAAACCATTTGTTTCAGCTCTTCAGCCCTATTTCTTTTTCATGGTAACCCAAATATCCTGAGGAAGTAATTCCTTGATAACTGAGGGTCATCACTTGGATAATGGTTTGCGCACACACGTGCCTATAAGGGTACCTGTGCATCAGCATGCATGTGGAGGTCAGAGAACAATCTTAGGTGTCAGTCCCCTGCTTCTACCCTGTTCTGTGCTGCACATGCTGACCTAGCTGTCCTGCAAACCTCCAGGGCTCTCCTGTCCCCACAGTGGAGTGCTGGGATTGCTGACAGAGATGCCTGTGTCCAGTTTTACGTGGATTCCAACGGTCCAAATGCAGGTTCTTGTGCTTTTATAAAAAAAAATGCTTTCCCCTATGACCTATCTCCCCAACCTTTACAAATTTTATTTTGAAAAAACAAATTCTTTCTTTTAAGGAGTACTTCTTTAAGAAAATTGTGAAAGATCTTTTGGGATATTTTACACTAATATTGTTTCCTGTTCCTATGGACTCTAGTAAATGTAAAAAAAATTAAACTAGGCAAATGTCCTTTGGGTGTTTTAAGGATCTTCTTCCAACTGTCATTGGTTTTGTTTATAATCCCTTTTATTAGGAGCAATCTGGATTTAGTTGCTGGCACCCATTACCTCACTGGCACAAGTAAAGGAAAACTGGCAACCCTTACAGCGAACCTACAATTGATGTTATACAACTGTCCAAGGGGAATGGCTTCCTGATGAAGGATGAATGGACTGGGATGGAGCTATTCAGTGCTTAGGTCCCTGGAAAAGCTTCAGAATTATTTTCTGTAATAGAGTACATTTCCAGGGTTTCAGGGTTCCAGATGCCACGTCCTTTGAAACATGGAGGTGCACTAGACATCTTCTGATGGTGGCTTTGCTGTGCCTCCGCCTGGATGTGAATTCTGCTTCTTATCTTTACTGGACACCCAGGACAGAGTTCTTTTTCTGAGTCCTTGGTCTCAGGGACGCACTTCCTGGTGTTGTCACAGACTTGGGGGTGTCTGATTATTCGTTGGAGTCTCTGGCCTCTGGTACTGCTCCTTCACACCCGCATTCCTGATTCCTGCTGCCCCACCCCCAGTTGTACCCTGAGTGTTGGACTCTGCTTGGATCATCTGCTTTCCTGGCTGTTATTTTTCCTCAGCCCTCTCTCTGTACATAACACCTTCCTCCTGTATCCTACACTGTCTCTTCTAATTCATGTCTTTCCCAACTACAACTTAGAGTAAAATTTCAAACTTGACCATCAGCCCTGTCCTCAATAGTCTATTCTGCCGCCTTTTTAGAAGATTGAATGCCCGATACAAGAAGTAGAGGTTGTATAGTTGGCCCACGGTTGACCCCTGTTGTTGGTAAACCTAATTACATAACAGCAAAACCTCCCTCCAGAAAGTTTGCAGCACTGAATGGTTAATGGCCTGTGCTTCCTTCATGTTTGACTATTGAACCCTGGAAATGTGGTCATTCTGAATGTGCTGTAAGTATACAGCTGTATGCACATGGACCATGAGCTTAGTGTAGAGAAAACAATGTGGAATGTGTTATTACTAAGCATTTTTATTGACTGAAAATTACTATGCATTTTTGGTATTTAGGTTAAGTTAAATATGTTAAAGTTAATCTCATTTTCCCTTTTAAGTTTGTATATCAATTGGGCAACATTGATTTAGAGAAAGGATCTCCAAACTCTAAACTCCAACATCCACGAGACTATAAAAGTAAGGCTAATGCACCAAGATGTATGCTAAGGCCATGGCAAACCAGGGAGCCCATGCTTCTGGGAGGACAGGATGCTTCTGGGCTTCCGCTGTCATTGCTCCTCAGGACAGGAAGAGACAGTTTCTACATTCCTTAGTAAGAAAGAAAACTTCAGGTTTTCATGCTAAATTTCCCGATTTCTGAGTTTTTTGGTTGTTAATATATTTCAAAAGCAACACAGGCTAAATAAGTTATATATCTGATCTAAATTTACCTAACAGTTTTAACTTCTGACTCAGATAACTCATAGCTCACTTTTCCCGTGCCCTGATCCCATACCAGTGTTGGCTACAGATTGTCTGCACCTGAGTAGGTTTGGATATATTTTGAAAATTAGTGCTCCAAGCTCACCAGGAGTTCTCTGGTGTGCACCAACCAGGAGACCTGAGTTTTGGAGTGAAAAGCCAGAATTCAGTGGGCTATGAAATTCACTGTACATGAAAAAAGAGCTGTGGTCATAGGCAGAATAGTCCAAAATTCATCCCATCCAGGGGTAAAATAAAGTGGTAGTATGGGTACAAAAAAAATGACATTGGAAAAGTCTGTCATCGGAAAGGTGTGTAATGGATATTGCTTGATTGGGTTGATGAGGCAGAGCCTCTGGAGAGGCAGGAGTTGAAAATAAAGAAGAAGGTGGTATAACTGATGGTATAGGTTCCAAGGTTGTGGTTTTGTGTGGTTGTCACCAACTAGTAGGAGGTAGTCTCACTTAGCCTCAAACCAGAAGATGTATTCCTCTTCCATTGCAAATGGACAGAGACAGTTTGGAGGTAGAAAGGTTTGGTGGTAGAAATTTGAAATGGTCTACCTGATGGTCTACTCTGCCTTGTTTTGCAGTGCGGTTAGGAGTTGAATGCAGGGAGATGATGAAAGTATTCCTATACAGGCACAGAGGTGCTCAAGCATTTTATATATACCAGAACTAGATCAGTAGGAAAACCAGAGCTTGAGGTATAGGAGGGGTAGTAGGAAGAGAGGTGGAAACGAAGAGTGGCTAGAAGTGGGGAAGGGGACATGGGGAGGAGGGTCCTATTGAGCACACAGGAGTCCTGGAGGCGTTGAACAGGTGGGAGTCAGCAGGAGCCTTTCTGAAGGAGACAGGAGACCCAGGGAGGGTTCAGTAGCCTCAGCGAGAGCCTGGGGTTGTCTCTCTGTCAATGAAAGCATGGAAGATCTGACTAGGCAGAAAGGGCTGGCTGACATTGTTCTCTTCAAAAATGCTTGTGTTGAAAATTCTTCCTGAGGGGAGGAAGGAGTTTTGAGTTTGTGTTCACGCAGAGTGTCTGAGGAAGCCCAGCTCCTGAGCAATGCCACCATATGCGGTAACAGCGTCTATTACTTGCTATAACAGCTTCTATTCCTCTTGTTCCCTGCTCTGTTTCTGAGAGAGTTCTACCATGTAGCTAGTGTACACTGCCCTGAAATTTGTTTCTGATATTATAGGCATCTCCACTCTGCCTGACTTTCTTGATTCTGGTTGTTTGATAGTTATTTTGTAGTCTTCAAGATGAAGTATTTACCACACTCTCTAAATTATTAGGTAATAAAGAGATCTAATCACTAATGGACAAAAGAAAGGAAAAATCAGGGAAAACCAGAAAATTCTGTAAATATTCTAGTCGTTTGAAGTCTTATGGCCCCTCGTGATCAGACTGGCAAAGTGTTCAGAGAAACAGTCATGACGAGGAGTTTCGAATGTAAAGGCCCTCTCGAAAGACTTCATTCTTAGTCAAGGCACGTGCTTGAAGCATGCTAAAATATCATCTCAGGTAAAAGGAAAAGATCCAATTTCTAAAACTTACCAGTTTCTTTCAGCACAGCAATATTATTTTTCTAGACCCTAAAGCCATTCTTGGCTCTTGTTCTTTTATGGAACTGTATTATAGCTTTTGATAAAAGAATAATTCAGCATTTTCATAGCTGACTTTGAATAGTATTTTCAATGCACCAAATTAGAATTCTGACTCTTCTCCAAAATATCTTTTAGGATTGGAGCAGATCTTGGAGTGAAGTCCTGTGTCTCCACAGAGCTCTCGCCAGGTCGCGAGTGCCCTCTGAATCAGCAAGGCTGAGAGGAGGCATGGGCTGTAGCTCCTTCCCACTCCATTGTTGCTTTTATTCTTCTTTAGCTGTTTCTAATTTTAAAATTTAACTGATATAATATGTAATGATAGTTCATATTTATGTGGTACAGTGATGAAGTTGATGGATGTGTGCAGTGAATAATGATCAGAGGGAGATGGTCCAGCGGGTAAAGGTACCTGCTGCCTGCCAGGCCTGGTCACCTGGATTCCATCCCTGAACCCACACCATGAGGGAAATAACTCATGCCTGCATGTTGTCCTCTGACTTCTACATGCACACCATGGCATATATGTACTATACACATGCACAAAACTAAATAAATGAATGCTTGTAAAAACACCCAACAATGAGCAAAGCATCACTTTGAACATTGATCATAAATTTGTGCTGGGAACAGAACTATTTTGAAATGTGCAAGAAGTTACTCTGACTATAGTTAGTCGCCCTATTGATCTGTAGAACACTAGAATGCCTATAAAACTGTAATTTTGTATCCATTCTTCAGTTTTTCTCTATCCTCCCTGTCCCTTTCACCTCTTCTTCTTCTTCTCCTCTTCCTCTTCTTTCTTTCCCTCCTCCTCATGCTTCTCCTCCTCCTCCTTATTCTTGTTTTGTTTTTTGAGACAGGGTTTCTTTGTATAGCCCTTGCTGTTCTGGAACTAGTTTTTTAGAATAGGCTTGCCTCAAACTCACAGCGATTTGCCTGCCTCTGCCTCCTGAGTGTTGGGATTTAAGAGCTGTGCCACCATCACCCAACCCCTCCCACTTCTCCTTAACTCAATTCTACTCTCAGTTTCTAGGAGTTAACCCTTTCTTTGCTTCAGCATATGAATGTGGTCTTCAGCAGCTTCGGTTTTCTTGCTGGCGGTAGTATGCATGTTCCACTCATGTGTCATGCAGCAAATGACAAGATTCCTTTGTGTGACTGAGCTGTACTCAGTGGTGAGTGAGCCTCACATGTGGTGGGGTTAGCTATGACTGCAACTTCGCCTGATCTTCTCCTCCTTCACTTATGTACCAGGTTCCCTCACTTTTATTTTTATCATGTGGAGTAGGACTTAGGGGAATGGGCAGAGATGGGAAGGGACCAGAAGTTGGCAGTTTGCCAAGCTCCATGTCCAGTGATTGGGCCTTTCAAGGGAAGCAAGGTTTTGTAAAGTCTTCTGTCCTTATCCCTCTCTATCTGACATGTGCAGTCTGTCTCCAAGGTTTTCCTCAGAAGCATTTGCCAGGATGAGGAAGAGCTATGTGGCGCTTCCCATGACAGATCCTTGTGTATGCTCACGCCCCCTGTCTAGGATCTGCCTAGACAAAAAATAACAGGACTATCAGGAGGGCATTCCAGTGACTGAAATCACCTGCATTTATTTTTCCACAGCTGTTATACCCAATGTAAATGGGGGGAGGGTGAGGAGAAAGTAACAAAAGACTTTATTAACACGGTACAAAGGATAACTCCCAGTCAATGGCTTTATCACTCTGAGACATCAGATCATTAGCATCCTGCTGTCTAGGTAGCAGCGAAGCTGCTCTAGATCAGTATCCTGAAGTCAGCCCCTCCCCAGGTGACCTCATAGTTACAAAAGAAGCAGCAGAAGTACATTTGCATATCATGACCACCTGTCAGGTTGGCAGGGAGCTATCTTAATTTCAAAAGAACCAAGCAATCACGTCCTGAGCTGGGGCATGCATCTATGCTAGTCAGTCTCCATACTCGGAAATGGACCCACATTTCTGGGGCTCCACACCCCCAGGCTTACCCTACTGAACTCTGTGGCAGGAAGGACTATGCCATTGCCATACAGTGTTTGTCTTTTTTCTTCCTTCTTTGTCTTCCTGCTAGCTTGCTTGTCAGCTCTTTCAGTTCTACATTTTCACTTGAAAAATAGGCAGGGGCAGTAAATACAACACAATGAGTCCGTTTTTTTGTTTGTTTGTTTTGGTTTTTTTTTTCCATTGTAAAGTTTAATTGCTGGTTCCTGTGAAGTCTGTGATATTTTATGTTCCTGGGACAAATGCTTTGCACACACGAGTGCGTGTATATACACAGGCACGCCTTTACCTGGAAGGGCTTATGCAGTACCCACTTTGATTTCATGCCACCTTCACCTCCAATGTCTTCACATACACTAGCTAAGACAGCAAGGACATGATATCCAGATTTGATCTAACTCTCAAATGGGTTTTCTACTCTGAGTAGAACTCTAACGACCAGTTCATTTAAGGAGGGGAAAGGCACTTGCAGTTTAGTCAGGAGTCCTTTTCAGAAGAAAATGGGTACTCCTGCTGCTGACTATAAACTGATGTGTAAGGAATGTCTTTCCTTCAGCCAGGTAATCATTCTGCAACAGTGTATGAAGCATCTCAGGAGGACTCATTCAACTATTTCCTAATCCTTTCAAACCCAGATGCCACAGTAGCTAACATATCTCAGCAGTATTGTCAAGCTTGTTTGACTTTACCCTCACAAAATTATACTTACAGATAAAAAATAGGGATGTATTTTGATGAGCCTATTAGTATCTAACTAGAAGAAATATAATGACTTTAGTATTAGAAAAATACATGCTTATAATTATAGACAATTATAATCGTCCTTTGAAACCTAAAAGTCAGGACCAGTGAAGTGCTGAGTTAGGTCTGGGTCATCAGAACCTCAAGCTGTGGTGGTGACCACAGAAGGTTCTATGTTCTGTTAATATTGCCACACAAATGTCACTCAGTGGCTCAGTTTGAAAGATATTTCTTATACAATTTTACTCTTATTTGTCTTCTTAATTATGTCTGACATATTTATAAATACATATTTTGTATTTTAAAAATTAATTTTTTCTTTTAAGTGCTGTATGTCTAATATGAATTTCAAGCAGAATCACCAGTATTGTTTGCATTTTACTGGAAGTTTTCAATGTGAACAAATTTTGCACATGAACTTCTTGGTTAATGATCAGTAGGGGATGGCCAAGTCCCCTGTGGGCAGAGCATCTTTTATGATTTTAAAAATTCTGACATGTCCCTGGCGGGCTCGCAGAGCAACCATGAGCCCGGCAGAGACGGCTGCCAGAGTGGTGCAGATTCCCAGCGGCGAGCAGTAGATACATGGCGGGGCAGGCAGCGGGCTCTGGAGCTGCAAGATCCCGGGCGGGCTGGTCCTGCCATGCTGCTGGGAGAGCCACCCAAGTGGGCGGGTGAGCAGGTGGCTGGTAAAAGGCTTACAAGACACAGTAAATAGGCATAAAACTGAACATTTATTACAGAGAGAGAGATGATCATTTATTACTGAGAGAGAGAGAGAGAGAGAGAGAGAGAGAGAGAGAGAGAGAGAGAGAGAGAGAGACCTGCTTGCATAAGCCCAGAGGGGACAGTAAGAGATCCAAGATGGTGACAAGAGGTGGGGGGGGGTCCCCGCAGGGAGTGGGCGTGGCTTGTCCCTTAAAGGGACCAGGGACCAAAAGAATAACAGCATCCAAGGGCCGATAGTCCTGAGCAAGCCATGGAAAGGAAGCCACCCGATCATTTTCTTTCATAGCCTGCGCTCTAGGGCCTGCTTCCAGGGTCCTGCCTGCAAGTCCTACCTGCAGTTCTTGCTTTGACTTCCTTTGAGAATGAAGAGTGGTTGGGAGCTGCTAAGCACCAGAGCTTGGGCATTACTAGACTTCTCATATCTGCCAAGGTGTTGTCTCAGGGATACCACTGTACTATGACCAGTGAGGCTGTGCTAGAACCAGGTTCAGGACTGTGTTCCAATCTATTGCTCACAGGAGAGCCTGGCGTCCTTTAACAACAGCTCAGTCAATAGTTCCAAGTCTCACCCCTTTGTCTTGTTTACACAGTGTGGAGAAGGGACCATTGTTTGTTGGAGGTGGGTTAATTGATTTCTGTTCAAATCATTCCTGTGAGTTTATATTCTGCTGTTAAACCCCGTTGAGAATGAAGCTGTCATTTGTGCAGCAGTTTCCATCTCTGGACAGAAAATGTAGTTTTCTGAGCATTTTGCTCTTTTCTGAAGATCTGTAGTCACACAGACAAGGCACTCTGCCGGAGTTCTTAGCTTTGTTTCTTATGAATCAGTGGAGAGGAAATTCCTCAAGGTAACCCAGCTTCTCAGGGCAGGGTAGGGATTTTATCCTCATGTGACTGGTACCAAAAATCAGGAGTCTAGTTGTATTACATGACTTCCCTCAACACTGAATAGCTTAAAGCCTACTAATAGCAAGAAGTATCATCATGTAACTACTTTCTTGATGTCTTAGAAGAGGAGAAACAATTTACTTAAAATGTTCTATATTATGAACTAGCCCTAGATACAAATATGTTTCAGCTGAAAGATCATCCATTCCAATAATAGTGATTTTAGCAATTCATCTCTTCTCCTTCCACAAACATTTATAAAACTTCTACCCTGTAGTAAGGACAGCATTTCAGTCTAGTTTCTGCTCTGGTAGAGCTAATGATATAGTAAAAGTATCTACTGCATCTCAAAATACTACAAATCATTGCAGTTACAGCTGTGATGGCACATTCAGAGGGCAAAAGTTAATGGAATGTATTAAGAAATGTCCTAGCAAAATCTTAAGATAAGGTATTTCCCAAACAAGGAATGTTTCAGAGAAGTGAGATTTTTTTTTATTTAAATAAAATGCAGAGTATGAATAGGAGTGTTTGGGTGTCTGTACCCTGTGTGAAAGTGAATTGCTGTTATTGGTGTAATAAAAGCTGAATAGCCAATAGCTAGGCAGGAGTTACAGGTTGAATTTGTGAGGAGAGAAAGGAAGAAGAAGAGGAATATTGATGTATAGTAGATGCCAAGACACAGACAAAAAACAGGAGGTGCAAGATGGAAGAGAGGTAACGCCATTTGATAGAACTTAGATGAATATAATTGTTTAAATTAAGTTATAAGAACTAATTAGGAGCAAGTCTAAACTATAGACCAAGCTTTCATAATTAAAAATAAGTCATAAGTCCCATGTCATTCTTCTGTGAGCTGGCGACCCAAAATAAAATATGTCTACATATGGCATCCAATGTGGAGGCTTGAATATCCAAATATTGGTACTGAAAGCTAAGAAAAGTTCCAGACAAGGAGCCAGATGTGGCTTCCTAGTCCTGCAGTCTCTCAGGCGGGCCAGTGGTTGGCATATAGAGGTGTGACTACCAGCCACTATCTGTGGCTGGAGCCAGCTCTAAGCACCATGCACTAAGCCGAGTCCTGTGTGGCTGGCATGATAGCTTAAAATTTCTCTCATGTTGTCAGAGAATGCTGCAGTACTTAATAAAGCCAGATCAGACACAGAAAGCCTCTAAAAAGGTATAGTATGTTTAAAAAATATGCTTAAATGCTAAAGAAAGAAAAGAAAATGGGTATAGACAGTTATAGAAAAATGATTTTAAAATAATAAAGTCTTTTAAAAAAGACTAAAGAAATATAAAAAGAATAAGCCAGGTAAAGATGGAAATACATGGGGTATCTGGATCCTTTATGGTTCTTTGTTGACTCTGAATTTTTTAAAAGCTAATGTACAAGAAACAACAGCTGCTGAGAAACATTGGATTGTGGAAACTGCTAGGTAATACCAACTTATATATTTTAAGAATGTTTTAAGTTCAAATGGAAGTCAGAAAATATGCAACATAGATAGAAACAAAAAGTTATGGTTCTCTTCAAAATTAATGATAATCAAATTTGATCAGGGGAGATCTCCTGAAAATCTTGGCTACAGACACGAAAAAAGAAGCCAAAAAAAAAAAAACTATATGACAGGTAACACATATGCTGCTCCTCTACTATGGGAGCAGTTTTGGGACTAAATGAGACATGATAAATCTTGTTGGCTACAGAGGCCTCATCCTTTCATATGGCATGGACAGAGGTTTGGTTATATAGTCCAAACAAACTTATCAAGTTAAGAGATACCTTTTACCTGCTCAAAGAGAAAACAGAAAATCGTCTTTAACTTACTTGTACACACTATACATTTCATACTTATGTTACTGCAGATATAAATGTTACCTTTTGAAGTTTATGTGTTTTCTTTTTTTTTTTTTTAGGTATACGGCATTTTATTGAGAGAGAGAGAAAGAGAACGAGAGAGAGAGAGAGAGAGAAAGAGAGAGAGAGATAGAGAAAGAGAGAGAGAGAAAACCCGCGTGTACACCGGGAAAAGATGGCGGAGAGAGGATGTTTATGTGTTTTCAGGAAGAAAAAAACAAAAAGGACCAGACACCAATAAAGAGAAGTAGCCCAGGTGATCCAGTCTCTCGGGATGCCTCTCTTGCAGTTTCTTCAAAATCTGCATTCAGAACAACTTTAAAGCTGCTATCTGAGGTGATCCAGCCTCACAAACTACCCAGCCAAGACTTCAGATAGGGTCTACACTTTCTCATCACACAGAGACCAAACAAAAAATAATATAACTAGCGCTTCTAGGACTTGAAGATTATCCCAGTTTTCTGAAGGTTCCCTAAAGATGCTATTGTCTCTAGACAACAGGAAGTAATTTAAAAAATACAACATTCTCATCCTTAAGAAGTGGGGTGGTAGTTTTTGGTTGTTTGGTAGGTTATGGATGTTTGTCATCATTTACAGAGATTGGTTGCAAATTGTTACTGGTAATGGTAAGAGAGAAAATTAAGTAAAAAATGTTAGATTTAAGATATTTTTCTGAAAAGAGAAAAGGGGGATATGGGAATGCTAGGATAAAAGGGTAGATTATTGAATCTACTTTTAGACTAAAAAACAACTAATAGTCTCAAAAATTTATATTGATATGAATTTATGTATATTACTAAAAATTTAAGATATTTTTACTAAAAATACAGTATGTTTTTATTATTTAATATATTTTTGTCTGTTAATACAAATTTAAGATTATTTTGTTTTATATATACATATGTGTGTGTGTTTCATGTTTCACTTTTGTTAAAGGTATTGTACCTATGCAGCTCATTTAACAATGTAATATAAATTTAAAAGTCTTTGGAAGTTACTATTATAGGTTATTTAGGATAATTAAGAAATACAGATTAGTCATCTAGCAATCAAATTTGTGGCCATGTTAGGTATGTTTTCAAGGTCAAAGAGAGACTATTTTGGATAGATGGTCTTCAAACACTTGAGAAACCTACAGAATTTGACATTTAACATGTTTTAATAATCTAAGGTTTTTCATGACAGTAAAACACATCTGCTCTTGGTAGCACTAATTTACTTCAAAAAAGGATAGTGGGCATAAAAGAATCTCCATATGAAGTTTTCTTTTATTGTGGTAAAGTTAACCACTGGGCAAGAAACTGTTCTTGCCTTAACTGTTGACAGTATGCTCTCCAAATTGGACAAGGAGGTTACAAAGAAGGTAACTGGCAAACTTTACCAAGACAAGGTAAAACAGTCCTTCAAAACTTTACTTCTTCACAAAAATGTCTATCAGACATTCTAGGCCTGTAGGCCAATAATCGTTGCCCCAATGTTGCAGAGGAACCTTGGGTGACTGTACAGATAGATAGCCATTTCTGTCATTTCTATAGTTCTTGAAGTTGCTTGCCCTGCACTTCTGTTTACTCAGGAAATATTATATCCTTCTCAGGTCTTTGATGGGGTTGAAGATCAGATAGTTTTAGCTATAGTTTTCCTTGTTACTAAATTCAGGAAAGAAATTTGCAAAACAGATGCAAAGTGCACAGGGATGAGAGACATAAAAGCTTAAGCTATTCATCTAAAGAGATGCTTTTAAGATATAAAAAGATGGTAATATAAGTTATAATGAAAAGTGATTTTGTTAGAAAACTTTGGACCCACTAAAAGAGGATAGATAATCCAGTATTTTCTCTGAATTTGCTAAATAAAAATGGACCGGATGTTGTAAATGTAATTTTTACCTGATAATTGCTTTTATTGTATATAATTTTACTATGTTATAGTTAAAACTTTCCCCTTTTTAATTAGACAAAAAGGGGAAATGTTGTGAGATATTTGTAGACTGTGTGAAGATGTAGTGCTGTGATTGGTGTAATAAAAAGATAAATGGCAAATAGCTAGACAGGAAATATAAGTGGTATTTCCAGGGAAAGAAAAGAAGAGGAGGAGGAATCTTGGAAAATAGGAGATGCCAGGAGAAATGGAGAGGATACAGGAGGCACAAGATCAAAGAGAGGTAACACCATGTCAGAGAACATTGATTAATATAAATGGGTTAATTTAAGTATGACCTAGTTAGGAACGAGCCCAAGCTATAAGCTGAGCTTTCATAATTAATAATAAGTCTATATCATTTTTCTGTGAGCTGACAGCACAAAGAAAAATTCATTTATATAGGGTATAGGAGGGGTGATGTGGCAGAAGGTTCTGTTGTCAAGGAACAGTGGTTACAGTAGAAAGTACTTAAGAATTTCCTGGGCAGCTGGAATTTGGTGATATGTATTGATTGGTAGATGGGCCTTAGGTTGTTGACAGAGACTGGGGCTTTTTCAGTGTGGGGAAATTTTAGACTTAAACAATTATTCAGACATTGGGGATCCCAGATGTTGGGCTGCAGTTGTGGAAAACTCATGGCTCTTGTTTGAGAACTGGTCTGTGAGGAGGCAGAGTGTCCATGGAGAACTGCTTGATAGAGAAGTAGGCTGACATCTTTCTTAGTTAGAGTCTGATATTTAGAACTTGTATAAAAAATAGGAATCTAAGTAGATGCAAATCTCTTTCTGGAAAGCTGATGGACGCAGAGAAGGCAATCTGATGTCCCATTGCCAGTGCCCAGAGGACAGATTCTTTCAGGCAGCCTGAGTAGAGATGGAAATCAGATTTACCTCAGTGATCAAAGAATTAGAGCTGTAGAAACGTGAGAACATTTTTTTAATGAGCTTTCAGCTTTGCTCCTGATGCATAAGAGGAAATGAAGAATTCAGAAGTGATTCTGCAAGGAGTTTTGCACTTCCAAATAATTGTTGTTCAGCATCTTTGTCTCATAATGTCATGTAGAGGCTCTTTATTTTTTAATTAGTTTTATCTTATTTTTTAAAATTTTATTTATATATATTTTCTTCTCTCTTTTTACCCTAAAGGCTCTTTGCATATCTATTATGGCTTCCAGTTTAGTTTTTTATGGAACTCCTGACTATATAAATAAGTTGGTTTTGTTTCATGTGCTTTCTCTTGTGCCCTTTTCCTTCTGTTTCTTTCTTTTGTCCAACTCCAATATGTTTTTGCTTTATCTTTTTATGTTTTATTTTATTATTATCTCATAGAAGCCCGTTTATTTCCTAATGAGAGACAGAAAGTGGGTGGATCTAGACAGGAGGAGAGGTGGAGAGGAACAAGAAGGAGTAGAGAGAGGCGAAACTCTGATTAAGGTGAATGAGTGGATGAGAAAAAACTATTTTCATTAAAAGGAAAACCCTATGGGTAGGCTGCTCATTGGACAACACTGAAGTATAGCAAAGGCATAGGGGGTTGTGAAATCTTCTTTTTTCTCAGACGTAAGTTCTAACTTTTATATTTTCATGTATGACTGATATTCTCATTTATAAAGCTGATTTGCAGGAATTCTCCCAATGAAAAAGGAAGCCATGAAGTATATAAGAGCTTACTATCACATTTACTCAGCAGGGATACAGCAGATAAGGAGGGAACATAAACATTTCTCATTGAGACTACAGTTTACAAAACAACCAAATCACAAGTGGCAACATGAGCCTGCCCGCCACTGTACAAATGCTCAGGGCGTGCATTAAAGCAAGTCCTTTAAGTGACTGCTCAAAAACCATGGCAGCTGTGCCCAGTCTACCAATCTGTGCTATGCCCTTCACAGCCAGCTATTATGATGACCAACAGGCAGGCTTCCTAATACCTAGACATTACTGCCATCTGGAGCAGGAAGTGGCATCTAGCAGACAATCTCAATAACAGTAGCCATGTTAATAGGGTGTTAATAATCTATTTTTACCTCACAGTGGGAGAATGAGGCATGGCTTACTTGTGTTTGTGTGGTTGGTTTGGTTCTTCACCATTTTAAGGAAGTCACAGTCAAGCCAGCACTCTACCTCTCAAACAGGGAAGGGCTGTAGTAGTAATTCTCCTTGTTTGGTTACATAGACTTTTCATAAGTTAATGAATATAGTAATACAGTCCCCATAAGAAAATCAAAGTGTGCACAAAATAAAAATTGTGTATCATTCTTTCATTGAAGGAAGATCATGATTTCTAAGCACAGAGTTCAGAACCCTCAGTTGGTACCCCAGTTTTTAAAGGAAATCAGTGGTGATTCATAGGAAATGAAGACAGCTTCATTATTCAGCAGAAGGAGTAGGGGTGCCTGCCCTAGGGACCCCTTTTCTCCTATCAGTGGAGACAGGAATGGTCCTGGGCTGCTTAATTCTTTGAGCCACTTTAGTTTTTTGTCTTGGTACTAGTTAAAACTGAGAAATATGCTTTGCTTGGCAAATTAAAATCAATTAAATCAATTCCATACATGGAGTTAGAAAACCAGAACTCACGGGCAGGGAGCAGAAACCGGAAGCTGCACAAGTTGTCACGCGGCAAAGAATCGTGCCAAAGAAAGCAGCAGTCGTGTGTGCACTTGGGAAATTTCCAAGTTGTCACACGCAGTGAATTCCACTGTGGCAGAAATTCTACAAAAAACTGCTTCGGTAAAAGCAAACCAAGCGGGCAGTGTTGGGAGACTGGGCTATGGTCGTTAGGCCATCCACTCAGTAGGCATGGAGTCTGAATCCACATTGGTGCCAAATGAAGAAGGATGCTTAAAAGAATTCCCATACTAGCTCAGAATTGAGAAACAGACAGTTATTTATTTAGGGGTAGATTCACAAAGCAGAATCCTCTGCTTGAACAAAGATCAGAAACTGAAATTTGCAACCGGAATAGAGAGGCCAGAAAAGAGGCCGGAGGCATGCTCTACACTGGCATATATAGTATAAGAGGCCATGCCCCAGTGGGTGTGGGGGCCACTGGCTGTAAGACTTCCTACAGCAGGGTTGCCTTGTCAAGGCTTAATATGAGGGTTTGTACCTAATCTTAGTGCGTCTTGTTGTGCTGTGCTAAGTTGACGTCATTGGGAGGCCTGAAGGCGTCTGAGGGGGGCAGGGCTAGGAGAAGTGAAGGGAGGATGTGGGATGTATTATATGAGAGAAGAGTAAAGAAAAATGATAGCTCCATTAGCATTACAGGACCTAAACCTAGCCCGTCTGAGGGCTCAGGCCTATAATCTCGGTTTCCCGAGAGGCTAAGGTAGGAGGATCCTGAATTCAAGACCTCTTTGGGCAACTTAACAAAACTTTGTCTCATAAAAGAGGGAGGGGCTTACACTACAGCTTGGTGGTAGAGCATTTGCCTAGCAGGTGTGAAGCCTTCAGTTCGATCACCAGCACCTCAAAATAAGGTAACTAATTAAAGCAACAGTCACCTCACCACCCATTCTCAATGGATTGGTTCTTACAAGGATATGTAGCTGAGTCTCTGAAGAAGAGGTACAATGTGCCCTCTAATCAGAAGGCATCCGTGGACTGTGCTGTTTGTGGAAGAGACCAAGATACAGGGGAGCCCTAATTTGAGCACAATTGGCGTTTCTTCTTAATTTAGAGTTTTATTTTTTACTGGTTCTTGATTCCTTCTTATATATTTCTACATCAAGACTGTTTGGAGGGGTCTGAGAACAAGACAAGGGACATCCTTTATCAGAGGGTGTAGCATTTACAGAAGGCCTTGTCAGCAAGTTTTGCTGAGTTTCAGCCACACACAGGGAATTTAAACATCTCTTGTCTTTTCTGGAGACTCCAGTATCCTGCCATGCAGAGCCTTAGGACACCTTAGGACATCTTAGACATCCTGCTGATAATAAAACCAGAAAAATTCCTTGTCCCAGGATGTAAATATGGAGATAGTTATCTCCTTTTAAACAGTGGCTGGTCCAATTCCTCTGGGTTGCACTACTGGTGTGAATTTGTTCTCATATAGTTCTCAGTTCATTACTATTTCATAGCCTAGAAATAGATATGCTAGGATATATGGAAGTTTATGTATGTGAAGAAAGAGCACTGGTAACAGAAAGAGTTTTCAAACCTGAATGATAGATAATTTAGTGGGGTGCAAATTTAAGCATTTGTGCTCTGGACCCTGAAAAAGGGAAATTCTTTAAAACAGGTGAACTAACCCAGGCTTAGCCAGGCCTAACTCTAAGCCAGAGTTTCTGCTTGAGGGAGCAGCCCAGGAAAAGAGACCTGAGTAGATATCTGGTAGAATGTGGACATGCTGGAGAGTGAAAGGCTTCTGCACCCCAATTAATCCTCTCCACTAACACAGCAATAAAAATAAGACCAAATCAAACTGAACTAGAAAAACTCAGGTTTAACAGGTAAAATGCTGCTTGATGGTCTTCTATCCCTCCCACCCCCACGAGAGAGGAGACGGGGAAGAGAGACTGAAAAACCATGTGTCTGTTTTCTAGGGGGCAGTTTAAATACCCTGTGGGAATGGTCTCGAGCATCTCTTGGGGATGGGTTATCATTTGATGAACTTTCTGAGATGCAGCAGGATTTGAAGAGAGGTGGGGAGAAGCCTTGAGGTGAAACTTCCACTAGAACATGGAGTATGTGTGGTAAACCAGAAATCAGCAGGTCAGTGGCTGGGTTGGCTGCCTGTGATCTGCCAGGAGATAACGCTTAGGAATGAAGGGAGTTCAGTGTAATTTCTATCATGATGGATACATTTGAAAAGTCTCCTCAGATGGACAGACTAGAGCCCAGGAATCAGGAATGGTATATCTTCCTTGGCAGTTGACAGAATTTCGTTCAGTCTTTCTGGATTAGGATGGCACTGGCTTGCACCTGGAGAAAAGAGGAAGACTAGGTCCAAGGCCTCTCTGTCTTTGTCTCTCCATCTCCTTCCTTCTTCAGGAAGGTATTAGGGATCCTGGCTCCCAGTCGGCTGTTTTTCCACCATGGCCCCTGCTATTACCATTTGATCTTGCTTCCTTGGGTGAAGCTATAAGAAGAGCATTTTATCTTGCGCCTGAACCCGCCCCAATACAGGAAGTTAGAGGCTGTGTGTGCTTCATAGATAAGTTCTTCTTTTCGCAATTTCTCTGCATCATATCTTCATGGTCTAAAAATAATCATTTGTGGTTAGTCTGTAGTAAGAGGAGCAAGCTGTGTCCCACCACCCTGCTAGCTTAACCCCTGAAATAACCACACAAAAATTGTATTAACTAAATTACCGCCTGGCTATTAGCTATAGCCTCTTATTGGCTAGCTCTCACATCTTGATTAACCCATTTCTATTAAATCTGTGTATCACCACGTGACTGTGGCTTATTGGCAAAATTCTAACCTATGTCTGTCTCAGGCAGAAGATTCATGGCATCTTCTACATTGCCTTCTTCCTCCCAGAATTCTGTTCTGTCTTCCCTGCCTACCTGAGTTCTGCCCTATCAACTAGGCCAAGGCAGTTTCTTTAATAACCAATGAAAGCAACACAAATACAGAAGGGGCTCCTACACCATTAGTCCTTTGTCTTATGTGTGCCTTTTAGATGATAGATACCTTATGAGTGTGAAATTCATTTGAGTTCTGTACAACTTTCCCAGAATGAAGAAAGGTTTCAAAACAAAAATTCTAATTATTAGGAAAGGTAGAATGATATGACATAAGAAGTGGTCATACTTATTATGATGTCATAGCTTACATGTTTATTGAAGAGGTATACTCTGTCATCTTGCTAAAGGATGTGTAAGGAAGCTCATTAACTTTAATTTTAAATATTTTGTCTGCCTAAACATTTCTCCCATTGGTATGACTACTTCACAGTAACATTATTTTTTAAGTTTTAAACATACAGACAAAATTGCTCAGAATATAGATATTCTAACTCAATTTATGCTCTTTCCAGGTATAAGGCATTCACATAGTTCTGCACTGGATTTTTCTGCTGAGTACTGAGTCTTTATCCAATTATTAGTCAGTTATTATTTATGTTTCATTTCCTTCCACTTTCTAAAATCAATTATAATTGAGAATACCAGTGGCTTGCGTATGTTTTTGTTTGTTTGCTTTGAGATAAGGTCTTATGTAGCACAGTCTGATATGTAGCTGAGACTTTGAACTTCTTCTCCTGTCTCTATATACCAAGGTCCAGAATCACAACGTTTGTCACCATGCTTAGCTTGCTTTGGGCATATTTCCAAGTTCTTTGTGGAGTACCTCTCTCTAGGAAGTAAGAGCTGAAAGTAGTGGGCAATTCCTTCCCCTTTTGGACCTGAAGTGAGTTATGTGCTCCTAGAAGATTGAGTTGTGGAGTTTCAGGCTACATTTCTCTCATATTAAGTGAACTTGTGACTGACCTTGTCACTAGTTTGATGCTCTCCTGACATCCCGTTGTGCCGGTCCATGGCCATCTCTTGGCTGCTTACTATGGACTCTAATGTTCACAGATATACGTCCACAAAGACTGGCCATTGTCCACGGGAAAGTGCCTGCCTTTGACCTCAGGAAAGAGCCTCAGCAAAGCTGTGTCCCCAGACGGGCCGGAATCTGTGTGATGGATGGATTTCTAAAGGAGCCTGATTATCACCCTCAGTTTAATGCAGCAGCAGTTTCAGCTCTAGGGTTCCCCATGTCTCGGGGTATTTCACTGCCACGTCCATAAACAGGTTACACCATGTTGTATATATTTTCTGGATGTTGACAAGGAACTCAGTCGGATTGACACTGTTGTTGAATTTACAGTGATCTCTATGTTTTGGGAAGAAACAATTAAATGTCATGGAAACAATGACAATAGTTTCGGAGGACTTGGAGACAGATGGGCATTTTGAAACAATCAAAGGAAGTTTTGTTGGCAGGGTTATACGTAGGTGTAAAATAATATTCATGGGTTGATAACGAAACACAGATGTGACAGAGACGTTGAGCATTAGATGGCACCAGAGTACAGAGAAATTAAATGAAGATTGACAATACTACCAAAAATCATTGAAAATAATTTTTTTTAACAACAAGCATTTTAAAAAAACCACCAAACTATCTTTTCTTTCAGCAGTGAAATCACTCTGTGGTTGGAGATTTAAGGACTGTAAAAAACTACTATCTAAGCACCTGAAGTAACTAAAGTTCATGATACTTCCTCACTGAATTCCCCACACAAAGCTCAGGAAAAGGTCCTTAGTTATCAAATATAAGAATTCTGTAAATTAAAGGAGATGTGTTAGTCACAACTCTTATAAAAGGAAGCATTTAGTTGTGGGCATGCTTACAGTTTCAGAGGTTCGTACAGGTAAGCATTGCAGCCGTTGCTGAGAGCTACATCCTGATCTGTAGGCTGAGGAAGAGAGAACCAGACTGAGCATGTCATGACTTTTGAAAGCTGAAAGCCCACCCCTAGTAATAAACTCTCTCTAAAAGGCCACACCTCCTAATCCTTCTAATCCCTTTGAATAGTTCCACTCCCTGGTGACTAAGCATTCGAATACATGAATTTATGGGGTCATTCTTATTCATACCACCACAGGAATGGTGGGTATTCCTTTAGTCAAGGGTCACCAATGGCTGAACGCTCCTGTTAGCAGCACTTTTGTCTGACACCCAACAGTTAGTTGTTCAGTCATTTATTTGTAGAATAAATGAATAATGGTCAAGACTCTGAGTTGCAGGAAGTTCTGGCATTTTTCCTTTCCATCTTCTTTTGCATCTTTTCTGGAAGTTTTTCTTACTATATATTTTTCTTAATGGGATATACCTCAGGAAAGTTTCCCCAATGTGATATGATTTCAGTTTCTTTGAACTAACTACTATCAGCAAGTGCATTTTAACTTAAAAAAAATAGGATGGACTTCTGGTATCTACTCCAGGTACAAGATCACATACATGACCCAAAACACATGCAGAGTTTTTCATTGTTGAGTAACTCTTGTGGAAAATTGAAAAGTGTTTAAATTTCTAATAACTAGAAATACTGAAATAATTATCATAAATATTCCATTATTGCCTCAATAAATATTAAAACATATATTTGCTTTGTAAATATCATTTAATAAAGTAGCAAAGAAAATATGAAAAATAAAGTTTTATTTATTGATGAATTTGCCAAATTTTGGATTTCAATGTTTTTCTGGTTGTTTTAGCATTAGAAAACTATAAGTAATTTGGTTTTGGTCTCATAAAAATTGGATTAATTTTCATTTGTTTTTGTCATCTTGTAGAATATTCTGTTCACATAGTTGATTTTTTTACACATTTTAATAGTCTAGCATAGGTAAAATTTAAATTACTTTATATTGTTGGAATATTTTTGTTCTATATTTTAACAGCATACATTTATTCTATAAAATGATGGACTTCATGGTGACATTTTCATACTTATAAAGTTTTTTCATAATATTTAATTCCCTACTACCCACACATATCTCCCCACCCCTGCTGCTACTCACCCCCCCCTTTTTTTTTTCTTATCACCCTCTGCTACTTTTGTGTTTCTGTGCATGTGCTCAACTGAGTTTGATGAGGTCTGCTTGGATGAACATGAGCAGCAGGCTGTTCACTGGAGCTGTACCACTGAAGAAAATGACAGCCTTCTCCCAAGAATCATTAACTGCCAATAGTCTCATAGGGAGTCCTTGGGCTTCATGCACTCCTGCCCTGTCCAGACAAAACATTGACGGCCTGATTGCACAGGGGTCCTGTGCAGGTAAACACAGATGCAGTGAGTTCACGAGTACAATGGTCATGTCATGTGTTGAAGACATTCTATTGCAGCTTATCTCCCCATCTTCTAGCTTCTTTCTGCTCCATCTTCTGTGATGTTTCCTGTGCCTTGGAGAGGGTGATGTGAATGTTGTATTGGGGAACTCTCTACTGTCACTATTCTCAGTACTCTGGACAGTTAGGACTTTATTGACTATTGCATAAGAAGCTTCTCTGACAAAGCCTGAGAACAGCACTAAGCTATTGGTATAAACATAAATATTTAGAAAGCAGTTTGCCACATTATAATGAGCAAAACCATAGCAGTAGATTTCCCATAGGGTCTGTGATATCCTCAGTCACAGGCTTGTGACCAAGTTGACAGTACCAGACATGATTTTGTTCCTATGGAATGACCCTTAAATCCAGCCAGAAAGTATTTGGTTACCTCTGTAATAATCATGCCACCATTAAACATATGAGCACATGTTGCCAGGGAAGCCATCATGTAGTCCTTTGGCTTCATGGCTGGGGAAGATTGTTGATGACTTTTATCTTCCTGGAAGCTGGCAGAGTGCCTTCTATCATGATAAAAGCTAGGCCAGAAAGGGGAAAACTCGAAGTTACATTTCTGTAGTCCTGTGAAAAAAGTATATGATATGTTCAGCTATAGATTTTTGCCATTAAGATCTGGTAGGCAACCAAGAGTAATTGCAATAACCCTGTATTATTTGGGGGAGGCTGGTTATGAGATCTCATTAGCCAACAGTTCCTGCAGAGGTATCATGAATCTGGTACTGGGTGTTTCATTAATAACCTATGTTTTCTTAAATGTCTAGATTTTGAGTTCTGTACCTTATAACTAAAGAAATAGTAGTAGCGAGTACATTAAAACATATACATTATTTTTAATTATTTAATTTTTTACTTTTACATCCCAACCAAAGTTTCCCCTCCCTCCCCTCCAGTTACTTCAGCACACCTCCCATTCCCCAACCCACTCACTTCCCCTTCTCTGTTTCTCTTCAGATATAGGTGGGCATCCCATGGATATCAGACAGTCATAATATATCAAGCTGCAGTGATACTAGGCCCCTCCTCTTCTATTAAGATTGAAAGAGGCAATCTATTAGGAGTAACCGGTCCCAAAAGCTTGCAACAGAGTCAAAAAGTCCCCTGTTCTCACAGTTAGGAGACCCACAGTAGGACCAAATTATACCTTATAACATATATGAAGAGGGTCTAGGTGAGTCCCATGCAGTCTCCCTGGTTGTCAGTTTATTCTCGTGAGCCCCTAAAAGCCCAAGTCAGTTGATTCTGTGGGTTTTCTTGTTGTGCCCTTGACCCCTTTGGCTTCTACAATTTTCCCCTTCAAGCTTCACCTAATGTTTGGATGTGGGTCTACATCTGTTTCCATAAGTTTCTGGGTGAAGCCTCTCTGATGAGAGTTGGGCTAGGCACAGCTGTAGAGTATAGTATAATAATATCATTAGGAATCATTTCATTGACTTTTTTTTTGTCATTTGTGTTTGGTTCTATCCTAAGTCTCTGGGCTGTATGGCTTCTTTTTTTTTTTTTTACAGGGCATGTTTTATTATTGTTGTTAATTGTACTTGCCTTTTCAAAATTTAAATTGTATAGTTACTATGTTTTTTTTATTTATTTATTTATTAAAGATTCCTGTTTCTTCCCTACCGCCGCCTCCCCTTCCCTCCCCCTCCCCCCCAGTCAAATCCCCCTTCCTCGTCCACCAAAAGAGCAATCATGGTTCCCTGCCCTGTGGGAAGTCCAAGGACCACCCACCTCTATCCAGGTCTAGTAAGGTGAGCATCCAAACTGCCTAGGCTCCCACAAAGCCAATAGGTGCAGTAGGATCAAAAACCCATTGCCATTGTTCTTGAGGTCTCAATAGTCCTCATTGTCCGCTATGTTCAGCAAGGCCGGTTTTAACCCAGGTTTTTTCAGACCCAGGCCAACTGGCCTTGGTGAGTTCCCGACAGAACATCCCCACTGTCTCAGTGTGTGGGTGCACCCCTTGCGGTCCTGAGCTCCCTGCTCGTGCTCTCTCTCCTTCCGCTCCTGACTTGGACCTTGAGATTTCAGTCCGGTGCTCCAATGTGGGTCTTTGTCTCTGTCTCCTTTCATCGCCTGATGAAGGTTGATATTCAGGAGGATGCCTATATGTTTTTCTTTGGGTTCTCCTTCTTATTTGGCTTCTCTAAGAACCCGAATTATAGGCTCAATGACCTTTATTTGTGGCTAGAAACCAAATCTGAGTGAATACATCCCATGTTCCTCTTTTTGGGTCTGGCTTACCTCACTCAGGATAGTGTTTCAAATTTCCATCCGTTTGCCTGCAAACTTCAAGAAGTCCTTGTTTTTTACTGATGAGTAGTACTCTAATATGTACATATTCCATACTTTCTTCATCCATTCTTCAATTGAAGGGCATCTAGGTTGTTTCCAGGTTCTGGCTATTAGCAAACAATGCTGCTATGAACATAGTAGAGCATATACTTTTGTTGTATGATACGGCCTTTCTTGGGTATATTCCCAAGAGTGGTATTGCTGGGTCCATTGGGTAGGTTGATTCTGAACTTCCTGAGAAACCTCCACACTGCTTTCCAGAGTGGTTGCACAAGTTTGCATTCCCACCAGCAATGGATGAGTGTACCCCTTTCTCCACAACCTCTCCAGCAAAGGCTATCATTGGTGTTTTTGATTTTAGCCATTCTGACAGGTGTAAGATGGTATCTTAAAGTTGTCTTGATTTGCATTTCCCTGATCGCTAAGGAAGTTGAGCATGACTTTAGGTGTCTTTTGGCCATTTGAACTTCTTCTGTTGAGAGATCTCTGTTCAGCTCAGAGCCCCATTTTATAATTGGGTTGATTAGCCTTTTACGGTCTAGTTTCTTGAGTTCTTTATATATTTTGGAGATCAGACCTTTGTCAGTTGCAGGGTTGGTGAAGATTTTCTCCCAGTCAGTGGGTTGCCTTTCTGTCTTAGCGACAGTGTCCTTTGCTTTACAGAAGCTTCTCAGTCTCAGGAGGTCCCATTTATTCAATGTTGCCCTTAATGACTGTGCTGCTGGGGTTATACGTAAGAAGTGGTCTCCTGTGCCCACGTGTTGTAGAGTACTTCCCACTTTCTCTTCTATCAGGTTCAGTGTGTTCGGACTGATATTGAGGTCTTTAATCAACTTGGACTTGAGTTTTGTGCATGGTGATAGATATGGATCTATTTTCATTCTTCTACAGATTGACATCCAGTTTTGCCAGCACAATTTGTTAAAGATGCTCTCTTGTTTCCATTGTATACTTTTAGCTCCTTTATCGAAAATCAAAGTTTGTGGGTTAAAGTCAGGGTCTTCTATTCGATTCCATTGGTCGACTTCTCTGTTTTTATGCCAATACCAAGCTGTTTTCAATACTGTAGCTCTGTAATAGAGTTTGAAGTCAGGGATGGTAATGCCTCCAGACGTTCCTTTATTGTATAAGATTGTTTTGGCTATCCTGGGTTTTTTGTTTTTCCATATAAAGTTGATTATTGTCTTCTCCAGCTCTGTGAAGAATTTTGATGGGATTTTGATGGGGATTGCATTGAATCTATAGATTGCTTTTGGTAGAATTGCCATTTTTACTATGTTGATCCTCCCAATCCAAGAGCAAGGGAGATCCTTCCATTTTCTGGTGTCCTCTTCTATTTCTTTCTTCAAAGACTTAAAGTTCTTGTCAAATAGATCTTTCACTTCCTTGGTCAGGGTTACCTTAAGATACTTTATGCTCTTTGTGGCTATCGTGAAAGGTGATGCTTCTCTGATTTCTCTCTCTGTTTCTTTACCCTTAGTGTATAGGAAGGCCACTGATTTGTTGCAGTTGATCTTGTATCCTGCCACATTACTAAAGGTGTTTATCAGCTGTAGGAGTTCTTTGGTAGAGTTTTGGGGGTCGCTTATGTATACTATCATATCATCTGCAAATAACGAAAGCTTAACTTCTTCCTTTCCGATACGAATCCCCTTGATCCCCTTATGTTGCCTTATTGCTATTGCTAGAATTTCAATCACTATATTGAAGAGGTATGGAGAGAGTGGACATCCTTGTCATGTTCCTGATTTTAGTGGGATGGCTTTGAGTTTTTCTCCATTTAATTTAATGTTAGCTGTCGGCTTGCTATAAATAGCTTTTATTATATTTAGGTATGACCCTTGTATCCCTAGTCTCTCCAAGACCTTTATCATAAAGGGGTGTTGAATTTTTTCAAATGCTTTTTCAGCATCTAATGAAATGATCATATGGTTTTTTTCTTTCAGTTTATTTATATGGTGGATTACGTTAATAGATTTACGTATGTTGAACCAGCCCTGCATCTCTGGGATGAAGCCTACTTGATCATAATGGATAATTTTTCTAATGTGTTCTTGAATTCGGTTTGCCAGTATTTTATTGAGAATTTTTGCGTCGATATTCATGAGTGAGATAGGCCTGTAATTCTCTTCCTTGGTTGGGTCTTTGTGTGGTTTTGGTGTCAGGGTAACTGTAGCTTCATAAAAGGAATTTGGCAATGACTTTCCTGTTTCTATATTGTGAAATACATTAAGGAGTATAGGTATTAGCTCTTCTTGGAAGTTCTGGTAGAATTCTGCATTGAAACCATCTGGTCCTGGGCTTTTTTTGGAAGGGAGATTTTTGATAACAACTTCTAGTTCTTCGCGACTAACCGGTCTCTTTAGATCGCTCACCTGGGTCTTGGTTTAACTTTGGTATAAGGTACTTATCTAAAAAAATGTCCATTTCTTTTGCATTTTCCAGTTTTGTGGCATACAGGCTTTTGTAGTAAGATCTAATGATTCTTTGAATTTCCTCTGTGTCAGTGGTTATGGCCCCTTTTTCATTTCTGATTTTATTTATTTGCGTGTTCTCTCTTTGTTGTTTAATTAGTTTGGATAGGGGTTTGTCGATCTTGTTGATTTTCTCCAAGAACCAACTTTTTGTTTCATTGATTTTTTGGACTGTTTTTTGTGTTTCTATTTTGTTGATTTCTGCCCTCAGTTTGATTATTTCCAGTCTTCTACTCCTCCTGGGCATATCTGCTTCTTTTTTTTCTAGAGCTTTCAGGTGTGCTGTTAAGTCCTCAATGTATGCTTTCTCCGTTTTCTTTAAGTGTGCATTTAGTGCTATGAACTTTCCTCTTAGCACTGCTTTCATCGTGTCCCATAGGTTTGAGTATGTTGTCTCTTTATTTTCATTAAATTCAAGGAAGACTTTAATTTCTTTCTTAATTTCTTCCTTGACCCATGTGTGGTTCAGTAGTTGACTGTTCAGTTTCCATGAGTTTGTCGGCTTTCTGGGGGTAGCATTGTTGTTGCCTTCTAACTTTAATCCGTGGTGATCTGATAAGACACAGGTAGACACTGATTTTTTTGTATCTGTGGAGGTTTCCTTTTTTCTGAGTATGTGGTCAATTTTTGAGAAGGTTCCATGAGCTGCAGAGAAGAAGGTATATTCTTTCCTATTTGGGTGGAATGATCTATAGATGTCTGTTAAGTCCAATTGCTTCATTACTTCCAATAATTCTCTTAATTCTCTATTAGGTTTCTGTCTGATTGACCTGTCCATTGGAGAGAGAGGTGTATTGAAGTCTCCTACCACTAGTGTGTGTGGTTTAATGTCTGCCTTCAGTTCTAGTAATATTTCTTTTAGATAAGTGGGTGCTTTTGTATTAGGGGGCGTAGATATTCAGGATTGACATGTCATCCTGATGAATTGTTCCTGTTATAAGTATAAAGTGTCCATCTCGATCTCTTCTGATTGATTTTAGTTTGAAGTCAGTTTTGTTAGAAATTAATATGGCCACACCTGCTTTTTTCTTAGGACCATTTGCTTGAAAGACCTTTTCCCAACCCTTTACTCTGAGTAGATGCCTGTCCCAATGGTTGAGATGTGTTTCTTGCAAACAACAGAATGTTGGATCCTGTTTTTGTATCCAATCTCTTAGCCTGTGCCTTTTTATAGGTGAATTGAGACCATTAATATTAAGTGATATTAATGACCAGTGGTTGTTTACTCCAGTTATTCTTATTGTTTTTGGTATTAGAGTTTGTGTGTCTCCCTTCTTTTAGTTGTGCTGGTAAAGGGTCTCTAGATGCCTGAGTTCTTGTAGGCAGTGTTGGCCATGTTGGATTCCTTGGGTTGTGATTTTCCTTCTATTACCTTCTGTAGGGCTGGATTTGTGGCTACGTATTGCTTAAATTTGTTCTTATCCTGGAATGTCTTGTTTTCTCCATTGATAGTGAATGATAGCTTGGCTGGGTATAGTAGTTTGGGTTTGCATCCATGGTCTCTTAGCTTCTGTAGTACCTCTATCCAGGACCTCCTAGCTTTCATGGTTTCCATAGAGAAGTCAGGTGTAAGTCTGATCGGTTTACCTTTATAAGTTACTTGGCCTTTTTCCTTTGCAGCTCTTAATATTCTTTCTTTAATCTGTATATTCTGTGTTTTGATTATTATATGGCGAGGGGATGATTTTCTTTGATCCAGTCTGTTTGGTGTTCTGTATGCTTCTTGAATATTCAAAGGAATATCTTCCTTTATGTTGGGGAAGTTTTCTTCCATAATTTTGTTAAAAATATTTTCTGGGACTTTGAGCTGTGACTCTTCTCCTTCTTCTATTCCTATTATTCTTATGTTTGGTCTTTTTATTGTGTCCCATATTTCCTGCATGTTTTGTGATGAGAATTTGTTGGCTTTGCTGTTTTCTTTGATCAGTGTGTTTATTTTCTCTATGGTGTCCTCAGAATCTGAGATTCTTTCTTCTATTTCTTGTATTCTATTGATTATGCTTGTTTCTGTAGGCTCTGCTCGTTGACCTGGATTTTCCATATCCAGCTGGTGCTCAGCTTGTGTTTTCTTCCTTGCTTCCCTTTCAGTTTTCAATTCTTGAACTGTTTCCATTAACTGTTTGATCGTTTTTTTCTTGGTTTCCCAGGGTATCATGTACGTATTTCCTCATTTCTTCAAATTTTTGGTTATACTTCTCATCCATTTCTATAAGGGCATTTTTCACATGTTGTTTAATGGACTCTATTGCTTTCATAAAGTCAATTTTTTCCACTTCTTCCGTATTAGGGTGTTCAAGCCCATCTGTTGTAAGATCATTGTGTTCTGGTGTTTTCATGTTGTTTTTCAAATTAATGGGTGAATTCTTGCCTTGGTGTCTTCCCATATCCTCCTTTCGAAGCTATCTAATGGGTTTTTTAAAATCGGATCAGGTTTCCCTGTTGGCCAGGGGCTCCTCTTACAAAATGCTGTCGCTCTGTTTCCTGGCTCCTGCCAGGGGCCAAGTTCCCTCTCGCCCCTCAGAAGGGTCTTCAGGAACAGTACCTGGCTCCTTCCTTGCTAGGGAACTCGCCAACCAAAGGCCTACCTCTTTACTTTAATTGTAGTGGGGCGATCCACTCTCGGTGTTGTGCGCCGGTCCCCGCTGTCTGCCGTCGCCTGCGCCGGTGCTCTGCCGCTCTGCTCCGCCTGGGCCTGCTTGCTCCAGTCGGTGCTCTGCCGCTCCGCTCCGCCTGGGCCTGCTTGCTCCAGTCGGTGCTCTGCCGCTCCGCTCCGCCTGGGCCTGCTTGCTCCAGTCGGTGCTCTGCTGCTCCGCTCCGCCTGGGCCTGCTTCGGCTGTATGGCTTCTATGCCATAGCCCTGATGTTGGATGTCCTTCTTTATATATGCTGCTTGTATTGGCTAATGAATAAAGCTGTTTTGGCCAATTGCTTAGCAGAGCAAAGTCAGGCAGGAAATCTGAACAGAAATTGATAGAGTAAGTATAGGCAGAGTAACTGAGGCTCTAGCTGCTTAAGAAGAAAGAGGTAACAAACCAATGAGCCTCGTGGTAAAAGATAAAATAATAGTAATGTGTTAATTTTAAGATGTAAGAGTTAGTTAATAAGGAGCCTAAGCTAATAGGCCAAAGAGTATGTAATTAATATTCAGTCTCAGAATGGTTATTTCATAAGAACCTTTGGGAACAGGTGGGTGGAGAGAACCTGATCAAGGAGACATACTTTTAATTCCCAGACTCCCAGATTTGAATGATCACAAAGAAACTATATTAATTTCAATACCATTTGGCCAATGGCTCAGGTGCATTTCTAACTAGCACTTACATCTTAACCCATTTCTATTAATCTATGTATCACCATGAAGCTGTGGCTTACTGGTAATGTTCTGCCATCTTTCTGCTTCAGTGGCTACATTGCATCTTCTTGACTGTGCCTACTCTCTCTCTTTATCTCTGTTCAGATTTCCCATCTGCCTTTACTCTGTTAAGCCAATGACCAAAACAGCTTTATTCATTAACCAATAAAAGCAACACATATACAGAATGACATCCCATATCATGGCCTTCCACAGGGAGCTGCCTTTCAGGATATGGGTCTCAAAATGTGTCAGTTATCAGTTGGTTACTCCCACTATTTCTACGTTCTCTTTACCCCAACACATCTTGTATGCAGGACAAATTGTAGGTCAAAGTGTTTGTGGTGTCCCAGACCCTCCACTGGAAGTCTTGTCTGGTTACAGAAAATGACTGGTTCTGGTTCTGTATCCCCCATTTCTGGGAATCTTAGCTAGGGTCATCTTTATAGATTGTTGGGGGTTTCCATTGCTCTAGGTTTCTAGCTCATTGCAGAGATGTCCTCAGATTCCAGTTGTTTCTTTTAGTAGTCTCTTCCTCCATCCTCTCACCACCTGACCCTTCCTTTTTTCATCCCCAACCCCCTTCCAAATCCCTCACCCTACCCTCCTGGAAATTTCCATTCTATTCTCCTTCACAATGAGATTCATGCATCTTCCTCTTAAGGCCTCCTTGTGACTTAGCCTCTCTGGGTCTGTGGATTGTAGTATGGTTATCCTTTACTTTATAGCTAATAATCACTTTTGAGTGAGTACATACCGTGTTTGTCTTTCTGGGTCTGGGATTCCTCCTTCAGGATGATCTTTTCTAGTTCCATCCATTTGCCTGCAAATTTCATTATGTTACTATTTTATTATTTATGTTATTCTATGGTGTAAATGTACCACATTTTCTTTATCCATTTTTTAGTTGAGGGACATCAGAGTTCTTTTCAGTTTCTGGCAATTATGAATAAAGTTGCTGTTAACATAGTTGTGCAAGTATCCTTATGATATGGTGAACTATCCTTTGGGTATATGCCCAGGAGTGGTATAGCTAGATCACAAGATAGATTGACTCCAAATTTTCTGAGAAACCTCCATATTGATTTCCAAAATTGTACCAAGTTTGCACTCTCACCAACAGTGAAGGACTATTCTCTTGCTCCACATCCTCCTCAGCATCAACTGTTACTTGCATTTTTGATCTTAGCAATTCTGACAGATGTAAGCTGAAATTGGTGTCATTTTGTTTGCATTTTTCTGATGGCTGAAGATGCTGAACATTTCTTTAGTGTTTCTCAGTCATTTGAGATTCTTTTGTTGAGAACTCTGTTTATATCTGTACCTGATTTTTAATTGAATTATTTGGTTTGTTGAAATCTAGTTTCTTGAGTTCTTTATATATTTTGGATATTACCCCTCTGTCAGGTGTGGGGTTGGTGAAAATCTTTTTGCATTTTGTGGGCTGTCTTTTTGTCCTATTGACAGGGTTGTTGTGGGGACCCAAAAATGTAAGCCTTATTCCACCTTGTCTTATTTTATTTCTTTCTTGAGCTTATTTTATTTCTTTTAAAGTTATTGACAACAGGTGTGGCTACAAAATCAGATATCGTTCCTGACCTAGGGTGTGGTTACTTGGTGTTTGGGACATTAAGACAGAGGTATATCCAAAACATCAAATGCTTTACTCAGGGATTAATGGCTTGATGTCTTAAGTATTGAAGCAAGTAACCGTTCCGATTATCCTTTGTGTCTTGTTAAAGTAGTCTTTTACCTTCTTACACCCCTTTTGTTTTAGAGTATAAAAATATATGAAAAATAAATGCAGGCAAACTCAGAACTCGGAGGTCAAAACTTAGAATTCAGCATTCACTGAGTTGCCTTCTAGGTACTATGTCTCTGTGTTTCTTTTTTATCTCTGTTCCTCCTACCTAACATCTTTAATTCTCACACCCCTACCCTAGAATATACAAATCCTCCATGGCTCAACCATGGCAGAAATTACCCCAAAAAGTTGGCTTACAACAAATACTTTGCTTTAGAGAAGCTTTTTAGTTCGACAAGGTCGCAATCAATAATTGTCAAACCTAGTGTCTGGGCAATTGTTGTTCTGTTCAGGAAGTTGTCCCATTTGTCAATGCATTCCAAGCTATTCCTTATTTTGTTTTCTGTGAGATTTGGTGTATCTGGTTTCATGTTGATATCTTTGATCCACTTGAACTTGAGTTTTGTGCAGGATAATAGATATGAATCTATTTGCATTCTTCTACATGCAGACATCCACTTAGACCGGCACTGTTTCTTGAAATGCTTTCTATTTTCCATTGTATAATTTTGTCTCCTTTGCCAAAAATCAGTTTTTTTCATAGGTGGGTAAATGTACTTCTGAGTTTTCAATTTAATTCCATTGATCAATCTGTCTGTTTTTATGCCCATATCATGTGATATTTATTACTATTGCTCCATAATGTAAGCATACTATTACTTGAAATCAGGAATGGTAATACCTTTAGAAGTTCTTTTATTGTGCAAGAATCATTTAGCTATCCTGGGGTTTTTGCTTTTCCATATAAAGTTGAGTATTTTTCTTTCAATGTCTGTGAAGAATTGTGATGGAATTTTGATGAGGATTACATTGAACCTGTAGATTGATTTTGGTAGCACAGTTTTACTATGTTAATTCTACCAATACATGAGCATGGGAGATCTTTCCATCATCTGCTATCTCCTCCAATTTCTTTTTCAAAGACTTGAGGTTCTTGTCATACAGGTCTTTTTCTTGTTTGGTTAGAGTTATCCCAAAATATTTTGTACCATTTGTGACTATTGTGAAGGGTGTTGTTTATCTAATTTCTTTCTCAGCTTATTTATCATGTCTATATAGGAAGGCTAGTGATTTTCTGTAGCTCATTTTCTATCCATTCACTTCATTAAAGTGTTTTGCAGCTGTAGGAGTTCTCTGGTAGAATTTTTGAGGTCACTTATGTATACTATCATATCATCTGCAACTGGTGGAACTTTGACTTCTTCCTTTCCAATTTGTGTCTCCCAACCTCCTTCAGTTGTCTTCTTGTTCTAGCTATAACTTCAAGCACTGTATTCAATAGATATGGAGAGAGTGGACAGCCTTTTTATTCCTGATTTTAGTGGAATTACTTTAAGTTTCTTTCCATTTAATTTGATGTTGGCTATTGGCTTGCTATATATTGCCTGTATTGTATTTATAAAGTATGCTCCTTATATCCCTGATTTTTCCAAGACCTTTATCATGAGGGAGTACTGGATTTTGTCAAGGCTTTTTCAGCATCTAATAAGATGATCTTGTGGGTTTTGTCTTTCAGTTTGTTTATATGGTAGATTACATTGCAGATTTTCTTATGTTGGACCATCTCTGCATCTCTGGGATGAAGCCCACTTAATCGTGGCAGGTGATCTTTTTGATGTGATCTTGGAGTCAGTTTGATTGGTTTTTGTTGAGAGGAGTGAAGCGGCGGACTGCGTTCCTGCTGCCCTGGCTCACGGCCTCCTGGCTAGCTTATGCCCCAAAATAATTACACGGAAACTGTGTTCTTTTAGACACTGCTTGGCCCATTAGTTCTAGCCTCTTATTGGCTAATTCTCACATCTTTGATTAACCCATTTCTAATAATGTGTGTAGCACCACGAGGTGGCTTACCAGGGAAGATCTTAACCTGCATCTGTGTCGGGTGGGAGAATCATGGCAACTGCCTGACTCGGCTTCTTTCTCCCAGCATTCTGTCTGTTTACTCCACCCACCTAAGGGCTGGCCTATCAAATGGGCTAAGGCAGTTTCTTTATTTAACCAATGAAAATAACACAAAACAGAAGACTCTCCCCCATCAGGTTTTTATTGAATATTTTTGCCTTTATGTTTATGAAGGAATTTGGCCTGTAATTCTTTTTCTTTGTTCACTCTGTGTGTGGTTTGTATAACAGGGTGATTGTGGCATCATAAATCTTCAGACAAAGTGGAGTACCCTATCTCTCTATAAGTCCTCAGACTGAATCCTGAGCTCCTGTCTCCTCCCATCTTATTTTCCTTTCTCCACCCAGTCACATCACTTCCCGTCTCCAACTCCCTAGTGCTGGGATTAAAGGCATGTGACTCCCTAGTACAGGATTAAAGGTGTGAGCCACCATTTGTCTCTTTTAGACTGAATCAATCTCTCAGAGCCCACAGTGGCCTTGAACTCACAGAGATCAGTCTGCCTGCTTCTCCCAAATCGTGGGAGTAAAGCCACTGCCTGACTTCTATGGCTAACTAATGCTGTTAGTTCCACACTCTAATCTTCAAACATATTTTATTTGTTAAAGCACAAACAAAATATCCCCACAACAAATAGCTTTCTTTAACTGTTTACTTGGCATTACTTAAGAGATTTGTTGATTTTCTTCAAATTTTTGGTTGCTTTTTCCTTGATCTATTTAATGAAGTTTTTTATGTCATATTTAAGAATGTGCATCATCTTTACAAAATTGTTTTTAAGGTTATTTTCTTGTACTTCTTCTGCATTGGAATGTTTAAGGATTGCTGTTGTAGGATAGCTGGGGTCTGGTGGTGCTATTTTACCCTGGCTGTTGTTGATTGTATTTTTACACTGGTGTTTAGGCATCTGGGTTAGGGATGACTAGCTAGTTTTAGTCCTGGATTTCTGAGATTGTTTGTTGGATGTGGGTTTGGTTCCTTAGTTTCTGTTTCCTCTTCACTTTTTCAGTCTTTGTGGCCTGGATTTCTGGTGATTTGTGTGGCCTCTGGTTTATTTGTGAGTGTCTAAGTTATGTGTTGGTCTTCTGAAGGTTAGCTTGACCTTTGTTGCATCAGGGGGTTCTCTGTTCTTCTGACTATTGTGGCCTGCACCTGAACAACTGAAGTCTGTTTACACTGGTGTGGCTTGGCCCTGTTCTGACTGGTGTGGCTTGCACCTGAGTGCCAGAAGTTCACTGAGATTTGTAGCTCCCAGCAGTGGGGCCACCAATGAGCTTGGATGGCATAGGCTGTGGGGAAGAGTCTTGGGATAGAGAATCTAGGGAATTGGGTTGTTCCACTAGCAGGCAAGTCACTCACCAGTCCTGACTGGAGTGGCCTGCTCCTGAGTGGAAGAAGTATATCAGGCTTGGGGGCAAGTCCCAGCAAAGGGTTAGCAAGGAGATGAGAATGCTTAGGCATATTACTGACTAGCTCTCACAATTAAATTAACCATATCTACTAATCTGTGTATTGCCACATGACTGTGGCTTATCAGTGATACACTGGCATGCTGCTTCTTCAGCAGCTACATAGTGTCTCCTTAACTCTACCTTCTTTCTTTCCATATCTCTGTTTGGATTTCCCACCTAGCTATATTCTGCCTGGCTATTGGCTAAGAAGCTTTATTCATCAACCAATAAATGCAACCCATATTTGCAGCATGCAGAACAACCATATATCTCTCCTTTTCTGTCTATTTAAAAAGGAAGATTTTAAACTTTAACATAGGAAAACTACATATAACAAAACAGGTATCAAGCAAGAATTACAGTTACAATATTTGTCTATTTGTATTCGACAAAAGTAAAGAAAATACTCTAATATCTATTTTATGTATGAGTCTAAAGTTTTATATCTAATTTACCTTTTATTATAACTAAGGAAAACTATAATTTTAACTATCTAGTCTTTAACTCCATCAAGGACCCCAGGAGGATATATTTCCTAAGTAAACTAGAAGTACATTGTAAGCAATTTTCAAAACTCTAGAAATGACAGAGATATCTGGCTGCCTGCACAGTCACCTGAAGTTCTTCTGTATTGTTGGCACATCCACCTTCAGCCTAGAGGCCTAGAGTGTCTGGCAGACTTCTCAGTGAAGCCAAAAACTTGAAACTGCCCCACCTATATTGGCAGTATGTCAGTCATTTTTCTCTGTGTCCTACAGAATGTCTGGCAGACTCTTCCATGAAACAGGGATTCTTAAGAACTGTCCCATCTTCTTTTGGCAAGTTTAGCAATTACTTTCCTGTAGGTCCTGCATGTCCAGTTTATACAGAATACAGCCAGGCAGTCCAGGCAAAAGCAGTTTCTTGATCAAATGGCTAGCCTTACCACACTGAAGACAAACTCCATAATGAGTTTCCTCAATGCCCATCATCCTCTTTGAAGTAATAGGTGCTGCCAGGAGCATATTTGTCTTAGTGTTGAGAAAAGTCTAAGTTCTTAAAGTATTTTAAATGCCATATTCTGTATGTCTTTGAAGTGTTTAAAGATAACTTATCCATCTGAAATATATATGTATATCTAGAAAATCTAGCATGTTTATAAGTTTGACTATTAATTTGTATTTCTTAACTATACACACATCTTTATATAATTAAATGAAATCAATCTTTGCGTAGTTAAACAAATATTTCACAACTTAAACAAATACAACATATCTTTACATAGTTAAATAAGTGCAACATATCTTTACATAGTTAAATAAACTGCTTCCTTGGAATCATCTTTTGCCTCTGCCTATTATGATCTTCCGACCTCTTCCCTTTCTTGAAGGGAGGCATTCCTTGAAGACATTCTAATTAGGACTGAGTGCTCCAAAGTATCTCACTCTCTGCACATTGTGCAATTGTGGGTCTCTGTGTTATTTCCCATCTACCACAAAAAGAAGTTTCTCTGATGTCAGTTGAACAAGGCACTGATCTAGGGATACATAGATGGAGACTGCTCATTTGTTTCCTGGCTGGCCAGACTCAAATAATCACATAGAAACTATATTTATTAAACACTGTTTGGCCAATGACTCAGGCTTATCTCTAGATAGCCCTTATTTCTTGAATTAACCCATTTCTATTAATTTTTGTATCACCACGAGGTTTTGGCCTACTGGTAAGGTAAGGTTCAGTGGGCATCTTTCTTCTTCAGCAACTACATGGCATCTCTCTGACTCTACCTACTTTCTCTGTTTCACTGTTCAGATTTCCTGCCTGGCTTTTCTCTAATAAGTCATTGGCCAAAACAGCTTTTTAAATAACCAATTGTAATAAAACATATTCATAGCATACAGAGGGGAATCCTACATCAAGGGCACACAGATATTTTATTAGCAGTTATTCTATTGCTATGTTCTATTATCAGAAAATAATGGTGTTGGGTTTTTCTCCAAGGCCATAACCTATCTAGTCACAGATTCTTGGTCACTTTAGTGCTGTCAGGTATAGGTTTCATCTCATCGAGTGGGACCTTAAATCCAATTTTCAAAAATAGTTTGTTAATCTCTTAATGTTTGTGCCACTGTTGTCCAATATCTTGTAAGCAAGTGGCTACTGAAGTTCCCAAGGTATGTAGATGGTATATATTGTTAATTTCCTTTGTCCTCTGATTGCAGAGTACCATCCAGTAACATGAACACTATCAGTAGGGTAAAACTTCTTGTTAATCACCAGCTCTATATCTCTGTGTTCAATGATATCAGCAAGTGTCTTCATCAATAGGGCCTTATTATCAACAGGTTTTAGAGCACAGCCAATAGCTTTGTCAATGGCTTGTGGTGTTTGTGGAGTTCCATGTGACCCCCTTGGCCAGTGCCTCAGCAAGGTATAACCCATTTCTGACTCTGGAAGTTTTACTTGATGTTATCCTCTCTCCCATTATTTGGTGATTCCACTTAGGTTCTTTTCATATATGTAAGAAAGGTTTTACAGTAATAGGTTTCCATATGGTTTTTCAAATGGTTTTTAGTATTAGCTGTACTTTCCATATTCCCCTTTCCCTACATCCTGTCTAGCATAAGCTGTCATTTGTTTTATTGATTTTGACCATTCTGTCTCATATAAGATGAATTATCAAAGTAAGTTTAATTTATATTACCATGTTGGCTAAGGATGTTAAACATTTAAGTATTTCTCAGCCATTTTTGTGTCTTTGGTTTTTTGTTTGCTTTTGAGTAATCTCCACATAGTTCTGAGCCCTGTTTTTTGAATTGAGTTTCTTCTTTTCTTCATGTTCAGGTTTTGGTTCTTCATATATTCTAGATAGTAAGCCTCTGTCAGATGTATAATTGATAAAGATCTGATTCTGTAGCCTGCTACTTTGTCTGAATGAAGGTGTCCTTTGCTATACAGAAGTTTTTCAGTTTCATAAGATCCCATTTATTAATTGTTCATACTGCCTCTGCTCTCTGTATTCTGTTTAGAAACTTCTTTCCAGTGCATTGAATTAATTTCCTGTTTCCACTTCTATTCAGGTTATACACTCTTATGTTGACGTCCTTGATCCATTTAGAGTTGTGTTATTTTTCTGGGTGATAGATACGGATCTATTTTCATGCTCCTACCAATTGCCTTCCAGTTTGATTATCATCATTTGTTGAAGACACTGTTATTTCTACATTATGCTTTTTGGCGTCTTTGTAAAAAATCAGGTGTCCATAGGTATGTGGACATATGTCTTGCTCTTTAATTTGGTTTTATTAATTAGTGCATTTGTTTGTATGCCAATGCCATCCTGTTTTTATTACTATAGCTCTGTAATACAACTTGAAATCTTCGCTGGAGATACTTCTAAAAGTTTTCTTTTATTATTAAGGATTATTTTAACTATCCTGTTTTTTGTGTGTGTTTCCATATGAAGTTGAAGAGTATTTTTTCAATTTCTGTGAATAATTTTGATGAGGATAGCACTGAATTTGTAGATTGTGGCTATATGTGTTTATTATCTACAGTGGCTGCCCCTTAAGCCACAGCTTTGGCAAGGGCCTTAGCCTAAGGGCATTGTGTTCCCTCCAGCACTAACTCTTTCAAAGCTACTAAGGGAAACTATCTAAATCTAAAGAACTCACAATTTAAGGTTTGAGGTGGAATTCTGCTCGCTCTGAGAGACTTAATAACAAATACTTCACCTTCTCCCTTTTCTGGTATCTTCAAAAATAAACTGTCCCTTTCTCTGCCCCCACTTAAAAACCCTTGCTATACATGATTCCTCCTTACCCCTCCTGTCAGCTACTTGCTGACTCAACCTCCTGCTAGCAGGTTAATTTTATTTAATCAAGCACATTTTTGAATTGTTATCAAAAGCAGTAGGAAAAAAATGCAAAACGCTTTAAGGTAATATTCCCCAACAGTAGATTGCTTTTAGTAGAAAGACCCTTTCCACAATGTTATCTTACCAACCCATGAACTTGGGAAATCTTCTCATCCTCTGGTGTCATTTTCATTGTTACAAATTCACCATAATGACTTCTTGAATTTTGCATGCAAATGGACAGAAATAGAAAACACTAACCTGAGTGAGGTAAGCCAGACCCAAAAAGAGGAACATGGGATGTACTCACTCATAATTGGTTTCTAGACATAAATAAAGGACATTGAGCCTATAATTAGTGATCCTAGAGAAGCTAAATAAGAAAGTGAACCCAAAGAAAAACATATAGTCATCCTCCTGGATATTAACCTTCATCAGGCGATGATAAAACCGGACTCGCTGAACATAGCGGACAATGAGGGCTGATGAGAAGCCAAGGACAATGGCACTGGGTTTTGATCCTACTGCACGTACTGGCTTTGTGGGAGCCTAGGCTGGTTGGATGTTCACCTTACTAGACCTGAAGGGAGATGGGAGGTCCTTGGACTCCCCACAGGGCAGGGAACCCTGATTGCTCTTCAGGCTGATGAGAGAGGGGGAGTTGATCGGGGGAGGGGGAGGGAAATGGGAGGCGGTGGTGGGGAGGAGACAGAAATCTTTAATAACTAAATAAATAATTAAAAAAAACAAATTCACCATAATTAAAACATAGTGTTATTATATATTGTGAAATATTTATTTCTAATATAAATAAACAAAATTTTGCTTTGAAGCATGGTCTTGTAGCATGGGTAACTGTTTGCAATGCTATGTGTTAAAAGCCTATGTCAGTGCCAAGGTTGATAGTACTTATTTATCACCAGATCAGAAATTCTCAGGAGGTCTTTGCAAGTGCACAATGAAAACCATCTCCACAACAAGTCTGCTTCTGTGTTTAGATGTCTTAACAAAGAGGCTGGAAAACCTGTTTCATAAAGATATGTTGTTGGAAACAGAAGACAAAACACAGTCTTAGGCAAAATGGGATAAAATCCTTTCCTTGGCTCAATGTCATGTTCCTTAAAGAAAACAGATAAGGTAGGCAAGTTGTAAATTTTATTTTCATCTTTTTTTGGCCAAAGCTGAAGTTTTATTGGAATGACCAGATCTTTTCAGACAAATCATTGACACTGCATTTTGTCCTTGCAGTGATCACTTTAACCCTTCATAATGGCAAAGATTCATTTCTATCACTGGAAAGTGCTTTGAACTTCAGTCTTGCTTTCTAATTAAAAAAAAATTTAATTCATCATCCAAATGGTTGCACAGTTGCTCAAACAGTTGGCAGTTGAAAGTGCTCACCTTTACAAAATCAACAGAACATATGATGCTTTTCATTGCGTGTTGTAATTGTTGTGGCAGCATCTTCATGGCTAATATTTAGAGATGAATCATACAGTGAGTTCTAATGACTTTTGGTTCATTCAGTATCAAACATTGAAATCAGATCGACGTAGCAGCATAGCTGGAGCATCATCCATGCAAACACCGCAAACCTTCACCTAAGAGCCATGTGGTCCTTCAGATATGATCCCACTGTGTCACAGACATCACCTGCAGTAGTTGTCATTTCAAGATGTGTGTAAGAGAAACTTTTAGAGCCACCATCACTAACATGCCTCACGGAAACCAGAACTGCAAACAGTTTACAATGTCTGTAGATTCATCCAGCTGGATGCTAAACATTGGAAGTAGAGCAGATTTAACCTCTTGGCTTACCTGATTAAGAATGTCAGTAGATGTATCATCTGTTCTTCTGAAGACAGTGTTGTTGGATAAGGAAACTACACTCAATTGTGTAACAGATTCGTCTCTGATCATAAACTTGAACACTGTCTTTGGTCATTGTTAACAGCAAATCTTCAGCAACAGTGGGGGCTTCATAGTTCTGGATGTCCTGAGTGCCACCAAATGGGAAGCTTCAGTGACTGACATGTTTTGTTTGTGGTAATTATCCTAGTGTCAAGTCTGGCGTTCTTGGGTTCATCAGTTTTGCTTCTAAAATAGTTGCTATTCTTGCTGGCAGAACTCGAATGCTCGTTACTAGAGGGCACTTTAGTTTGTTCAGCTTCATAGATTTGGTTGATAGAATTTCACAACAAATAACACATTTCAGTTTTTCAATCTGTGTTGTAATTATTGACGTAAAACAATACTGTAGAAAATCCTCACCATGTTTTCTTTTCTTAACATTTTTCTCAACATGATCAATTGTCATAGGTTGGTTTTCTAATGAAAATAATAATAGCTTTAATAATGCAAAAGATTATACACAGCATTGTTCAGTCAATACAGTTAATTAAAGTTTTTTGTTATTTACCTTTCTCTGTTTTCATACCTGTCACAAGAGGGCAGTATTCACACCAACCACAGCTAAGTAAAAAAAGACCAATCATCCAGATTAAGACCCCATAGTAATATATATGCATATTTATGCAAATAATAAAATATATTACATATATACAAATATATACAGATATACACATATTGCAGTCGTTAATGTTACAGTATATGATTTTACATTTAACCAGTAATTATAACTCATAAAGCGTCCTTTTACCTCCAATACTGCTGCTTTCAACACAATAGCTGCTCTGTACACATGTGGGACTGGTATACATACGTACATTATATCACCAGCGCTGTCACATACAGCCGTATTTGTCCAGGTGTATGTGTAACAGGGTTGGTGTGATGCGGTCCTCCCTCCTGGTGCTTCTATGTGGGCCTATCTGCATGTGGGCAGACCCTGCCAGAGGCAGATATGGGTAGAGGAGCCATGTCTCACTTCCTAAAACCATCGGAAATATGTGTTTTCCCATGGTCTTAGGCAACCCCTGTGTAAGGGTTGCCCTCCAAAGAGGTCGTGACCCAAAGACAACTGTTGTGTTTCTTGAACGCAGTAGAATGGATCCTGTTTTTAATCTATTCTCTTAGTCTGTGACTTTTTATTGGGGAATTGAGACCATTAACCTTGAGAGTTATTTATGAACGTGTTTTCGGTTTGGTTTAGTTTGGTTTGGCTTGGTTTGGTATTTTGAGACAGGGTTTTTCTGTGTAGTCCTGGCTGTCCTAGGAACTCACTCTATTGACCAGCCTGGCCTAGAACTCAGAGAGATCCTCCTCCTCTGCTCCTGAGAGCTGGGATTAAAGGCGTGTACCACCCCCACCTGGGATGAACATATTTTATTGATACATTTATATATTATGATAGTGTGTGTATTTTCTACCCTCTTGATTTAGTGTTCTGGGCTTTTTATTCCTGTGTCCTTTGGGGTATGGTTAACCGTGTTAGACTGAAATTTTCCTTTAGTAGACCTGGGTTGGTAGAAAAAAATTGTGAAAATTTGATTTTATCATGATTTTATTTTTTCTCTTTTTCAGTCTTTCTACAAGTAGGAGTGTGGTGACTATAGAGTCACTGGTATAGTCTCTCTACAGGTAGGAGTATGGTGACTGTAGGGCCACTGGTACAGTTATTCTACAGGTAGGGAGTGTGGTGACTGTAGGGTCACTGGTACAGTCTTTCCACAGGTAGGGAGTGTGGTGACTGTAGGGTCACTGGTACAGTCTTTCCACAGATAGGAGTGTGGTGACTGTAGGGTCACTGGTACAGTCTTTCCACAGGTAGGAGTGTGGTGACTGTAGGGTCACTGGTACAGCCTTTCCACAGGTAGGAAGTGTGGTGACTGTAGGGTCACTGGTACAGTCTCTCTACAGGTAGGAGTGTGGTGACTGTAGGGTCACTGGTACAGCCTTTCCACAGGTAGGAGTGTGGTGACTGTAGGGTCACTGGTACAGTCTCTCTACAGGTAGGAGTGTGGTAACTGTAGGGTCACTGGTACAGTCTTTCCACAGATAGGAGTGTGGTGACTGTAGGGTCACTGGTACAGTCTTTCCACAGATAGGAGTGTGGTGACTGTAGGGTCACTGGTACAGTCTCTCTCACAGGTAGGAGTGTGGTGACTGTAGGGTCACTGGTACAGTCTTTCCACAGATAGGAGTGTGGTGACTGTAGGGTCACTGGTACAGCCTTTCCACAGATAGGAGTGTGGTGACTGTAGGGTCACTGGTACAGCCTTTCCACAGATAGGAGTGTGGTGACTGTAGGGTCACTGGTACAGTCTTTCCACAGATAGGAGTGTGGTGACTGTAGGGTCACTGGTACAGTCTTTCCACAGATAGGAGTGTGGTGACTGTAGGGTCACTGGTACAGTCTCTCTACAGGTAGGAGTGTGGTGACTGTAGGGTCACTGGTACAGTCTTTCCACAGATAGGAGTGTGGTGACTGTAGGGTCACTGGTACAGTCTTTCCACAGATAGGAGTGTGGTGACTGTAGGGTCACTGGTACAGCCTTTCCACAGATAGGAGTGTGGTGACTGTAGGGTCACTGGTACAGCCTTTCCACAGGTAGGTGAGTGATACAAAGGATAGGAGGAAAGCTAAGAGGGACAGAGAGAATGGGCTGCAGGATCCTGGGCTGAACAAAGAGGGGGAGTTCCCATGGAGTTGAGGTAGGGTGGGAGGAGGGGCTCCTGCAAACAGGCTGCAGCAGGATTCACCCTAGAACATTCTATTGGTCATTACTCTTTTACTGTTTTATTGAAACATTTACTTAACATCTTCTTTTCCACCTACCAGCCCATGTTGGGAAACTGTGCTATTTCCTGCTGTCCGATCCTCACCTATGCTTCTCTTACTTACACACATTTGCATTTTCTCAGTTGAAATGTCCTTTGCTAAAGGACTCCAGCTTGTGAAATTTGACACTAGGCAGCACAGGCTTCTCTTAACTCTTTAACCATGTTTCTAAGAAGTTTAGAGTAAGTCGGGGCCTAGTTAGGAAAACATTAGCAGCTCTGAGTGTGAAAAGTTGATCAAATGTAAATGGGGAATAGCTAAATGTATAGAAAAGAGCAAAGAGCCAAGAAGGGAACTCATGAATTCATCTAAAAGTATAAGCGTAGTTCTGAGGACGGGGCAGCATGTGGAATGCAAGGAGACATATCAAAAAACATCGCTGTATGTGGCCCTGGCACCTGTATTTATGTATGGAAATATTGCATTGTCTCCCCGAATAACATTTAAACTTGGTATGTTCCAGACAGAGAGAGGAAATTGAGAGTTCCGGATATGGCAACAGTAGAAGGTCATTTTATCCCCAGGTTAGAGGGGCAAAGGATGGAAACATAATTACTTTCTCATTGGTATTATTATAAAATATCTGAAGGAGGCAGTTTAAGAAGGAATGCTTTATTTTGGCTCACAGGAAGACATGGCAGGAAGACAAGGAGGCTCCTGGTCATTGCAGCCTGAGTGTGTGTGAGGGACCTGGCTACATTGTTTTTGCCATAGGAAGCGAAGAGCTTGACTAGAAAGCTGATCTGGCCCATAACCCTTAAAGTTTGTCCCTACGCGAGTACCCATGCACCAGTTGTGAAAATGGTATTTAAACACAAGAGCCCAAGGGTGATATTTCACACCATACCACAACATAAGGTAATGGAGCCTAGTTAGGGATCGCCAGCTATATGAGACTTGTCTTCTCCTCGTCAGCCCATCGCATCTGTCAGATATGTCCTGGCACTGGTCAGTGTGGCTGAGATAAGGCAAGGGTGGACAAGCCCCAGCCCAGAACACTATGTCGTGCTCTGACACCAGGGGAGGGTAACTTCTTCCTCCCAGCCCAGAACACTATGTCGTGCCCTGATACCAGGGGAGGGTAACTTCTTCCTCCCAGCCCAGAACACTATGTCATGCCCTGACACCAGGGGAGGGTAACTTCTTCCTCTCAGCCCAGAACACTATTCCCTGCTCTGACACCAGGGGAGGGTAACTTCTTCCTCCCAGCCCAGAACACTATGTCGTGCCCTGATACCAGGGGAGGGCAACTTCTTCCTCTCAGCCCAGAACACTATTCCCTGCTCTGACACCAGGGGAGGGTAACTTCTTCCTCCCAGCCCAGAACACTATTCCCTGCTCTGACAACAGGGGAGGGTAACTTCTTCCTCCCAGCCCAGAACACTATTCCCTGCTCTGACACCAGGGGAGGGTAACTTCTTCCTCCCAGCCCAGAACACTATTCCCTGCTCTGACACCAGGGGAGGGTAACTTCTTCCTCCCAGCCCAGAACACTATTCCCTGCTCTGACACCAGGGGAGGGTAACTTCTTCCTCCTAGCCTTTTAGCGGGTACCTAACACCTGCCAGAAAAGACACAGTCACTAAATTCTGTTCTCTTCTTTCCTCCTTCCTTCTTCTTCTTTCTTCCTTTATTTTCCAAGAAATATTAAAGAATAAATCAAGGAGGAAAGCAGAAACATGCTTGCTGTGAACAGATAAGTTCAGGTCCTCTCCACATGAACTTTGGTGCACATTTCTTAACATCAGACTTTTAAGTGTTATCTGGCCTTATAAGAGCATCTTTGCTTTTGAACAGACAGACATCAATGCTCTAGGCTCCAGATGAACCACTCTTCCTTGTGCTGGCTTTTGCCTGAATGTCGGCCTGGGAGAATCCCTGGATGAACGACTGGGAATTTACGTTGTTCTTTAATTCCCAGTTCTTCTGACCCTTCTAGAGTAAAATTTGGCTTTTGTTCTATTCTGCTGTTTAAACTACAAACCATGAGTCACAGTTCCTAATTTTATGTTTCCTAAGAAATATATTTGTATTTGTGAGACATACAGTTCCTTGTGCTCACAGATTAGCACAAGATGAACCAGAAATGTTAAGCACACAGGGGTGTCTTTTTCAAAGGAGAGATGTATAGCCTCTTTTCTACCCAGAAGGTGTGGTTACTAGCCTGGTAACCTTTGTGCTATCTGGGTGGCAAGCCCACACTGCGTCCTTCTTCAGACCCTTAATTGTGAAGTTATCAATCTGTAGAACCCGTCTTTCTCGAAGATGTAACATGTACATACAAAGAGTTTCGGTGTACTCATGTGCACATGGAACTGTGTTAATTATCACCAGAAAAATTTGCCAAATTGTGCTGTGCAGAAATGTGACAAAAATAAGACTCTGAACCAGAACTGGCTACTTAATTGTGCTAAACAAAACATCCTGCTTGCCTGCTGTGGATAGATACTATGGTGGTCACAAATACCCCCAGATTAGCATCTTAACTTGTTCAGTGTACCATTCTTGCCTGAGACTCAAGACCCATGTCACACAGATGGCAGTGGGCTCAGGGAGCATAGGGACCATCAATGCTATTCCTTTTCTTTGGAGTACAAAGTTTTGTGTTTTTTTTTCTTTCCAAGTCTTTTTTATGGGCAAGAAATCGAAGAATATATTCTAATAATTCTCCCTACTTCTATCTTTTAGTTATAGCAGTTTTTTTTAATTTCATGATACATTAATGGATTATAATTCACAATTTAATGACGTTATTGGTAGATGTTATAATTGTTATACAAGTTGGTGCCACAATGCTCAGATGCAAGAGGCTTAACAAAATCATAAAACTTGGATTGTAGTTCACAAGTCTGCATTTTGATTGGTTGTGGTTTTCTGTAGGGGAGAGGACTACACTTATCTGTGAGTATAACAATAAATGTGTAGTGTGTAGTTAGGGACTGTGCTAGTTTAGGAAAGGGGCACTTCTAGGTTCTCCTCCAAGGTCCATGGCTTTACTACCTCTGTGTAAGTGGCTAATTTTCCAGTACCAGAGACATAATTTCCCACCTGTAGAGTGGGTTGTAGGTATAATTGAGGGAACTGCTGATTACCACCAAGGTATGCATGCTGCTAAGTCACCCTCAGGCAATAGCAGTAGGCATGCTAAAATGGAGACAGAAAACCCACAAGGCCTCAGCCCTACACAGAGAACTCCAGACAACTGAGGAATGTCAAGACGGAAGAAATAGTCTTCCCCAGGGCAGAACACACCAGTTTGGCTATCCAAATTCTAAAAGACCAGCCCTCAAAGTATACATATGAGTACCATTACACAGATTCAGTAGGTTATGTTTAGAAATATATGTGTATCTGTCTGTATGTATATATATACATATATGGATTAACACAATTAATGAAAAAAGAGATGTGAATTTGAAAGAGCAAAGGAGATATATTGGAGGATTTGAAGGAAGAAAAAGGAAGGGAGAAATAATATAATTATATTATAATTTCAAAAATAAAAGAAATAATATCACCACACTGATGAATGTGCTAGAACCTACAGCAGATTATCTCCCCTCTGTCTTTTGAACTTGAGGTACAGACAGTTGTGAGCAGCAATGTAGGTGCTGGGAATTGAACCTGGGTCCTCTGGAAAAGAAGTGCTCATAACTGCTGAGCCATCTCCCCAGCCCCCGAATGGCATTTTTATTGTTTTTATCTCTTATTAAAGTTTTTACCTGACTTCTCTCATATTTTAAGTGTCCTATTGTAGTGTGTATGCTCATGTTTCATTATGGCTCCATGTAGCTTAACTAATAATTTATATAGACTACATCCAATGTTAATTTTAGTTGATACTGGAAGGTACCACCTGTGGTTCATCAAAAGAGATGAAATGCTTTATTATTTATTAAACTTGTGGGTAAGGTATGCTTCA